>JAQOWZ010000001.1:46439015-47689015 GCA_035578165.1 Stenolophus ochropezus | reverse complement strand
ATACAAACAATAAATCATATCGCCGTGACGTCACAAGACAGATGAGCGGCGACAGCAGCGCCACATCAGTGAGTTTGCGACGCGCTCGATTTGAAACGGGAAAATAAAACACATTAGTCCTACATTAACTGCCAGAAAAATTATTTCCTTTACACTTTGTCAGCTCTGTAACAGGTTGGAAAAACGAAACGGTAAACAGGAGACGGAAATACAGATATTTTTCTCTTCACTTCACAAATTTATAACTGACATACTTCTATAAAATATAATAACACAACTACTTTATTTGTTTTTAAAATCTTGTACAAATAGATTGCAAAGACAATTTTTGTAATGATGGCAGGATTTGGTTATAATTTTAATTTAATTTACAAGTAAATAACAAATATACGCAAGGTAACAGATTTACTGCTTCAAGCAGGAAAAGGCTAAACGTCTCGCCAGTCATTTCCGCATCCGCAGCAAAAATTGTGTTACCTTGCTTATAATGTAAAATAGTATAATAAAACGACAATACGGAAATGAAGAAAATAGGAAAAAAATCATAAAATGTGGTTTAATTATGTCTCAATCTACTACGAAGTATTACAATATAAAGTATGAAAGTATTATACCTTTTCATATAGACAGAAACTTCTAGTTTCAAGTGCTGTTGAGTTGAAATAATAAATTTTTATTCAACATAATATACGAGGGGATTTTGATAAATAGTTGGGCTAGAAGAAAACTAAATATGTTTTACATAATACCATTTTATTCAATGTAATCACCTTTCAACTTTTTACATTAAACGAATTAATCAAAAATTAATTTTAATCTTAAATGGTTATCCTGTTATGCATACAATGACACTTAGCATCAATTACCGTTTGTTGAAAATTTTCGGCCTTGTAAATATTTTTGAGTTTGAAAATAGATGATAATAGTAGATGGTCGATAATTTTAAAACCGATTTATTCATCGAATTTTTACAAAACATTACTTGTAGACGGGTTTAGTATCGTACAAAAATAAAATGCCTTTCTCATTTCTTTTCGTTATGGAAATATAAAAAAAAACGCTTTTATGGTCTCGATTCTCAATTATCACTATAGTGAAAATAAGTGAAATAGGTATATCAATTCTTTGATTTGATGCTTTCCACAATAATTACACAATAACTTCTAATGAAAACAAGTGATATATTATTTATCACTAAGATGATATGAGATGAACTGATACTGGTTGAGTAGAAGAAACAATGATCTAATGTTGTTGTTATTTCATCAAAAAAAAATTTTTAGCCGAAAATTATTTCAACTTATACTTGTTACTAGTTTTCCAATCTTTACTTTCAATCATAATAACAAAAAACAAAACATTGACTGCTAAAACTTAGCATGTGCACATATCATCTTGTGTGTAGCGCAATGTAATTTATTATTATTTGTATCTACTAGAAGTATTGAAGGTCAACTATTTGTCAATACCCGCTCGCATATAATAATTTTTTGATGATTTTAATTTTGTATTATGGAAAACATTTGGAATGCCTGTTCCTATGAAATTCCACATTTACATGAAGCCTAGTATGTAGTCATTTAAAATTAAAATAGCTGTTATCAGTTATGAAGCATCCCATTAGTATATTACATCCGTATGGTAATACAGTCGGTCTGTACAACAGATACATTGCGTTCCGCAGTTTATCCTCATGAAATATAAATCAAAAGCACTTCAGATTAAACTAATTATAACCTAAACGTAATGATTTACACGGCTATCTAGTCCAGATTAAAGTTTAATTGTGAAGCGGTCGTAATTAAAAAGTGCAAGAAGTTATGAATAGAACGACTCCAGATATTTTTATATAGCTCATTAGGGGAGTTAATAAGGTTGGGAAATAAAATCTAGCGTTTCACGGAGGTTTCCTTTATTAGTTTTTCCACCTAGTAATGACGTTATTAAAATAAACTTCGTTGCGAAGAAATTCTCTTCGTTCTACTTCTCTACGTGCTACAATTTATACTTTACATAAATTACTTTACAAAATATCTATCTAAAAACATTTCATTATTTAAAAAGGGAAATTTAAAGTCACTTATTATTAATTAGACATTACAATATCAATAGAATAAATTTTTAAAGATACTGGTTCGTATTACAAAAGCATTTTTATAATAATAGTGCTTCTACATTATAATCTTATGAGATCAAACGTCACTTTTAACAAAAGCGCTCAATAAAAGTGAGATCAAAATACGGGCCATTGTGTACATGAAAAATGGTAGTTGTACCTTCAAACATCTCCAGAAGAATACTTTCCTAAACAATCCATTCATAATTTCATTTCTGATTTCATGTTTGGGTATCCCAAAAACCATTCACATGCTGCGCATAAATTTTTGCAAATATTTATATAAAATAATAAAAATAAATAAAACAACGAAACAAATTTAAGAAATTATACAAAAAAAATACTTAAATATAATTAATTCTTCCTTCAATAATTCAATAATTTAATATCAAAGCTCTCACCCGTTTTGGCATTGAATTCAACAAATTATCTCGAATTATTTTATGAACAATAAATTTGCACATATCCCTCTTCAAGAATATTCCTATATGTAACACACAGCATTAAAATTGCCGTTATTTAATACCACTAAGTTCTGCGTTCTGTGAAAGAAATGTATCTCTAAACCAAGTCTCCAACTCTCCACTAAATAATGTTGCATTAAGAATATCGCTTACATGGTCGTAGAATTATACGAAAACGTGTATCACAATTATACAGACATAATCTAGACTGATCTGTAAAAACAACTCATTCCTAATCGTGTTCTTACCAATTTACTTGATCCTTGGCAAAATTTAACTCTGTGATGATCAGCCAAAGTTGGACTTCGAATAGAAATACAGGGTACTAAGTCAGTTTCCCTGAGACGTTAGCGAACGATTTAGAAGCGACACTCCGTGTCGGTACCTTTCATATTCCCCTATTCAGTTCTATGACCTTAAAGCATTGTGTAGAACTTTAAATTTGTGGTCTTCCCCTATCTCTCTCTAAGATGTGAGGGATCTTTCGGATTTTAAACAATGAGCCTTTAAATTTGTGCACAGTCTCCGTCTCTCTCTAATTTTCGTTTCTCTCTCTTACCGTCGCTTCTGTATACCTATTCTGTGCTCTAAGACTTGAAGATTCTGACTGTTAAAAACCCTTCTCTTAGAACGGATATTTTTAAGAAACAATATTGACTTTCCTAGTCAATATTGTTTCTCTGTTTTTTCTCGATTTTGGTTTTATCTATATCTTCTGGTATACCCACCAGTCTTTCTATACCTTTACATCATTCAAGAAACTGATGTATGCGACACGCCAAACTTCTGTTCTGTTTGCTTAGATCGTTCCAACCATTTTCCACCAATACTGCTGCTTGAGTTCATTCATTTTGTGTTAATTTTCTAGTTTTGAGTAGCATAATGAACAATAATAAGGAAAACGTCTAATAGATATTTATGTAATAAGTTGAGAAATTATAGTGTTTTAGGCACTTGACGTGTGTGTTATACCACTCGCTGCTCTCGTGGGAACAAATCTCACGTCGCGTGCCTACACATTTTGTAATCTATTACATACGAGATTTTTTTATAATTTCATTTCATAATTGCAAACTATTAGTATTTCATGTGACATGATATTATGTAAATTTTCAAAATAATTTAAAGTGTAAAATGTATCGATAAATTAAGTTTTAAAGTAATAGACATAATAAAACAGATATTTTCTTGCAATTCCTTATATTGTTCAAGATTTGTCGTTTTAAAACTTACCTGTAATAGCGGAATGCAGTTCTCCAACAATTGTCAAAATTTGACACTTCAGTTGAAGACATGAGAGTTAGCTGCGTGAAAAATATTATTTTCACTCAAAAATATAGTGAAATATTGCACCAAAATTTAAAATAATTTAATGTCATGTACCGTAAATATTTATAATAAATAAATAATTCTTAATTTCTTAAATTATTCTACTTTCAAGCACCAAATAAATACTTTTGCACATTAGCGAACAGATAAGAGAAAAATAGATATTTCAATATTAAAATAAGAATCGGAAACATGTTATTATAAAAAGAATAATTTACTACGCAACAAATTTCTCATCTTTTAATGAAAACAAGGAAAGTAATGCAAATGGCATCTCCTACACCGTGTACGAACGTCATTTACAAGGTCCTTTCAAAATAAAATTAAGCGCTTGGAACATTAATTAAAATAACCGAGATTTTTAAATACATATACATATATCGATGTTAATTTGTTCACATTTGTAAATATTGATGTAACTTCGCTCTATTAATGTCCTTTACTGTAAGAACATATCTAGTGATAATCCTGGGACTTGAGGCCTGTTCGATGTTTGTGAGGCAACGGATAGAGGCCGTTGAATGGAATGTATTTAATGAATGAGTTTGTTTTTGTGCTGGGCGGTAATGAGTTAACACGTTGACACAGCGCGCAAATATCTCGGGGCCTGACACGGGAACCCTTTCAGCTATTAGCCCAGTGGAGGAAATAAAAACAGCGCCGCGGCAAAACGCTCGATAATTGAGGCAAATTGTCCGAGCGGCCCCTGGCGACTCGCCAGCAGAAAAACTTTTATTATGTCCCGCAAGACACACGGCCACATAATTGGATCGCACCTTTTTGCCCTGCACCAACCAGATTACCTCCGGCTCTTTGACATCTCACATCGGACATTAATCTTGCATATCCAATAACTTATTAATCAATTAATTTTAAAATTTTACAATCTACAAAAAAAAGTTGTAGTTTCCAATATGCAAAATATTATGATAATAATTGTATAGTTTCCATTTAAGAGGGGGTGGGTATGTTTTTGATGATGCAATGATTATATATAGTGGCTCAAAACACTCCAATGTAGTAGCATTCGGGGTAGCTCCGCTTCTTTGAAGCTCTCTTGATCCTTTTATTGTGGCTGATCGGTCCCCGTTGCTTTAGGTTAAGTTACTGATTCTTCTCCATGTCTTCCTATTTTGTGTTTTCTTCTTCCATGTTGTTACTTCTATTCTTTTCATATCTTCTTCTTGTAGCCATTTAGATCTGGGTCTCCCGCATCTTTCTTTCCCTCCTAGTTCCCACAGTAGAATTGTTTTTATTATATCTATATCTTTTGATCTCCACACGTGTTCCAGCCAATTGACTCGTTGTTCTAGAACAATTCGTAGTATCTTTATTTCTGGTATTCTTAGATTTTTTTGGCATATAGTCATTGTTTCTGCGGAATACATAACTATGGGACTTAATATTGTTTTATAAATTTTTGTTTTAATTTTCTTTGTAATAAGTTTATTTTGCTATTATTTTCTACTTTATTTCCGTTTCTCATTCTCTATTATTTGATTGCATTATTCCTAAATATTTGAATTTTTTAACTTTTTCAAAAGAGTAGTCTCTTATTTTGGTTTTTCAGTTCTCTGTGTCTTTTCCAACTGCCATAAATTTTATCTTTACTTATTTTTAGTCCTACCTTATCACCGTCTGAAACGATCTCCTGAACTGAATAAATACTTGTTTTCATTTAACAGGGGTGGATATATTTTTCATAATGCGATGATTACCTTGAAGATTTAGGTGTCGATGATGATCAGAACAAAAGAAAGCATGAACCTGAGAAACGAAGAAGGAAAGAACACACATGATTTATTTTAAAGATTCAGCTAAATTAGAAAAAAATAAACATTACTGTATAAAAAAGGTTACATTTTAGCTATTCGGCTAAACATTATCACGTCTATTCAGAAACGAAAATATGACTATATACGTTATAGACGATAGGGCACCATTATTACAAAATATGATAAATTTTCAAGGACTGAGCAGAATCAGCCTCTTCTCTCCTTACCATATTTTGTAAAAACTAATCTGTTTTTCGACACTTTCTCACAGAACCAGACTGTCATACAATCTATAAATTTCAATCTTTACTACGTACTTAAAAACTAAAGACAGGTCCATTCTGGATATAAAATGAAGTGTCCAAATTCTCAGGCCTTAGTAACATAAGGAAAACATTCTATATTGTTATACCATTAGAAGTTTTACTTGCATATTAGTGATGAAGGTTGTCAGTTAGTGGGTCGGTACGAACACAGTAGTATTTTTATTTCATTTATGTACATAATTCGAGTTGGAGCATGCTAACCAAATAACCCCTGCTGCCAGTATAGTTCTACAGTGCATACGCAATTAAATTCATATATTCTGAAAAAAAACTTTTAACTCTATTCATTTAATGAATCAATCAAATGATAACATTAATTCCAATCCTTTAGAAAGAAAATTGTTATCCTGTTCTACAAACCATGACCCCCAGCATCATATAGCATCTCGATTGTTAAAAATTTCTGATAATAATCTAACGGGGCTAATCAGAAGAATATGATGGATGGTCGACAATGTCAAACTGCTCTTTTCAGTTCTCTTCATTATGAAAAATAAGTTAGTATGACATTCGATTGCTCTGAATAAGTTTTTGGACAATCGTACAAAATCATATCATATGGACATCATTATTGTTTCTTCAGAATTTTTCCCGGAGCCCCGCGCATAAAGCGGTGCTACACCTTCAATGTTCTGACATTTGTTGATATATTTTATAAACAAACAGAAAGGTCAAGTAGACGACAGAAAAGATTTGATGGAATCTCTATATAGTCAATAGAACAGATCGTGTGATTAAATAAAAATAAATACGGTAGCTAGAAATATAAGAATGTTTTATGATATTAAAAAATTAATATTTGAGTAAATTAATAACAAAAAGAATCTTTAAAAATTAAAAAAAAAGAATATCACCGGTTGATGGCTTTTCGTAATAATTTTGTTTAAATCATCTATTATACAGGTAATCGTTTATACAGCGCCTAATAAATATTTGATGTAATCAATAATAAATACTTTCGTCAACATTAATGTTAATCTTCTTTTTTTGCTGGTTTGTTATTTTAATTGTGAATATAGCGCAGTCCAGTTTTTATGAAAATGTATGCATACAGAGATAGTGAATTGGAGGATATGCTATTAGTTTATGGAGAAGTACGGCAAAATTCACTATTGGCACAACGTTTGCATGCAGAACGTTTTCCTCAACGACAGCATCCCAACCATCGTTTATTTGTAGAGATCTCCTAACGCCTTCGAGATACTGGTTCTTTCCGATCTAATCGTAGAAGAGGAGGAGGACGCTAAAAACAACGTCATAATGTAGAAAATGCCATCTTGGATGCTGTAGAGGCTGGTCTTACTACTAACACTAGAAGAATATCTCAAGAGTTAAGAGCAGTGTCTAATAAATCAGTGGCGAATTTAATTTTCAACGTGTTCTAGGGCTAAGGCTGCCGTTTGAAGTGTTAAATTCGTAATTCTTATTGCTTTGGAGAACTAGCGAATGAATTATTTTAAAACGTTGAACGTAATATTAGGATCCTGTATCTAGAGGCAGGTATATTTAATATATTTTTTAATTATGTATTATGTCCGAAAACTGAAATGAATAGTTATTTGTGTATCAAGGTTCTAAAAGTATTTTTTTTGGGCCGAAACCGAAGTTTGCAGCCGAGGCAAAGCCGAGGCTACAAATCAGATGAGGCCCAAAAAGAACTTTTTTAGGCGGCTGGTACATAAATTGTTGTTTTTCGTATCTGCTGGCAACATGGGCGCCCATAAAGTATTTTTCAGGGAGGGGCAAAAAAAAACAGAAATATTATCATAAAAAAGATATATATTCTTTTGCACGCTTGTACTAACAAGGCTTAAATTTTAAGAAATATTTAAAAAAAATGTAATCGAAATTTTGACATTTTTGTTGAATAGTTCATGAGAGATTCCATTCCTAGTAATATTGCCCATTTAAGAAAAATATAAAAATTTAAGTAATATTGTTGCACCATGTCATTATAAATATTTTTTATAAAAAAAAAAATCCTCAACACCCTCAGGATACTATGACGAATGGAATATATAATATAAAAAAATATATATAACAGAGATAAACTACAAACATATACATATTAGTAAAATGTATTAAAAAGAAATTAAACAAACGTGAAGTATTTTTTTTGTTGATTTGTAAAGGCATTTTTTTAATTCCTTCCATTTTAAATAATTTACCATAAATAATAATGGAATAATTTGTCCCACACATAAAAAACCCTAGCCCGAACTTAAACAAACATTAATAAATTTCTTATAGAACATAACGGTAGTGAAATAATGAAGTAATAGGTATGCCGTCTTTTTAAAATTTGCAAAAAGCCAGGGGAGGGCAAATGCCCCCTCTTGCCCCCCCTTATGGGCGCCCATGGCTGGCAACCTTAAAGTATCAATTTTTATTTGACATCTGTCAAAGTCAAAATTTTTGGCCGCTAGTTTATTCATTATTGATTTACATAGTTCATATTAATGTGATTAATTATTTTAGAATATAATAACAAATGTAAGTAAAATTTTAACTATTCCTTTACAAATATTAATGAAAAAGTAATGAATTTGCGAGTAAAAATAGCGGCCGTAAAGTAAATGCGGCCGTAAGGTAAATGCGGCCGTAAAGTAAATGCGGCCGTAAAGTAAATTTTGACAGATGTCAAAAATTGATTTTGAATGAAAATTCATAATTTCTTGTTGTAATCGCCTAAAAAATGTTTTGTGCACCTCGGCTAAAAGTTCTTTTTGGGCCTCATCTGATTTGTAGCCTCGGCTTTGCCTCGGCTGCAAACTTCGGTTTCGGCCCAAAAAGATTACTTTGAGAACCTTGATACACAAATAACTATTAATAATAATTTATGTACCAGCCGCCTAAAAAATTATTATTTGCGAAATTTATAAAAAATTAAATGTATCAGCCCGTAGAAAAAAACTTCGTCATCATTAAAGTTTTTAAATAATTATGTCTCATTTTGCAATGGTATAAGAATTACTGTTTTCCCGTAAGACGCAATTTTAATTTAAATTCAGAGTTTTAGCATGAAAGGTCGTAGTACCTGAAAAAAAAACTATTTTCCTTATAATATGGTGAGCCAATTGTGTTACAAAAGTAGCTTCGCTTAAAAGTAAACAGTATTCAGTTGGACAATTGTCTGCACTTATCGCAGTAAACGCAGGAAGTGGGAGGGTTCATCTTCACGCTTACTATTTCCAAATAAGGAAGGGTCAGATACAACACTGTTCTATGGATTTATTTCTATAAGAAGTCCGTCGGATGATTATTAATTTGTTTTTGATGTGCATTATTTCTAGAATTTTTCAATATTGATCATGTACACCGAGTTTTGTTTTGCAATTGGATTTTACAGCAACATGCTATGAACTCAAATTTTCCCTCGAACGTAATATTTACTTATGAAGCTACTTTTACGCGAGAGAGAATTCATAATTACCATAATTCTCATTACTGGAGTCTAGATAATCCACATGTTGTAGTAAGATGAAATTTTCAGCATCGTTTTTCAGTTTCAGTAAATGTGTGAGTTGATATAGTAAAGGGGATCTTACTTGGGCCGTATATTCTACCAAAGAGGATGATTGGTCGAAACTATGTACCTATAATTTCTATAAAATATTCTTCTCCAATTACTTGAGGATGGACCTCTCAAAATACGACAGCGGGCATGTTTTCACCACCATATTTTGCTCTAAATGTGCGAAATGTTATTGTCGTCGGTGGTCCTGTAATTTGGCCTGCTAGATTTTCAGATCTAAACCTGCTGGATTTTTATTATTGGGGCCATTTTAATTCACTCATTTATGATAAACAAAATGCGCTCGAAAGTGTTGAAAAACTGATGCAGCGGATACAAAATTCACTAGTAGGAATAAGACAACATAATAATTGTGAGACATGTAGTGCATAATTTATTCAACGTGCTGCATTATGTTGAAGCAAGAAATGGGGATAATTTTGAACAATGCTTATACCCGATAATTAGATCGAGGATATCAACTGTATGCAGTCGTACATATTTAAGAATTTGTTGTTATTTTTACAAATATCCTGTATTGAAATACAGCGATATGATATTTAATATTATTATGTATTCAAAACAATTACCTCTAAATTAAATGGATATTATATAATGTAATTTTCATAATTAATTTTTATTATGTTCCTTTCAATAAAATACGTTATTTCAGTGGTACTAAAAATCTTCACTTTTAGTAAACCACCCTTATTTTTGAGAATTTCAAAAAAAAAAATTAATTCTTTTCCCGAAGTATGGAAACTTCCGTTTATAAAGTATAAAGAACCCATTTATGGATATATCATTTTGTTTTTCGTTTAGTAGGAGTAGGTACTAGTATATTATATTTAAGAAAAAACACTGTAGATTGAAAGAGGTGGTTTTTAGTGAATGTACCTACTTGTTGATCCCGCCTTGAGTAACTTTGAATATGATTCGAACAAAGAAGTGAAATGTGTTTTCCACCTTCAGTAAATTAATTAAGTGGCCACCATTGTCCCATTCTCAATTCAGCAGTTTTCATATCCCTTCCTTTTCCTCGTAGACTTAATTTTATGTTTGACGTCACTCGACTATGACCTAGTTTCTTACAAGGCCTTGAGTGACGTCATTTTGTGCCCTTTCCACACCAAGAGGGCCGTTAAGAGTGACGTCACGTTTTATTGTACTCTATAGGCTTCGGGCCTCGAGAGGAATCACAGCAGTTCTCAAAAGTTTCCCTTGGGGACAGAATGAATTTATTAGAATTGAAACATCAAATATTTAACAACGCCCACAACGGTATCTCCAGATGGAGAAAATGGAAATGCTATTTTTATTCTCTATTCAACTATTTTTGGGAGTCTTCAAATGAATAAGAAATATTTTCATTTGCATAATAATGTCTCAATTCTACTAATTTAAAATGCAAGAGTTTAAAATTCATTGATAAAGAATTCATGCCTCTTTGTCAGTCATCTGTCACAGATCAATAAACAGTACAGAACAACAGGAGAATGGGAACGGAATACCAATAAGAAAACCGAGCAACTAAATGATTTCTTGCCATCGTAAATATTCCTCACGACAACTGCACACAAAAAGGCGGTCTGTTAAATAAATTCTAAACAAAATAGTGCACGCTCGTTTCTAATAATGAATTGAACCTATCACATTCAAATTACACTGACAATTATTACCAGTGCTAATTGCCGCGGAAATTTCATGTTTAAATAAATAAGCTGCTTAGATGCAACACATGTTAAAATTTTTTAATTGACAAGTAAGAATTGACAAAATATGTTCATATAATTCAAAGAATTGTCATGTCAAATATTATTTGTAACTAGAATTTTACTTGTAATTATTTCTTTTGACGGCAAAAATTGCCGGTAAAATTCTAGTCACTATAGTAGTTCTATATGATAATTTTATCATTTACCACTTTTCACCAATTTAGACATAATAAAAATACAAAGAATCACATTGATTTTAGCATTTTGAAATTTTGATGGATGTACATAAATTAAAGTCTTTACAATACGTTTTGACTATTTGAGCAAATTCGGATGAATTGTGAAGTGGAGAAGTGTAAAGAAATGTGTAAATTATAGAAAAGATTTATTGTTTCAATTGTTAATTTCGTACTTGTACTTATACAAAAAATAGCCTAGAAATTTTGAAAATTTATGTATATAGTTGATTCCGATTTAACTTCATTTAGGGTTGCTAGGGTTTTTGATTTTTTTTTTAATTATAAAAATAATTAATATCTTATTATAAAGATACGAATCTTGCAATAAAACTATAATATAACTAAAATAAGAACTATATTTACTAATAGTAAGTATAAAGGTTTGTTTACATTTCGAACTAATGAAATTTATATTAAGTACAATTTTAATAACAATTAAAATACTGTACAAAAAATTAAATTACAGTACGTTTACTTTATAAATAATAATACAGTATAGAACCTTAATAGTATATTACATGTGAGGTGGGAAATGTTTCATTACAGCCGAGGGCCTATTATATGACCGAGAGGCGAAGCCTCGAGGCTCAGATATAGCGCAAGGCTGTAATGAAACTCCCACCGAACTATGTATACTATTTTATTCACAATTATCCAAATTAACTTCTACTCGTATATCACCTTTTTCCAATAAACTAAATTATTGTACGGTAGTAGTCTATGAAAACAAATGTTTAAATTTATTTTAATAATTTGACATTGACGGTATGAAATTATCTACAAATCTTTAGAATTAGAATTTTATATTACTTTATAATAGAAATGCTTCCGTTCAAAATTTATATTGTAATTAATGATGTTTTTTGTAATTATAAGGTTTTATCAATATGTTTGACAGCACAGATCACCTTACTTTTAGAGATTTATGACAGTATTACTAGGCAACCATAGTAAACACTTCCTCCCCAAGGGATTATAAAGTACTTCCCACCCGTGAGGTTGTCATTGCAGTTAAAAATGACATACGTTACCAACCTTTGACAGGTTAGGAATTGACATATTACAATAGTGGTTGTGAATAAAATACTATACTGTGCTGTACAATACAGTACTACTGCTCACAGTTGTAGTATATTTAAAAAATGTACATACATATATATGAGCGCTGTTGAGATTACAGTACAGCTTCTTAAAATACATTCTGTATGTACGTATGATCACCGAAGTAGTATAGCTATGTAAAAAAATGAACGCTGTAAAGGTATAAGAATGTGTGATCCTTGTTGAAAATTAAGTTGCAGTTTGCGTATCGGGGATTAAAAATGAATTTCTGTCTGTACCGAGGAATATATGTATGTCAAAGACAAGTCATGTATTCCCAAGACGTCGGTAACGTAATCCTAGTAAGCTGAGACTGTAAAAGAAAACAGCGGCATATCTTCCATATTTAATCCTGTTCGTTACCGACGTACTAGATCAATAGGGAATGGCATTTCTCTCACGGTCCAGCAAATTGTATCGTTAAAAAATTATACGCTTCACTGCATGACAACAAGTATTGTTTCATTTGTTAAATCGCAAAATAGTGTTTTACCCATTATATTATTTATTATTACCTTTGAATATATAATAGTATTATTATTACTGATGTGACGAATAGCAGTTCAGCCGAATAACCGAATAACGAATATTCGACATTACCAAATAATATATTTTTGTACAATCTGAAAGCGTGATTCATGGTTCTCGTTACGGAAAGGAGTGTATTTATTCTGAAATGTTCGTATTATTTTTTGTAACCAAATATGCGGTATTAAAATATACCGAATAGGCCGAATACTGAATAGTGAAAATATGGCCGATTAGGTTGAATACCGAATAAATATTCGGCTTCAGTCCCATCTCTAATTATTATATATTCAAAGTTATTATGAACAAAATAGGAGAAGTTGCAAATTAGAAGTTTTAATATAAAAAAAAGGTGAACTTTAATAGAATGATTTTTAAATTGAGTGACTTAAAATCCAGGTGACCTATGCATTATAGTTCGGCCAATAAATCCCGGTGGTGAATGGTGCGATGAGATGGTTATTGTGCGTCCCGTCGCCTGGGTAATGCTACCGTAACAGCCTGACACCAGTCATTTATCATTTTCATTCTTATTGATTTATTTGCTGGAGCAGTTTTTCTACTAACAGTGCATACAAACTGACGTATTAAACCATTGTGTGACTGATGGCTAAACTTTAGATTGAGTTTGAAAGTTAGGTTAGGTATCTGCCGGGAAAACACGCACCATACATAACCTCAACTTATTTTTCTCGATATTGCCGAAATTGGAAATAGATACTTTTGAAACAAATCATCATAATTGATACTTACACCCAAAAAGAGTCTTTTAATCAAAAATATTTTGTGTGTAGAATTAACTTGTAAAGCTCCATTCGTTTACAGCTTAGTTGTATTGCATTTTATTGTATTGCAGAATTCTTACGTAAAGAAGATAATGAACCCGTTCGCACAAGATTAGTGGTATTGCTGTTGTATTACAGTGACAGATCCTTGTAAGCTCCAAGCTTTCTGCACTACCACTACACCGCTCAGATCAATCAAAACAAGGCATTTTATTTGCTAATTATATAGAAATGCGAAACATCGTAATCAAAACATCATTATTGTCGCCATTGTTGCAGATTGACGCACAGATAATATTTAAAACTGGTAAAATATGAACGGGACAGACAATATATTAGCAGAATTATTTGTTTTTTGTTTTTTGGATGAATCAACCATCGACATTTTTGATGTCGTTTAGCTTGTTTTTCTCTTTGTATAATACAATATAGTTTGAATTTTTTTTGGTACACTTTATGTCAACACTCGTATGAAACAAATAAGTAGCAGGGGAATTTTTTTTGACGTCATACGTCATGTATAAGTCCAAATAGTTCTAGAACAGTCATGAAAGTTGTAAATATAGAAATATATACCTTAGAGTGACCATTTATCTTTTTAATGAAATCAGTACAAAACCTATCTTCTAGATTTACATTATTTATTGACTGTATTACATTGAAATATTTATTGATAAAAACAGTGTATTAGCGCATATTGTTTTATAGTTTTTTTGAATTTTATTTCTTCTCTGGCAAAACATTTTATGAATCCAAATACAACTTTTACTCTATTCTTATTTGCTAATATTATCAATTCTTGAGTTTTGCTTTTGTTTAAAAGTAGATTATTTGATGGAATTTTTAAAATTTAGTTTACAGTTATTCTCAAAATCAAACAGTGTATAACCAAGTCAAACGTTAAATCAATTGTTTTATTACTGAAACCGATAGATAGAAATTTTAGTTAATACTTAAATTTTAAATCATAAAAAATGTATAAACTTCTATCAATAAATAATTATAAAAAATCTAAAATTCAGTACATTCAGTACTGTAGTGACAAAATCAGTACGAATGGTCACTACAGTACTGACACTATATTTCCCGCATTTGATTCCCATGTCATCAATTTTTTCTGCAAAAATTACTTTTTTCTGCATCTTTGTCATATATGCATGGCATGGATGAGACTTTCATTCTTTTATTATATGCTATCTGCGTCTAACCAAAAATGAAATAGAAAGAGTACTGTAATAGCGGTAACGGATAATTTCAAATATTTTTTAAAAAACTTGAATATGTCATTCATGTTATTCCTGGTCATTTATGAAGGTGATTTTGGCGTCAACAATTTGTCCTTCATTGTGTGTTGGTAGTTTCATTAAATTAATCTACAACTTTTTTCGTATGTTTCATCCATTATTATATTTGCTTATAATACTCTCAGTTTTAACCTTTACTTACTTCAGAAATCATCCAATTTCACTCGACAAGATGATGTCGTGAGGATCAATTGCAGGAAATAGAATGTACATACGCATATGCATTAAAATATTATGAAAGATATGTAAAATAAAAAATTATACCTAATTATACCGTACAGTTACTAGCAATTAAGAAATTATTACAATTTTAACGTAAATTAGAAATGTCCATTTGCACTGCTTGTTGAAAGTCTGTAAAATCTAAAACTAAAACACCGTTTTGATACTGGTTGGTAGTGTTTTATTTTATTAGTTATTTAAGGTGCAAGGAATGTATGCATTATAAATTTGGAGGAGGTATGAACTGAGGCGAAGTTTTGTGTTTACAATTGTAAATCATGAGTCGCTTGTTATATTTTTCGCGCCACCAACATAAATTACCTTTAAATAATGTTAAAGTATTTCTAAAAGACCAAATTAGTATTATTGCATTATTACTAGCATAGTTTGTTATTTTCTATAAACTCCGTTGACAATGGTACCCAGATAGTAATGTTTTATCAAAACTTACGTCTTATATAGCTATGAAAATAAAGTATGCTGACGTCACTCATTATTTTCTCTGTTTTAATATTTAATTTTACAAAGGGTGTTATGTTTGTATATAAAACTGGAATGAAAAGTGAATGAAGGAATGTAATTTATTATTTATGAAAGAATGTGAAATTTGGTGGCAGCGTCCCGTTCCGATAATATCGTAATTTCCTGATATAATTACCGTTCTCATTTTACGATACAATGCGTCCGTACTTCATTAAATTTCCTAATTACTGTAGCAAGTAACTCTAACTTGGCTGCATTCATTTCGTATTCATAAGCCGTAAAATAGAATTCTATACTGTTTGTCTCAAATAACCCAGTTTTCCTAGAAGCATTGCTGTTGTTGTTACGTGCAAATGTTCAAATTCTCATCACTTCACGGAACTGTACGGCACTTTTTCAATGACGTTTCCATCGATTCAGATTCGGCAGTGAATAAGTATTTCAATTACTCAGTACATGAGTGGAGATGTGTACACTGTGAAACTCATTTATCATATTACAGCAACAAGTTGATTTTTACAGTGTATAACATCAAATAAAATACAACTGTATCTTCCATTTCAAGTTGATTAATTAATGTCAGACATAAAATAAAATATGTATTAACAAATCAGATATTTCAAGTTGGCGCCCATTTGGGAAAAGTTAAAATTGAAAGATAAAAATGTAACTCTTTGTAACTTTTGTAATTTTGCTCGGAGAGGGCTCAAATTTGAAATATAAACTCACAATATTTTTTATTTTTATGCACTACGTACATCCATAAAATTAACAAAGTTTTAAATTTTGATGTCATTTGGTTTATTTATTATTAATCTATTTTTTTAATCCTTAAAAAATATCCACGGGAAGTCGTTGACGTTGTATATCTAATTAATTTTTAGTTATAAGAAGGCTTAAATAGATTCCGAACGAAAGACCCAAAAACGGCCATACATTTTTTTGTCTCAGATATTTAAGATAACTTTTGGGTATTTTAATATATTAATTTTAAATTTTTAGGCAGAAAGTCGACATCTAGAACTTTTCTCGAAATAATAGTTTTAAAGTTTGGAAGACATGCCTCAATAAAAAATATATTACAAAAAATTTCTTCATGAAAATTAATATTTTTATTGTAACGAACATGACTCACTGCCAATGACTCATCGTAACCGACCTGTCTGGTCAGGTAATCTCACTAAATAGGTCAAATGAGATAAAAGCGACGCCACTATTGTTCCGAAAATTTATAGATTCCGGAAGATTGTTGAAGGTTTCAGATTAATTACCTGCAACCCGCAAATAAAAAGTGTTGCAACATACGAAGTGAGTTAGTGAATTTGGAGTCAGTCGAGTCGGTCGGTCCAGTTAGTCGAGTCAAAGTCAGTCGGTCGGTCCAGTCTGTCCAGTGGAGAATAGCGACATGGAAGTAGAAATAAATATTGATTCTCAGTGAATAAAAAATTTTGAAATAGTGTGAATATAAATATCGTAGAAATAAATATTGTCGTGTACAAATAAATGAGTATTAGTTAATAATTAGGTTGATAAGTACATATATATTACTAATTTTTAAATTTAATTTGTTATTTTCTTTAAATCACAATAATATAAATATTCGTATTTTGTGACTTTTAACATTTCACCCAAAAAAGTCAAAAAATTATGAGAATATATGTAAGTGGTTTGGAGTATGTAGATTTTAAATTTTCAAATCGTAATTCGATTATCTCTTATCGTTCTCAAAATATTGTCTTTTAAAATTAAAATCTCCTCCACTATTATTCACATTTGTAAATGTACAGCAACCAGCAATACTTGAAAGTGAAGTATACATCTAATCGATTAATAGTCTGTATTTTTATTGTAAAATGCAAGAATATGAAAGAAACGAGGAGCAATTAATTCTTTTAAATGTTTGCTGAATCCAATTGAAAAGTTTTAAACAAATATAATTTTCCATCCGTAATGATCCAATCGCAATGAAATATATTTACCGATGACTATTTTAATTGAAGTTGGAGCAAATAATAATATCTGGTTTCTGTGTGTTTTCTTAGCTTTATCCGGGAAATTAGCTCGCGTTTGTTTTGCCGTGTTAAATCAATCCGTAAATTGGCTTGTGTAATGGACAAGAGAAAAATAAATGATGTCGAGAGGAACTTTAAGCAGAAAAGACCGCGTTGAGAACAACATGAATTTTACATTCTGTAATTAGAGGAGAGCTTATTTAATTACATGTTTTCAATTTTAACAGAGAAACAGCGCCCTACTTTTTACCTTACCTTTGTACACTCCACACACTTTTAAAATTAAATCATCACGGCTTTCGTTCCAATTATTTATTAAAGGCGAAAGTTTAAAATTTAACTTTATATTTTCTTTTTATATTGGAAATGGTTTATTTATACCGCAGAGGAAGTTTACTAATTATTTAGCTGGCGTGGAGAGAGCACCACAGGGGCTATTTTTGAGGGAAAAAGATGCTAATGAATTTCACTACACGGAACTCAAACTCTTGCAGGTACTCGTGATAACACCCGACCATTGAATTCAGTATAGTCGCCTCGAATAAGCAATAATGTTGTGCCTTGTCAAACATAAAAAAAAATAATAAGCTTTCATATTCTGCTTTTATACCTCAAAAGGTTTTTTGTACAGCGGATTGTCTCTATGACAGACAGAAACCTCATTAAAATTGATGCCGTTTGACATGACACCACATCGTTTCTAATTGATACGACTCCAGATGTCTAATTCCATATTTTATTACATTTATCCTTTATCTATTTTTGGATTTGCCAATTGCAGTAGTCTACAAATCTTAACAAAAATAATATACATCGTGTTTACAAGATATTCTTGTACAATTTGTCTTGAAAGTATGGTCTATTTTTATAAAATCTCTTCTTGTAACATTTATTGCAGGAAAACATATCACTTCATCTTACAATTCTGTCAATTCAGTTCAGTTGAAGTCAATTGAGTGACAACTAGATATCGACTCGTTTCAGTTGAGACTTCCTATTCCCTTAAGCTACTCAAGTACAAATATAAACTATTTATTCGCACAATTTGCTATTTATTTACTCTTGCTATTTATTATACCAGCTTTAAAAAGACAATATATCAATATTAAAAATATACGTAAGCAAAATTGGAAATCATATCTTTTTCTTTTGTTTCAGGATATAGACTACGAAGGATTTCGTCGGTTCATGGACACTTTCTTAGAAGTGCGCACTCCTGAAGAACTATGTCGTCATTTGTTTCTTTCTTTCGTCCGAAAAAGCTGTCGAGCGCAACTTGACGGCAAGGCGTTTAAAGAAATGGCGGTGCTGAGTTCGACTACGGCTTGTGCTCCCATTACTTCCCACAACAAAGGTAATCACAGATTCGATTCCGAGAATTTTAATTCATTATCAACAACAGAATTGCTTTTTGCAATTCAACATCATTTACTACACTCTTATAGTTCGCAAAGTACTTATTAATTTATTATTGTGTGAAATGTATTTTTAATAGCTTTATTATCAAGTGCAGAGTGATAATTTGATGAAGTTTATGCTTTATGGGATGAAGTAATTTTCGATGCTACGCATTTATTGATGACGCCGAGATGATAAACAAACACACAAACTACAATACTCTGATCGGGATTTGAACCCGTGACCCCTGATACCTTATTACATAAAGTCCTTGTTAAAAATAATAAATTTTAAAAATAATTACAAATGAACAATGATTTATTAGAAATTCACAAATCCACAACAAACTCGGTATTCTTCCAATATTTAAATTTTCGTAAATTTATAAAAAATACAGAAAACATTTTCTAATTCTTTCGACTTGCACTGATGCAGTTTATTATCAGATAGGTAATAAAAAATTAAGAATAAATTAGGGAAAAGATTTTCTCAGAACACCTTTTTTATCAGAAGAAGATTCATAATTTTATTGAATCTTCTAGATCTAGTACTACCCGTGTTATAACTGAATTGTATTATACATAATAATGTATGTATTGAACCTTGTTAATTACAGTATAAATAAATAAAAAAGCTAAGCAGAGAATATCGATATGCCATGATTAATGCTTAATTTGTAATGTATTGTAAAGCCAGCGAAGGGCATGATTGGGTAATGTGTCTGATATGAATTGGACAGTTAGTATGTATAGGGGTGTGTGTAAAACGACAATTAAACCCGAAATGGTACGCACTGCCGTGTGAAATATTCAGTGATTGAGCTAATTGTATCAAGCTGTACAGCTGCCTGAATTGCTCCCGATCTGGATTCAATTACTAACAAGGTGTTCTGCCGGAATTAACTACGGCAGAGTGAATTGCAAATATAACATATCAGACACTTCTCTCGCTTTCTCATTAACTCATTTATTTACTTACAACCGAAAATATTTACTCCTACTGTGACAGACAATAAAATAAATCTAAATAGCACCAGGATAGCATCTCTAACTGAACTAGAAAATAAAAAAACAAATTGATTTTGATCTCAGGGTCTGGAATAAGAAAACTTTTAGACGTTTACATTTACCAAGAGCTAATGGAATAGCAAAGAATATTCTAAAGCAAATAATAACTAGAGAAAATATTTAGCAAATCATTAAAGCAGTTTTCGGAAAAATCAAGCACATTTCAAAGTAATCCTAGAGGAAACTAGAACAAGAATAAGGAGTGCGTTCCACGCAGCATAATTCCATGGTGCCTAAATTATTGCTCCTACACCAATTCCACACCATATAAATTCCACGCGTAGAAATGCTATCCACTACTCCAGTAGCACGCCGTATAATGGGGTGCGAATTAGAACGTAACGAAATATTTTGGTAGCATCAAGTAAAAGTACAGTGACTAGAGAACAATTAGATAGTACAGTAAATATTTAAATATCTCCCAAAAATAGTATTCATTTATTTAAAAAAACTTAACCTAATCTGCTCGCTTCGCTTATAGGTATTATAATGAAGGCTCATATTTTTTTTTATTTAAAGCTATTCGTAGCTTAAATGACAGTGTCTGAAATATCTTTGGAAATATAAATTAATCAGTACCACTCTTTAGTTAATATATAAGTATGGTTATTTACGGGGCACTATACTTTTACTTGAAGTTACCAAAATATTCCGGTACTTTCCAATTCTGACCCTATTTCAGGTGAAACAAACGGTGGAGGTGCAAAAATTTTCTTTAACATGACATTATTTGACCGGCATGAAATTATGTCGTGTGGAATGCTTCATGCTTCTAGAATAAAGGATAGTAAATAGAAGAGAAGCTATATAAAACTGGAGTAAATTCTAGGACAAATAGTTATTGCTCTAATCCAATAAAGCAACAAAATTGGACAATACATACATCAAATAAATTTTTAGCATATTTCCACATTAGTGAAAAAATTTATTTATTTCTAGGATCAACGCCAAATGTGAATGCAGTTGGAGAACCTACAGAGAAACAAACAACCACCTCCCAAAGTAGTAGTTACGGCGGAATGATTGTCGAAAAATTTCATGGGCTTACAGAAAAGCTTCATTCTTTGGGGCACCACAGAAGCGACTCGGATACTTCGGCCAGAGCTAGAACAGGTCAGAGAAAATATAACCGGCTTCATAATATACAAAATACTGTAATTAAACCGCTCGAAATTTCAGTATCATTTTATTGTTCTTCAGGTAGTGTTCATCCGATGTTAACAGTAACCCACACCTCATATTCATGCCATGAAGTTCTGGAAAAGAAAAGCACAGACTCATCTCCTTCACACAGCCAGGTTTCCAGGAATTCTTCCAGAAAGTCCAACAATTCGCTACTCGTCAACAACGGCAAACTGGAGGGTAAGATTTGATTGTTGCTGATTGTTGAGGCATTGTTGGTAATGGCCGAACTGCTGTGCAGAGATGAGACACCTCGTGCGAAAAGCCAGCACAATAGACGTCACATCTGTCAGGGTGTCCCTCAAGGACATAGTGTGCTATTTGTCTCTACTAGAGGCCGGCCGACCCGAAGACAAACTCGAGTGTAAGTATTTCTCACCAGAAAAGAAACACACTGCAATCATTTTACATCCCACATCCCACATCCCACTGTACTTAACACTCAGTGTTGTTCTGAAGTGCACTATTTTACTAGGTTTAGTACACAAAGTAACTTTTAACTAGATTAGTAGGTATCTCTTTATGAAATCAATTATAATTTTACTTTGATAGGTTTGATATATTCCGGGAAGACAAGGCGGTAGCACTTTTGTTAAGTATTACACAAAATATTGTTTCTTCGATCGAAAGATTGTTTATTTTATACTTAATTTTATAAACATTAAATTAATAAAATTATTTCAGTAGGTTTTTTTTATTTTGGGTAAAAACACAATTAGATATATTACAAGCAGTCAATTTGATTTCATACATTTATTAAGTAATGAATGATAATATTAAAAAAATTAATTACTCTAGCTTTTTATATTCTTACATAAAACCATGTATAATTAATTTAATTTTTCAAAACTTATTTTATTGATTAAATTATTCCGTCTTAATACTCGTTTTAGTACAATCCCATTGTAGCCGTTAGTACTTTTTTTTGGTTCGGGACAACACTGCTTACAACGCTACAAATAAATTTGCAAATAATACATAAAAAAGCGTCACCAACAATTAACTACATAAAGTCACACGAAAGTGTTGGAGTGGTTTGAAATCCACTATATGCTGTACCTGCAACCTAACAGCCTACAGTTATAAAACTTATCATAAAATACGTACCTACCTTACGTATTTGTGACCCTGTTACATATAGGAATATTGTGCCACATATGATGAAAATTAATAAAATAAAATGTTTGAAAACTAATTGTACTCATTTCTGGATTTGGAAACAGGATGTTCAATTAAAAGTTCTAACCCGTTATATAATGTTTTCACAATATTTAGCGTGATGTCTGTACATGTAGAGCAAATTTGCATTTATGAATCATATTTAAGCTTTCGACATCAATAACAAGAATTCACATTTTGGTAAAGAACGATCAACAAAAAGTAAAAGTTTACTGTGATATTATTTTGTGAATATTTCTATCATTTTCATGTTTAACTGATATATTTCGGTATTTTTTAGTTATGTTTCGGCTGTATGATACAGATGGCAACGGAGTTTTAGACACTAACGAAATGGACTGTATCGTTAACCAGATGATGACTGTTGCTGAATATTTAGGCTGGGATGTATCAGAACTTAAACCTGTATGTTTATTTAGAACAATTTACCTATAGTTTTTCCTACGTTTTCTTTTTCTTCCAGATTCTCCAGGACATGATGGTGGAAATAGACTACGATGCAGACGGAACTGTTTCTTTGGAAGAATGGAAACGAGGGGGAATGACTACCATTCCTTTATTAGTTCTTTTAGGTCTGGATGCTAATGTTAAAGAAGACGGAAATCATTTATGGAGATTAAAACATTTTAATAAACCAGCTTATTGCAATCTTTGCTTAAATATGCTGGTGGGACTCGGGAAAAAAGGACTTTGTTGTGTTTGTAAGTCATATATATTTAATTATTTTATATTAATATGAATAAATTGTACATTGAAACATCAATTCGGGAGAAAATGAATTATTAAAATATTTCAATTTTCAATTAAAAAAGAAAATGGGAAATCGCTTTCAATGTATTTTATTTTTCTATACAATGCAAAACAGTTTCAATTTATTATTTCTACACACCAGTTTTCAATTTAATAGATACATGTAATATGAAATGCTAATGCACAAAATCCGAAATTCTAGTTTAAAAATATATTTTTAGTTTGTAAATACACCGTTCATGAGCGCTGTGTTCAGAGAGCACCTGCTAGTTGCTTCGCAACTTATGTAAAAAGCAAAAAAACTTCTCAACAAATGGCCCATCATTGGGTGGAAGGCAACTGCCATGGGAAATGTTCCAAATGCAAAAAAACAATCAAATCTTACAACGGCATCACTGGACTGCATTGCAGGTGGTGTCAGCTCACGGTAAAAAGCAATAACTAGCAAGTAAAACGAAAAAATGTATCGTGATCTTTTCGGTTAGCTGCATAACAAGTGCGTATCGGCGGTGAAAGCCGAGTGCAGCATGGGCGAGCACGCAGTCCACATCCTACCACCTACTGCCATCTGCCCGATAGTGCTGGACCGCCAGAGATCTCTCAGCCAAAGTAAAAGAGGCTCCCGCCATGGCCAAGACTCCAACTCACAAGGTGTAAGTGTCTCTAACTTTCAATTCTTTCTGAAATGAACAAGTAAACAATAAAATAAATAATTCTTTGTAAAGGAGGGATCTCAACAAAGTATGCTACTAGGAACCGAGGTAAATAAGGAAGCTAAAGCTTTCTAGATTAGTAGCAGACTAACGCTTAAAAACCGAAATAAAATTTTAATTTAATGCATATTAATATAGATATAGACTTAGATATAGTGTTTCATTTATAGATTTAGACATGCTTTAGATATAGAACTGTAACAAAATAATACAATAAGCAAGTTTAAAATTAGTTATTTCCAAGAATTAAAAACATAAACAACATTTGTTTTATTAAAACTTTCAATAAAAGTATATTTGCTTTATATTTTGTAACGTAATAATTAAGTTTTATCTATGAGTACTATAGAAATCTTGAAAGTTGTTCATTTCCCAACCGTGGGATAAATGTGACAAATATTTGCCAACATTGTACTTACGTGGTTCTCTTATGTATTTGTGCACTTGTTAAACAATACTATTAATATTTATACTGCAATTAAAAAATCTTCAAATTTATTTGTTTTGACATATCAAAACAGATTAACAAAAATTGTTTAATTTTAAGATGGGAAAGAATGATTGATTAACTTTATTAACGTACATATTTCATTTTTATTTCATTGTCATTCGCTCATCAAAATTCTAGAATTTTAAGCTTGCCAACTCTCTCTAAAATCCACTCAGTCTCCATCACTTTCAGGGTCTGTTCCTGTCTACGCCGACGGCGCCTCAGGCCCCAATGTCCTTCCAAATCACACCTCCGGACAACACCATTCCTCTGCTAGTGTTCATCAACCCCAAATCCGGGGGTAGGCAGGGCGCGCGCATGCTCAGGAAGTTCCAGTACATTCTCAATCCTCGCCAGGTTCACAACCTGGCCACTGGAGGTCCTCTGCAAGGGCTGACTATGTTTAAGGACGTCATGAACTTTAAGGTCATTTGCTGTGGGGGGGATGGAACTGTCGGATGGGTCCTTGAAACTATGGGTTAGTTAAAATGTCCCATAAACTTTATTTAGGTAATTATTGGCGTTCTTTTAGACAAAGTTCAAATGGAGTCTCAACCAGCAGTTGGTGTAATTCCTCTAGGGACCGGTAATGATCTAGCTAGGTGTTTACGATGGGGTGGTGGCTACGAAGGAGAGTCTGTACATAAACTTCTGCATCGAATAGCAAAAGCAACGCCAGTCATGATGGATCGATGGTCCATAGAACTTACTGATATTGCGGAAACACCTCAAATTGAAGGAAAAACTAATGCCGATCGAATACCCTACAATATCATCAACAATTACTTCTCTGTTGGCGTGGTATGAAACATAAATTAATTCACTAAATTTCAGAACAAAAACTCAAAAATAACGCTTAAAATTTAACTGTTTGAAACTTATGAACTATTACAAATATTTTCTTTAACCAAACAGTAAAAAATTTGATAAGTACTTTATGTTTGAACTTAGGTTTTAATATTACATTCATAAAATAAATAATAAAAATTGTAGAGTAAGTAGTTGAAAATATTTAGTTAACATTAATGTTCTGTAAAAGTAAAATTTTGATATGTAATAAAATAATTTAGGAATAATATAAATTGATGACTTATTTTTAATCAAATAATGGTTTCAATTTATATTATTTTAATTAATAAAATCCATTTTTATTTAAAATGTCAGATTACTAATTATTTTTTTTATTTCAGGACGCAGCAATTTGTGTAAAATTCCATTTAGAGCGCGAAAAAAATCCCGAAAAATTCAACAGCAGAATGAAAAACAAATTATGGTATTTTGAATATGCCACTTCGGAACAATTCGCTGCATCTTGTAAAAATTTACATGAAGATATAGAAATAATGGTTGGGCATACATTCCCTATTTTTAAAAATGTTTTCTATTTAAAAATATTTTTAGTGTGATGGAGTATCCCTGGATTTAGCAAATGGTTCTCCATTGCAAGGAATAGCTTTGCTGAATATCCCTTACACCCACGGAGGTTCAAACTTATGGGGAGAACACCTCTCTGCTGGAAATAGAAGAACAAAGAAGTACAAACATCGGCAGAAAGAACTTAGCACTAGTAGTTTTAATTCCGTTGATCTTAGTGTAGCTATACAAGGTACAATATTTTTTTGAAAGAAATATGTGAAGATACAATGAAATTGTTTTAGATATCGGTGATAAATTAATAGAAGTCATAGGACTAGAAAACTGTTTACATATGGGCCAAGTAAGAACAGGGCTAAGAGCAAGTGGAAGAAGATTAGCTCAGTGTTCGTCGGTTACAATAAAAACTAAAAAGACTTTCCCGATGCAAATAGACGGAGAACCGTGGATGCAACCGCCCTGTACGGTAAGTCAAAATAAAATATATGGTACAGATTCATTTTATTATTTTTATATTGAAATTATATTGTTCTTTGAGAATTCTCTGTGGTATTATTTTTATTCTCTAATTACTTAAGAGATAGCCATTTGTTTGTGTAGATTTTCTTCACTTGTGACTTATTTTATATTTTAGCGTTTATTACGTTAAAAATTGTGGTTCATTTCAAATTTTATTAACACATATTAAATAATAAAATATGAGCATAGCAAAATTTATTTACTTCTGCTTTATATTTGGTGTTTAAAACTTTGTAGTAAAAAATAAAGACAATCAATTTGAAATGAATTATAATGTAAAATTGTGTATAATTGAAGAAGTGTTTGTCTCCAGATACAAATAACGCATAAAAACCAAGTGCCAATGCTAATGGCTCCGCCTCCCGAGAAAGGTAAGGGATTCTTTAGGTTCCTACGAAGATAGGAATCTACAACCTTTCGAATATCAAATAATTCTAAAAGTAGTTACTCAACAAATATATCGATTCGTCCAAATGACATATGAGTATTGAGATTCTAGTCTTATTTACATATAGTGACAATACAGTGTTAATAACGATTTTAGGCAACGGTTCTCAAATAAAGAAGGAGATAAAGAATTGTGATAATATAATTTTATTAGTAGAGTTATTTTGAGAGTTTATTTGAGAATCGTTTTAGAAAATACTAAAAAAAGTTCAGTATTATTTGTTATATACTTTATGCATATTTAATTTATTTGTTAATGTAAAGAAGTCCGTTCCACACAATAAACTAAAACGCCAATTTCAGTGTATAGAACTAGGGACCATTTGCTTATTAACTACCATTACCACTAATTTTATTTGGGTGTAAATGACGGATATATGAAACGGAATTTGCTGATTCCTTATTTTAAATATGTAAATTTTTATTTTTTTATTTGATTTTCGAAAGTTTTTTTTTAGTATAAGTGCATATTTATTTTAAAATACGTCGTGTATACATACAAATTATTGTATGAATAAAATGCTCTATGTTCAATAATTATAGACGTACAAATGTAAATATTGTTGTACATATTTATTTATTATATTTTAGGTAAAATATGCATTTATATTAAGGTATTACACCCTACTGCCAAGCATAGAGGGTTCGATTCTATTCTTGTGCTTTTCGTTTGTGATTGTTGGACTTGGACATTATGTGTATGTTACATTTCTATGTCGCTACATAATGCCTTCTGTGCTTTATACGTCCAGAGTATATGTCAATGTCGTTAAGGGTTATACTTGTTATTATACTTACATCATCAACGCAGAATTTTTCACGAAAATATTAATACATATCTTAAAAACAAATTATTTCTGACTTAGCGAATACTAGGATAAGTGACCCTGCAAGAAAAGATAAAGACCCAATAATTCGTCAAGTACAATTTTGTATATATGAATTTCTTTCATTCGTGAAATTTTTTGGGTTGATGTTGTTTGAAATTTATGTGATTGTTCAATATGTTATTTGTATAGATTCATTTTCGAAGATTTTATAGATACGTTACTTGTTGGTAAACTATAGTAGTTGTATGTGATTTGCAACTTTTTAATTTTACAAAAAGTTTTATAGCCGTTTATAAAACAGAAATGTCTAATCAAAATTACGAATTATTTACATAAATGTTCAACAAACCTGTTTGGTTATATAAGAAAAAGGCTGAAATATTTATCAAAATTCCTGTCTATCATAGACTCTGATTATTTTTAAAAAGGGAAATAAATTTCATATCATAGTTTTGTTTACTATTAATTGAAAGTTAATCAGACTCTAATGTCAATATGACAAGAAACGCTGTGTGTGACAATGTGCATTTGAAATTTGTATAAAAGTTGAACTACATGTCCGCTTAAAAGTGGTAACAAAATAGACGCATAATCATTGTACAACACAAATAGTTAAGAGAGTTAAACTATGTAGAGTCTAGCTTAAAGCGAGGTCCTTGCCAACCCCTAAATGTTAGGGTGCGGGAAGCTTTAACCAAGGTAAAAAAATGAGAAATTACGTACTTCCACTTCATTAGAAACATTTTCACGATCTTGTCATTTAAAAATATATATATATTAAACTGTTAAACTAAAAAATATTTGTATATAAAGGTCTGTTTTCAGAAATTGAAATGTGGAAGAAAATAGCCGTTAATTTGTATCTTGGTTAAAGAAACCGCACCTAAGTAATGTACGCTTAACCAACATGACTGACGTAGAAATGTAGTTGTAAATCAATAGAACATCCTAGTAAATAGTTTTCTTTATAGACTATTTAAAAGTTTAGGGGTTGCAACTATGGATAACAATAACTCTATGTATTTTATTTATTTAATTTATACGCTATTTTACAGTTCATGTAACATATATGTTCATAATATATCGAAAAATTATATAAAATATATTTAAAAAACTATCCATGATTATTTATTGTAGGTATTTATTCATTAAAATAAACAGTACGTAGTGAGTCTTCTGGGTAGATTTCCAGTACAGCCACAGTTCCATCGTTGAAGGAAAAGGACAGACCACCATCTATCACCAAACCTGCATCAAAGCACACGGACTTCACTGATATTCTAGATGCGTAGCCTCTCGGTTGAATGCCTTTTGGTTGCGGCCAAACTCCCACAGATATTAAATCTCTGATTGTATAAGCCAGCCTTTTGTCATCTACAAAAACTTCTCAGTAGTAAGTAACACATACAATGAAACATATTTACCTGAAGGAAATATTAAATTTTTATTATAAATATCTGCAATTTGTTTTGATAAAACTCTAGGATCTCCCGATGTTTCATAATTAATAGTTTTTAATAATTCATTTACACTTTGACACGTTAAGCGATTTATACTTAAATTCCAAGATGTGGATCCAGTTCCAGTACAAACACAGAGTCCGGAACATTTTACATTTGTAGTTCTTAATTCGTCCAGTTTCATTTCAAGATGAGATACTCTTGCAGAAAGATTCTCTCCTATAAATACCTAGAAAAAATATGTACAACACAATACCGTCTTTACTTTTTTTCTTACCTCGTTTAAAGCTAAAACCGGTAAAATTTTCCCTTTTTTATCTACCACAGCCTGAGAAACTTGTTTTTGAATTTCGTAATCTTCATGATTGTGTAAAAATTTAACAGTATTATCAGGATGGTTGATTAGTGTAGTTCTTATCCTACTTCGGTTTAACCATTCAAATTCACCCTAAAAAACAAATCATCAAACATCTGCGCTTTATCAAACACTTTTTTACCTGTCTTAATCGTTTAATGGCATCACTAATATTCTCTGAATATTTCTTTGGTAAACACAAATGGCCTTCCGATCTGTGAGGGTCGGAATTAAATCCTATAACTGGTTTAAGATTGTCGTGAATTTTGCTAGCTGCAAGTAGAAATGTGCCATCGCCTCCAGTCGGAAAAATAGCATCAGCCCATTCGATACTTTCTTCCACATAAGTATACCTAAATAAATTTAAATACACTCAATAAAAAAGAAACTAATAATGAAAGATTTTTACCTATTTACGACCCGTACTTGAATACCTAATTTTCGTAAGGTGTCAATAAATCTCGATTCGAACATTTTGTGTAGATTGTGGTGATGTAGTATCCTTTCATAATTGCTTCCGCGTTCTTTTAATTTTCTTGTAAATTCTTTATCTGTTAAGTCTTTGTATTTATTCCTTTCAAATTCATATCGAGATAATTTCGAAATAACGAGACACTTTTCAATTTTGAGATTTTTTGCTTCATTGTTACAATAAGATCTATTTTGATTAGAAATTAATGTACTTTGAACTATAATAAAATAATAATATTATTTTTTGCATAATAATAGTACAATTTTCAGTTTAATAATAGAAGTAAGTTTCGTTTTTAAATAGCGCTCGATCTTTGTATACAATATCAAAGGTGGCTTGGTGAACGACGACGCATGCGCAATAGAAGGAGAAATTATCACTGACATTCACTATTAGGTAAATACTCTTTTATAATAAATTAGCACTTACCTTGTAAAATATTCTTAAGTGAAAAGCGTGGTTTATACATTGAATTAGGCAATTTTCAACTTATAAAATGCATTTATTCCGGGCCCAAATGAATGATTTGTAGTTGTAAGTAAGGTTAGGGCAAACTTCAAGTTGACACTTTGAACTCATTCACAGAAAAAAACATTCTTATCATAGTTTTTATTTTGATAGCGTACATCTATGTACAAATATTAAGAAGTTTTAAAAGCCTTCAATGATTGAGTTTAAAATTACTAGCAGACAGAATTTTTACGCGTGATGTTTTTCACAGTTGGTAGGATCTTTGGCAACTTTAAAAATAGTAAAATTTAACACACACATACTTATCTTGTATCTTCATTTACACTATATTGCTAGCTACTTTCAATAAGGAATACAGTAGTAACATTGTATTGTACTTTATATAAAACTGGGATATAAGTAGTCCCTTTATGTTATGATAACAACTTTACTTCCGATTAATTGAATCGGGAGTCGAACCCATTAACAAGCTTCTTAAACTCTGAGTGATTCTTTAACATTTTAGGACATTTTAAATCTCGAATCCTATAGATGAAATTAATTCTAATGTTTAAACAATTTTATTAAATAGTATTGAAGTCTGCCTTTATACATAAAATATTTACATCAATTTTTACATGTATTTGCTTCCATACAATATAACTACATCTAAATATTGCTTATAAACAGTCAACTTTATATTATTCTCATCTTCTTCGGCAGTTCTCATTTTGGCCTGGAGATATACAGGTATTCCTAAGTGAAACAAATACGGCTGTGTGAAAATACATGTAAAAATTAATATAGATATTTAGGCCTGGCAAAAGAGAACATTAAATATGAAATGGTTTAAATAGTAAACAGCAACACATATATACGTTGGTCTCAGTGAACGGGCACTACCTACGGTACTGTTCACAGTCAACGAAAACAACAAAATACAACTCACTTTTACAATATTCGACCCTTTAGGCCGCAGCCTTGATTACAACAAGCAACAGATATTTTCATGCACTCATATTGCGTACTTTTAAGACCTACATTATATTACATTGAAATATAACTACTATTTAATGTAATTCTATTTTTGAATATAGTAACTGATTTATGTCGGTCTTTGGCGGTCATTCATCAAAGTATTAACCGCTTTTTTAATTGCTTGACTTAACAAATTACAAGTCTCCAATTAGAAAATAAAAAATCACATTATTTTCCATAACAAATCTGTACAACAGATTTTTTTTGGTGTTATATCTACTTTTTTTCTTTTACAATATTAGATGTTTTTAAAGGTGTACTCAAAATTAAGACTGGTACTGATGGACATCATCATTATTACTTTAAATAACGTGTCTGTCAATTTATAAAAATTAGGAATAAATTGATTTGAGTGCCAGTGTTAATTCTGAGTGCGTTGCAAGAGTGAGTTGTAATGTTGACTATGCCTAGCACCGTATGCGACCGCCACAGTTGGTACAATGACGTAAATAGCGGCAGATCAACTGCTAATGATTTCTGTGAGGATGATAGGCGTGTCCGTCCCTCCAGTCTGTGATCTGCTGCTGTCTCAACAACGGCATCAACCAAACACATGCAAAAGAAACGCTGGATAAAAGCAGTGCTAGTGAGAATCTCACGCCATCTAGGTGATGCTGAAAGCAGCGGAGACGATTCTCGAGGGTTACCTAGCGGAAACACGCTGCCCTAGACCTCCTCAAAACTGGATCAGCATTATACAAATACAAGATAAACATTTTTAACATGTTCTGTATGCCAATTTATTATGAAGTATTATTAATAATCGTATAAATGTAATAAAAATATGTAACGAAACGCGATTAAATTTGAAAAAATCTGCAAGTTTTACAGCAAAATTACACGAGAATGAAGTAATTTAAAAAAATCTTTTCACAATTAATTTCAGTCGAAGTAATTTAAAACCAAATTTTATAAATGTACATGCTACCTATTTTTAATATATTTCGTACTATAGTCATAATAATATATTAAATTAATTTTTCCTAATATTTAATTTAACTCTAAATCGAAAATCTTTCAAAATTATTTCAACTTCTTTTTTACATGTTTTTGTTTACCTGTATTTGAAAACTTGATACCCATAATTTGATTTGACAACTTAATGGTTTACGTATTATTTGGCAGTAAAGAATTAATAAATATAAATTAAATATTAATACAGTCTATCTTTGGCGACCGTAGTTATAAGATCAAGATTTTCCGATCTTATTTTTTTGGATTAGTTTCTCTAAAAACTTTTTCTTTTAATACTCCGAATGACATGTTCCAGTTATGGGAAATCTAGGCGCATGACTGAAATAAACCAAACCTATCAGCCAGAATGCAAGAGTTAGATGAAAAGTTAAAGTAGAAGAATAAAACGCACATGCTCATGCTATATAAATAGTGGTTGCATCTGAATACAAGTATAATCGTAATCAAATGTCAACACATTGATCACAATTATTAATTTATTTCATCTAGTTTAGTAGAAGAACAATAACATTGTATTTCTCATACATAAATTCTGTTTGAGCAACACTATTTTTAACAATGAATGTGAATGGTTCATAATATAACTCTAACAGTAGTTGGGGAAGTACAAGACTGCGATGATTCGAATTTGGCTCTTCACAGTCATGTCTTCCCTATGATATGATACGAACCTAGCGCCCATTTTTCTCTCATCCAACAAACACACTAGTTAGCGAAATACAAACGTTTCCTAATCCAAACTTTATATTGTACAAAACGGAATATTAATAAAAACTGTATAAAAATTAAAAAGTGTATTTTTTTGTGTTTGAAATTTCGGTAATTTCGTAACAGTGTTTGAAAGGTGAGAAAAAATTAGCGAAGTCTCCCTCTTCGTCTATGATATGCTATTTGCGTAATTCTTTTCGAGTTGAAACTACACATGCAAATTCATAAGAAGACAATATGCAAAGAACTAAAAGCGCTCTACTATCATACTACTTGAACTTGAACTTGTTTCATACACACCGTCGTTGGTTTATCTTTTACAAGAACGTAAAAGGCCCCGTTTGGATTGGAAGCACTTATTAATATATAAAGCAAATCAATCGATCTAAAGTATGATCATTCACAATTCATCATTAATTGTTCTTGCTCTAAATAAACCAAACTTTTGCCGGACCGGTCACCCCACCCAAAATAGACAACCGGAACACAGTTTAAAATATTTCTAAAGTAAATTATGTTCAGATGTAGTTTAGTGAAACTCGTTTTATCTATAATGGGATAAATGACCGATTAAAAGATAGTAGTGTGCTAATAGTTTTCATCTTGCATTATGTTATTTCATTATAAGAGCTACGCTGTTAAAATATATTATTATAGTAAAACTACTATTAATTATTGTTCATTTAAAGAATAAAATTCTTCTCCAATAAATGCCTTGTTAAACGTATAGGTACTTTAGTTGTTGTTTAGCTTGATTGCAACATTACGATTGTTAACGTTTATCAACATTGCTGCTTTAACAGTCGAGTTCGGTTGTTTTCTTCAACTATCCAGAAAACAAAAGAGCGAATGATGAACTCGTGATGAACTAGTCTACAGTACATTCCCGAACATTCCCAAGGCGTTGACTACTTTCGTGTTTGATTTAATTCTTCCTTCAACTACAAGAGACATCCACCACGATAACTTGGTGGATGTCTCCCAGAAACAAGTGCATTTTCGAACAATACCCCCAACACACACCCTTCACAAATAAGGTTTGTGAAGCGTGCGTGAAGAGTAAATCTTGTGAGAATAAATCTATGGATGCGCTAGCATAACGCAATCAGCCATTGTAAAATGTTAAACTTAGCAATAGCGCGTCAACAATCATGTTAATCAGCTACTTGGGTTCTTTACAAAGCATCTTTCACACTGGTATATAATAGACATATATTACATTTAGATTTAGACCATATGTGAAACATACTAGGGGTTTTAATGAGTACGTTCAACGGTCAGATTCCCATGGACCCAATCCCACGCGTCTAATATTTCAGCATTCCCACATCGTAGAATTTTACATGCTACTTTTTCCCTTTGGTCGAATTTCATCCCAATAATTTTTATCCTGGTAAAGTGTTAATTTCTTAAATAAGAAGTGCCCAATAGGTGAGGTCTGGTAAACACCCAATATGGTATAAATATATAATAATCTATATATTAATGGGTAATAAGAGTGATATATATTATTTATCAATGGGAAACTTATTTATTTATTATTTTTAGAAAAAATTTAACCGAATAGAAATAATAGTGAGGGGAAATTCGACGACGTGACAATGCTGAACGATTCGACCCTTGGATATTCGGTCAATGGGATTCGACCGCGTGAATGATACGTTTAAATCTTGCCTGAGCTTCACACACTATCCTTATTTATTTGTAAGAGTGTGTGTAACACAGGACGGAAATTTGAGCGTGGAATGTAAGGTGGAGACCTCACACAGTAGTCAGAGAATTGACAGAACCAAGCTGAGAAGCAGTGTATGGTGTTCAGGTCTGACTACTGTGCTTAGTCGTTATTGCTACTGTAGGTGTTATCTCGCAATGCTGACTGAGTCATCAGAATCATAAGTATGCAGGTGATGATGGTTCTACTATTTATAAATTACTCCGTATCACAGCTGTCCAAAATACAGGACATTGTACCCTCTGTCAAACATTCATTTTAGACAACTGTTAACGAGCAGGAGTCAGTAGAAGCTTTTCAAGTTAAAAAATAGTAAATATGCGCATTTTACCTGTATATTTGAGCCATATTTTGTATTCGAATTTTACTACTTTTTATGCGTATATAATTTATAAAAAATGAGGCATATAATTCGCAGTTAATTTTAAAAGAGAGTCTCTTTATGGGTGTCTTTTTTGAGCTATATTTTGATATAAAGACTTGTATTCCAATTCTACCACAATTAGTCTGGGAACTTTTGATACACATCCAACTCGTGCAACGAAACTTGATACTGGAACTTATGTAACATTATTTGTTAAAATGATAGCATTCAATGCCAATTTGTTTATTGTAATCCCAAGTATGAAGTAACGTTGCAACAACTATTAGTTAGAAATGAGATGATAGAGTGTTACGTTTTTAGTACTGGAAAAGCTTGCACCGTGTCCCGTGTGGTATCTACTACTAGTCTACGGAACCATGAGGACTACTGTACATTCTACCTATGGGCGAGGCAGAGCCATGCTAGGAAAGCGGCAGCGACCGCCAGAGTCGGACTGGGGGCTTGCGGGGCCCCGTTACACATATCCTCCTCACAGAAACACATGTGACCCGTCCCGCTACTTTCCATCATGCACACGTGGTCCACCATGAACAGGTTTATCTGCAGCTGCGAGGTGCACGTCCTCCGGATGACTTCGTAATCTGCAACACCCACCACGCAGGCCCACGTGAGTTACATGCTCCTAAAGGGCAAGAAACCGGGAAAATATCAGTTAACCAATCAGCTGTGGCCATCACACAACCTACCGCCACTATAAAATTCACTAAATTAAAAAAAATGTTTAAGTTACCAAATAATATTACACATTACACTTTTAGATTTTATTAATTCAAATATTTATATATTTTTTAAAATCAGATCAATTCAACAAGTTTTTAAATTAGTTTTTTTGAATAAAACCCGTTTTACGAATTTGATTTTGGTTAACTATAACTATTTTTTCGGTTTCTTGCTTTCGTCTCAATCAAACAAATTTTAAGCTTATTATGAAATCACGAATGATTTTTAATAATATTTATATTTAATAAATATATAATGGCCGATATGGTCCCCCATCTTGAAATTAATTAGTTAAATTTAGTAATTCAAACATTTTCTGAATAAAATATAATATTTTTGAATTAACATACCAGTCTTGAGTACTCTCGTGACTTTTACAGCCAATCACAATTTGGTTTTTATGTTCTATTGAACGCGCTAATTTTAAATTACTATTGTTATCTTTAAATAGTAGTACTTTAAAAGTAAGCTATTAATAAATTTTTATACTATAGCTACTTTTAATCAAAGTACATCACCTTTAAATTTTAATTAGTAAAGTAATTGCAAATTACAAGGGACGCTCCCTTAATTATAATTGAAATAAATTTTAATTTAATTGCTAATTTCTTCATTACGATACTGTTTTTTTTAACTATTAAAAATGTATTTAAGTTGTATAAAGCACTTAGAAACTGATAATTTCTTAAGTGTTTTGAGAGCCATAATATATTTTTATAGACATTAATGTGAGAGTTATTAACTATTAATAGTTTTAAACCTTTTACCGTTTTTAAAATTAGAAGTCATCCTTCACCTTTCAATTATTTATTTAAATACTTTCAACAAATTGCTGGCATGTGGAAATAATTTGCTCCTAGAAATAAATTCATGCTTCATTTTATCTACTGCGGTACTGCATAAAAAGTTGTTATTTCGTTTTATTGAATAAACAGAGTAAAAATATTTTAGTTAATTGCAAACATCCGTAGTTTATGATGATAGCTAAGGTCATCAAATATAAACTATCAGGCGTATGGTTAGTATTGTTTAGCGTTTGTAAAGATATCTATATTTAAGATATAAATTTGGAGGATCTTATACAAAAAATAATTTGGTTCATTATTAAAATTAGATCAATGTCATAAATAAATATTTGTATGATAGCTAGTTGATAAAATGGTATATAATTTCGACTTGCCTGTCTTGGAATGTCGCACCATTTTAACGCAACATCCATTGCATGTAAGTAAGGGGGGTTGATCTCTAGGTAACGCCGTGTAGTTGAAAGGGTCCTTGCAACGCAGATCGTTGTAACTGTCGCATTCGTAGCAGTAAATTTGCCTCGCTGTTGACAACATTTTTATTTATTTAAATTTTCATGAAATATAAAATATAACTACTATATTTCTATTAATAAAAATTTAAGAAAACTTATAGAAAATATATAAAAATCCTGAAAATCATTAATAAATATTTGTGCGATAACCCATTCTATAAATAACTATAATCATAACAACTTGATTTAGTATTTCAAAATTTAAACAAAGCAATCACAATCTAAACATTAACTACAGTTATTATTAATATTAAATGATGTGAATTTTCAAAATTCTTATATAGCTATATGAAAATAATATCTAGTAACACTGCATACTATTAAAAAATCTATTCTAAGAAAATAAACGCATACAAAACAATGTTATTTTTTCTAAGGACAAGTTTAATGTAATTTGTTACAAACAACATTAACTGCAACCACAATTGTTAGGTTTCTCTGTATGCATTACAAATTTAAAATAACACTGCATTCTAATTCAAAAATTGGCAGTCATTTTTGCTTTGTTTAGAATTAAACAAAAATATATTGCCAAATATGTACTAAAATCTACAGCTAATTTTGCTAGATTTTATTCTACTATACCACCTACCTTCACATATTTGACAATTTTGTTAGTAGAATAATTATAATAAATGTGTCCATATAGGAATATAATCTAAGAAAAAAGTCAATGTCATTCTTATTAAGAATTTGTATGCTGATAGTTATTTGATTTCTAAGAATTTAATCAGTTTATTTGTAAGAAAGTTATTATCTAATTATTATCACATCTTTTGCATCATTATTACAAGTGATATTTTTAATTATTGATCTACGCAAATGAATAATTAATTATAACTCCTTTTTGAGATTAATGACTACAATGGACACATTTACGGATAAATTATAGTAGGCTTGGAAAATAAAAGAACACACAAAAAAAGCAAAAACAAACCAATAGAAAACTTACTTTGACATTCGGCATTTGTTAATGTCGTTATTGCTAAAGTAACCACTGTAAAATTCAGACATATTAGTAACTTAACATTAGATAGAAAGAATCTACATTTCTAATTTTGTTGTTATCACATAGAACATCTAATTTCTTCCCAAAAATTATTACTCACGAAAACGCATACAACATCTAGCATATACTATTCCAAGATAGACGAAGAGAACTGGAAATTCGAATCGACTTTTTATAATTTTGAATCACACTTTGGTTTAAATTTCTTTATTTTTTCAATCACTAACCATACCTATAGCATATCGGAGGATCATGTTTACGAGTTTATGTTACCGATGTTCACTAATCACTCTCGTATTGTGTGTTTACATGATTGACCGGTCGTATAGTTCATCTTTCTTCTCTTGCCCAACACTGTCAACTAACTGTTGCCAATACGAGATTCTCTCGGTATATTTCTAGATTTTGACGTCACTTCGTTTATTTTTGTTGTTGAAAGCGACTTCCTCGGTCGGCGGACACTTAAATGATTGCAAATTAAAGGTGCAGCCTTTGTTGACACTTTTAATTACATTATCAAAAACAATTCTTACTTATTTTAACATTTTGTACTAAATTCTTGTTCATTTAAGCTTGTTTCTTCTGTATAAAACTGTGTATACTGCATTTCGTTGCTGTCTGGAAACGAAAGGTGTGATTTTGGGTTATTCGAAATCGTATTGATTTACTTGCTATCCTTTTTAGTCCTTATTCTCTACTCCTCTTTATCCTTCCTATGTTACATGTATATTATCCTTTCTGTCTATGCCGCATATCTGTTATCCTTGTTCACATGCGCAAGGATAATTGCGCATGGAATTAGATTAACTATATTTCTAAATTAAATAAGACATATTTTAATTTATATTTCATTTATTTATTGCAATTAAATTAAATTTATAATCATACGGTGTTAGAAACTATTTTACAAAATTTATTTGATGTACACTCTCCACATCAGTATAAAATACCTATAAAATGAAATACTAAACAGCGGTTACCATTAGAAAAAAAACTACAAATAAATCAGAATTACTATTGTCGTTCGGTGTGGTACATTGTTTACAAATATTTATTATAAATAAATTAATATTTAGGTTTACTTTCCATAAGAATTTGTAAATTGTACAAAATAGTCACCATTTTAACAAACTAAAATAAAAACAGCTTTACCATGATTGTTAAACTATTTGTCGTATTATTTATTATTATAAATTTTATATAATGTTTACTTGAAATTATTATATTATCTTATTTATCCTAAACCATTGTCCAAAATATACAGCAACATGAAATGCAGAAGTGTTATGAAAGTTGCTGGGATACAATATGACTATAGAATGAATTATTTTACTTTGTTAATAAATTATAGATTAATATTATTGTAAACATATACAATACCTTTTAAAATTAAAATATAGTACTTATATTTTATTTGCTGCAAATTTCGGCAGAATTATAATTTCGCGCATCAATTTAAAACGCATACCAACCGAGAAATACTAAATATTTATATAAAATGATAACTAAACAAATAAATAATATTTTCATATTACTTTTTCTGTCTTATCACTACTACGTATTTGACTACAAATTTGTATTTATTTACTGATAACCACTATGACAAATTTTTATTTTGTATGGTGGGTACAATGTCATAGTTGTCATCCATCAACTGACAGTTGTTGTTTTCACAAAATCATTCGTAGTTTTCATTATGTTTTGGCTTAAATAAATAAATTTTACGATAATTGCAATATTTATGGGACTGGTGTATGAACAATGTATATTTTATTTAAGGTTAAGAAAATTGGTAAACAAAGAATTTCTGGCAATGGTACGTGATTAACAATGACCACACAAGAAATAAGACGTGTAGCTGAGGATTTGTTGGCTAATACGAGTGGATATCATAGCAACAGTATGGATGAGGATCGAGATGAACTTATACCTTGTAGTCGACCAACTGGTAAGTTTGATGGAAGTGTAAAAAGAAAATATTTATTTAAGTTTTACAGTAAGGCCACATGTGACAATCACGGAGAGCAGAGCATCCTCTCCTTTGCCACTATGGCCAGACATTGTCATCTCGGAAGATTTGATTGCTGGACAAAGAATTGGTGGCAAGATGTCGAACGTTAGACGTTTCTTCTGTTTGTTTGTAACTTTTGATCTTCTGTTTACGTGTCTCATGTGGTTGATATGCGTTATGGTAATGAGAAGAATTTATAATGTAAAGATCTATGTGCATGGTAAATGGTTTCGGTTTCAGTTGAATAAAATAGACTTTGAAAGTGCATTAAAAAGGGAAGTATTGCATTATAGCATTCATACTTCTCTGTTCGATATAGTGATGGCATCTACGTGTCGATTCACGGTGCTTTTATTGTTTTATGCCTTGCTATATCTTAAACATTGGCTTATAATATCTGTAAGTTTACATTTTTGGTTTTAAATTCGGGCGCACAGTCTTTGAGATGCATTACATTTTTTACCTCATGTCCTTTTGGTAAAAATAAATTTGATGAATCAGATGAATCTGATTTTAATGTTTACGATGATATTTATGAGGATATTTATTCAAGAAGAATATTATTTAATTGGGACGTAAACGTTTTCTTATGCTCAGAGATGACTAAATTTTGATTACTTCTAAAAATATTTTTTACAAATTAATATCAAAAATAAAGTTTTTTATTTTTCTATAGCTCTTTACATATAATGTGTAGATAAAAATGCAAATTTTATTGATTTTACAAATATAATTGGTATATGTAATGCAGGGAATGTAACCGAAAAAAAATACTGGTTAATGGTTAACACTTAAAGAGAACGTTAAAATAATAAAGATTTTAATTCAAAACCGATTCTTAAAAATTGGAAACCGGTTTAAACCGATAATATATCAGTTAAAAAAATTGATTATAAAAATTTAATTAAAAAAATAATAAAAAATTACCATCTGAAAAAGATAACAATTGAAAGAATGTTATTTAATTAACGAAAATTGCCTTAATGCTGACAAAGAGATTTTCTTCTTTTTTTGTGGACTCTCCAATAAAATATAAATTGTAAAAACTGTCACGAGTAATATTTAAATACAAATGGATAACACAGATTTTTTGCGCTAAATAATATTAAAATAAGGTTATTGTTCGCTCAAATCTTTTTTTTAAACGGTTATCGGTATTTTCGGCCTTAAAAATATCGGTTATAATTACGGTTAAAGTTCGCAATTTTCATTTAAAATATCGGTTACCGATTTTTATTAAACTGGCTACATGCCCTGATGTAATGTAAATCTTTTATTTTTTTTAATGAGCAAATATGAAAAGTTGTTTCTGTAAAATATCTAAAAAAAAAAATAAAGATATAAAATAAAAGGAATAGTAATTTAAACGTGTATTAGCCGTAAACAATTTTTTTTGTATCAGATTCTTATAATTTTGTTCGGCTAATATTAAAGATAAAAATTTAAAAAATTTTGTTATCTCTCAAATACAGTGCGCCCGGTTTGGTTCGATTTGTGAAAATATTTTACTTACAAATTTATTATTTTTTATAGATAACTACAGCTGGTACATGTGCCTTCTTAATATGTAAAGTTTTTGTATTTAATGTAAGTATTTCCAGCTTTTAAATGTGTCTATTTTAATAGTGTTTTCAGTGGACAGATTCGCAACAACCAGTGTTCCAAGTCTTGCTGATTTTGGCTTCCTTTATTCTTGCTTGGAGCGAAGCCTGGTTCTTCGACTTTCGAGTAACTCCTCAAGAAACTCACGCAGCGAGATATTTAGCTTGTAAGTATTCCATCATTGCCCTATTTCTATCAACCTGACTTCGCTTAATCCAAGATTCTTAAAGAACTTGGTTTCTCAGTTCGCCCTTCTGAGAGAGGCACTCTCGTCCGTAACTTTCGTAATACAACTATCAGGCCGTTTCCCAGCAGAGTTTCCAGACTAAGTCGCATGTCGATTACCAACAGAACTAGCCAGTACGCGGACAGCAATCGGGACTTTTATTCTCCGTTGCAGTCGCCAGAGGAATCTATTTATGAACCAGATGATTTTCATCTCGCAGAGCCGTTAATAAACGTAACAGAGGGAGAAGTAAGTGAAGTTTTAAAAACGTAATACTGTGTCCGAGCTCGTAAGTCAAAAATGCTCTTATTTATATCTTAAGTTTCTACTTCCCTAGTTTTTAGTTTTTTTGTTACGCTTTCCTTATCAAAGCTCGTACTCAATGAAAAAAAATCAGAAAAAATAAGTTTTAGAATTGTATATAACAATTTTTAAAACGTTGTGCACATTGCTTGTGTTAAATAATCTTAATTCATCTACATTCAATAAAAATAAGGTTTAAAAATGAGTTTGATTTCGATATATGTATGTTTTGAATGAAAATATTATTAATTAATATTTTAATAAAAATAAACTACTGAATTGAATTTTTAACAGAAAAATCTACTCAAAAATTATATAGATATATATAATTGATACAATTTTATTGTTGTTTTTATATCTTGAATTAATATGTAAACAATTTACGCTGAAACATTTAAATTTAATTTTCCTTTTTACTCAGTGTATGAAAATAATAGATATCTTGTTATATTATTTTTTCAGTAATAGTACATATATTTAAGACTGAAAACGTTGAATATATAATTCTATTATAATTTATTATATATTCAAAGATGAAAATTAAACATTTACGTAGGTTTAAGCGTCCGCTGATGTTTTTTCTCATGCAGTGAATCTTCTTTAAGCATTAAAAAGATTGTATTCGAAACCTATTTGTTATTTTGAGAGCAATGTATCTGTAAATAATTCAGTTGACTACTTATAATAGTTTTAAAATTCTAATACGTGTATAAATACAACAGAAACTCAAAATTTGATCTCAGTTGAGTTCAGTATGAGTCCAAATAAAAACAGCTCTAAGTTTGTTGTTTCTGTAACATCGGAACAGGTAAAAATAGTACCTTTTTTTTATTTAGTTAAAATTTCAAGAGTAATATATATATTAATAATTGAATATAATGATTATTATAAAATAATAATATTCCGTCTTGTTTCACAAAAAAGTACAATCTAAGAATCAGCTATCATCAAAGACCGGCGAGAGACACATGTTTCGTCCTTATTGGGACTCATCAGTGTGGTGTAATAGTCCCAGTGCCATTGCTGGCACCAGTACAGGGCTAGTGTTCTGGCGGGATGTTATCCTAGAGATACTGATATCTGGTCTGCAAAGGTAAAGTTTTACCTGCAGTGCCATCAGCAAGAAGCCTGACAAACAGTTTGCAATTAAATAAAAAGTAATGATAAATTGCTGTTAAGCCGGTGATTTAACTTCACAGAGTCACGAGCACTGTTTCATTTTATATAACTTATTTATAAATAGTGAACATTTATAATAATCTTTACATCTCTTCTATAAATAAATTAATTTTTATTGTAAAATTCTGAAAATTGAGCAAATTTAGAATTCTTATAAGATTTTTTTGATAGGAATTACAATACAAAGCACAAGGCCTTTCAATCATGGAAGAGGCTTGGAAACTTATGAATAATGCCAATTGGAAAATGGATAAACAATCTGCGGAAGGTGATACGATAGAAACAGCTAGTATTCCACATGTTGGGAAAACATTTAGACTCACTGTAAGTACATATTTTGTAAAAATAAATATATTTTGATTACAATTGTGTTTTCAGGGTGTAGTGAACATACCGCCCCGCTATCTCTTAGACGAATTATTCTATCGAATAGAAGAAATTCCTCTGTGGAACAAGTCCGTGTTGGAATCGCGCAAAATGCACGTTATAGATGAGTACACGGATATAACGTACCAAGTGTCGCCGGATGCAGGCGGAGGAATGGTTTCCAGTCGAGACTTCGTTAGTTTGAGGCATTGGGGCATTATAGACGGTTGTTATGTTTCAGCCAGCGTTAGTATCGCTCATCCGGATATTCCCAAAACCAACTTCATACGGTAAGTGCATCCTTAAAATACCCTCTAGAAATTATTGGTGTTTTGGAAATACTGAAATATAAAAAAAAATATGCATTATTTTCTTTTTGTCACAAATTAACTATGATGAGATTTCTGCCCTCTTACGGACGCTGCCTGACTGCGAGGTTGTGCTTTCTGAATTTTTAATATAACTTTATTGAATTTAAAATATTGTTATTTTATTTATAATAATAACAAAATTTTCAATAATATTGAAGATATTGTCTTAGTATCTCACTTGATATAGTTATATAAATTTAAAGAAAACTGCAGAAGCTGAAGTAAAAATAGAAAACTAAGATATCAAACAAGTAGACTCATATAAGTACCTGGGAAATACAATGAACATTAAAGAAACAATGCATTAAATATAATAATACAAACGGAAATTAAAATATACTATGCTCTGCAACAAAAGTGTTTAAATCATAAAGAAATAACACGAAAAATTAATATCTCGGATTACAATTCAGTCTATCTATCTGTACGTACATACAATAATGAAACTAGCCGATCGCTGAAAAACTACACAAAAGAATACAAACGGTAGAAATGAGATACTTAAGAAAAATTCTAGGAAATTAATATCATGAAAAAAAGGAACGAGGATATCAGGAGTCTAGCTGGGGTGAAATATGTAAAACAATTACTAAAAGAAAACGAACTAAGCTTTTCGGGAAACTATTAAGGATGAACAATAATAGGCAATTCAAAAATATAAGGTCTACAAAGCAAATAGGAAAAAAAACAAAAGAGGAAGACCAAGACCTACATAGATTACTTCAGTAAAAAAGATTTTTGCTGATGCAGAAATGTATGGCGATGTATCGGAAAACGTTATTAAAATTTATCTACTAAGAAAGAATCATAGTCACGAAAAATGAAATCGACGCCATAAAGTACAAGAGGATCCGAATTATTGATTAGGATGACATTTGCTCGAGTTGTCGTTATAACGTTTTCAATTATTGTTTCGATGTCATTAGCAATATGTTCGTGACCAATAAAACTGTTTAAGCATGGGAATCTCGAGAACAATAAAAGAACAAAGTCGGTTAAATTGAACAAATTTGGGGTTATTTTATACATGTTTTTGTTCTTCCCCAAAAATACATTTTCCAATTTTTTGTCCTTTACTTATTTATTTTAATTTCCACATTATTCTTGCATTTTTTAACGACGAATTCATTACAGTACTACTCAAAAATTTTATTTTTCAAATCGTTTCCAGAAAATTGATATCAACTTTCAATTTTCATGTGGGCTGTGAGACCGTTAAATAGAGTTTTTCTTTTCTCTTTTCAACGATGTAAAATACATACATATATTTTATAAAAATACAGTTAGAAGCAAGAAACGAAAATTGAATTTTTTTTGTTTATATCTAGTCTTCTAAGCATGTTTTGGGAAAAATAAAAACATGTATAAAATGACCCCCATATGAGGCAACTCAGTTCTCGAGATTCCCAGGCTTAACTAGTTTTATTGGTCACCCTGAATACTTCAGAAATAATATTTCTTTTGTTTTATTTAATTCTGCTGTGTAATAGCGCAAAACAACATTTATGTTTGTTTCTGTTTCAGAGGAGAGAATGGCGTGGGGTGCTGGGTGATGCGGCCGATAAACGAAGAGCCGAACAAGTGCGTATTCCAGTGGATGTTGAACACCGATCTGAAAGGCTGGATCCCGCAGTACATCATCGACGCCAGCCTGACCAGCGTGATGTTCGACTACCTCACCGACTTAAGAAACTACGCCAACTATCTCAAAACCAGCGGGCAAATACCTTAACGTTCTGCATTTACAATTTTCTATGTCTTTAGCCAATAAAGTGTATTCAACTCATTTTATTCTGTGATGTAAAATCTACATCAAAATTAGACTGATAATTAAATGTGTGGTGATCTCGGGTCACATGTCTAGGGAAAATAATTCTGTGATCAGTGTAATAATCATATTGAGTGAGTAACTTTAAGATATATACTTTTTTGATTTATTAGTATTTTTAGATACTTTAACTATTAAGTAATATAATATAATGCATTTACTTTTGTATAATCTAACTAATAAATATTTTTATTTTGAATCATTTATATATGTATTGTAAAGCACAAGCAAAGAAATGTATCATTGTAAAAATTTGAAAACATTCCTGAAAGTATCCAGCGAATGAATTTCATCTTTTCCCTTTTTTTGTGAGAAGTATATAATAATTTTTACATTTTTTAAAAAATGTTTTTAGTATATATTTTAATACTTATAGAACATTTAATACTTCATACAATATTAAATTCTTGATGAAGAACACAAAAATTATATCTAATTCTTCAAGAAAATTACCCTCAGCCTTTTGTAAGTATCTACAAATAAGATATCAAGTTTAATTTTTTCTCTTAATGGATATGGGAAATGAAACTAAAGTAAACTACCACTTGTGGCCACCACAAAATTTTATTTTTTTCATAGATGCCCCGCAGTATCTCCAACACAAATATCAAGTTTTAATTTTTCCCTTTAAGTAAACTACCCCTTTTAGACACCTTTAAATTTTGATAATTTGTTTATAGATGTCCCCTTAGTAATTACTACTCATATACTAAATTTCAATTCCTTCCTTTTATGAGTGTAAGAAATATAATTAATTTTTCGAATGCTCGGCTGTGTTCCAAAAAGTATAAAATGCGTTCAAGAGACGTCCGAATGAAGTACTACGTACCATTATTATTTTGGAAAACAGCCTCTAGCTGTCTTCCAAATTAGTTTTGTAGTATATGTTCCAATGTTTTATTTAGTATATAGTGCAAGTATTTTAGCAATATTTCATATTAAATTATTTTTGAGTACATGATATTCTTGTATATATATAATTTTATGTATTCTGTGTAAATGTGGATTTCTTTAATGCCATAATAATTATGTAAACATTGCAATTATTTTTATAAGTTAGTTAGAAACTGATAACTGACTACCCAAACAGAAAAAAACATTTCTGGTTGTCATACACGAAAAGAAGATATTGGTAACCGTTGAGAAGTTACGATCCAGTGTGCATGTTTTAAGTGTTTATATTGTGGGAGGGAGTTGTCAGGAGCTGCTGCAAGGCAGACCGGAGGGACAGACACGCCGGACGCCTGGGGAACGTGTCCAGCAAGTGCGAAACCGTTAACGGGAACAATTAAGGTCGAAAAAGTTCTCGAATCTTCGAGAGTTAGCAGAATAGAGGCGTTGCGAACAAGTCTTGACAGTGATCTTGGGATCGCTACAGTATCCTATAGTTTCTTTTATGGATTCAGCATTAAATTTCGAACTCATACACAATTTTTCAGGTTATTATAGTATTGTAATAGAATATTTATGAATAACGCAGCTATATTTATATATTGGTGAAACAAACTTGATATGGGTGTTGCCTACATCAACCACTCTTAAAAAATGACCTATTTTCCTGTTTTACGCAAGAACGGAATGATTTCTCGCAGAAAGGACTTGGACTTCATGAAGTTCACGGTTGATTCTATACGTTAGCGTCTCTAATTCGACACTTTTGAAAAGCTTGAAAAAACCCTTTATTTCACGAATCCAGCTCATATACATACTAGGACACTAGGAGTATGGCAGTATGGGGCTAATAATTTCTGAAGTCAAATTCGCCGAGGGGTTGTAAATAGGAGAGTTATTAACAAAAAGTAATTAGTAGATTACGTAAGAACTATAGATCATAGAGGAATTTGGACATCAGATTCGGAATCTACGAGGTCGAATTAGTGATATAGAATTAATTAACTTGTGTGTATTTTGTGATCTACTTGTATAAATTAATTTACTAGTTCTACAGGTTATACACATGTACAAAATACAAAGGAGGGTGTTAAAGATAAGGCATATCTCTAATTCCACCCTATTGATTCCGAACCTGATGTCCAAATTACGCCCCGACCTTTTGTTCTTATGTAACTCAAGATTGAAAATTTAATATTTATATAATATAGTACAGTTGTATATTAACATATACATACGTGTATTTCTTATATATGTTGCAATTATTGAATACCTCACATCATTAATATTTTACTGTATAAAAAGTATTAAAATACCATACAAATTCCAAGTTTCACATTTTTATATAAGTGAGAACAAGTAATATATATTTATATCTAAATCTTATAACTTCTTTCGCGTGTATATATATTTTAAATTCAAATTTGAAATAAAATACTCCGGGTCAATCCTGTTCTCTGGTGACACAAGTTCGTGTTGGGTGTTGCCTACATTCATCACCCTTAAAAAATGTCCTATTTTCGTGAATTACGCAAGAACGGGCTGTATTCTCGCAAAACGGATTTCGAATCCATGAATTCACGGTTGACTCTACATGGTCACATCTCTAACTTATAACTTTTTTTAAACTTGAAAAACCCTGGACTATTGTCCATGGTTTTGAAACTCTGAAAAACCTTTTTCTCACAGATCCGGTTCATATTTGACATCACATACTAGATACATGGGGCTAACAACTTTTCAAGACAAATTTACCGAGGGGTTGAAAATAAAGGTGTTGTTTAATACTAAAGATTTACATTGCTTATTACGTAAGCATTATAGGTCGTATGGAATTAGGGTAATAAAATCACCTCCTTAAGAAGGAACACCCCCATAAATATGTTAAATTGAATATATTTAATGTTCTGCATGAAAGAGTTACTGTACAATTGTGTGATATAGATTTTAATTGTTATTTTTTTTCTTTATAGCATGGACGACTTGCACTTCATTCCTCAATATAGCAGCTACACAGGCTACAGTTACAAAAGGGTAGAACAAAAAATAATTAATAAATAACTTGTTTACGTATTATTGTAGTTGTATCAATATATTAGTTTGTATTTATTGCTACATAATAAAGAAATAATTAAATTAGATCATATATTTTGTTGCTATACCAATTTTATAATAAAATCACCCTTCCATACAGCTCAGCCCTTTTTAAAGGATTGTTACATAACAAAGGCCCTTGGAGCAAAAATAAATAAAGCAAAATAGGGTGAACCAACCCTTAAGAATCTTTAAGGGCTCATATTGAAGCAGTACTGCTAGCATGTATCATTTTGTTAATAATATTTAACATAATCGTTATTTAGATAAAATAATTTTTTGAACATTTTTATTTTAAAGACATCTGTTTGTATTTTTAAACGCAGCATAGTGTAACAAAATTTTTGTTATCTTAGTTTCATTATTACCTGCTAAGAATATGGGTCAAATAGCCATACCCTCGGCAGACGACACTTTGCCACATGTGGGAATATAACTTACACATAGGCGTAGAGGTCACAAATTTCTCTATGATACTAATACTTCCGTGAATTATTATATAAATTAGTTATTTGTTTAAATATGCTCGGATGTGCAAATCAAGTATTTTAAATAACAGATATATCTATTTCAATATTAAATTGGTAAAAACCATGTCCTTTCAATTTTCATGTAAGTACAGGTAGTTTTAACAACATAAAGTTGACAAATTATTATGTATTAAAATCATTCGTAAAAATCTCTAAAATATTGTGTTAGTACAACACAGATCATTTATATTATTCCGTTGTAAAATACGTCCAATATAAATAAAAGGATATATTTTAATTAAACTAAATTTCGCTAATTCACGCTAGGACAGGGGACCCAATGTATTCCTTCCAGCTGGTGTTGCTAATTGATATAAATAAATATGTAATATGACAAAGAATATTATGTTTTGTTAGATATTTTTGAAATGTACAAAAGTACTCAAGGGATCATCCGCACGCCCATGGACTCCACGTCCTGGCGCCCAAGCCAGACGGCAAAACCACTTGAAAGAGTCAGATTTCGAGACGCTGAGCCTACACGTGCATTTTTAAGATGCATTTTTCTAGAAGATTCGACGATCACGCGTTTGGATCGTGGACTACCCCCGAAACGCCCTCATTCTGAAGGAGAGAAGAGGGACATTTTTGTATATAACCCGAGTCCAAATCTGTACTCGGGGAGTCGGATCCAGGGCTCCACTATGCTTGGCATGTCCGAGGTAGGGTTTCCTGGTCTCTGAACTCCAATCCTTCCTTACTGACTTTGTTCAATGGCTCTGCCAGGAATAAGTCAGCACCTTTCCTACTGACTTTGTTCAATGGCTCTGCCAGGAATAAGTCAGCACCTTTCCTACTGACTTTGTTCAATGGCCCTGCCAGGAATAAGTCAGCACCTTTCCTACTGACTTTGTTCAATGGCTCTGCCAGGAATAAGTCAGCACCTTTCCTACTGACTTTGTTCAATGGCCCTGCCAGGAATAAGTCAGCACCTTTCCTACTGACTTTGTTCAATGGCTCTGCCAGGAATAAGTCAGCACCTTTCCTACTGACTTTGTTCAATGGCTCTGCCAGGAATAAGTCAGCACCTTTCCTATTGACTTTGTTCAATGGCTCTGCCAGGAATGAGTCAGCACATTTCCTACTGACTTTGTTCAATGGCTCTGCCAGGAATAAGTCAGCACCTTTCCTACTGACTTTGTTCAATGGCTCTGCCAGGAATAAGTCAGCACCTTTCCTACTGACTTTGTTCAATGGCTCTGCCAGGAATAAGTCAGCACCTTTCCTACTGACTTTGTTCAATGGCTCTGCCAGGAATAAGTCAGCACCTTTCCTACTGACTTTGTTCAATGGCTCTGCCAGGAATGAGTCAGCACCTTCCACTTGGACCTTATATCAACAATTACTTCGGACACGCTATTTATTTGATTTTACTATTATATAAATTATGGTTGTCACAATGATATCATATTTTTATTAAATATAACCGATCTAATATTGGTTGTCTAACAATTGTAAATTTACTCAAACACAACAGATTCGCCAGCTCAGCTGGGTATCTGCCTCAAATACAACTATCAACAATTATTTCTGATAGCTTTGACTGTGTGCTCGCCGTGGCCGGTTCACGATTACTGTGTGCTCTTAGGGCCGGTAGAACCGTGAGCTCATGGGCCGGTCTTTGCAATTCAGACCATCTATAAAAATATAAATAATGGCCCTCTGACAAAACAGAGCGCCCTATAAACAAAAGATATCAGAGCAACGGCATGCCGACTCTGAAACCAACAATAAAACTCAAACAAACTATAACACACACACTTACAATTGTACCTGACAAACAATATAAGTTTGGTCTCAGTCACGCAATTTTACCATACATGATTATAATAAATTATTGGGACAACTCTTTATGAATTGAATGCATCTTTTTATATATTTGTTATATTGTCAAACTGTCTCTCTACTTGGGGTTTTGGCTGTGGTTTCCCCCAGGTTGTTAAGGCGAATGCCAGAGAGCGTAATATTCCACAGCACTCTACGATTTTATTTAATTATAATAAATGCACAAGTCAGATATTTTGTCTGTCTTTTGGAGTGAATATCATTCTTTTATTTTATCAAATACCTGTCCAAAATCCTCCACTTTTAACAGCTACTCTGTATTACGACGATGAAGGGTTACTTATTTAAATAAACACAACGTAGGGTAAGTTAAACCTTCCACTAGATGATCTTTGGCCAATGTATAATTGTATGTACGGAGGAGGTGGGTACGTACTGTTACAAAAATGGTGCCGTGACCAGGATACAGAGTCTTAAAAGCTGTTAATTGGGGGAGAGGACAGAATATTTGATAGAAGAGTGATATTTATCAATTAACAAATTAAGCGCGTTATGTGAAATCTTAAATTTCGGAATCGGTTCGGCGCGCCAGATGGTATGTTTCGGGGTATAAGGGATTGACCGAGACATCTCAAGTTGTAATATAATAACCAAATGTTCTAAAGTAAATTGCAAATAATGAAATAAGTCAAAATAATTAAATAAAAACAAGATGAAGAAAAAATTGCTAAATTGTTTAATAATTATTTTATGTTGTCTATAAATTATTTGCAACTTGTTGCCCGTTCCAAAATTAAAATTGAATTCAATTATTTAAATTAACAATAATGTGAGATCTGTGGTTCAAATCCCAGCATCGATAAATCATTAATTATAAACCGCTGCATACGAGTGATTCGAAAACACTCTTAGATGTTGATCGCTATGCGAATAAAATACAACTAAAACTTATTATAAAGGCACGAGACCTTTGATTCAGAAATAAAATATTAACTTTCGTATAGATTAGAAACAAAAAAAAAAAAAATATTCTAACAATAATTATTTTTGTCAAAATAAAAAATTTATCTGATTAAAATCATATGTTTGTTTATAAAAAAAGAGAGTCTATTTTCTTTCCTGTGTTTGGAAAAAACAAATTATTTATATAAAACTAAATTTTAAAAACAAATTAAAATTATGCTTATAATCAACAATGAAATAAAATTAACATTAGTAACGCCGATGCATTCCCTTATATCGTGAAACAACCCATAACACTTCAAAAGGTCTTTTGACCTGAGTGCAGAAATGAGTTTAAAAATATTCCAAGTTTTGTGAAACATCTGGAATAGTTTACGACGGGTTGAAGTGTTTGAAATGATACGGTGATTAAAGTGTAATGTCAACAATACCAAACAACAATGAAGAACTATAGTGTCCAGTGTGCAGCTAGGAGCAGAAATTTTTAAAAGACAAGACGTGTGCCGAACAAGGAAAACGAAGTACCGACATCAACTAGGAAATTATCACCCCGAAGGAGGACATCGACCCCAAACACTTGAGCAGGTAGCTTGTAGGAAAAACATTTATTGCATCCGAAGGAAGAATGAAAAAAATAGGCCATGACCTTATAAATAAAGACCAGGAAAGCCCAGGAAGAATATCAATAATTTTTCAACAATTAATTACTGAAACCTAAGATTAAATCATATTGGAAAATTTTAAGAATGAATAACGAACACCAACTATGAGGTCAAAAAATTTACATGACAATTTACAATCAACGGATATGGGAAATGACTCCAAAACACAACAGGACGTGCTATCACAAGATTCCAAGAATATAATCCAGCTTTGGATGAAGAATATGATTACACCTGATATTGGGTAAAGAATTAGGATCTACCAGTAATTTATTCGACTCAACAGTATGTAGGGTAAGTCAATATCATATACTCATAGTGCAATTTAGTATAATGAAATATATATCAGTGAAATTTAGTGCAGTGTAGTGTGTAGTGTAATGAAATATATATCAGTGAAATTTAGTGCAGTGTAGGGTGTAGTGCAATGAAATATAAAAAAATATTCTACTGTTATTGAAGTGTTGAAAGTAAGATAAATAATTCGAGGATAATATGTAATCTGCAAAGAAGATAACAATCATCGTCACCATACATATAAGAAGAACAAGGATTGAAATGTTTGCAGATATAGTATATTATCGGGGGAGTGCAGCTACCGACTACTACAAATGAAGAAAATATAAGTACACCCACCGACTATTACAAATGAAGAAGACATAAGTACACCCACCGACAACCATAAATGAAGAGGACATAAGGATCAGCCTTAAAATTCAATAAAACTAGTGACGCTCAAGACAACGACAGTACGTTTCATCAACTCGGATTTTATCAAACCCAGTAGAAATCATCAGTCAAGTTAAGTAAAACACCAAATTAATCATCTGCAGGAGTAGAAGACAAAAAGACATCCCAGAAGCACCAACGACGCCGCCTTTCGCTACAACTGCCGTACAGGAACAAGAATTGAAGTAAAATATAACGTAAAATTATAAACAACCCACAACAACTTTAGTTTCCACATTCTTTTCTATATCAAAATCAGCACAGAAGAAACATCGCGGGAAGAACAGTGGTTGGTGATATAAGATATTGGTAAGTTATGAAAAATTGTAAATTTTTCTTTGTTATAAATTAAAACCAATTGTAAAATAATAACAATAAAAATAAAATTAATAGCGTCTAGTCTCACAGATATATTCATTAAACAAAAACAAAACAAACCCAATCTTTATATCATTTGTTTATTTATTTTTGTGCTTGAGACTTGATGTAGATAGAAGTATATAATTTAGAAAATAGCTAATGCACATATATATTACAAACTAACAAAATAATAATGCATGAGATATTTACTGTATTCGCTCATCTGATCGCTGGCTAATACAATTAAATATCTGGGGGAGTTTGAAGCAGTACTGCTAGCATGTATCATTTTGTTAATAATATTTAACATAATCGTTATTTAGATAAAATAATTTTTTGAACATTTTTATTTTAAAGACATCTGTTTGTATTTTTAAACGCAGCATAGTGTAACAAAATTTTTGTTATCTTAGTTTCATTATTACCTGCTAAGAATATGGGTCAAATAGCCATACCCTCGGCAGACGACACTTTGCCACATGTGGGAATATAACTTACACATAGGCGTAGAGGTCACAAATTTCTCTATGATACTAATACTTCCGTGAATTATTATATAAATTAGTTATTTGTTTAAATATGCTCGGATGTGCAAATCAAGTATTTTAAATAACAGATATATCTATTTCAATATTAAATTGGTAAAAACCATGTCCTTTCAATTTTCATGTAAGTACAGGTAGTTTTAACAACATAAAGTTGACAAATTATTATGTATTAAAATCATTCGTAAAAATCTCTAAAATATTGTGTTAGTACAACACAGATCATTTATATTATTCCGTTGTAAAATACGTCCAATATAAATAAAAGGATATATTTTAATTAAACTAAATTTCGCTAATTCACGCTAGGACAGGGGACCCAATGTATTCCTTCCAGCTGGTGTTGCTAATTGATATAAATAAATATGTAATATGACAAAGAATATTATGTTTTGTTAGATATTTTTGAAATGTACAAAAGTACTCAAGGGATCATCCGCACGCCCATGGACTCCACGTCCTGGCGCCCAAGCCAGACGGCAAAACCACTTGAAAGAGTCAGATTTCGAGACGCTGAGCCTACACGTGCATTTTTAAGATGCATTTTTCTAGAAGATTCGACGATCACGCGTTTGGATCGTGGACTACCCCCGAAACGCCCTCATTCTGAAGGAGAGAAGAGGGACATTTTTGTATATAACCCGAGTCCAAATCTGTACTCGGGGAGTCGGATCCAGGGCTCCACTATGCTTGGCATGTCCGAGGTAGGGTTTCCTGGTCTCTGAACTCCAATCCTTCCTTACTGACTTTGTTCAATGGCTCTGCCAGGAATAAGTCAGCACCTTTCCTACTGACTTTGTTCAATGGCTCTGCCAGGAATAAGTCAGCACCTTTCCTACTGACTTTGTTCAATGGCCCTGCCAGGAATAAGTCAGCACCTTTCCTACTGACTTTGTTCAATGGCTCTGCCAGGAATAAGTCAGCACCTTTCCTACTGACTTTGTTCAATGGCCCTGCCAGGAATAAGTCAGCACCTTTCCTACTGACTTTGTTCAATGGCTCTGCCAGGAATAAGTCAGCACCTTTCCTACTGACTTTGTTCAATGGCTCTGCCAGGAATAAGTCAGCACCTTTCCTATTGACTTTGTTCAATGGCTCTGCCAGGAATGAGTCAGCACATTTCCTACTGACTTTGTTCAATGGCTCTGCCAGGAATAAGTCAGCACCTTTCCTACTGACTTTGTTCAATGGCTCTGCCAGGAATAAGTCAGCACCTTTCCTACTGACTTTGTTCAATGGCTCTGCCAGGAATAAGTCAGCACCTTTCCTACTGACTTTGTTCAATGGCTCTGCCAGGAATAAGTCAGCACCTTTCCTACTGACTTTGTTCAATGGCTCTGCCAGGAATGAGTCAGCACCTTCCACTTGGACCTTATATCAACAATTACTTCGGACACGCTATTTATTTGATTTTACTATTATATAAATTATGGTTGTCACAATGATATCATATTTTTATTAAATATAACCGATCTAATATTGGTTGTCTAACAATTGTAAATTTACTCAAACACAACAGATTCGCCAGCTCAGCTGGGTATCTGCCTCAAATACAACTATCAACAATTATTTCTGATAGCTTTGACTGTGTGCTCGCCGTGGCCGGTTCACGATTACTGTGTGCTCTTAGGGCCGGTAGAACCGTGAGCTCATGGGCCGGTCTTTGCAATTCAGACCATCTATAAAAATATAAATAATGGCCCTCTGACAAAACAGAGCGCCCTATAAACAAAAGATATCAGAGCAACGGCATGCCGACTCTGAAACCAACAATAAAACTCAAACAAACTATAACACACACACTTACAATTGTACCTGACAAACAATATAAGTTTGGTCTCAGTCACGCAATTTTACCATACATGATTATAATAAATTATTGGGACAACTCTTTATGAATTGAATGCATCTTTTTATATATTTGTTATATTGTCAAACTGTCTCTCTACTTGGGGTTTTGGCTGTGGTTTCCCCCAGGTTGTTAAGGCGAATGCCAGAGAGCGTAATATTCCACAGCACTCTACGATTTTATTTAATTATAATAAATGCACAAGTCAGATATTTTGTCTGTCTTTTGGAGTGAATATCATTCTTTTATTTTATCAAATACCTGTCCAAAATCCTCCACTTTTAACAGCTACTCTGTATTACGACGATGAAGGGTTACTTATTTAAATAAACACAACGTAGGGTAAGTTAAACCTTCCACTAGATGATCTTTGGCCAATGTATAATTGTATGTACGGAGGAGGTGGGTACGTACTGTTACAATATCTCGGAAACTGCTGGGAAATTCGTGGTTTTTATGAAAATTCCCTGTCCCCTGAGAAACGAGGGTGTATTTAAATAAATCCTTTTGAATAGACAATATAAATTACATGGCAATAAATATAGTGTAAAACAATGCGGTTTATTTAATCATTAATAGCAAGAATGCAAGTTCTAAACAATAATATGCAATTAATAAAAAGATAATTGATTCCGTGCACATATGTTACACATATTTGTGCATTTGTTATGGAAAAACCATAATTAAACATAGTGTATCACTTGGCCGATTTTTATTTTAAAATAAAATAATATATAAAACAAGTTGATTATTAATTATATTCACTTGTAGTTTTCTGGAACTGTAGCTGTCGCTATCCACCAGTTTGTCTTTTTCATATTTCTGTTTACCATGCTATTGATTACCTTTTGCTGATGTTATTAATCCATTTTTATAGTCTGTCCGCCTTTTTTCAATATTGTTTTTCCTCCCTATCTTTTATAATTCTTCGCTGTTTGCATTGAAATTTTTCATTCCAATGTTTTTAAGATTGTAGCACTTTATTTTAATTTACAATTTTCGTTTTATTTTCCTCGTTTACATACTTAGAATTTTAGGACAAAATGAGGGAACAAAGAATTCATAATATTATTTTAATGTGTTTATTACACATGATACAATGCAATTTATTTATATATAACATTATAAATAATTTATTATCATCGCTGAATTCGCATATGCGAATTTGACGATATCACATTGAAATATTATAGATAAACATAATTGATATTCTGTGTATTTACAAAATTTACAATATGACGTTAAAACTAACTTATTTACGAAATGGCATCTAATATTGCTATGAAATGTCTTAATGGGAAACGTATAAAAATAAGACTATTCAAACCATGTCATGGACTAGATTAGTTTAGGCAGAAGTCTCAGAAACAATTGATGAGCACATCTATTCACCAGAAACCATTAGAACGTGAGTTGATATGAAATGAGATATGCCTACACGAAAACCGTAAAGAGTAAAGATTTCCCAACCATATAAAACTCACATCTGTCTTTACGTTGCTCGATTTATAAAAAAGATTTCTTTACACTTTCTAGCCACCCTTTTATTCACAAATAAGATGAATTTATGTACATTACAAATCTTATATAGATAAGTCACAATTTGTTACAAATTTCTCAGAAATACAATAATTTATTCATAAAATAAATAATTATGATTTTATTTTAAAACTGTAATTGAAGTTGCACTAACATTATATTGTAAACATACTGCAGAGTTTTATTATTATTAAAACATCTTAATAAAGCTTTCCCTTAAAGTGAAACTTAAAATATGTTTTCGTATTCGAGAGTGTACGTATTAAAGAGATTGGGTACCCAAAATTCGACCCCGTAGAATACAAAAGTTCTTACGTAATCTGCGAATGATATCTTTAATACTGAATAAGTTCCTAAATATTAACAGGAAGATCTGTTTTCGGATATGATCGAACATATACTTCTAATATATGTACCCCAAATATCTGTCGGATATGTAAGAAAATCAATTTTTGACATAAATTGCATATGGGGTCTATATTCAATATAAAATAAGTTTATCATATATAAGATATTTATTTGATTTGAATATTTAAAAAATTAGACCAAAAAAATAATTAAAAAATTAATCAATACAACGGAAGGATACAAGGAAAAAATATGAAATTTGGAGTATACTTTCTAAATTTTATGTTGCATGAATTAAACATTATTAAAATTATGAGATGTACGAAGGGCTATTATCCTTTAATAATTTTTAAATTTATATTGATTTTCCAAAGTTTTCAAACTACATCCCTTTAGATTTAGAAATTTATTAAAGATTAGTTTTCCTCATATAACTTTTACGCTACAATATATGTTACTGCTATTAACATTCATTTACAGAAAAATATATACGCAATTTTGAAATATTAAATTTATAAAGATTTTAAAAATTTAGAAAATAAAAATCGTGTTTTGCTGTCTTTGAAATTTGCAACAACAATCCAATATTTCCAACAATGATATGCTAGCAGCGATATTTTGATGATAAAATAAATATAAACATATCACTCCCACCCACTGCTGGGTGTGCCAATAGGTAATGATACATTTATACCCCAGAGGTCTTTCAGCAGAAGTTACCTCTCTGGCGTGAATAGCGCGCCACAGGGCCCATTTATTTTGAAGATATGTATTGGAAATATTGGCAGATCAGACAATAAATTCTCAAACTGTGGTTTGAGCTGAGTCCGCGAACTTGTTGTCTGAGACGAGTTCTTCAATTCCTAGGCTTGAACTCGCAGTCCGCATACAACAAGTAGGATACGCTACTGTGGTAAAGTCACATCCATGCGAACAAGTAATCTAATTATTGATTTGGTCTTCTTGTTTCACCTTAGTCCTTCACTATGCACTTACATTGCAGAACCCGAGGACTAGAAGGGGAGGATATGACAAACAGAGTTTTGCAATGTTGTGCATACACACGCAGAGATTTTTTTGTAGACTTTATAAAGATTTTTCAGATTGTAATGTATAACAAATTTAAATTAGGACAAGAATCGGTATTTTTAATGTCACAAATATCGTTCAACCAATATTTAAAATAGATATTATAATTTTTAACTGAAACCGAAATTCTAAAACTTGCTTTTTGTTGTGTAATAAAATTGATATATGTAATTTACTGTTTTTCATTTGTATATGATTATGTTTACCAGTTAATTGAATCGGTGTTTAATGTTTTAAAAATCAGATTTTTGCTTCTTATCCAAATTTAAATAATGACTAAAATTTATTTTATTATGTATTTAATTACTGTTAACATTTAGGTTTTCTGATTTTGATTGAATCTTATATAAGAGCTGAACAAAATACATAAAAAATTGCTTGAATATCAAGTAATAATTTTAATCCAAGTAAAAAAATATTTTATCATTAAATTTATAAAATATCTATTATTTGAAAAGTACAAGTACTTTGTACTATTAAAGTTATGCCATATTTCTGTTTATCGTGTTTGAATTATACAACATTGAAAATCTGAAATACAATTTTATGAACACAATAGTACATACAGCAACGGTCTTTTCAGCTTTTTTGGACATCATTAAACAGTTTAATGTAACGCTTGTCACGATATATTTATACAAATAACATCGATAAACCAAGTACTAAAAAATTACTCATTTATGATTTACGTAAAAGAATTAATACAAATAGTATTTTCAGTGGTTCGGAACATTTATTTGAAGGTTAGTTTATCATTATTGTTAAGTATAGAATGTATATTAATAAGTTCAGCTCTGTTTATGAAACCATATTACAATCTGAGAAATCTGTCCACGTTCCACATTCTCTTTAGACGCAGCTCTCCTGCTGACAGCCCATGAGCGGTGTCCGCACCGTGACGACCTCCCGGTGGTAGACGCCTGGCTTGCTGGCCGGGAACAGCTGGGACACCGGGGACAGCGGAGAGGTGAGCGACGTCTTGGAGGCGCCCGGGCCGAGCCGCCGAGCGTGGTCTATCTGCGCGTAGATAGTCGGTTCCTCGCGCCGGTAGTGGGACGTGTCCAGGGTGTTTGGCCGGGCTAGGCACAGCTCGGCGTAGGTTACTTCGTTGTTCACCTGGAGATCGACAATCAGTATTATTTCATGGTATAAATAATTGTGGTGTGTAAGGTTACTTTCCGAATTGGTACCTGGGGTACGTTCCGGATCGCTATCAGGTAATGTCCGGGCAATACCAGAAAAACAAAATACCGTTCCTATTCAGAAGAATTTTTGCTGCGTGTATATTCGGAATAAATAAGGTCAGATAAATAATGACTTTATTGTAAAGTTTACCGGGTACATATATCGTCTTAATGCGAAACGTAATATCTGGGCAATAACAGGCAAACAGTAAAAGTTGGAATAATTGTCAAAGGATAACCGGACAAACACTTTTCTACCTCGTTGTTAATATGGGAAATATTACGCACTTGAATTATGTACAATATTTGAGATGAATGTTGGTTACTGTATTGTTATTTAAAATGTAGTTTTCTAGTCCAGTCATTATTATATCTACAATAGTATATTGTGAATCTAGTAGGAAAAGTCATATTCCCGGACAGTGGGGAAATTTCGGAACGAGCCGAAGGCAAGGCCAGTAACACCAGGAGTCACTTTTCCTACGTGGTAACTATACTATTTTTTTATCAGTTTGTATTCAGTAATAATGAAATAAATATGATTGTACTTTTATTTATGGAAAACAATGGATTGCGACCTATACGGGAATACTTTGTGACCAGCCGGAAAAAACTTTTCGTACTCATTCATTGAAATGTGTTGTTTCGCGTTGCCTAAGCAACGCCTGGAACATCAATTTCCCAGGTCTCCACCAGATAGGTGACCGGGAAATTTTGGAAAAAACACTCCTACTTCTACAGCATTTATTAAAAAACTATATTTATAATAAAATAGTATAATGTTTTAAACATTCTTTTACCTAATAATATTAAAAGAAAATAGGGGATTATTGAACGAAATTTAATGTAGAAAAAGTAAATTTAGTGCATTTGATATACAATGTTGGCAACAACTGCTGTCATGTTGACAGATTGACAGCACTTGTTATTACTGAAACACATAACCACAAATCATTTTGTGTATACAATAAATAAAAATATTTGTACAAATAGAAAATTAATTATTGATTTTATGATTTTCGTACGAAAAATATTGTACAAACCTCTTGCGTGAACTGGGTTTCCGGAATCGTTCTATGGCAGCGCTCGCGAGCTCGCGCCGCCAAACACTCCTCCGGAAACCAATCGTTCCCGCATTTGGTATGTAAATAACTATTTCCGGACTGTTATATTTCGTAGTCTGGCAACTACACTAAAATATCGGAATAATGCATTTTCCAGTTCGAAAACACTGGAAAGGTGTCAGTTTTGGTTCGATCGAAAAAAAAAATATTTCTTAGTTGTGGAAAATGATAAAAAGAGTGACTTGAAAACATTAAATCAGTTTCGCTCTAGTCTTCTATTTGAAAATAAGAATGAATATCTGCCTAAAGTAAATTGTAGCAATTGCAAAAGACGTCCATAGAGACATTTAAAAAAGGTAACTAAACAACTTTTGATATTATTATACAAAGGTTCAAAATATAGCTGACTTGTATACGAGTATTTCACCGAGTGGTATTACTAGTCGTTAGAAATAAACAGAGTAAGGCAACGAATGACGTCGTTGCTGACTGATGTTTACAAGGTATACATGTTTTGCTTCGGAACGTACTGATGTGTTTGTGTATTTACAAATACTGCAGTTACAAACAAGTCATGTTCTAAACTTTATTTTAAATAATTTATCATATAAAGTTTTCACATCAAGTACAATTCTGTCTCTAGATAGTGAGAAGCCGCGAGGATTAGTGAACGATTAGCTTAAGGAGTGAAATCTTACAGGTTGAGCAGCATAAGCACGGTCTCTGGCGATGTAGGCCTCAGCTAATGGTGTGACATGAGCAGGAGGAGTACTGTAGTCCACCGAGTTCACTGTGTTGTTCAGACCTGGTGTCTGAGCTGCTGAACCCAGCTGGTAGTCTGAATCTAAGAGAAAATGAACATTAATATGTTGTTTGTTACTTACAGTTGAAACTATGTAATATTAATAAATTCTGTGTAGTGCTGGAAACTAAAGATGAACTTTGTAGTTAATATATCTTTACGATTCAATACCGCCTAAATTTAATTTGTTGAATAAAATGTGATTCTCATAAACAGAGCGATAAAATTACAAAAACTTATATGGGCAAGTGCAATATTATTCCACAGTGCAACAGGTAAATTATTAGTCTTGGATTAAGAAAATTGTCAAGCGCTCCATACTTAGTGACGGGTCGCTGAGAATTTCCCGTCAGAAATATTTTTATTTCCTGGAAAAAATCCCGGGAATTTCCCTAAACACGTTTCCCGCAAAAAAATCTGGAATTCCATTTTGAAAATTTCCGGGAATATATGGAAAAATTCCCAAAACAAGTAGGGAAATTCCCGGCAAAAAAGGAAATTGCCGGGAATAAAAAGGAAAATTCCCGAAAATAAATTTAACGCAGGCGCAGCTTTACCGACATGTTCTAACCAGTCCTGAGTAATTTCTAACAGTGTTAATATTATAATAACTTTATAACTATGAGAAGAAAATGGAAAGAATTAAAATAATTCTTAATAATTTTATCTAAATACAGCAACATCACCATTTGTAATATTTTTAGTCTTAGTAAAGATTATGACAAAATTGTTATTTAATTTTCTTGAATTTTTATGAAATTAAAATTTTCGTGTGGCTTTCTGGCTTTGATTGTTATGAGGAAATTTATCGTTCATTTTTCCCTAGGAATTCCCCGGAAAATATCCCCAGTAATTCCTCAGAAAATTCCCCAAAAACTTCCCCGGAAATATCCTGGAAAATTTACGAAAAATTCGTTTCCGGGAATTTACCCATCACTAATCTAATCTCATAATATTAAATACTTTCTTCTCTCACCTTTATTGGCAGGAACGACATCAGGATTCTTGTCGTCCTTTTCAAACAAGTCCTCCGATTCGCTTCTAAGTGGCAAAGTAACTTTATCCTTGATTTGAAGCAACCCAGGTCTTGGTGGTTGGGTAGGATCTCTATGACTACCCCTGACTTTCAAAGCACCAACTATCAAGACAGTGACAAGCAGAAGTGCTGTCACCACTCCAATCAAGATGCCCAGAATAGGTGCTAGCTCCAGTTGATTCGGAGTGCCTGATACAAGAACGTCTACATGTTAGGTAGAGAAGAGGTCTTAACGCTTCCCATTTCAGAAACACCGTAAAGAATTTCAGAAAAGATACACATCATATTTTAACATTTTTTTTTTCATAATTTGCTGGGCAGACATCTAGTTAAAAATATTGAAAAGTTTACATTTCTTTTTACATGGTGGTTGGTTGAGAATAAGATATGTATTACTGAAATTTGCTTCAGTATTCCTGAAATGAGACACTGAAATTGTAGTGCCGTAGCTAGAATGAATGTGAATGTATTATGAAAATATATTTTATAGAGAAAGTTTAAAAGAGTTACAAATATTTGGTTGTACAACAAATATATGTATGTCTTTTTTTTAATAATTTCAATTATATATACTAACTACATTTTGTTATTTTAAAGATTATAAATATGAAAGACAGCGTCGAAATAAAGTATATGTACCTAGATGTTTAAAAATTAAAAATGGGAACAAATAGATGAAACAATTATTACAGATATGAAGATACAAAGATAGACAGTTAGAATATTAGTAAAGATACAACATTCATGCAACGATTCATCTAGCTACGGCTTTAAGTTTTACGTAAAATACCTGTTTGTTTCTCTGCCACTTTGAGCGTAAACCCCTCCAATAAAACCGCTTCACTCCTTCCCTTTGAATTTGCTGCGTAGACCATCATCTTCAAGATCTTCCCAGAGTCCAATCCACTGACAGTAAAGAGCGGGAACTTGGCTGATACATTGGCTTGAAGAACTGACGTCTGTTGGTCGTAAACTTCTAACAAGAAATATTGAGGTTGTCCACCGTCAAATCCCTCCATGCATTCCACCTCTAAAGACTCTGTGGTTTGGTTGAGAAGAGAGCAATTGTAAGGTGCGTCTGGTTTTCCGGCTGCGATGATGTGGAAAACGCAGGGTTCTCGTTGCCTACCCGCTGTGTTCTCTGCAACGCACATCACCGTACCATAGTCTAACTCAGACACTGGTGTGTACGTCAAAATGGAACTGGAATGCTCCGATCCGCTTCGGTAACGAGTTTGGGGAACGTCGATGATTTCTGCGGTGTTGTTGAACGTCCATTTGAAACTCAACGGAGGAGGATAGGAATCCACTTCGCATAATACTTTGGCGTTTTCGTGACGAGCCACTCCATAGACTCTTTTTTGGTCCTGACGACACAGGGGTTTGTCTGGAAATCAAAAATTATTAAACTTCACTGAATCAGCTATATGTAATCGTTGAAACAAATATAATTTAATAAATTGAAAATACTCGTACTCGGTCAGTTTCAAATATTTATTTGGGACATATTGGTAGACGCTTTCAATATTAGATTTAATGAACACCTCCGGACATCAAATAATAATAAACAATATACAAATGTTGCTAACAATGTTTGTTAAATAATCATAACATGAATATTAATGATTTAAATCAGTGTTTCCCAAACTTTCAACCCATACGTATCCCTTTCAAATATTTTTTAACATTACGTAGCACTTAGTAGAAAATTTCTAGGATATATTATTAAAAACGAGAATTATATTAATATTTTTACTACTCGCATAGTGGGTGCCCCGGGATGGGGTTTGAAAAATAAGAACAATTTATGTCTTATTTTAAGAACAATGTGAAAATTCTCTTAAAAATAGACGTTATCATGTTAATAATGTTAGTTTTGATTTGCATTGAATTAAGTAGGTATTATATATGACTGAACTGTTACAGATTTACAGCTAATTCATAAGTTTTGATAGATCTCTATGAATACAATCACGTTTTAAAATCAAAATAATATGAATAAACATATATGGTAATGAAAGAATATTATTTGTAATATAAATGTATATTAATTTAAGCATTTTTTAAAAGTGATATTTGCTATATTATTTTTATTATGAAATTTAAATACGAAGAACAATTCTTTTTCTTTTTTTTTTTAGCTTCAGGGAGGACCCCTAATATTAGTAAAAACTTTGTTATGTGTTACTTACTTGTAAACTGTAATTTGTTTTACTTGTTATATTTACAAGCTACGAACCTGTAAAAGTATCTGTCAGTTTTACTGATTAGTAGTTGCATTGTTTCATTATTGAAAATGTGTTTTGTCCCTGGCATACAAATTAGTAATTGTCAGAATTTTGGTTTAATTTCAGTTTTATTTACAAGTGAATAACAAATTAACTATTGTACAATATATGCAAGGTAATAGTTTTGCTGCTTCAAGGAGGCGATAAGGTCACCTGAATGGTTACCTAGTCATTTCCTCCTATCAGCTATAAAAACTATTTTACCTTACTAATAATGTAAACTATTACTTCGCTAATACTGTAAAATACTATGATATACTTACACATAATTTTTAGTTGAACAGTGTTGCTGTCCCCATCTCCTTCAACATTAGATGCGATGCAAGTATAATTTCCAACTTGCTGACGATTTACATTTTGTAATGCTAAGTCGCTGTTGCTCATAATTATTCCTGTTTTTTGATTATGTTGCATTACTTGGCCCTGAAACAAAAAAACAAATTATTAAAATATTATGAACTTTAAGATGGGAAATAAATTCGTTATTATAATTATTTGTAAAGAGATATCTGTAACAGTTTCTTTGTTACAGTTTTTCTTGACAATTGTTTATTCCGTATTCGAAAACTTTGAAGAATTTGCAACAATTTTATCCAATTGGAATCAGGCAGTAGAGCGGAAAGTAATACAATGCATTTAATAAATACTCGAGAACACAAAACAACTTGAGGTACGCGGCTGCAACTCCTGCATCGGGCAGGAATGCGATTCATCCGCAGGAAAGGATTTCGCTGCAGCAGGAAAAATCCTAAACATCCCTGCTTGCTGCTTTGATTAGACACGTGGAACATTGCACACGGCTTATCATCGATTCTTATAACATCAATTTGATGTGGCCAGCACATTTTTTATTAATAAATTACAACTTCTTAAACAAAAAAACTTTCTTTAATACTAAGATATTTGTATTAAAAATCTTAATTGTGTGTATATTAAACATGGATAGGTAAGTTACATATGGAACTATTTTCTCCACATTGACAATTAAGAGATTACAATGCAACGAATTTTTAAATTTATAGAAATTTTTACTGTACATGTTATCCAAAATGAAATATCTGATGAGAGATGGTTCTGTCTGCGTCACTATTTGATTTTAATAAAGTATGCAAATAAGTTCTGTATTCCATTCCGTTTGATTGGATTCAGAAAATTAATAATGAAAATGATCTGCATTCGACGTAACTTGTAAAATTTGTATGATAGAACTAAAAGTTAAATATTCTACAGAGAGTAATAGATTTAAAATTTAATATCGAACTACGGGTCATCATATATTTATGCATTAAAAACTGCTGGGAATATATTTGAATATATTTCAAACTTGAAATCATCTAAAATTCAGAAGATAGTGCAATATATTATACATTTAATTATCTATTGGATATCATTATTAATTCTTGTGGTGCACTTTCTACACTAGCTAGAAATCTTATAAACGCCTTTTTTGGTTTAAAAGTACTTTTAATTGCCGATATCAATTACCGTATATATCTATCCTATACCATTTTTTATATTTTTTACTGAAAGAATAGAGTGAAATAATATTAGTGAAAACGCGACTGAAAAATTTCTCGTGGTAAGCGAGATATTAATTTTAATGTGAAAAATTAGAACTAGTTATGAACAAACTGTTAGTTTTACAGGATACTGGTTAATTTCATATTTTTATAGCTACTATATATTTATATAAAAATTTATGTGTATAGGAATGAAAAAAATATTATTAGGCATAAATTAAATTAAATTTTCAAAAACAAGAACATATAGTGATATTTTGACATAGCCAAACTATTAAATGTTCTACGAAAGGGGGCGCGCAATTGTCTTTCTTAAAATCAGGAAATCAATGAAATTGCTTAGGACATATCACGTCACAATAAAATTTAATCGCTTATAGCTCCTAAAAAAAGTAATACTTAAATAAAATATTTTCACTAATTTCGGTTTCGGTTTCGGCTTTTTTTAGACAAAAATTGGCCGAAACTAGTGTTCGTGTCGTGTTGGGCGCTGTCGGATTTCTTCAGAATGGTTTCTTTGTTTGTTAATTAATAGTTTTCTGGTACATAATTTTCTTTCTTTCGACAAATACTTGATTGAAAAGACAACTTATTTGCTTGTACCTATTTATTTGTGATATTTGTGAGGTGGTTAAAGTCTTTACTTCTTTAGTATTATGAACTTACTTTTTAGGGCGCTTTTGCTAAAATTGACGTTTAGCCTAATAAAATTGTAATGTAAAATCACGCTTCCTGAAGGCACTTTTATTATAAAAGTGTTCAAATTATGGGCCATTATCTCTATAAAAATAAACTTACTTTCTAATTCATTGCAGTCTTTTATTTAATTTAACAATCAAATAATACCTTAAAAGGAAAAAATCACTAGATTTCAGTGTTTAATAAAAATTTTAAATTTTAACTTAACTACATATGTTTCGATTTTGGTTACGTTTTCGGCTGAAACTAGAAGAGAAGCCGAATATTCGGTTAAAAATTATGTTTCGATCGGACACTAATTATTGTATATTCTCATACTTTTCTGCAAAGTGGTAATATTTCGACAATGGTATAAGATCTTATTTGTAATAAACAGTGAATGGCAGAATTATTTATATTAGTAGTTAATAAGTAATGTACATATTTGTTTCTAGCAAGTTTTGTATGAATACTTTTGAAGGATATTTGGTACACAATATGCTGAAAACTAGATTGAATAATGTGGTATTCAGTTTGTGAGTCCAGTATTTAATGTTTTCATTGTGTTGTGTCCTATTCGTAGAGCACAATGGCAACCCGCCACTGAAACTATGAGATTCCGCGTGTGGATTATTTGCCGTGTAACAGACTGGGATTACACATAAGTACTCTTGTTATTAATTATGAGAACATGTACGAAATTATAAATGAATCATGCATTATTGTTCTCTCCACTTCTTTCTTTGTCTCACCATTCATATTTCATTATGCTTTTCATACATTTTTAGAGTACTTTACCACACATATATCAACATAGCTCGCTTAACAGCTTTTACCTTCTTTTGTTTTTTTATTTAAAAATATATCGCTTTTATATTATTAAATACAGAAAATAAAAGAAGTATGTAAAGAATAGTATATCAAACTTAAAATAACAGAAGGTTTTTGGTTAATAGTTTAGAGCAAATAGATCAATAATTAGAAAATCTAAAGCAGACACGTGGCATGTGCAATGTAAGGCTCGAAGTTTGATGTTATACGGCCCGGATTTTTTTTAAATCTTATTAAATCCGCCCCCAACAATCTAATAAGATATTTTATCTTGCATTTAATATTAATTTATTTTTTCTATTCATTCATAAAAATAAACGAGTATTACCTATAAGAATAATTTTCGTTCAATATACAAGTGCAACAAAAATAATTACATTAAATTTAACTAGTGATAAAACTCGTGGAGAACAACAATATTTTTTGGAAAAATTTTCGAAATCCTATTATATAATATTTGTACTCCCCCATAATTTAACGATTCGTTTAGGCGTTTTCATAATAATTTGATCCAGTTAAAAAAACATTGAAACATTTTAAAGAATTTTAACTTAATATATAAAAAATTATAAAAGAAAGTTACTAACAAATATTGTTGCCAGCAACGAATTTTTTCACTGGTTAAATTTAATGTACTTATTTATGTTATATCCTGTTTATAAAGATTTGTATTGTAATTATATAGTCAATTTATGATAGAAAGTATGTAGGTACCTACACTCAATTTGATAGTGTCCGAATTGTAAGTAAGATTTGAGGTTCAAATCTTATCATTTATATCCAAATAAAAACACTGCTGTATTCGAGTGATTCGAACTTTATGTGTGTTGCAGATCTCTTGCAGAGACTGTGGTAACTTAGGTTTAGACATTTGAGGACCTATTCTATGTAGGAATACTGTGCCACAGATGAAGGAATAGAAAATGAAACTACGAATGGAGTAAAAATGTGTAGCTATAAATAGATAATGAATTAGAGAATATATATGATTCCTTTCAAATTGAAAATATATTAATATTTCTGCTGCAAGTGTGGGCGTTATTGTTGGAAATAATAACTGTTTCTCCCAAGGAAAGAACTGATTCTATTCTTGGAGTAAGGCGCAATTAAGCTGGATGCAAATTTATCTGAACGGATGTTTGGCTCGGAATTCAACTGTCAAGGAAACAGGAAGTTGGCAACTGTCGATTTGTCGACCTCTGGTCGATAGTTCAAAAGGAATGGAAATGATTTGTCAAGCTGTTGTTCTGCTCAATGGAAATTAGGTTACAAACTGCTGCTCAAATCAATCTCACCTAAACTATTTTACCAGCGTTTCGCAACCTATATATTATTTTAAACCGTCTGGCCTTAGGCTGACAAAGAAAAAACACAAAGGGTACATCCTGCAATTCTTTCAGTTTCACTTTTACAAATGAATTCACAGAAACCAAACGTTTTCTTTTATTAAAAATAGAAATAAATTAATCCTTTTTATATTTTGGAGGATTGTGTTCATCTGGTTGTTAATTTATTCTATCGTAAACGCATTCATAAATGATTGTATAGTTTTCTAATTGTTATGATTGCGGCTTTGTAGCATTGTTCGCACATTTAAATGTGTGTGATGAATAGTTATTTTGTAATTAACTGTAACAAAAGAAAATGAAACACAAAAACCGTCAATTTGAGTACCCTCTATAGAAAACTAGTGATTGGCAAGTTAATTATATATGTAGCTCGACAACCGTGTCGAATTGAAAATTTAATTAATTTTTGAAACATTTAGCGACGATGGAATCAATTACATGACTGTGATATAAAAATTTAAGGTACATGAATCGCTTCATATATTGAACGAGAGTGGTTTAATTTTCATTAAATTACTTTTAGAGGACAGGGACTTAGATAAGATGAAATTAAACGTTCCAGACGATATACGAGTACAGACATTGTTATCCTGCATACGTAGATTAGAGCGTACAAAAATAGACGACACGAGCTTAGTTTAAACGGGGTTACACTACAACCGAAAAGAAAATGTTTTTATCCCTCTCTTAATAAAGACACCGTAGTAATGTTCACTTAAAAAAAACATTAGCCCTTAAAATTTTAAAAAATGTAACTTAGTTTAACGTTTATCATGTAAATATAACCAAATTATAAAAGAGAATCATTCCCAATGTTTTGAAACATAAATCATGCCCCTAGAACTGCGTTTTTACTTAAAATTTTTAAAATCATATTGCGAAGCATCGAGTAACACTAAATATATTTTTTTGACAACTAACCAAGAAACTTACATCTGACCATGGTGAAAATATACCCATTTTTTTGATTAACTATTTGACTGTGCAAAAAATAGTATAAGCATTACGAACAGTAAGGAATCCGGCTCTCAGACAATAATTGGAGTAGTCGTTTCTTCCATATAATTGTCTTCGGCCGATAAAATGTCCTTACCATTCTTAAAACTCAATATACTATAAAGCGATTGCAAACGTACAAATCATGTTCCAGAGACAAATAAAGCTATTCGAAATTCATTGAAGCTGGCAGCAAATTAGAAATTGAGGAAAATAGAGCCATTCGATTACAGTGTTTATCTATTCTTGGCGGTGTGTCTATCTGTGGCTGTGAAACGGAGCTACAAACAATCTGGTGAAAATAGCCAAAGCAAACTATGCAAAACAAGCACAAATATCCGCGAACATGTAGAACAAATCGGCAAACAGACAGCATGACAGATACATTAATATATTATGCACACGATGTACTATATTGATACAAAGCCGGCAAACCAGCCTTGCAAACAACATAAAGGACATCGAGCTATTTTTACGAATCCGAGCTAATTGGTCAACAACAACCAATATTATTATTAGATGATGCTTTCCCATGCAGTACGTAAATGCAAGAACAAATGGAAGTTCAGCTGACGTAATGATATATTTATTTTCGTTAAGAATTTAGACTCCCCTTTTGCAAGATATTTGAACAGACAGATAGATAATGATACTTAAACAAAGATTCTTTAACGAGAAAGGGGCAGGCTAAACCTTTGTAAACAAAACTACACAGCATCTTTAACTCTGAATTAACGAAAATAAAAATAATTGCAGCCGACATTCGAGTGTTTAGGATATTCTTTTCTTTAGTACATAATTTACAAAAAAATATGCCACTATCCAAAATAACATTCTTTTAAAATTCTGCTTGATAGAAATTAAATTATTGTGTTATTGTATACATACGATTCTTACACATGTATATACATTTGCAAACATAGTCGTAAAAATGTTATAATTGTAGAGATCTTCAAACGTGCTTATTTCTGAAAGTCGTATGGTGCTGAAAAAGAATTATTGTGTCACAACATTCTCCGATGGACCATGGCTTTAATTACTTCGTACCCCTACAAAGGCGCCTTAAAGAAAGGGCGCCATGTTATTATGATAATATTCTTAAAAAAAATCTAGTTTACTCATATAACGTCCGATTTCGCTAAAAAATTTGAAAATATTTTCTCTTAAATTGACAAGAACAGGACAATTAAACAGTGGTTATATGGTAATTAAGTAAAGAAAAATTTTGAAATGAGTAGTATTCGTACAAAATATTGTGTTGTACCAAAGTGTGTAAATAATTCGAGCACCAGTATGCATAAACTACAAAATGTTAACATAATCATAGTTTGGATTACTTAAGCTTCGCCATTTAGCGGCTTTTCGGATTTCCTCTCCCTCTGTTTGATAGTTACATTATTTTTATACATAAACATTTTCTTAAATTATGATCAATGCTGCCGTAACAATAATAATATCATTAGTCATCCTTAATAAAATATGAGGTGAAAATGTAAGGTCCTTCTGATTTAAAATTTTAACATGCGATTGAATTAATATGTAGTCTACATGAAAATACTCTTTTCTGTCTGTTTTTTAAACATTTGCATATAATCAAAGATGAAAATTTTATTTAGGTGAAACACACTAATAATAATTTTTGTAATTTCTATGCCTTAAAGCTAAGGTGTCGTATTTTTTACAACGACGATCGATAAAACACACATGTGCATTTTATGCAAAATATGTTTTTACACCTTTATACCTTAAATGCAAAGTACTAATCAGCTAATAAACTGGGATTACAACAATTGTTTTTGTATTTCTAAATTTAAATGAACAGACATGTCAACAATTTTGTTGTAATGTATAAATCTTGTACATGGAATAGGGCGCCAAAATTTACCTTAAACTACGCGGCGGCCTTCTTTAGTGGGGTATGTCTTTAGCATAGAGCTTCAGCAAGGACCTACTGACCTACAGCTTAAAGGTGCCTTTAAAATATATTATTGGCAGTCCTTTTCTTAAATGTCACCGTTGAGTTAGTTTGTCGTTGTTGGTATTTTTGTAAGGAGTTGTGTAGCAGCTAGTGGAGAAGGAAAGTAAAAAAGGTATGAATAGTGAGGTGTGAGAGATGGGAAAATAGCAGCGCGTAGCCTGTAAATTCCAGAGGACGGGTGCGCGTGGGTTTAATATCTACAAAATGGATGTGTCCATTTCTCTAACGTCACGCGTACACGTAGCTGCGCCCGGGAATTCCAGCAACTCCAGACACGTCCAGGCTTCCCGCTGTAATTACGGATACTGTTGTTACTCCGGCTCTTCTCGGCTCCGATCCATATAATAAACACCGCGCGGCGCACTGACGTTTCTATTTGCACATTGTTAGACGAGCGGCGATCTGACGAACTCGCTTTGTTTGCGCCCCTTGTTTGATTTTAAGATCCCTGCACCGCTTCTTCAATACAACACGTTTGACTTCACAACTTCTGCCCGCAAACACACTGCCACAAATATTCATCTTTGACCGCCTTCGCAGTGTCCTTTGTTCCGAGGGTCACCACATTTCTGGGACGCTTCTTCTTTAACAATATCTTAAGTAATAAAATAGAAATTACGGTTTTTCTTTCTGTATTGTTGTAGTTCTGCATTTGTTCTGTGGTGTATTAATCATTTATCTGTAAGTCAGCAAAGTGTTGACTTAAACAAAAATATAGCGGTAGAAGAGATAGAAGACTATCCTCCCGGTCAATGGTCGATTGCTTTAATAGATAAAGAAGATAAAGAAAAGTCTAAAGATGGTAGATTAATGAATTATTATAAATTGTTGTCTAAAAGGTTTAACAATCCAAATTCCATTTTAGTAAAAATTAAAGGTATGCATGTAAGGTAACAAAATGGAAAATACTACCCTGCTTTCCATTTCGTTTGTGAACTGCATTTCATCTGTGGAATACGATTCTGTTATTGGCATCTAAACGTTAACATTTTAGTCATTAAATTAATAATTATGAGGCCAGATGCCGATGAGATCATATTTCACAAAGAGAATTGGTGTTTAGTTTTAGATTTAATAATTTGGTAATAAATAACTAAACAATAAGAAACTAACCCAAAACTGTCTAATCCTGATAAAATAGAAATTAAATTAGGACTAATAGTTAATGTTACAGAAAATACAAATATTAATGCTAATATAATAAGAGTGTAGATTAGTTTATAATGTAGTTTGTTTAATTTAGTTTTGTTCAGTTTTAGGCGTCTGGTGTTTCATCAAATTTTCTAGGCCAGAGTTTACCGGTTCTGGAAATAGATGTATTAGTATGTATACTGATCCACAAAGAATTTTATTCAATTTTTATTATTTTAATAAGTGTAAGTGTAATGATATAAATAAAATTTAAGTTTAAGTAAGCAAAAGTGTGTGTGTGTGTGTATTTCATCGTGTTGTATTGTGTGTTCCTGTTTCTTGTGTTGTGATCAGTCATCATGAATTTAGTAAGTCAATCATCATTGTATCATCTTGTTTATATCATCCCCCTCCATCGTGGTACAGTTCTATTTCTTAAAGGTTATTGGTCGTTTAAGGTTTTGTAACTTATCCACATGAGATGTGCGTAAAAATTACATTGCCAATACCAATTCTTACACTTTTTATAGGATAAAGAGCAAGGAGTCGTAGTTTAGTAGGGCAGTGGATTCAGTTGCTGTATTAAGCCGTCAGTTGTCTGACAATGTCACTGTCAGAAGCAAATCAGTTTAGTTGTAAGTTTCGTTCAGGCATCTGGAATGCTTCAGATGCACTTTAGGCCAGAGTTACTAGCTCTGAAAGTAATGAACAACTCCATATGTGCTGTAGTAACAATTAGTTTTGTAACGTTCGGTTTAGCTATTATCTAACTTTGCCGGTTATTCTCGATTGTTACATTTACACTGGAAAAATAGTTTTTGATGTATTCCGCTACCAATGAGTTATCAAAGGGGTTAAGGACTTGAACGTTGTGCGGTGTGCAGAATAAAAACAGTGGCGTCAGGACAAATGATGAACAGAAGCAACAAAATCCTTAAATAGTAATAAATCGTGTAGTAACGACACCTATCCTTATCCGGGTTTATCGCGAGCTTTGCAGTGTCCTATAAATCCTTCAATACACACATGTTCTTTTATTTTGCGGGCGGACAGACCTTATTAATCCATTTACCAGCCGCCTGCGGTGTCTTGCAGCGACGAATTTCCGATACACATCCCGCGGATGAAGTATTGATGTTTCCAATTTTCATATTTATTTTCATGAGTAAACATCCCTCAGTTCGATTAGCCTTTTAAACATACATTCCAACATCACCGCGGGGACATTTTTTTGATTGGGGATAAGAAATACATTACTACTCGTGTATTTCTTCATTGGAATTTCAACATGAAATTAGTTATCATATAGGTTTCGAAAACTGTAATCTATACATAAGGTTATCGTAATTATAAATTAATTTATGAATGTTCCTTCACTTTTTCTTTATTAAGATTTTGAAGACTAGAGTAACATGACAAACATTTATGGTTTGGGTAACCAGATATAATGTTTAATTTAAAAATTCTTTTGCGTTAAAATCAATTTAATTCTTTAAGAAGAGTTGTAAAGTACAGGATTGATAATTCAGTGAAAAAGTTCTTTTTTAATCTTCTGCAGATCTAGGAGTTGAAAAGTTGCACTCCGTTTTTGAAATAAGGTTTGGAGATTTGAGATGCGCAGTCTAGGATGTATGTTTGTCCGATTTGAAAGGAGGAAACTAAGGTTGTAATTCCGTGGAGTAATGTGTAGTGTATGTGAATTAATGACGTTAACCACCAAGCTACATAGAGAGAATCCTATTGTGGACGCGTATGAATGGCTGCATTCAGCGCCGACGTACCGTGCTCAGGGTTCATATCTCGGGATTTAGTTATTCCTGAAAGCGCCTTGAGTAGATTACTTCAAAGAAAAACTTGGAAAGGCATTCAACAGATTACCAATCAATCAAACAAAGCCGCGGCTCGATAAAAGTGTCGAAAATATTCCATTCGGCCGCAAATATTTGAGTATCCTTTTTATGTACATTTCGTTATCAGCGAATAAGCATATGGGCACACCGAGCAGAGCAGCATTCCTCTCTTTCATGTTCGCTCGCCGTTTGAAATTCCAGAAGTGGGTATTGTTTCTAGGTTAACCCCACTTTGTCGTGGCAATTCCCGAGCCGGCATTCCGCCTTCGCGGCAAATGAAGCGTCCTCGTGCATAGAAAAGTAGACGAAAACCGGTCAGGAATGCGCAAGTTTTCTGACCGTTTCATTACCTGTATTCCCGCAGAATTGATGAGGAATTTTATGCTCAAAGGAAATATTTCAAACTTCTCCGCATTCTTCATTAATATCATGCGTTGCGCTCACGCAAATTAAAACTTCTCTCTGCTCTAAACCGCTTTCAAAACTTTTCCTTACATTACATTTTTCTCTACATCCTTACCTATGTCTTAAAGTGTGTACCACTCTATTCCCCATCGTTAAAATGGAAAAGATAATGAAATTATAGAAGAATTATTTTTAGATGTAACAGCAGTGAAATAAAATAGTAAACACCGGGAAACTATGGTGAATTCGCGTTGGGTTTAAGAGCATCTCGTGCAGTGGATATCCGGGGATTGCTCTCCTTAGCGCCCAATTAATAATCCTCTCACAGGACAAAGAAGAAACGGTGTCATTTACTTTTATTATGTTGTAAATATTGTTCGTACCTCGTCCAAGCGCAAGGAATAAAGCATCTCGTCGTTCGTGTAAGACCCAGTTTTTTCTTCTTGAATGAAGACAAAAGATTCAAGGTTTTTCTTTTTTATGATAAAGCACGATAACGTTGAGATTTCCACAGAATAAAGAAAAGAAAAACAATTACAATGCTGGAAAATTACGGGTTTTGTTTCGGGGAAATATTTTCGCGATGAGGAAAGGTCGCAACAATCCTCTCCACTCACGAACTTCTCGGATTCACAAAAATTGAATACATGTGGATAAGTCTCAGTAAAATTCATATCCTTCGTCTGCGAAATCCACATATTGCTGGTTCAAATCCCGCTTCTATTTGTTTTATTCTATTGCATTTGATCAGTAGTTGAGCAGTGTCAAAAATAATCATTGACACATCATTGAGTTAAAACCACAAGTGAAATTGAGAAGTGTTTCATAATAATTTTTACATTTACATTTTTGGTGGTGTAGGTTGTCAGACTGTTTAAAGCCACTTCAAGAGATTTACAGTCTCTAGTAGGGTCGGAACCACTTAGACACAGCACAGCGGTATTTTTAATTAGTTAGTAGTTGGCAACGTGAGAAATATATCTCAAATCTCACACTCCGCTCAGTTCAAATCGGAGCGCAATAACCATGTGATTCACCGCTGCCCGTTCCTTGTACAGTATCAGACACAAATAGTATTGCTAAATATACAATTTTTGTAAACTATGATACATTGATAAGCTCTTTGTAAGGGTGAATCACATGTCGGTGATAACTAACCGGTTTGGTGATTTTAATTTAAATTTTAAAGGAATACGTCCTTCCTTGTTTTCGCCAAACTTATCTATTAATTTTTCATTGTAGTTTTGTGGCAATACATTTTCGGGTTTCTTTATTTTCTCAGTCAAATGCAACAAATCTCTCACCCTAAATTCAGGTATATATAGGAATTTATTCATCACAATTTCCCGCAAATAGAAACACGGATAACAAAACACAGCATTCTTCTAGTTACAACCACAAATCCAATTGTTTCTTAAATATATCTTATTTAAATTGTCATTTATATTGTTTACCGCGACTTTTACCCGAAATTCCTATTTAGTTTAATTTTTAGACGACATATTGGAAAACTATTTTTTTATGTAATTGAATAACTACATTCATTTGGGAACATGTATTTAAATTTTAATTTGCAAATTCTCGTATTTTTACCGATGTATGATAATCAATTTTAACAAATAAGAAGTAAGCATGACCTACGCCAGATACCTGCAGTTTTTGCAGCTCGTATCGAGGATAATATTGTGTAGATCGAATTTATTCTGATGGTAGACCACGACTATCGAATCACGCAAAATACTGTAGAAGAACACCGAAATTAATTAGCAATGGTGTGGAGGTAGCTTGTTGACTAAATTACACAGAGATCATATGACTGATTGCATTACATCTCAACGCACTTGCGCTTATTAAGCCACAATATTTTAATAATGTACTTGTATGATTAATTAATAATGGGTATTTTTATTTTAAATTTTTGGTGGTTCTGCAGCTCTGCAGCACTTAAGAAGAAACCACCACCGACTACGAACATCCCGATGGCAATTAGAAATAAGGCTTTTAGTAAAAAATGTAAGCCTACAATTGTCGATGTTGTAAAGATGGTGTGAAAATTCAGTGGACACCTTATGATATGTTTATTTGCGTAACCATGCGGTGGGAGAGCCGAGCTTTGTGCAAGCGTAACCTTTCGTGTTGAGCAAACAGAAGTAAAACTAATAAAGTAAATTTACGTTTTCGTCAGAGTGCGTGCGACGAGGAACATTAAGTACACCATTTTAATGTTAATCTTTGTTTGAGGACGAAAAGCCGTGTGTGCACTCGCTGTTTACAGATTTCCAAAAAATAAAAAAGATTAGAATAAAATAAATATTTGCTGGATGGCTAACACGCTCTTAGTCCAAAGCACGCGAGCCTGACCTGCTTTCCTTACAGCGTGAACTGCTCATTATTTTATTTCACTTTCCAATAATACATTTTTTACTTCATGATATATCATAATTATTATCATTTCCATAAACCTTCCTAACCATTTTAATTAATACAGTTTAAAATTCATTTTAATGTACAATACTAAAAATTTAATTTTCCCTAATCCATTCTAGCAAAATAAATAGGTGTTAAAAAGTAATAAAAATACGAAATTAAATTCTTAATAATGTCAGTTATTTAAAAAATTTAATTGTACTCTATTTAACATAAAAATTAATTTTCAGTGTAAATTTATTTAAAAATTGTTTCCTCGAAAAAAAGAGCCGAAATTTAAAAATCTTCTTGAGATTTTTAATTTTATATCCCTGACATAAAAATTGGATTTGTGGTGCACGCTCCACGTCAGCTAGTGTGCCTTAGAGATCTGATAAAACAGATTTGGAAACCCAGAAATGGGAAACAGGTAAAATTTTCAAATAAAAAATATGTTTATTTAAATAGCACAGCGCGTAACGGTGGGTGTTTTTTGCGGCTTTAGAAGAGTAGTCCCCGTTTGGCAAATGCCTGTGTTGCAATAACTCTAGAAAATCCCCGGACGCCGGGCAGGAAGTTAACAGTAACGAGGTCCTGCGTCCTGCAGATCCTTGCAATAAAATCAACAGAGTTATCTGGTGGGCCAACAGACGTATGTCAACTGTCCTTGGCAAAACAGAAATCTGCAGCACTCCGTATCAATTAACGAAAAGCAAACAATACGTGTGGTCGCCATGGCGTTTGTTTATTGTTACGTTGACCGTTTGTCTGTCTGGATTTAACAAGCCGTGTCATGTTTGCCCCTGCCCGCGTGGCTCCTGCGAACCGGATGTCACGTGACGCAGGACAGCGCCGACCGGAAGTGGAGATAAGGGTTGAGAAGGGTGCTGTTGATTAAGAGTTTTCTTTCAATTTAAAACTATTGTTTTTTGTGGTAAAGGAAATTGAATTAGGTAAAAGGGTTTTATCTCTTGTCACTCCAGTTTTGTACTGTTTTATTCTACAAAGGAACCTTAATGGAAGATTCTCCTTCCTCTTTATTATTCACTTAATGAACTTCCACTACTAAACACGCCATCTATTGATTATTTGCTTCTAAATGCATCGCTTTCCCATTTACATTTTAGTTTCGTCTAACCTTCATCATATTATTTCCCCTGAAGTCTTCTATTATGATGTTTAATAATTACACCTTATGTGAATTGAATAAATGAGACGATTTTAATGTTGTAAGGAGTGGAATGGAGCGGATGAGATCCTGAGAGGAAGTAGGAAAGGATGAATAAGAAAGGTTCTGTATGACAGTGGAACGCCTCTGGCAACAGATGTTCACGTATCCATTCTCGGCTGATTCCAGAAGTTATTGGCACTGCGACGCACTGCGGATTCCTGGACTACGGGGTGTTCCGGAAACTCCCGCGGAAAGATACAAACTTTCACAACACCAAATACTCAATCAACTGCCACATTTTCACTCTACACGTTACCGATCTGTGCCTCTGTGTACAACTACTACGAGTTTCAGTTTTAACTTGGAGCAGTTCTACATTACGAAATATTTCTATTTAATCCTAAAGGATTATTTGATCCAGTTTGACGTAGAAATAATAAATGAATTATTGCTATTGTAGCAACAATAAAAGATAAAAAGAAATAAATTGTAAAAAAACGTGTTAATCTAACATTATCTACAGCAAAACCCCCTCACACTCATTGACTAATATTGTTACTAAGATAATAAATTAATTATTTAATAATAATTTATTAAGCATGCAATCGCCCAAAAAATGACATATACATAATATGATAAGTTGTGCAGGAAACAATTATAGTTTGCAACTATATTTCAATTGTAAAAACACTCTAAAATAAATAAAATAATTATATTGTACTCACATTACCTATTTGTATTTCATTATTTCCATTTTTTACTTCATTTAAGTTTTTCACTTAGTTATCCACTGTTGGTGCAGCATTTTATCTTACAAATTTGAGTGTTCATGTAGGTAAAGATTTACAAAAAAAGAATAATTTTTTTCTATGCTACTTTTCGAATGGTTATGGTGAAAACAATTTTATGTATTGATTACATGAATTTATGCATGTTGCGACAATTTTTATTACATTTCAGCAATATTTTGTGTAGTACATTGACTACATTGACTCTGTTAAGAAGAACCGTGTGGAATCGAAACCGGTCGGAAACGAATAAAGACTTCTAAATTCTAACTGACTTTTCAGTAAATTATTGCCCTAATAATTATTAGGTTCTAAAAATAATAATAATTAATTTTTTTCTATGTATTATTCTGTATTTATTTTTCAAATGAAATTGTCTTCATTGTTGCCGTTGTTAAGACAACAATCTTTGTTTTCTTGTGGTCATTGAGCCATCAGTGTCTGGTGAATAAAGACATTTTCCACAATGTGATAAAATTGTATTCGAGAATAAAGCTATTGTCTTGGGCGTTAACTAGTTTATTTTTGTTTCTTCTGATAGAAAGCTTTAATTATTTTCTTTGTAGCGAATTTAACACGTTATTTTGTGGTGTAACAGCGGTCATTTCACTGAGGGAAGGTATAGAGATGTTAATTAACTTTATGGCCGAGCCAAAGGTTTTTATATGTCCGACTACACGGCAAAATGTAAATGTTTTCTTTTAATTGTATTGTTTTACAACTTTGCTTGTGGACTTGTTGCAATTTTATTATTTATAAAAAAGTACAACAATGTCCAACGTTTGCCTTTACAACTTTTTTAAAAAATATATAATAATATTGAAAGTAGTTTCGATAATATTCGTGCTGTGTTTAATAAATAAATTCCTGGTTAATATTGCTAAAACTATATCTCGAGCCAATCTCATCTATCTGGAGCGGAGAGAATAAAAAGTATATATTGCAATAACAGCATACGTAGACGAACGACATTAAGATATTGAAATAATGTTTGCGGTAGGATATCAAACAAGAATATGACTTACGTTGTGTTTCCAAACCACCTTGTAGGCCCAGGGATTCGCATTTACTTTACATTCGAAGTAGACGTCGTCCCCTTCTTCGATGTCATCCGGGTTTAGGTTCGAGCCCAGGGATAGGTGTAGGATCGGCACATCTGCAAATAAAATCATCATAGTGATAAAAAATCGTAATTAAATGATGTAAAAATATGATTGCTATAATTTTGATTTAATAATACACCATAGTCAACCTTATTCCCTTCACCCCCGTGATTTTTGAACTGAGAAACAGATTTTATTGTATTTGGTGCTTAGCATTAAAAATATAATATAAAAATAATACTTAAATAAAAATTATTGCGATGTGATATTTTGATGACGCTTTGATATGTTTAAATATAATTATTTCACCACAAAACAATGTTCAAATCAAAAAAACAGTGCCATATTACCGCCTAGGCAAACAAAGTCATGATTTAAGGCGCCAAATTTTAAAGGTCGCCAAATTTTTACAATTAAAAATATTGTACACAATATTCGAAAAATTATTAATTATGTGTTCCTTTTAAATTTACGACACTTAAAAACCCTGAAAATTAAATGAAAATGTTTTAAGAAGTGATAAATATAATGAATTTTGGTAATAGCTTTGGGGCGCTACATATGGTAATCCGGTATTAATTACGATGACAATGAAAATTTGAGTTCGACATATGAATTTTGAGCAGGTATACTACACATAAAGTTTAATTAGATTTATTGGAGAATACTGGTCTATTTTTTAATGACAAAGTTTGCTCCCCATTCTTCCGTAAGATAAATACAAATAGAGATAGTAGTAGAGTACATTAATGTATGTACTTCACTAGTACAAAGGAAAAAATGGATTTATCTCAAAGAGGAAAATCGAAAAAAAAGGTATCATTGAGCTTTGTACTATAAAGTCCGATGGTTTAATTTCAAAAGTAAATGGTAAATCTATCATTTTAAAAAACATTTAAAAGTACATTTGCAGTATTTCTGTTATATTTACAACAAATACAAGTGAAAAAGACCGTAAAATCACTTACGCTATGTCATTGCATTTTACAAATACATGCAGTTTTTTCTTGGGAACATTTTGGCGTAAAAATCTCATTTACGAAAAAATGCGACTAAACCAGTTTTTATGATGGATGGCAGTAGTACAGAAATGTGTAGATTTATAAAATAACATGATCCTCTGATTCAAGCACTCAATCACTATTTTAACGCAAAATTCTACACTGCCAATTATAAAACAATTAGTCTCGTAGGTTTTTGTTAAACAATATAAAAAATAGCACCAAATAAAAAACGATATAAAAAATGCACTAGTTATTTTACTTAAACAGTTACGAATTTTTTGTATAATATAGAAAAACTTACAGAACACATTGAGTTTGAGAACAGCTTCTTCTACACCCCCTTGTACCATGGGGTTGATAGCCCTGCATGTTAATGACCTTCCATTGTCCAGTCGAGTTGGGATGAGATTCAAAGTTGATGTGCTGATGTTCCCATCTGCCGAATCCTGCAACACAAACAACAATTGTTTGTTAACAGTTAACAGTTGTTTATTTCCATGAAGAGCAATTTTGAAAGAATATCGAAAATTTATAATTTTTGTAATTTGTTTATAGTTTCTTTACCGATTGAGTGTGGTTTATAAGCTGTTCGTTGTCCATCCACCAGGATATTTTGGCAGGAGGCCTGGATCCTATTGCTTGGCAAGGAATCTCATATTTGCGATCTGCGGAAAATGGTTGGTTGCTGCTCAGAATTTCCACGGCCAAGGGACGTACTATAACAAACAAAATAAAAGAAGATTAATAAAATTTAATGTATCCACATTTCTTTTAATGAATTCTTGCTTAGTTTCCACTCATATTGAGGCGATACAAGGTGGAGAAAAACCCGGGTTTTTCAACCCACTCTGGTTTTTATTTTAAATATTTGGGGGTTTTACATATTTTTTTCAAGAATATAGTTAACGTTAAAGATTAGAATGTATTGTTTTATTTAATAAGATACATTATAAAACTACACAGGATTGAATCGAAAGTTGGGCACATGGTTTTACTCGGAAATTATTAAAGATATAAAAATATAGAATAAAATATTTTTTTAAAACAATGGTTTTCAAGTTAGACAACAAAGATATTTTATTTAAAATGAGATTATACTTTATACATATTTTTTAATAAAAATATTGAAAAAAATGCGATAGAAATTTAAATATTTTTTTATTTTCAAAATTAATGCTATAGTTGAAAAACAATATAAAATCTAACAGCTGTAAGTAATATTGTTGTTCTAATTTAATTTAAATATTATTTACATGCCTATCTACCTACAAAGTTTGTGTGGGCTAGGACTGATTATTCAAATAACGAGAAGTTAAATTTAAAAATAAAAATTTATTAAAATTTCTATCGCATTTATAATTTTTGTAGTATACAAAAGAATTTATTGCCTAAATGTCATTCTGAATTCGTGAAAAAATGTTTAAAATACATTAGTATTTACAAAATATGAGAAGAACGGAAGAGGGTGATTTCAGCTCATCCCTCTAAGATTTACCATATTTTGTAAGTTTCCCTCAGACGCACATACATCAGATCAATGAGCTTTGATTGCAGTTTGACTAACTAAACGGTTTGAACATACACAGCCAAATTAACAAAATAGATTTACTAGTTAAACCGGTTTAAATATGTCGAATTTAGCTTGATTTTACATACTTAACCCGGTTTACAAGATAATCCTGTTTTGTGGATGTTTAGCCTAATGGCTAAACAATATCGTTTTTAGTCAAATGTAACAGTTATGTTTTTATTTGTAATGTATTAGTTTAGTTTCTTGAATGTAAAGTATATAAATAAAAAGTTATTTAAGTAAATTGTGTGTGTTTGTTCCATCTCGCATTGCTGTGTACTGTATTGTATCATGGTAAATAATCGTCATCTTAAATCATTATTATTATATTTCTCTTATAATAACATTATTAGGTTTTCTATTGGCAAAGTAAAATTTCAATTCAATTAATAATTTTGTACATGGAAGATGTTTGTGTGAAAAATGTAGTAGCGTAATGGCGTGTTATTATAAATAATAAGTAGCTGTGTAAATCCCGGAGAGATTCAGTAATCCTTGTTGAATGAAAGGCAGTTTGGAGTGGAGCAAATGGCGGCATCTGAGTTAAAATAATAGCGGCATATCTAGTGCGGCAGGGAAGGACAGATAGACACACCGGGTCAAGGAAGGGGTGTCATGTAAAATTCAAGTAGCTCCAACCCTTCAAATCCCTGCGTAATGCTCTTCAGTCTGCCAGGCCCGCACTAGGAGGAAAACGCCACGAAACCAACATATTTATCTCAATCATATACCTAACTTCAATGTTATTAATTTCCTTTGAGTACCAAATATACTATTTTTTTTGAGTAAAAAAATTGTGAACTAAATTATGTCTTGCTGTGCTGATTCCAACTTTTAAAGTAGAATATCAATATTTAGTTTTATACTTGTTATTTAATTTACGGCAAAAAATTCATCGGCAAACCAATTTCTATAATTTGTAGAGAACTAGTATTATTTAAAAAAAAAAATCTGAAAACGACCAGAAATCGAAGAAAATGTAAATCCTTCGACATTTTTTAAATATTGAATTGTTAAATACTAAAATTTCATTCATACTTATTTTTAAATTGTTTAAAAGTTTAAATCTTGATTAATATTAGGTATCTATAATATTTTACATTAATAGCAAGGTAAAATTATTTTATTCAGCAATGACTGTCACGTCCTTGATACAGATAAAACTGTTACATTGCCTATATTGTGATTGTGATTAAAATGATAACTAAATTCTATCATTTACTAATGTTGTGTTAAAAATTTGTATTACAATAACAAAATTCATCTTTTTGTAATGTAAAACATGAAACTACTATCTTGTAACATTTTTACATGTTAGCTGCCTGTTTTACAAATTAGAATATTGTAACGATTTACAAATATGAGTAGCAAATAAAATACTTAAACCAGAATGTTATTACATTTTGAACTTGTCTTTCATCACTACGTACCTATATTCAACTTTCGCAAAAAAAAAAATTAACTAGGATAGATACTGTAGAGTCTTTGATAAAGTAGAATAGAATTATTTTTATATTTTTACACATAAATATTGTTTATAATATTTGACCAATTTTAGTGAGATGTTGCTGCAGTTATTTTATTTTTATTTAATTTACACTATCCAACAGAACAAATTCCAATTCGTAATCATTCGAAGACAGTGGTATTTATTTTTGGTTATAAGTTTGTCGTCACTGGGTTTTGAACCCCAGCGCTCAGCGAGTCGAAGCCACCATCCTCCGTTTCTTGGAGGGTTATATATGTGTAGGATTGTCCAGAGTCCGGCCCTGGACAATCCTTCCAGGACGTGAGGCAGTAAACGGCGTTATTTATTCAGCAAATGACTGCGTGATTTTTCAGCTCACATTAATACCACACATAAAGCAGCGTTTTTCTTCTCATCTCAGTAATCTAGCGTCGCGACGGTTGGGATTTCGCCGTTGGAATTTTCACTGCGCTATGAATTTTATGTAATGTGCGATTTACTACAATGCAAATTGAACTGTATTAGCTTTATGCTCTTCATGCGTTAATAATTATTTCACATTCGGCCTCGTTACAAATTTGCGCAATTGTACATTTATTATCCGTATGAAATTGCTATGATTACGCTTATAATCACCCGCAAATAATTTCTGATTTCACTGACGTTTGATGTGGATGCCTTTCTTTCAGCTCGTAACTCTAGCGTTTACAACCCATTACGCATTTTACTGCATGATATATATTCACTTACTCCTCCAAATTATTATTCACCATTAACACTGAAACCACATTCTACCCATAAACTTCCTACGAGAACATTTATCAACATACAAAACTAATGTACGAGTACTCAAGTTGACAAATCCCAAACATGTCTTGTAGTATATTTTTGATTGCTCTTAATTTATTATTAAAATTCCTTAAATAAATATTGCTGTAACGATTAATATTGTTGCAGGGAAATATTTCTTAGGAAACGATTAGGTTTTTTCAAGTCTAAGAGCAAAAAATTAATGGAAGTAATGGTTTCTGTTCCGTACGACGTTAGGAAATGCAAAACGTAATAATTCTAGGCGAAATTGAAATATAAAAGTCGGGAAAATTCTAGTGAAATATCTAATTTCCTTCGCAGTTCCTTTCCAGAAGAAATTAACCGTTCCGAACAAGGGTTTGAGGTAATAAAAACAAAATTTTATTGTGTTGTATCACGAGTGCAATTCAATAAAATTCGCACATAAGTTGGGGTGAAATACGAAATAGCAAATGGTTGGCTACGGATATAATAACATTGTTTTCCTAACGATTATTACAAAATTGCATATTGAAATTAACTCGCACTCTAGATTACATCTAAATTAGAAGGGAAGGAGAGCAGAGACCCAATTACATAGATAATTCTCCCAATAACTTCACTTCATTTGCTTTGTTTCAGCACGCGAGCTGTGCGGAAAATTACAATCATTTCTGTTCCACTGCTCCTTGCAACTTTAAGACACTATCGTCTAACGATGCCCGGGCAACATGATATCTGTTTTAATTTGACGGAAGCATCATTATGCTGCATACTCCTATGCCGGCATTTTTCCGCTATTTGCTGAATATCTTCAGGCTACACTTCATAAAAACTCGCTTTGAACATAATACCGTTCGCGGAAACCACCACTTGCGCAACAATTCACCTACATGAGATCAATTTAAATTTAACCAACGTATAACTACATTATCCTCCTTATAATAAAACACGAACAGATTACTCTTTTTTTAATAAATAAACAAGCTACAATAAAATACAAAAGTTATTTAAGCTTCTTGAACAAAGTATTAAATGTCTTAACAATCGAAAAAGTTTAGATAGTACCTATTAACCCAGGATGTTAAGAATTTGATTATTATATTTTTTGCTTTATTTCAATTTAAGTTTCCTACCACGTTACCATCCAACAATGTCAAGTTACCCAGTTGATTAGTTGATCACGTGATTACCTAATCAATTGATTAACTTCACGTCAATGTATTAAAAAGAAATAAAATGTTTACTATAAAAATTGAAAGCCAACTAAATTATTATTATTATTGAGTTTTTTCCAAAAGTAAACAGACCTTTTTTAAAGGCCGATTGGAACTAAAAATGGAGGTGCATAACTAGATATTACAGCAATTAATAAACATAAAAATGCATATATTTCGTGCATTGAGTTGGACATTTTCTGACGTGTAGTTACAATATTTTATTAAGAAAAACAATAAATAATTTTTCAGAAAGTGGAAGAAATGTGGGGAGGTTTATAATTTTATCTGATAAGGTTTTTCTTAGTATCGCTATAATTGAAGTCGTCGCAGCTCCGTGAAGAATGTAGATACAAAGCAGATTCTCTCGATGTATAGAGTTAGAGCTCTCGTTTGTCTGCCGGGGCATATAGCTTTCAAATGACTTTACTCCAAATTTATTGTCTGTCGAAGCAAAGTCGGTTTGCCGGCTCGTCTACTTATTCACGGGCTTTCCAGCTGCAAATCTCCCACATAAAATTACCTAATGTAATTGAAAATTCGACTTCCACTACAGACAACCTACTTTATTACCAATATCTTCATTTGTTTATTAATTTACATAATTATATCATCAGCGATATCATTAAAATACAGTTCGAAAAGTTCATTTATTTATTGTTTCTTTTTTTACATCCGAAAAGGTGGTAAATAAAAAATATAATTAATGTTTTCAGTTGCAGTGAAGTGAAGAAAACGATTAGAATTTCAGCACGTTTGACAGCAGGCGAATAAGGGAAATAAAATTCCAGGGCAAATGAATAAACTTAATTGTAGTTTGAATTTAGTTTTATTTGGCAAGTAATTAATACCTATACTATATTTTCCTGGGGTAGTTAATTAAAAATGTTTTAAATAAGTTCTTGTTCACTTGAACTTCAAGCTAATTAAAGTTCGTTGTTGACTTTTTCAATAGTTTTTTAATTCAATTAGGTATTTTACCATTCGCTGTGAAAGAAAAATAACTTTCAGGAACAAAAAATTACTATATAAATTTTATATGAAGCAAAACAAAAAGTTCGCGGAAAATGCACAGTGCAATAATTTGCGGAAAAGTTAATACCTTTTTGATTAGCGATAAATCACCTTAACAAATTTCTTTTTTGCGTGATCCTTTCACCGGTTGGGATTAATGAAACTTGGAAATTACTAAAATAATAACACACTCTGTCTACTGCATTTATATGTTAATTTGCCAAATTAATAATACCTCCACACGAATTTTTATGCATTTTCATTTATGAATCCATTTCACAACTACAAAATTACAAAAAACCTACAAAAAAATCACTCACGATTATTATCCGTTACTGGGTGTTTTTATTTGGTTTATCGTAGATATCGGTAATGATATATGAGGGGATATTGATATATAGTTGGCCTAAATAATTCTGGTGGACACACAAATAATTCAAATTGTGCTGGTCACAAGTTTTAACCTTGGTAAGTCTTATCATAGTATATTGTGCAACAAGTGCAGAAGGTTGTCTATTTCCCACGAGATGTGAAAGTTTCGACACGAGACAAAGTCGAGAGCTGGAATCACACAAGCTGGAAAATAAGTGATTCTGCACGAGTTACAAACTACACATTTTCTAAGGTCTCACTGCTAAACGTTTTAGAACAAAAATACATGCATGAAAGCTATTTGAAAAGTAGAACAATATGGTGCACGTAACCTCAAAAAGAGTATCCTCATGCATGCGCAGTGTTGGTAATTGATACTTTGAGAATAAAATGATTTCTCACCTTTTAACCCACGATTATGGCAAATAAATAACTTTCAAGTTTTGTATAGTGTGAGAAAAGTTTCACTTCCCATAGTGGTCATAAAAAAAAATATTTTGTGAAATTGTGATTAAAAAAATTAAACCATATTAATTGAAAATTGGAGCTTCAGCAAAATCGAATTTCGTCAGATATTTAAGTTAATGTATTTGAAAGGATTTTCTAGCAAAAAAATTTGTGAGGATATATCAACATTAGGATATCATTATCTTTCTTACTGATCCATTACAATCTAGGTTTAGATATTGATTTTAAACATAGAAAAAAGATAGATAAGGATAGAAGAATCCTGAAAACATAGATTTTGTCTATGATATATTTTCCTAAGATAGACAAATTGTCTTAAAACTCACTAGAGTGTTTAAATATCTCATATCGCATTTTTCATGTATCTCTTCATGAAAAGAAATAAAATTTTTGCACGATAACGCACCTGTCCAAAAGTCTCCATCAGATTGTCTGTTTCCAAAACACAACAAAATCGAAAATTTTTAACAAACGTGATGGTAATTGAGTTTTTGGGAGATGTAATATGCAATTTTTTTTTCTAAAGGATTTAAATGATTTTTTAAGTGATTCATTATAGTTTATTAAATATTAACAAGGGAAACGGCAACGCTTATTTTTTTTGCACGATCAAAATTAAATGAGGTGTATTAAAATTAATTTAAGATATTTTCCACACATTTGTTTCATTTTGAATTTTTCAAAGTTATGTCTTTTGTAATTTTGATTTTTTGAAAGAAATAACTGCGAAAATAATTCGCTAAGTATCATTATTAGTCACTGCACTTTTATATTTTATACTTAGCAATAAATGAATGTATGAATATACTATATATCAGTGCATTTTTACTAAATAAGAATTTGTATATAATTTAATGAACGGTATATGCTAAAAATTTAATTTAGCAGATAAATATTTTTGGTAGAATTTATAGAAATATTTATGAAGTTATTTATTAGAAGAAAAGAATGTTTTGTGGGAATGTTGTATTTTATTAAGAACTGAGTTTTCCGGGGAAAAAGCTTGTGAAAATGCGACAGGACAAATTACATCTCCTTTCCATCATTGCGAGCGATAACTCAGCTCCCGGGAAGCGAAGCGATACCTATCGCTAACTTAATTATTTTTCACATCCATCCAATTTGGCACGGACAGACTTGGAGAAGTTGCGCGAGCACAGTCAATGCTGTCATCGCGCACACCAGATCCAATTTACCACTCGTACTGGACGACGTAATAATCAGCCGCGAAGCGAAACACTGCCGCCCACTGCTTCTTTAAAACAACACCCGGCCATTCGCTTCATACACACGCGCGCCAAAGGACTGACATAAATATATACCTGGACAACTCCAGCGGAAAATAAAAACAAACCGTTTCAGTTACTTTACTTTCTCAAATATAGTTTGGTACAACAACATTTGTTTGGCTTTTAAATCCGGACAATTGAAATAATAATATCCGAAAGCACAATTGTTTAACTTAGAGTTAGAGAAAATAGTCCTAACTTACAAACTATTTAGATTTATAATCGACTGCGTCAAGAGGTCAAGACTTTAGATTGTTTGAAGCCTACATTAATCTACACATACGCTTTAGACAAAGACAGATAATTTTTCGGCAGCGATCTTTTTCTATTTTACAATCACTCTTTCAGCTCGCATGTAACAAACTTTGCATGTTATATTTATATTTCGAAAACTTAAAATTAATCTAGAACCTGGAATATTGTCTAGAATTTTCTCGTCTCGATCTACAATAAGAAAGGTTTGCCACTCGTCTTCATAATCTAGACAAGAAACTAGAAAGTTTATATCAAGATGGCATTACTAATATCTTTACATAGATTTTTTTTTTAAAGAAAAAACGTTTTAAAATGTTGTTTTCTTGTATTAAATATTAAAATTTTAGAGTGCTGTGATCGATATGAAAGTGGAGGATAATTGGAGCAGAATTTGTAACTTTATGTGTTTTTTCGTTTTTCGTTCTATAATTATTGTTTTTTACGATTATTTGTATCGTCCATAGGACATGTATTTTAGCCATACAGCTCAAAACAAAACGGATGAATATTGGTGGAGGCACAATAATTTCAAGTTTTATAATTTGAGAATAAGGAATAAATTTTCTGAAAGGCATTCCTCACAGCAAGTTATCCATCCACTGAATTGTCTAAATCCGTTCATTATCGCTGATTCCCCTTTGTGGGATATTTATGAAGTTTTCCGCTGCATTCCTCGTTGCTATTCCGACCAGGTAGCCAACAAATAAATTACTGGGCAGTTTGTTTACAAGACTAATGTCAACACATAAACTCTGCCCTCCCCACCAATCAGAGAGAAAAAGACGCAGAATTGTCACACGCCTAGATCCTGGATTACATTATTGCTCTATTTTTTAAAGGCTTAATGACGATTCGGAACTAACTTAGGATAATAATTTGAGCAATGAAATACTAAGAAAAGTGTAGGAGTCAATAATTTATTTCTCGATTGGACGAAAACTGACACCTTTCCGGTGTGTTTTCCAACAGAAAAATGTATGTTATGAAGTTATGAAAAATAACAGGCGGGGGAGAATATTTTCTCTGACTGGTGACAAAGTATTTCCGTACAGTACGTAGTCCATTATTTTCCGTAAATAAAAATACAATCATATTTATTTCATTATTATTCAATATAAACCGAACAAAAAAAAATTGTGTACCATGTAGGAAAAGTGACTTCCCGGACTCTTGGTGTTTCCACCAACGCCTGGGAATATATATTTTCCTACTAAATGCATAATATACTACTGTAGAAAAGATAAAGATGATCTGTAGGTTGCGACATTGTATGAAACTATAAATATAAATGCGAGAAGCTTGTAATGCGATGCATGCAACATTTAGAATAGCATTTTACGACTTCGATAACCGAGAGATAGGTCCGATTACGTCCACACATTCGGCGAATGGCAAGGAAGTGCGTGCGTCTATCTTGAATACCTTAATCACGGCCTAAGGAGTTTTATCTTAATTTCGCCTTCATTTAAAAACACTAAATTTTATCTCCCTTCGCAATAAAATGTGGAACAGCTCAAGAAATATTTCTTTGTTTCATTAACATCAAAGGTTTGACTCGTATTAAAGGCTTGTTCGAGGCGAAAGTGAAAGCAGTTTTATTTGTTTTCTGTAAATATATGGTGACAAGCGAACGGATATCTAACTGCTGTTTGTTTGCAAAGAATAGGGAGCTATAAATGTCAATTTTAAAAGATTACATCGAATTGCCAAGACGAAGCCGAAGTAATTTATGTACAATAAAAATCCATCAGCATTGATTTGCGTCAATACCAACATTCATACATTTTCAACCACCGAAAATTTAACTTTATTCTTCAATCATTTTCCATGTCACAATCAAAAATACGGCTCTGAAAGAAATACAATACCTGGTAGTATGAATACTTTAGCTGGTGAATAGAAAGGTATGACAGTTAAATCAACTCTTCATATTTGTTGTTATTATTAAGGGAATTTGCGGTAAACTAGATTGGCATATCCAACAGTGAGTAGTAAGTTATTTATTTATATTTATTTCAGAATGCTTTGTGGGATAAAGTTTCAGTTTCCAACGCTGATGTAAATGTAGCTTGCATATTGTAGCTCCATGCAGTATATTGTGAAATATTTTGTACGTTTATTAAAAATGCACAGGTAGATGTAATATATTTTACTTATAAACAGATTTAATTTAATCTCATTGTGGAAACGGCCGGCATTTTTGTTCTTGCACAAACATTACATGCAGATATTAAGCTAATGAAAGTTAAATCCTTATTCACTGTGTTAATAAAATTATAAATCTGCTTTTAGAATAATTATAACATTTTATCCCTTTTTTATACGAGGCATTAACATTCAACTTTTATCATTTTACCCGGCTTTCCACGCAATTTTTGAAAGTGTAAATATCTTTAATTCTTTCAGGAAACAGCAAGCAATTAATTCTTCATTTTTAGTAAAATAAAAATTTAAATTGACGAAGTACCTGTTAAGATTAATGAATTGGTTTATGCACAGGTGTTATAAAGATTCGATGATCTCCCTTATTGTTGAGAATCGCGTAATCGTAACATGATGTCCAGATCATAAGCAAAAGTCGTTGAGAGAGCAAATCCATCAGGACGTAACAAACTAATATAAAAGCCATTTGTTTTTGTTTCCAAGCACGACCTTTCAGTCCTGCGGCTTGCCGAACAAAAACCTGCACAGCGTCAGTCTTCTGTTTCTCTGCTCTGTACTTCCTCTCAGACGGAACTCTAACAACATCATTCGTACAAATATCTTTCTCTTTGTTTTCCACAATAATGTTCTAATTATCGCCCTGGCAATATCGATATTAGTGATTTCAGCAATCAGGTCAAGATTAACAGTAGAGGTTATTTGTCTGTTCAGGTGAAACAATTAACTAGAGTTTTAGAAAAGATAATAAGTAATTCAATTTCGATTCTTTGATCAATTTTTATCTAAAACATACTACGGAAATGATATAGTTACATTGGCAACATTGATAATAGTAGTTTTCTTTTATATTTATATTTAAAAGTTTTATAATTGTTTCGTGCCTACACTTATTAAATAAGAAAAAAATGTCACGAAAAAAGTACCTTGAGTACTTAAGACTCTGTCCCATCTAGGAATGTTATGCAATAATTGATGACAAAACTCAGATAGAATATTTTGATCTATAATTTGAAATGTTATTCCAGAAGTTACACCGAGTTGTCAAACAAAGTAAAAACATTTTTCCTATAATATTTTAAATCTTAGCATTAAAATAGACAATATATAACGAATATATAATCTGATCTATTATCTACTTAAAATACGAGAAATACTGAGCTGATAGCGTAGGAACTCATTTTTGTTGTGCTGATTTTAAAAGTAATTTTGGTTTGTTGAATGAATTAAGAACCTGTCGTCTTAAGTATGTAATAGTATTAAATTAGTCTATAGGTAAGGAAGATACAATCTGAATTAGAAGTTTGGAGTCCATTATGGATATTTTTCCATCAGAGAGAGCAGGTTCGGTGGGTGATTTATTCGGTATCATCCGTCTCTCGAGACATTAATTCCAGTATCACGTTATCTGCTATCTGGCCATGTCCTGGAATAATACTTAATTGTGTAAATGAAGCTGTTGCATGAAGCCGCGTATATTTCACCATCTCTTATTTCGTGTATGGAAATACCATTTAGATATGCAAATTGTCTTTGCTATAAATCTCCATATAAAGTTATCACGAATAATTTTACACGTTTTGTTTAAGTAAGGACTTCCCCAAACTTTTCGTGTATGTTTCTACGGGATAGCTATGGAGTCATTTAACAAGCTTTAATTGAAATTTCTCCATTATGTCACTGGACGGATTCGTTCCTACCACCAGAAAAGAATTACTTTCATCAAAAAGGGTAGACTGCTAATTAGAATTGCGATTTTGGCAGGTTTGGAGAAAAATGAAAATTATAAAATTCAGTTTTGTCACTTTTGAATTGTAGGTATTCTCATTGTTGTATCTTCTATACAGAAATTTCATAAACATCTAGGTTTATAAAGAGTGATTCAAATTGGACTCCCGGATTTGTATTCTGAATAACAAACAAAATATTGGAAAAAAATATTTTTTTGCTGTCAATATAAAGTGTAGAGTTAGGAGTTAAGTATGAAATATGAAGTCAACCAAATGCTTCCCACGACTTCGCTCACATGATATTCTTTTGGCAAAATTGTTCACAATGCTTTCACACAAATGCGGTTCTATTTCAGCAATTGCATGTCTGAACCTACCTTTTAGCTGTAGAATCATAACTGATTTGTTGACAGAAACCCCTTCCTTTAATTACCCTCAGAGTAAAAAGTCTAATGCGAGATATCATGACCAGAAAACTTGGTTTCAAGTAAAGTGTCTGTTTCACGTACTATGTGTCATGTGGCTTCATTTTTTTGAAATCACATGTCATTCAAGTTCAAGTCATTTATTTCATTGGAAAAAAAAGTATAGCATGCCCCGATAACAAAAACCATTGACAATAACATCGATGCCATTTTGTTTTTTGGGTCAATTTTTCCTTCCCGCCCATAGTAGGTCCATAGATAATTGATCCTTGGTTTGTCAATAAACATATCAGTTGTTTTAAACTTTTGTACTAGATCACGAAAGCATACTAACTTGCTTATTAATGCTTTCAAAAATTAATCGATGATTTCGCAATGAAATTTTAATGGATCGCATTATTTTCATAATGAATTTGCGAGTGTTTTGATACTACCTGTTCACACAACGTAAATGGTGCACATTTCGAATCCTAAAGTTCAATTTGGATCATGTTTTATAAAGAAACTCTGATAAATCTAATGCCAAAAACTTCAAATTTCTATTTTCTTACTTTTGGATGATAAGTAATACGAAAATTGTAAACTTTTCAGTTAATTGTCATTCTTCACTCATCAATTTCCCATTTTGGGTTTGTTACTAAAATATTATAAAAATTTGGCCCACCCAACAATGGGTAGTAATGCGTGTCGAATAGTAACACTGAAATATATTGATTGAATTGCGCGACAATTATTTGTGATGTGGATTGGGAAAGCGCCTCCACCATATTTCGCGCGTGATGTGGGTGCATGGCAGAGGCATTTTTCTCTGCGGCTCGGCGTCCAATCCAGGCGTGAATAAATAAAGAGCACTGCCGACTTTCGGCGGCAGGCGACCGCAGCGCTACTCTGCGGTCATCGCCGCAATCAGAGCTACACGGCCTCGTTCACGTACCCGCGACATGTTACACGACACATGGACACCCCGGCAAAACCCGCTTCCGCTTCTGCTTCAGCTTCTTCCTACCTCTACGTGACGGATAGATAATTAAAAACTATGTGCCAGCTTTGCCATACTTGCCACCACACATAGAACACCCTGTATATTTTTTGTACATGCTGTGTATAGGTTCTATTGATGAGTCACTACAGTTATCAGTGCCAATAATTTCTGTCCTTTTATTTGACTTAATTCTAAGAAACCTTTCTGAGCTGGACCGGATTTGTATTGGTGGGGGCCTTAGGGCAAAAGTTTGGTGGGGCCCTTTTTTAACAAGGAATAAAAACTGAAAATCAATATAGTACATAGGCACCCGCAATCTTGTTTTCAAAATAAAAATTTTATTAGAAAGTTAATATTTACGCTTTTTTTTTATTATACATCGAGTTTAATGTAATATATATTCCATTTCTATAAAAGAAATTAATTCACATAAAGTTGAATAGGTACAAGCTCATCGTTATATTAGTTCGTCCATCATCCTATTAGAGTTTTGATGTTAATGTTTAAAAATTATAAAACGTTTAATTAAAATATAAATTATTAAATATTATATGAACTTAAAATATTTATGTAATTGTGAATTACATGAGCGATAGAGTAATAATTTTTGAAAAACTTTATTAGCAAAGGGAGAGTATGTGAATTTCATATCATTTCTTAATAGGCGTGTTAAACAATCAAAAACGATAAAAATCTAAATAAATATTTGATCCATTTTGTTATAAAAAAGATACATATAATTAGAAACCTTCAAAAAAGAGCTACCCTGGAAAATTAAATATATCTTCTATCTTTAGTAAATTATAACGTAATAACTTAATTTTTTTTTTTTTGTTTACAATCATCTTTAAAGTAGTCTGTTTCTGAATAAGAGGTGCTGAATTGTAAGGATGGCAGTATTAGAAAGATTTGAACTTGCCAGAAAATCATATAATAATCGTTTTAGAACTAGAAAGGTAGAAGATGAGGTCTCTCCAGTGATGTAGCCAGAAATATTGTACCTTAAGAAAATGTTGCCCAGGAGCTTCCTTCAAAAAATGTATAAAGTTGTTCTTGATTAGAGCGCTCCGAATCGAACTAACTATATTAGAAGTCTGAGGTTCAAGTCCCTTACTATAACTATTACTACCTACACCACCTACTCCACCTACTCCACCAAAATGAAAGAAAAATTGTTGTTGTGTTGTAGTGCCAATGATGATTCTGATGATTACAGACGCTATAATCTATAAACTGACAATTTATACCACTAAAATGCAAGTAAAACTTTAAGTTCTTCAGACTATTCCATTCATTGAAATGGAGAAATCCTTCCAAAAAATACTAATATTTCGCCCAAAAAGAAAAAAGTATAGGTGGAGAAACCAACATTGGAAGTCTTATTCCATGACTGTTAAATGGTAAACTAAACAAGTGTAACATTGACATGTGAGTTAGAGTAGCCTCTTTGTGGTTAGCGTGATAGAGTAGAGTCACATATTCCCGATAATCTATAAAAATGGGGGTCGCAGTAAATTTGGGGTGCGTTTTTGTGCGATTAATAATTTGGGCGATATATCAGCGAGAAGTGACACTAATACAAGTACTCCTGAAGTTTTTCCTGGGCTTTTGCATCGTGAGATGGACTTCTCATCCATCACGAGTGACGGATGTACATGCATTGCACACCACTTAGTGATTTATTATTCCTTTATTAACACAATCATACTGTGTACGTACACACTGCTAGCGTTTACCATATAAATCAGCCCATTTATCCACTATGTCTCTATCAATACGCATCTACAAAAAACACAAAACTCTTTATAAAAATAAGCATCCATGGTTTAATTCCCAGAATAGTGAACGATGTCCATAGTTTTTGATCAATGAAATCAATTATTTTGTCCTTTAAAAGAGTGCTCCGCAATTCACAAACTTTTATTTTCCGCGTCATATCAAAAGAATATATAACATGGAATGTACAAATTCTACATTATTTTGTATTCCCGCCAATTTGGTAAGTAAACAAGTTTCAATGTCCCTAGAATCCGAAGATAACATTTTTACGATGTGTGCTGGTTGTACTAATCACGAATATCCAATTACTCGAAAATTATGAAAACTTGAAAGAGTTCATTAATTTTTTACTAGAATTGATTAATCGGAAGTGGTATTTTATTTAAAATTGTATTTCGTGGAAAAATACCATTAAACAAAGTTTTTCCACACTATACGTATTTTAAACGATTATGCGGCATACAAGTTCTATATTTATTTTTAATTAACGACAGCTTTAAAAAGCCCTTTCTGCTTCACAGCTGGTAATTGTTAATGTGTTTCATCGACCCCACTACTTTCTATGACATGAATACTTCCGTCTAGTTCGTAACAAATTAGTATGTGTTAGTGACTTACGATGTGCAATGCACTGTCATCGACTTTCGTACAGTAATTTTAACTAAATTCGCGCCATATGGGCAATTGTCCATAATGCCCATGGGTTAAACTGGCTAAGCGAAAAATTTCGGTTTTCACATTTCAACGAAAATACCCATTTTGACCATTCCTGAATACATTTTGTTTCACATCACTCAAAAACGATTAACCGTAAAATGTTGAAATTTTGTTTATGAAATATAATATACTGTAATATAAAGTTATCCACCTTCATTTTTTGTTCCAATCGACCTTTTCAAAAGGGCAGTTTACTTTTGGCAGAAAATTAATAAAAATAATAATTTTCCTGGTTTCTGGATCTGAAGCTTTTGTTTATATAGACAAAAGTAAGCAGATTAACTGACTGTATACCATGTAATTCAGTATGTTAATAATATTTACTGTATAAAATTGTCAAAATAACATGGGACAATTGTCATATCATATAACCAATATAGACTTGATCAGGAAAACGTTACTAACAAGAGAATTTTATAAAATAATATTTATTAATAACGTGAAACCGGTATACTATTGAACAAATCATGGATGTTATAAAGCATGTCAGGCCTTAGATGTCTTAAAATCCTCGCTCTGCTCGGAATTCAATTAACATATGCGGCGGTAATAATACTCGTAGCTATCGTAGGTATGTTAAAGCCATAATGGACTTTCAATTTTTATAGGAAATATTTGATTTCTTGTTAATAAATTGACATTGACAACTGTTAAACTATATTCCTGAGAAATATGAACGAAATAAATGATAACAACATTTCTTTCATTGTAAGTTTTTGAGCGATTAAAATAATTTTATATAATGCAAGGAGGAATGGTGATAAACATTTTTATAAAATTTTACAACAGATGATACATTTCGAAGAGAAGTTCGAATATATAAAGGAAGTTGAAGAAGGATTAGCCCGTAGAATATTCTCACTTTCAAGTGAAATAAGTTTAAATGTGTATAATTCAAAGTACCAGGAAGTCATGTGGTGTCCACATAAGACCTTTTTATTATTGTTTCACGTTGCTTTCCCTTTTGTTTCCAGCCAGATGATAACCGTTCCCTTGTTCCCTTCCTCGGGGAAGACGTCCCCGACGGATGACCAGCACCTTGTTGTCTGCCGTAATGACGTGTAGCGTATGCGAGTCACATTCCCCGTATCTCATGTGCCGCCGAGCGCGTAATGTGGGCTAAGTTCGCACCCGGTTCCCTGCAGTCAACTCCCGCTAATTGGATCAGCCCTAACTCATAACACGGCTGACCTTCGCGCACGACACACCCCGCATACAGACCTGCGATTCTCTACTTGTTATTGTTTGCTTCATGCGTGTGACAAGAAACAGTAATTGATAGGTTTCATGCTGTGTCAAGACTTCCAAAAAGGCACGCTAATTGACAATTGCATTAGATATATATCAATATATTTTTGTATAAAAAGCTTCTTTTCCTATGGAGCCAGCACATTATTTCTTATTACTTTATTTAATTCTTTAAGCAGCAAACCCCAGTTGTACAAAAAAATTACACTCTCATAAAAAATTTAATTGGAATTATTAGAAGAAAATATAGTATGTGTACCACATAGGAAAAGTGACTTCCCCGAACTCCTGATGTTGCTGACCTTGTCTACGGCTCGTTCTGCAATTTCCATCATCGTTCGGGAATGTATTTTCGATATAAATATATCATTACCGATATATATGTATAGTAATAAACTCTAAAACTTAAGTTCGAAATCTCCCGAGTCATTTTCTCATTTATTTTTGTACGGAATTTATTTAAATTTACTACCTTTATTTTCCTTAAAATATTCGATATTTTTACATTGAAACAAAGATAGAACTTATTTAATATTTTAATGTAAAAAAAATAAATAGGGAAGCAAATGTATATTGGTAGTTTTATTTTCGAAAAATAAAATATAGTGGAGAAGTCTCTTAATTTGATATTATATTTTGATATTTTTATTTTTAGGAAAGGTTTAAAGATTGACTATTTAAGAAGTAATAAAGTAAGTAGTAAAAGTTTTGTAGTGAGATGTATTTTAAGAGATTAAGAAGTAGAGAGTGTGAATATTTTTCAATTTGTGAGAATTTATGTCTGTAAAATGTATAAATCTTGATATATTTATCACGTAATTCATTTTGAAAATTCTAGAGCGGTGTTTGCAGCAATTTAGCGTCCATAATTTCAGGTTCGGCGGTATTGCAATATAGCATCCCTTAACTAGCGGGTAAATCATTCCCGCGCGCAATATTCAGTCCACGGGCCCCATTAAAGCGGCCGGCAGCAGGAGGGAGAAATATGCGCGTACGTTATCTTGTTATTTGTTAAAACTAAACGTGCGTGGCTCTGCGTTAAAAAACATGGCACGCTGCGATGATATATACCCGTCACAGCGCTGAGTTATTTTCTGCTTGGGAGCCCGTATGTTGCGCACTTCACTGTGTCTTTTTCCCCCGACAAAGATTCAAAGCCGACATTATTTCTTACAAATCATTACATACCTGTAATCTTCCGCTACTTAACTGCCAAAACTTTATTGATTATATCTAATATTCTTACTCTTAATTTCAGTCATATGAGTTCATTTGTGCTTTTCATTAATTTAGAATTAGAAATATGTTTCGACTAGAGACAGGTGGGTATGAACGATTCGTTTAATTTAAACGTATCAGTTAAGTTAACGATTTGAACTGATTCGCTGGTTACTTATTCGTTAGGTTGCATCCTGACATCTATCATTGCGACTCAGGAGTAAATATGTTTTATTTTTTCTTCTACATATTTTTTTATAAAAAATAATAAATTATTATTATCATAGTATCTATGGATACTTAGTTATTTTACTTTTACTCCAGCGGCGTAAAAGTAAAAATTGCATTGTTGTCGATTTTTTATAATCTTGTTAGTTTCTGTTCTTTCCTTATGCCTTCGTTTCTCTTTCTATTCAATTTTGTTTCTCTGTAAACTCTTTGGAAGAGATATAGTTTCATACATAATTATATTTTTTTGTGACTTTTTTTTATTATTCAATAAAAGTATCTTTACCAACCGACATTTCTAGGTCCACGAATCAGATGTATATTTTTTTTTGATGTTTCAATGTCTCGTCTGTCAAATTTAGGTGAATGTATGGCCGATAGTGCAATGTTCTTTCCGGAAACCACATTTCATTTAATGATTAATTTTGAACAAATCATAACAATCGAATTATAATAAAGAAATGAATCAAATAAATCGATTACTAAAAAAGAATCGAACATTCTATCTCTAATTTCTGCTATATTTTCTTAAAAATTCGCATGTATTTAAGTTCAGGTCGTTATTATCTCTGAGTAATTTATAGAAAAGGTCAAGGCTTATAATTGTGTTATTTTGTGATATTGTTTTTAAAACTGAAATACGTTGAGATTAAAATTTAAAGTAAAATTCGAAAGCTTCCCCTTGAAAATGATATTATTCGAAACAAAATAAATCACCTACAGTGATCTGCTAGTGACACAGATCTTTCAAAAATAACAAACAACCTGGGAAAATTCGAAAATAATCTCCATTTGAATTGTATAACCTCTTCCTCATGTTTACCAATCCAAACAGTAGCAACAAAAAATCCCTACGCACTTTTTAATCTGGACTGCTCAGTCGGGGATTGTGACAAGAGGGACTGGAACATGTACGACTACGGACCTCCCCTCACCTGCAGGCGAGGGAGGATAATTATCGAATTTCGACACTGCGAGCATTTGTTTTTGTAATCCATACATGGACATTTATCAATATTTGCCACTAGGGATTCCCTGATGTTTTGTGTTGATTTTGTTTTTTTGTATGAAGTTTGTTTTTTGATACTGTTTTCTCTATAAATATTTTTCTTTGCTTGTAAACATTTTATACCTGCTTCTGAAAAATAGTCAAGTTTATTTCACCTGCTAATACACTGCATTTCCTTTAATCTCTCTAAATATAAGATTTTTTTACATGTAAATGTTTACATAAAAATTATGTACGTGAGTTTACTTTTTTTCTAATATTGAAGCTTTTAGTGAACGCTAGAGTTCCATTATATTTAACGTATAGATGTCAGAAACTTATTGACACTTCAAAATAAACTATATAAAATTTTGAAATGCCTTATTGCTGTATTAAAAATTGTAATAATTAATCAGCAAATGAATATATGAAAATTTGATTATCAATAATTTGATTAATAATAATAACAGTCGGTAACTAACGAAAAAGTTAGTAGGCATGATTTAAACATTTGGCAACTCTGCCAAAGGGCGTAGAAAATATTTAGGAGCATGGTCTGTGATTTTTCAATATCATGGAATAAATTACAGTTCAAGAAATATCGATTGTCACTAATAAATATATAATTAAAGATATCTGAGATTAACATGAATGGATTTATATATTATGAGTAGGCAATTTTTCGCGACGGACCAAACATGAACCAGGTTCTATGTATACCTAGTTAATCAAAACATCATTGAAGTGACGTCATACAGCATATCGCGAGAATTTGCATTGGTTAAACCTGTCGAAGCTGTGAAATTTATAAGACCTGTAATATGTACCTACTACTAGAATCACCTATTATTTTTTGTGATTTATTTTAAAAACTGTCAAGTGTCACGCTTGTAAACTATCTGAAGATAGAGCTAAACTACTGCTAGTTCGGTTCATAATTTGACAAACCAGGTCCATGAATGACGTCATTATTTTGTCCCGAAAAATCGCCTGTTGTTTCCAAATGACTTGAACATAGTGGTATTTTTTGTTTAGTAGTTGGCGATTCAAATAACTCCAGATCTATATGTATGTTAATAAATGCAATGAATGAATGAAAAAAATATGATCTTTTTGTGGCGATAATGGTCTCTTGCCGAGAGTGACGTAGCGTAAAATATGCGTAATATGCCCCAATTAATATTGCTATCAAAATTTATTTGTGACGTGGCAGACATTAGTGGTCAGAATGACAATGGCGGTATAATCTGCGCGTTATTTGATACAGTCCGCAATTTATAATGTGCCGTATGTCACGCCAGATTCGCAGGGGCGGCGCGCGACTCGAGGGCCGACTCACGACTCCATTCTTCACATTATAATTATTCCTGCTGCTGGATAACATTTGACGCCGCGAATAAAACACTGTTTTTACGTGCGACGTGCGCTGCCTCTGCTTAGCATATTCTAGCCACACTTTTGTTTGCAAAACAAAAGATGTGCGTTTTTATCGTATTTATAATAGGCGGCTTTGTTTAACAAAGAAGGGAAAAAATAGACGATGAAATCGACACCCTGCGGGCCCACACAAAACATCCATACCCTTTTATTTTTTCTCATTTTTCTCTCTTTAAATACGAAACATCGCAAAGTGAAAAACGATCTTCTAACAGTTAAAAAAAAATAAGAATTTTGTAATCATTAATAACTTTTCGCCCTTTTCGTTAATCGAAATTTGTTTTGCAAAAAGTTCCTATGATATTTGCAGCTCTGATCCTTCAAAATATATCGAGCTAATGATTAAAATTTTAGGCGCTTCCACCATTTCTGTAACTACAGTCTTATCTACGTGATTCTAGTACAAATTATTGTAATTGTCGACCCAATATTGGTGATTATATTGTTGGATGTACTTTAAAATATATTACATATAAAAGAATAAAATTGCAACAACTTGGTTAGCGCGCTCCGATTCGCTGAGCGGTATGTACGATCTCAAAATGTGGGATCCAACTTTTTTTTATTTTAAATGACAATGTATGAGGTGAATAAATTAATAATAAGACTGGCAACGTAACATTTGATCTGGTAACACTTGGGACGCGAGGAAAAATTTTTTTTGGTTTGTTCTAAAAATGAGTGACGTCAATTTCATTTTTAGGCATTTTCAGGAGGAAAACAGTAGATGACAGGTCTTCATCTTTAATAACTGACAACGTCGAGATAATGTGGGATCTTGTGCGTTCAGATCTTCGGTAGAGAGCACTGAATGATTGGGGAAGAGTTAAATTTGACTAACACAACCGTTCATCCGATTTTGACAAATTCATTGGGGATGAGAAAAATCTACGCAAAAATGAGCATTTTTCCTTTTCCCGAGAATGAAAAATCACCTCCAGGGAACTCATTTTGGGTCACCCGAAAACATTTAAACGGCTGCAACCGACCAGCTGAAGGTGACTCCAGTATCCAGCACTGCCATGAAGGTTGGAAAAACCGTCCCCAGCACTGTGTGGTTTCCTAAGGAAGTAATTTTAAGGGATGTAATATTGAACTGTAATTCTATTCGAACATTTAAAAAAAACAGTTTTACCTTTTAATTTACACAGCTCATATGTTTTCTGATTTTAACGATATCAAATTTTTATACCTTCATACATTTGTTTAAGAAAAAAGAAAAGCATATTTAAAACGAATTGACGTATTGATTTTAAGCAATCAAATTTTAGTAGTTGCTTTCGTTTCTATTGTTTTTGTTGATTTTTTTTAAATGTTATAACGACGGGAACTAATTTCCATTATTTCCCATAGGAAATAATCTGACATTTCTACGCTTATTTTGATGTGATAGAAACTACCTTCTACATCGAATCGTAAAATAAAAATATTACCTCTTTTGCATTTAGTTTGTAAACTAATATTCCATAATAGATTGCGGTGATATGAATTTCTATTTTAGCTTATTTCGTGTGTTCTGTTTTATGATGGTAGCCATTGTGCGATTCTGATACAATTGTCAGTTTGCGCTATGAAATGCTGAAGTCGGAGCCTTTGATAATTGAAATAAGTTTTTATGAAGGTGAATTCGTATTCTATTCTCGGCTGATCTCTGCATATATTCATGTCTTAAGCCTCAGTCAAACTGCGGAAAATATCGCGAGAATTCTTTCCAAGTCTTTGAACTAGTAGAGAACAAGAAAATCTGATTCTGCAAATGCACAGCGTGGCACAGAAAGAGAATATTTTGCGAAATTCAAAGAATACTGTTTGTTGGAGATATATTCACATTTGGAATTTCAATACGGCTGGAATTCCGATAAATTTTACATTACTCCTGGGGCCACACAACTGATTTTTAATTTTAATGCGACTTGGCAAAATACGGCCGCAAGAAAAGTTTCACATCTAGCAAAAAGATATACTTAATGACATCTCTCTTTTAAGAAATATTTAACTTTTTACCAGTACAAAAGTCTGGGAATTGAACTTAGTTATTACGTTTAGTAGTATACCAATCTGGGAAAAATCTCTTTATGGCTAAAAAAAACTTTTACATTATAATAAATCTATTACATCCCTGTGTTTAGTGTATGTACCTATGTATCTAAAAGTGCATCAATTAAAAAACAGATTACTTATTATAAAACCGTGAATATTCTTAAAAATCCTGTTTATATATAATTCATTTATTTGTAATTGATTTTTACAAGTTTTGATGTAATTTATCTATGATGGTGAGTAAAATTGTTTTTCAGTTCTCCGTTTTTAGTTTGTAAAAATTAGTTTTAATAACAAGATTTCATTAGGCACGGTTTTTGTATAAAATAGTCGCACAACAATCGGTAGTTACCGTGCAAATTTTTTTGTTAAAGTAAACTTGATATTAATTTAGTGATCCTAATTCAAATTATATGTTTCGAGTTTCCTAGATTCTAACGGAGATAAAATATTGTACGATACACATCGGTAAAACATACTTAGTTATTCACGGGTCGTAAACACTACTCACTGCGCTGTTTTAATCCTAACCCTTTCGTGACAAAATTTTTGCTTTACGTACTTTTATCGTAAATTACTATTAAAATAAATGAATAAAAGCAGAAAAACTATTAAAAGATAAAGACATAAACCAAATAGTCCGTACACAAAGTTTATGAAGTTAATTTTTCGTGTGAATATTTATAAGGTTTATATGATATTAATAATTATCTGCATAGCCAACGGAATAATTATAACTAATTTACTTAAAATCTGAAGACATTTAACAGAAACCGGGATATTTTCCGAGATATATGTATAGGCGGTATCCCGCATTATCGTGCACTGAAATAAATAATTTGGTATAAATAGTAAAGAACATATTTATTCATTTATTTCGATATCATGTACGCAAAGAGAAATGATAATTTATGGGCAATGTTTTAAAAAAGTAAAATTGAAATGACATGGAGTAATTGAGAGTGAGATTAGAGGAAAACAAAGTTTAGGAATTGTGTGGGAGATAATTCGGTGTGTAAATAAAAGAAAGAAGCATATATCCATCATGAGTGCACTCCGTCAATGTTTCCTATCAACGTCAGCTCGAATCACCGGTTCTGGCGATCCTTTCATTTTTTCCACTTCACAAAATGAATTTTAGGCTGTCAAAGTCTATTCAATAATAACCCAGAAATAAGTTTTATGTTGGAGTGTAGGTTGCACTCGACGTTAGAGCGCTATTGGGAAAAAATAAATCAATTTATATCGTGTGTACGTTTGAGTTTGATCACAAAATGTCTGTGACCCAGAAACGCTGGACTTCGGTATAGATTTACCTACTGCTACAAAGGGTTATTCGGACCGACTTCAATTAATCATAAAAACAATCGCCCGCACATATATTCTCCTGCTCTATTTCTCTCCACACACATCTTAATAGCTCCAATTTAAATACATTTCACCACATTCAATAAAACCTGTTTCTATTTTAAAATGGGAAACCTTTAAATTCTTTTTCTATTCTCTTAGTGGCCACTAAACACCAAAACAGAAATGAAGATTTTCACAGTTTTAAAAATCTTATAGTTTTAATATTTATATTATATTTGATACTGACAGTTATAACATTTGTGCTTACATATTAATATTAAATGAAATTTACTCAGTAGTTGTAGGAAGCTCAATCTTATTTTATGTTTCTTCTAAATTAATAGAAAATTTGCATTGTCAATAATAACAATTGTACTATCGAATATAAAATATTTATTTCAATAGGTAAATAGATTAACCGCCATTATAACAAATTTATCGAATAATTAATTACTTGTATTAGTTAAATGGAGCTAGGTAGAAACAAATTTCAACAATAAAATTTTAACTAATGACAATATTAAATTATTATTATCATAAAAATCCTCATATATTCATAATTAATGAAGATATTTCAGAAAAATGTTTCAGATCTTTATGAAAATATACAATCAGATCTAATCTAGTTTGTCAGAATGTTATATCCAACACCTTTTTTTATTCACTAGTATTTGAGTAATCATTACGCCAACATCCATTCACCCATACACACAAGGACAGACATCATCGTAAAAACGTTTATCTACAACTATTGAAATATGGGTACATTATACGTGTGATACTACATATAATATACTACTCATATTACACAAGTGTAATATGAAATGTCATGATACACGCTACACTTTTCTGTAATAAATAGGGCATATAATTTAACACATAATATTTTATTAAACTGTTAATTTATTAATAACATATTTTTTATTATAAATATCAATATATATGCTTATAAAAGTATAATAAATACAATTTGAAAAGTGATTTTGACATTTAAGTGCTACTGTGGCGCCATCTGTTAAGCTATATATGAACTACCCACACCTAACTGAATATTTAACAAATAATATCAGATTTGTTATATGCCTGATAGTTGTAGATAAAGTATAGTATTTGACTCGCATAATATGGCTACATTACACTCAGATGATTAAAAATACTCGCTACCGCTCGTATTTTTAATTACATCATCGTGTAATATAGCCTACATATTATGCTTGTTAAATAATATACTATTAAATGTGTTCTAGGGCCTTCTAAACGTGTTTAACCATTGAAAACTCACTATCCGATTTTTAGCATGATTTCAATACCTCTCTTACTGACTGGCTAGTTAAAAAGGGATACATAGAAACAAAACTTAATTTTACAAAAAGTGTAATATGAATTGTTTTGATTTTTAATTATGGAAAGGTTTAAGATTTACGATTAAAATAAATATCGTTTTGGCCAATAATAAAGCACCTCCATGAAAGCAGTTAAGAGTTTCAGTTTTCAGTTTCATGTTTTTAATTTCCGATGTCTTGTTTGTTTTATGCCGTTGAAAAGAATGAATGATATCTGCATAACTAACTCTTTAAAAATGCAACAAGAAACAAGAGACTTCTACAACTAATTTCCTTTTCCACCGGAATTCGTATTAAAAATTAATTAACCACTTCCGGTTTATGGAAGCGATTCAATCTTCCTACAAACTGGCCTCAAGACAAACGACTATTCACTTGTTTTCTCATGGCAAACTTATGTATTTTTTAATCAGAATTTTTAGCGTTCTGCCGAATTTTACATAGTTTTTTTTTGCTATAATCCCACAGGTTTATATTCAACGGGTTTCCGAATTTTACTTGCATTATTCTTAAGTAATAATTCATACATCTTGATGATTATACACTCGAGTATACGATATTTTTGGTATAAAAATTAAAAGTTATGGTCCAAAAGTTTAGTATAATCTTAGTTCGGTTCTAATCAGTAAGTCGTAATGTAGTCTCAGTCGTATTTTAGTATTAATTCATTTCAGTAGGCGTTTTTGGCAGGCAGTTTAATTTTAATTGAGGCGTATGAAATAATATAAACACAATTCAAGGCAGAACTACCAGTTGTGGAAATGAGTGGATCTGTCCGTATAGTTTCAGTTTGTTTAGTGTACTAATAAATAATGTAATTAAAGTTAATTTTTGCAAAGTTAGTGCATCATGGAATGTTTTCCATAAATGTTACTGAAAACCTGAGCGTTTGGATACAAGTATCCATACAAGTTCTTGCATCCAAAATTAACACGTGTTAGTTCTTGATATTTTATCGCCCAAGTCTTATTCTGGATTTGTGAGAAAGTATCCAAAAGTAGCTTAGTTTTAAAAACATTGACAAGGGTTGTACCTTGTTTGTACCTTGCAGATGCACCTTGGTATATCGGAGTAATACACTCTCATTCTAATTTGTGATGTGTTTGTGAGTTCCTGTTTTGTCCGACCGTCACCGTCGCTTTTTTTTACTCCTACTCAAGTTACAAAATAATGACGGCGTTGTAGGAAGTAATAATGTGAATGGAGTAGTAGAAGGATGTAATGTTCGCGGCACATGAGATTTAATCCCTTCGTGAAATCAATTGGACGTTTGTGAAATCTTGCAAGTTCGGCGCTTGGCCACATCTGCGTGCGGTGCACTGCAGGACGTCCGCAGTGCAACGGATGCTTTTAATTCGCAATAAACGAATGGGATAAATGTGTTTTTAATGTTTCATGATGAAATAAATCAACAGTCCAAGCCCGCGGCGTCGCTAAATCAACACAAACGAGAACTGCAAAGGAGGAGAGCGTACCACGGCATAATTTTTCCATTCGCACAACCGACTCAAGGAGTCATGTAAATTTATCTGCCATATGAAAAGAGCCAGGTTTTTAACCTCAACAAAAATGAGTCAGGACCCAACTACTAAATAAAACATCTCTATTTGATATTTAAAGTCGCACTTTAAATTGAGTCGGCCCTCACTATTCAACAAAGAGCATAGGTACCTTGAGATAAGGGAATGCGAACATACTAGATTTTTGAGATACGAGCTGTCACTAATTAGATATTTTGCCTTGAGTTACGAGCCAGCTCCAGTATTGAAAGCGTGGCAAAAAAAAGTACTATCGTAAGCGTTTGATTTTTAAGATTCATACTTCACATTACAGCCTTCGTCTTTAGTATGTGTAAAAACAAAGGTATGTTACAGAGTGTAATTTTTAAGAACATGAACAAATATTTAATATGATCCGGATTTTATAGAGCTTTTTTCTTACATGCTTATTAATCTTAACGTTATGCTTAAATTATGTGGCAAAAAAATATTTTTACATACATTATTCTTTAAACAGTAAACTTTTAGGCAGTACATTTATAATTTTATATTTTATCATAATAATTGTTTATTTGACATAATTATAAATTATGTCTATTCGTGAAAGTACTTAACGATTTTACTTGAAATAAAAATATGTTACATAAAACATCGAATCTAAGAATATTTTATTAATTTCATAAAAAAAAGAATCTGTTTTAAAAATACTGATAATTTACATGGCCGACGCATTTAAAATGTTGCAATATAATTTTAAAAAATTATTATGCAGAAAAGTTACGTTTAAGTATCATTAAAATGTTCATATTAATAAAATATTCATGTTTAAAAACGATATCACAAACAATATATTAAATGCTGTCTTTTTATACATTTATTCCATTATTTTTTAAAAGAATGTACTTGAAAAATTCATATCTCTCATATTTATCAAGCAATGAATGATGATTATTTTAATGTTTACCGCAATTTTTTATATAAATTATTATATAATATATTCACGTTAAAAGTGAACTAACTACAATTATTTCTTCGCTAGTGAAAAAGTTTAGAGCTGCATTTATAACTGACATTGAATATAGAATATATAGTTTAGCACAGTTTAGTTTCGCACAGAAAATATAGAATTTTCGATTCGTTTTGTTTTTATAATCAGACTTTTTCTTATACAAAATTGGCTGATTTTCTACTAAATTGTTTGATTTTATATCGTCTATTTTCTATCAAACACGGCCTTATGCAAGAATAGAAGCAAGTTTTTCACAACCCTCTAGTAGAATTTATTTGTACTACTACGAAGTATACCGAATTGCGCCGAATATGCACGACCGCATAGAAAACAAACATAGAAAATGAACGTCGATCAATTTCTATACAAATTTATATTTTGTGCTTCGTATTTCTTATAAATGGATTCATCAATTTCCTACGTCTTAAATCGTATGTTTCCTTTGGTGAACTATGTTCTGTGCTCAATTGCATTTATTAATCAGCTTTACATAAAACTTAATTTGAAATTCGAGAATTTTGACTTTCTCACGGAATGAATATGAACTCGTATCGCAAGGTTCCACTGGATTAATTATTTTACTAGTAAAATTGTTGGAAATTCAAGAAAAAGTTGCCACAAATATTTCTTGTTTGGATTTAAAACGTATTTTATATAGGTATGGTTGTAGATATGTTATTTTTTTGCCACAAATGTAAATACGATAAATATGAGGTAGTAATGAGTACATAATAAGTATAATATAAATGGTTTTGTTTAATCATTATAAATGTTGTTGTGAAATATGAACTGGAGCATTGTATGCAAATGTAAGTGCAGAGTAGTTTAATATGTAAGTAGTTATATTTATCAGGGTATCGTTGATGCAGAATGCATTTACATGCCTTTACGTTCATTGTTTTCATAATAGTCGAACGCACATGAACACATACATATTGATGAGTCTATCAGCAAACACTGGCCCACCGCTTAGCTACTGCAATTGTGCTATTGATAGTGTCCATTTCCTACATCATCTTTCGCACTCAACAATCAATTTACTGTTTTTCCTTGTTTAATTCATAGGTCGTATTTTTAAACACTTACAAAAAATTCTTTACAGACGGTACTTTTAATACTGGTGTTTATATACTTATTTTTTATATATTTTTTAAATCTAACTATAGCATTTTATTTCTTCTCTAAATATTTCTTAAAAAATTATCCTTTTCTACGTCTTCAAAAAATTGGATTATTCTATTCTGTACCCTAAAAAAAGCTAAGTAAAAAGTTTCTTAGAAATAAAAATATAAATGAAATATTTTTGAACTGGAATAGAAGATAGCTGTAATGAAGTTCTGGATATCAGTCTCTTTTATTTTTCGGCTTTTAATTAGTGATGATCGATATTTCACGAACTGTGATTTAGTTATTCATATTTAAAATCACAGGTCGTGATTGCTACCCAATATTTATTAAACCTCTGATTCATGATTATATTTACCGTTTGTTATTATGTAGGTTAAATGTTTTATGAAGTAACAATTCGAATTAGTAACAAAAATTCCCGAATTTAACCGTACAATAACAGGTATGAAAGTAGTAATCACAAATCATATTGTGAAACTGTGATTCAGAGTACCAGTTTCGCCCCTAACTAAATAATTCGGATTAATAACGAAGATTTCCGTTTTTAACCATACAATAACTGTGGTTCTAAAGTAGGAGTTTCCTTGTCACTACCTTTAATAGTTTCAATGCTCTTTGTGTGTTCTTTTGGTAGTGAAAATTAACAAAAATTACAAAACGTGGCAAAACAAAGGCAATTAAAATGAACTCGGAGAATATAAATAACGTACACATGAACGTCAAAATTAAAATAATAAATCCAGTAAAAACACTTCATGATTCTCAAAATAAAATAAAAATAAATTATCAAGAACAATAGCTTCTAAACCGTTCCTTTCTGAACGTAATTTTGTGATTTAAATATTAATTGTCAAATGAGGAACAATAATTTTAAATTTCAATTGCACTCTCATAAAATAAAAAAATATTTACAGATTTTTTTTGACGGCTCTTTGTCACCCGGTATTATTTTTAAATTTTAAATCAAACCTGATATTTATTTGTTATTGTTATGTGATATTACACAAGTGTGTAAATGTATTCTGTAGAAATTTGTTACTATGTTTTCTATTAAAGGAGAGTTAAAGTTTGTAAATACATTTATATTTAAATAGACTTTAATATTGAAGAGGGTGGAAAACTATATTCAAAGAAATCACAGGTGCGTTTAAAATTAAAGCAGAGTTAATCGAAGTTGTCGTATAGTTTTTATTTCGGTGAAAGCTATCTGCATAATTTTGAAAATTGTTTATTCAACAGTACACTGAACTACTCAAAGCTCTTAACCGGAAATTTGGTATTCAAAATGTTAATTCATATTGAAAAATAGTGTTCCCTGATATGCAGTTTAGGAGAGTGGGTAGTCGCACCTCTATCAATAGTTCATTGCAATCGGGCGCGCTGGGATCAGGGCTGAGCTTTTATCCCGGCGGTAAAAACTTTGCGCATATATTTAAGCGCGCGACAGTGGAGTTGTAACCGCATTGGAAGCGTCGAACCCTTGTTAAGAGCGACGTCCGCCTGATGGCACTTTGTTAGCAGCGACTAAAAGCCCGAGTAATGTCGCCACCGTTATGAATTATTTTTACATCGCAAACTGGATAAAACTGTTGAGGTTTCCCTACTCACAGACGTTTCAAACACTTCATATTTTATTTACGTGGAATTTAACTCCTGCATCAAATACAAATTGCCAAAAAGAGAATATCCAAATGCAATTTTACACCGCTCTGGTTGTTACCAACTTATAAATATTTTTCTACGCTCGCAATTTTTGTAGGCACATGGTTTTTCCTATTACACTACTACTATAGTCTATAGTTTACTTTTTTTATTATAAATCAATCTTTTAACAATACTAACTTTGCAAATAATATTTAATTACATATACACATATAAAATTTAAAATAATAACTACACTTGTTGGAGATCCTGTTCGATAAACGTATTCTTTTTTTGAACAATTTTTTAATTCATCATCCGTCTTTAATGTTAAAATATTCATAATTTTTATAGATGAATATTGTCTGATAATTATATCATCCATTTTTATTTTAATATTTCTATATCCATAATTTTGTATTTTATGACATTCATATTTTTAATACTTCGACTTTCAATCACTGATGAAGATCTACGTGCTGCTGAAACCGAAACACGATTTTCAGTAGATACCGAAACCGTAACCGAATATTCTGCTTCCCTTCTAGTTTCGGCCAAAAATGTAACCGAAACCAAAACTTATGTAATTCAGTTAAATTTTTATTAAACACGGAAATCTATTGTTTTTCTTATCTTTTAAGATATTATTCGTTATTAAATTAAATAAAAGATTTATTAGAAAACCACTTTATTTTTGTAGAGATACTATCTTTACTAAAGTAGTAAAGACTTTAGTTACCTATCACCACCTCACCGATATCACAAAAAATCACAATTAAATAAACAATTTCATGAAGTATTTGTTACTAACTAACAGGTTCTTTTATAATGTATGCTGTTCTTTTAAAATAACATTATTTTCTTTCCTAATTCTACAATAAATCTTTGTCTTAATTCCACAAATTAAATTAATGAGATCTTGCCTCATCTTGCGATGGCGAAGTAGAAAGAATAATTTGTAAATTTTACATTTGTAAAAGTATATTACCATTACATTATTGATATATGTAAATTCTAGCCCAAAAATAAATAAATTGAATTACTTGGAGATATTTTTAATACATTTATATTTTGTACCTTTCCTTATATTTTATTACGCTAGTGTTCTCCAAACTATTCTATATCTGCGATACTTTATATTGGATATAGAGGTATAGTGTAGCAATTAAGAGTTGTGTTTACTAGCAAAAACGAAATTGAAAAGTGTGAAAATGAAGTAATTCTGCTTTTGATGTACCGTGTGCCGTGTATTGTGAATGAGAAGCAAGAAATAAAGTTATGCAATGCGGTATCTGCGTGGGAATACCGTACATATTGTAGAAATCCAGAGCTGATAGATATCTCAGTGTTTCACTTGATATGCAATCAATCCATCGGCGGTAGTCATCAAAGCTTTTGTGCGACTGTAATGCAATTGTGATCAAATGTATCGATCAGTATTCTCTTTGCCTTTGGAGTATTCCAACAATTGTAAAGTAATTGATGCAATGTGTGCCCTAGTCGAGATTGTTCGCTCAAGTGATTGCGCTCAACATTTATTTACATACATGACAGTTCCAGGCAGATTTAATTTGCTGACATTTTGTTTTATTGTCTTTTGAGTGCTCGTAACTTGAGGGTTGTTCACAACACAATGAACCTTTTTACGCAAACAGCCAAACGCAAAAATCATCTCGTTCGGTTTTCAAATCCATTACAAATTAGCTATTCCTCTACCCTTCCACAACATTTCTACATACATTAAAAAAATAAAAATCTCACTAGGAGCACAAGAGGAAATTATTAATTAAATATAATAATAAAAATTCTATGTGACATTATACAATATTTGTCACAAAAATTCTAATAAAGGAGAGTAAAAACATATTTGTAAATACATTTTTCATAAGTAATATAATAAGAGCCATGAATTTATTGGAGAAATTTACGAATAGTTGGAAGCTGGAGTGATTTAAGAGTCATTTTTGACCTGAGTTGTCGTTACTTTGCAGGAATTATGAGTAAATTTGACCAACTAAATTCATAGCTCGAATTATATTTGCTTGATTATTTCACGAATGACAACAGTTCAAACATAAAATTTTTGATATCAACAAAATGTTACCATGACTATGATACTGTCGTTTCATCAAATTTCTTCACTGAAAAACTACCTACGGCCATCAAATGAAGTATTCCCAATTGGGTAAAAATGACGTGTGTGAAATAATAATTTAAATATAGGTACCTTGATATTGAAAAAGGTATGAAGAAAAATAATAATTAAAGTTTATCATAAGAATGATTATAATTCTTTTATTTTACTATCGGAAATTAGAAATCTGATTGCGAGAGGAACTAGAAAATATTAATTATAATAAGGAAAACGTTGATTATGACAGAGAAATTATTGATTATAATAACGAATTTAGATTACAACAAAGAAGTTATTAATTTTATTCATGAAATTTATGAATACTATTAAAAAAGGTTACAACAATGAAAGGAAAACTGAAAAAGGAGAAGAATTGACAGTTTTAATAATCGAACTTCAAATTTTATAGTCGAATAATCAACTGAAAAAGAAATTTAAACCTGAAGCGAGGTAAGCAAATTAACCTCCGCTGCTGATAATTTTTTGTTTATTTACTCGTTTACCTTTTTTCCGTCGGAGGCAGACGATGTTGTGTACGTGGGTTAGCAAGTGAGTTAGGAAGTGCATGAATCTAAATTGACGCGAGGCTGTGCAAACATTCGCACATGCTGGTTATTAGGTCCTCGGCACATCTGCAGCATAAGGGAGGCACGTCAGGACTGCGCGCCATCCCGGCAATTTGCCAATGCACTGAATAGCCCGCACTCCACACCTGAGCTGCCCGACCAGGCTGCCATCTGCCTTATGTCGGTCATTCGCTTCAAAATATTTTCATGCTAACTTGATCTACTTGGGTGGTTGCGAGTTTGAAAATGTATTACAAGTTGATTTAATTTTCAATATTGACAGGCTTTTCGTAGTCTCATTTTTGTGTCTGTCGTTGAAATTTTATAAAAATTTAGGTATATGAGAAATTGAAATACATTAACTACAAACCTGTATCTCTATTACATTTAGATTTACATGTCCCAAACTTTGATTATTTTTTGAGTTTCGTCATTCTTTAAACACTGCTTTCTCATTTTTGTACTTACTATCTATATTAAACTTTTATAAAAATTTAGTTATGCAAAAATTTAATGCCGTTAAGCTCTAATCTGTATCTCTTTTAGTTCTAAATTAACAAGGCCCTAAATTTAGATGACAAATGAAACGAAAATTTATTAATTTTCAACTTGTATCAGTGAAGATAATAATTTAAAATTCAGTAATAAAGAAAATTTGATTACTTTCGAATTTTCCGAAAAATCGATTATTGCTATATTTATCTTTATCTGCCCACTTTTGTTTAGGGACTATTTTTGGGCTGTTGCTCAAATAACTTGGTTCAAAAGTTGAATTAAGTAGAAACTTTAATCGTTTTTTACCTTTCACCAGTCAATAAAAGAGGTCTTTATTGGAATCATTCTAAAAGTCGGGTAGCACGTTTTGAAGTCCCTAGAACACGATTTTAATTTTTTACGATGATGTCCAAGTGTATGGATGGATTGATGGATGTTGTCTTAACGATTACTCAAATACTAGGGAACAATATTTTGGATATAACATTCTGATACCCTAAAATTAGATATGATTGGATTTTGGTCTTAATCGTGAAACTGGAAGTGGTGCTTTCATGAAGATCTGAAGTGTTTTTCTGAATTATCTTAAGTAATATATGAGAATTTTTGTAAATAACAATTTAATTGTCATTAGAGGGCAAGCAAAAGGTTATGTGCTGGCTACATCAGATTTTATACTAGATCTAGAGATTTTTAATTATGCGGTTGAAATTTTAATAAATAAATGCTTTTCGCGTGAAATTATTTCCGAAGTGGAACAAAATACGTTATATAAATGAGACAAATCTATTAATTGAGCAACCCTATTTGGAATGAAATACTATGCATCCCATATTAATAAAAACATATTAGTTTATTTTATTACCCATTCATTTGTAGAGTTGTATTTATGAAGAAAAAATAAGAATTTCCTTTCCCGTTTCGAACCTAAGCTCTCCCTGTAACAAAAGTAATGAAACTAGTATGAATTTTATTTTCCTTCTATACCTCGTTACCCCATTACCTAAAACTTTGCACACGTTTATGGTATTGAGTTATCTATTCTAGTGTTTAAGATACAGCAACGGTAAATAGAATAAAATATAGGTAGTGTATATTCTGAAATGGATAAGTTTTGGAATTTGAGCTGTGAGGTCCTGGTAATGTTGGTAAGGCGTGTGTATATGAAAGCAGGAAGCGGTTTGACCTGAAGGACGAATATGTAATGTAGTGGGAACTATCTGCTCGCCTGTAATCCACACACTGAAGTCCCGGCAAGTTATGAGGCAAGAGTTGCTAAACGCGATCCACGCATTATACGATTCGTTACTCTCATGAATATTCACGTGATGCTTATTGTAAGGTACGTCTACATTCTCATGTAAAACACTTCGTTTTATTAATTTTCACCTGAAAATCTTTATTAAAAATCTCATGTGGATACCACATTACTGCATCGTGCGTTAAATTATGTACATTTTTGATGCACTTCATTTAAACTTAAACTTCCATCCATTTCACATCTTCGAACTTCCCTTCAAAATAGATCATCTTTTTTAAAAAAATATTAAAATGTTTATCACTATTCCTTATTGCATTACACAATATTATTTTATCCGGCAATGTGGAATTATAACGCTGTAACTAAGGTATTTTTAGATATGTTTGTTGGTTCGTGTCATAGTAAGTACATTATAAACCTTCTCCTCATTACTTTTTATTAAATGTCGTTTTGAAATGTAACTGTCATACTTTTTAAAATATATTTTATACCAATGATTAAAATGTGCTGGTTAAAATGTTGTATGGCACATATGTGTTAATTACCTTAGTCACTTGGGAAAAATATCCCACTCCTAAATATTTCTCACGTGACTTTTGTAAAGTAACAGACTATTACCATAAATAACTGTTAATCGTTCAAAAATTTGCAAAGAAGGATCCTACATATTACTCATGAAACATAATTTTACAGTTGTCAATATTTTCAGCCATATACTCAATTTAAAATCAAATGTTTTCTATAAAAATTAAAAGCCAACTAAATTATTATTTTTATTAAGCTTATCCCCAACGTAAAGTACCTACCATTTTAAAAAGGCTGATTGGAACAAAAAATGGAGGTTCATTGTTATAGCAATTCCATAAACAAAATTTTAACATTCTACGATTAATCGTTTTTGAGTTAAAAACTACGAGCAAAGTGCCTTTTGGCATTGTCGTTTGTAATAATTACGTGAGATAGGTATAAGTATTAGTCAAAATGAATGTTATTGAAACCCGAAATTTTTCGCGATTTCAATACTTCCTTTATTTTGTACAAGGAAGTAAAAATATATCAAGCTTCCTCTTATTTGTACTTCCAGTGTACATGGAATTATATTTAAAACACAATTATTACTTTAGCAAATATTATTACAATCGAAAATTGGTTTAATGTTTTCTGCAGTATTTAATGGCCAGTCAATAACTAATGACAATGATATATACTATTGAATGAGAGTGATAAATGGAATGAAAGACACATGCACGAGGGATTCGAACCTACAACACTTGAATAGCAAAGCTTGGGACAAAGAAATATTAATTACAATATAGAAAAATTTGATTACTACCAATAAAATATTTATTACTAAACTTTGATTACGACAAAAAAATATTGATTACATTAATGAAAAATTTAGTTACAATATACCGATTATACTGCACGTCAATATCATGATTATTAGCACAATATTTTCAACAGTAAAAGGGTTTTATAGATAACAGATTTTTGTCTTTTCACAATTTTATTTTAAAAGCATTATTTAATAAAAATAGTTATTGACTTTGAGAATAGAGCACAAGATTTCATACAACTATAAACTACAATTACAAGAAATTTAACCTCTAACATAATGATCATATAAAGTAAAATATAAGAAATGTTAGATTGTACCTTTGTGGAATGAATTAAAATAAAATTTCTCCTAATCCTTTATTATCCTGCGCATTCCCTCAGGTAGAAATGCCGGATATAAATTATGAAGCACAAAATTATGAAAATAATATTATTCCAGAGTAAAACAAACCAACCGTCAGTTGTATGTAATCGTTGTGAGATGGAAATTACAACGAATAACAAAATCCACCAATCAGAATTAGCCACGTTGCTTAGCAGATTAGTGAGAATCTTGCCAGCATCCATTACTCGGCCTTATGCCGAGGACAACGTCTTCTGAATTAATTTCTACTTTTACCAAAGATGGAACATGGAATGAATATTTTTACGACGTAGGACTTAGAATACTCTATTTCATATTGAAACTACCTACCACCAAAATTTATTGTTATAATATTTAATAAAATAAAACTTTGTTGGTTCGTATTCATTTTTAAAAAAAAATATTAATACTCGTTTAATATTTTGGATTTGTGTATTCAATCATTTGAATAACTTACATTGTCGAAATATTTTTCAGATAAATTTTCTGTAAATAGCAATCAATTATATGTTCAAACAAAAACAAATTTTAAAAAGAAATTACTTTTCAAGTATTTTTGTGGTTGGTATTTTTATGTTTGCTTTATAAATTCAGGAATAAATAAATTTCAAGGTAAAAGGGAAGCAGATATAAAACACGAAAAGAATAAATGAATAATTAAAAAATAAACATTGTTTGTGATAACTTTATCTCGAAGTTGTTATACTTTAATTAATTAAAACTACCCTTTAATATTATTTATAGCTTAATTGTATTGATTGTACTCAAACGCCTACTATTTACTTTAGAGAAATTTCTATGAAAATAGATGAAATGATGAAATCTAAAAATAAACACAACCAATTACCGCAATCGTATAATAATTGTTATAATCAAAACATTATTAAACTTGTTAATTTTTATTTTTCGAAAAATGTAGAGGAGATATTTTTAAATTTGAAGGGTATGAAAATTAAAAATATTCTGCGAGAGATGAATAAATAAAATCTTGGTTAAATTTGAATAGGGTTGATAATTGGATTTGACGGAGCGAGTCTTTGATTAGTTTATTAAGCAGTCTGCAACTAAAACTACTTATTCAAATCATTAAATAAGTTGTGAATAGAGACAGATTTGATCTACAATGGTTTCATTACGCGATATAGTTGGCGCTGGCAACGCAACTGAAAATTATAAAGTTAGAGAGTGAAACGAACACCCGCAATCTTCGTTCCGTTGACAGGGAGCATTCCGAGCGAATTGCGAATTTAAATTTGCTTTTCAGCACGTGTCTGCAACCAACTATTTTAAACATTTGTAACCGCATTGACTGTCAAAAGCAGACAGTATAATAATTAAATTCTGCATTATTTACTCCACTCTGCAATGATTCTGACGTTCTTTACTTATTTTGACACTTAAAAAGATGTTGGAGAAAACAAACATCTTCTTTTAATTGATACAATCTTAATTAATTTCACTGATAGCTTTTTGAAGTGAAAATTATCAAAACAAAAATAACACTACATCGCAAAGTTTAAATAGATTTCTAACCTGCCGAATTGTAAACACAACACTCATTGTTAGGGCCGGATTAACTACTTTCGGGGCCCTAAGCAAATGAAAATTTGGGGGCCCCCTTTATATATATGCAACACATGGTTGTTGTTGTTTTTTCACAAGGTTTTCATTGTGTTTCTTTTTTCTTCGGTGAATTTGAAAAATTTTGAAAAAAATGTATTTGATAAATGAAAATTTTATTTTCATCTTTTAACATTATATATTTTATAAATTAGCTAAGAAATTTAATGTTGACAATAAACAGATTAAAAATATTAATGAAATATACATTTATAGTAAACTGAAAAATGAATTTTTTTGGGGGCCAGGGGACCCCTGTCCATGGGGGCCCTAAGCAATTGCTTTGTTAACTATACATCGTTGACGTCTGCGGTAGTGGCGATAACTTAATATTTTTTTTTTAATTGTAGAAGTTATTAAACAAGTATCTTTGTAATAATAAATAGTGCCTAGAAAAATGCTACTTACCGCAATTTATTATGCAATAAAATCTTGGAGAATCTTTTGTTTAATTTAGTCGATTTACCATGTATTATTTTTCAAAGTGATATATATTTTTTTAATGCAGCTAGCTTGTTGGTATCTGCGGTTTCATGTTAACAAACAAAATTTTTATAGAATACATATGTCGACTAAAAAATACATATAATACATTATGTGTGTTAGGTATTTGTACATCGCTCGGTTTTATTCACTCCGGTTCGTGTCATGCTTCAATATAGAGCCTCGTGCTATAAAATACAACCTCCCACACATTTAATGTAAATAACTATTTGAAAAAAACCGATGTGGCCATAACATAACCTCCCTGTTTTCTTTACATTTTTTTATTAATATTTATATTTCTTGTGCCTTGACTACAGACATGGTGAAATAAATTATTATAATAATTAGTACTTACTGTATTAGTACAATTCCTTTTAAAGTATTCGATTATTATTAATATTTTCACAAAAAACATTTATTTCCATAGATAAACAAGTTAACCGCTTAACAAATTTGCCTTATCATTAAATAATTGTAACAGTTAAATGGGGCTAGGTAGAAACAAATTTGAACTATGTAATTGTAGCTAATAACATAATATTAAATTATTATTACAAAAATTCTCATAATTAATAGAGATATGTCAGAAAAGCACTTTGATTTTCATGAAAACACCACTTCCGCTTGCACGATTAACACCAAAATCTAATCAGTGTTAATTTAGGGTGTCATAATGTTATGTCCAAACTTTCAACTTTTTTTTATTTACTAGTATTTGAGTAAAATATTAGATCATTTATACTTAATAAGATATAATGTTACTGTGCTTGTAATATTTAATCTCGATACCGTTAGGTACCAATTACTCCGTATAAGATTTTTAGTTTAAGCAAATATATTATTATTTATTTTTTTATACTATTATTAATAATATATAATAAATTATTATAAATAGCGATTATACTATTTAAAAAAAATAGAATTCAAAATTGTTGCACGTCAGAAACAAAAAATAATATGGATTATCTGAAAATGGTGGAGTCGCCTTATAATTTTGAATTGCAATATCTGGATAACTGTACAAGATATTAAAATTTTGGTTAAAAATTTGAAATGTACCTAGTCTATACTGTCTTCAATATATGTATATGGAAACAATTTTCTTCTATTGCGGTAACTGAGAAATAATTAGGACATATGTTTGTGAAAAATGGATGAATATATTATGTCGCTAATTGAAACGACTGCGTGGCGTGTTCATTTAGTATTCGCGAAGATGACAGCCCCATCTCTCCGAGTTTAATACTCTGTAATAATCCCGTCTTAATTCCGTGCATCTGGTGTTCACTTCTTTGTCCATATTTACTTTTTACGAGTGTAGAATCGAGTGAGCCCTTTGCGTTAATGCAAATTGCGTGCGCATGATAAGAATAAAATATTACGGTTTCAATTAATTTTATTAAGCTCCCAGCGACCTTGACCGCGGAACAAAGAATTTTTTAATTAAAGCTCGGCTGAGTAATATTTTGGACGTTGCTAAGTTCACTTTCATGCTTATGAACTTTAAAGGTATGGTTTAATGACGGACTCAAATTTACGAACAAAAAATACATTCATCTTCATTTGAGTTATGAATATGTTTTTAGATAGGGTTGAAAAAAACCATGATTTTTTTAGTTTTTCTTTTTTGCAATAAAGTAATTATTAACGAAAATCAATATTAAAAAATATAAAGTAGGTATATTTCCAAATTCTGTCGTAAAAAAAAACAGAAAATTATACACATACGATGAACGTCCTGTGTGCAATGTCTTGTCGTGTGTTAATTATTACGTTTTATTTGAAAAATGATTTAAATAATACCATGTTATTAAAACTAAAAATGTTGAATATAAAACCGCAAAAGTAAAGAATTTGAAATATAAGAAATACAATGACAAGAAGTGTCCATGTAATAGTCAATCACTTTCGATCACTCAGACATTGGTAAGGGCTGTTTTTCAGCGTTATCACAATCTCCAGCGAAATTTGAATTGAAGGATGTTAAAATGTAGTTCCCTGGTGTAAAATTCGCCATGTTGTAATCAATAACTTAGGCTGTCATCTTAAAAGGTTCGTTTATTATTTAGCAGATCCTTCAGGCAGATTAAGATTGAGTATTGGTTAACTTTTCATTGAATAACGTCTTGAGGTTTCTCCGCAACTCGACACGGTTTAAAAATGCACAGCCGAAAGCTTGAATATGGAAAATAATTTCTAAGAGTTTTTTCACAGATTTTTATTATTCTTTCTTCTGACTTCTGGAACGTTTTTATATAAAATGCCTATAGAAAATAACCTGCGGCAAAATTATTTTTCCCCGTGTCAAATAATGTCGAACGCAGCTGCCACGGTTAATTTTTCAGTGAAAATGAATTAATGAATAATAAAACACAAAATTTTGTTTCAATATTGACGATAGGATTATAAAAGTCATATTTAAATAATAGCTATTGAAGTCAATAAACAGCAATGGAAAAAACATTTATTTAAACGTGCCAATAAATATTTGCAAAATAAAATACTGCAAATCAAACAGACGCGCAGTAAAAATGACGTATGTTGTTTAATTTTGTATTATATATTCCAAACACGAACTCTGTGCATAATTTGAACAAAAAACAATAAGTTATCGCCTCGGAATCGGTGGGTGGCTGATAATTAATGAAAATGCAGAATAATAATATGGATTGATTTAAAATGTTACAATTTTAATTAAAGCGCAATAAATGAATGATTAGTTTGCATAATAGAACATTACCAAATGGAATTAATTTTTGCAACAATTTGCAGCAACAAAAAACTTAAACAAACAGAACTTGCGCGATACATATAATATAGCTGATAAAATGAATATTTTCATTTCATTTCACATTGCAATTTATATTCATGTGGATCTCTGTTCATCGAATATTATTATAACATTTACATCATTTCCCTCGCAATTATTTTCAAATACACCCGATTCATAAAAATTCCGTTCGTTTGAAATTATCACGTAGGCAAAAAATGAAAACGAAGAAATGAATAATTAATTTCCTGAAATAAAAACAATACATCAAACACTGAGAACGTGATTTCAAATTTCCAACTGTCATTTGTAAATGTCACTCCTACAATCATTTGTTTCATATGCACTCTGATTTTCATTTGTTTAATTTTCACATTATTGCTTCTGACATAACACCACGTTTCAGCCATCATTCCTTTCAATTCTTCTTTCGCAATTTTTTAAAAATATATAATTTCTGTCAAAATATTTCCTTCTTCCTTTCAGGTTTATATTTCTTTACTCAAAACCTTTTTTTCCCACTCTTTATTTAAGGATATTATCATTCTTTCCTAAAAAAATATTTTATTAATATTTTCGTCTTATTTTCATCAATAGTTATTATAATTTTGTAAAAATATTTTCATTTAAATATATATGTACCATTATACCGATATTTTTATTTATTTATTAAAGGTTTCCACTAAATATGATAAAACCGTAAGTACAAAATATTGACATATACATTCAACCTGTGTCTATTTCTTTTCTCGGAAATTTAATTATTTGCGAAGAAGCAATAAATATTGTTTAGGCCCAATTAACGAGTAAAGGCGCGATATATTAGGCAGTAAGGGCATTAAGGGTGTTTAAGAAAGCTTGGATTGAAGTAATGAAGTGCACGATAGTGAGTTACACCCCCGGTAAGGTGTAATTTTGATGGGTTGCCCAATAAACCGCGATGATCCAGACCGGGAGGTTTAATTTGGGTAATTTCGGGATTCAATGAACTGAATCGGGTGGTAATTGTATGGTGTAGCGCTTGCAGTGTTGCCTTTAACCATTTTGCTCTAATTGCGAGAATATTAATTACTTTTATCCCACCTACTAATCATTCATTCATATATTAATTCTACACTATTCACATCACATTTGTCAATTCAATTATTATTAATTTTTGTTAGTACAACTAACATTTTCATAATACAAGATTGATGGATTAATAATTATTTTGGGTTTGATAAAATAAATTAAAAGTGGGAGAATTTTTTTTGACGTCGTACAACGTCCGAAGTTCAAAACAGAAATTGTTTCTTTATATTAAAGTTTTATTATGTTAATTATATTATTTGATGACGTAGAAAGAAAAAAAGTCTGATTTACGACTGCCAACTATTATTTATAAACATTTAAATAAAAACCTATAATTATATTTGTAAAACATATAATATTTTTATCTTTTCAACTATTTATAATTTGTCATAATTTTCCATGATAACCTGTTTTTTACAGTCCATATAATCGTATGACTATAATATTGATGGTCACATATTAAATAGATCTAATCCAGTTTCCAGTTTAGGAATATTTTTTTACTCCAAATTAACCTTTGTAAAATACTTTCAAAGTATTTAACAAAAGTGTTAGTTTGTATAGTTTAGTTTTATTATATGCAAAGCAAAATATTTGAAAATTTAGAAACTTTGCTCAGTGTATCTCTAGTTGGGCCAATTTTGGAATATTCTGTGTCATATTACCGCCTAGCCCAAGAAAGTCATGGCATGGAGCACTAAATTTTAGGGATTGCTATTTTTTTCATAATTAAAAAATTGTAAACAATATTCGAATAATTATAAGTTTTTGTTCCTTTTAAATTTACGACATTTGAAATTTCAATTTCAGTAAACTTATTTCTAACTTTATAAAACTCAAAGTACGCTAAACTGTATTTAAATAATTATACTTTATATTCAATCAATCAATTTCATTTTGTTATAATTGATTTGAATTTTGAATTTCTTACAAATTAATTCATTGTTTGCTTATAACTTTTTTTAATTCAATACAAAGAATATTTTAACATGTACATTATTCAGGGACTTTTTAACCACGAATTCACTGCTGTATTCAAAATTTTTATTTCTCTTACAGTTTTCGAGAAATTGAAACCAACTTTCCATTTTCATATTGATCTCAAAGTAGGCTGTGAGACCTTTAAATAATGTTATTTTTCTCTTTCAACCATATAAAATACATGCATATTAAAAAAAAAATATATGGAGAGCTGATATAATGTAAAAAATACACTTTTTTAAGTATTTCATTAAAATTTAACAAAAGCAATTATTCATGGAAAATTACAAAATAATAATTATCCATTTATTGGTAATTCACAAGATGTGTAACATATGTTCAACTATCTATTTAATTAAAATTATTAAGAGTGCTAACGATTGCACATTCATATTTACTAAATTTTTCGCGCCACCATTGATATAAGTTACTTTCATAGGAACATAAATCGTAAGTGACTGGTAAGTTTATTATTTGGTTACCATTGTCAGCGTGTCAGTGGAGTGTTATAGAAAATGTTAATCCTACTAGTAGAGTAATTATAAAAATTATATTAATTTAATACATTTGGTTGTCTAGTAACAATTTTTCAGATTCAGCAATACCTTCAATTTACCATGCTTAAGATCAAACACATTGGCCAAGTATCGATATACAATTCTGTAACCGTAAAACCATATCATTGAAATTTCTACGTGCAATACTAAGGACATAAAATATGGCATATATTTCTTGTTTTTTTTCCTACTCTCTAAATGGGATGCAGCCAGTGAGGTAATGTAATATAATATTAAGATATGGACTGTGAAATTAATAGAAGCGGAAAGTTAAGGGTGGATTATTCCGTGGTATGGTAACTTAGCAGTAATTGTTGGTTAATGTAATTTATACAGCACGTATTTTATTTTGAATATTATGATTAAGTTTTAGGTTAGCAGGGTCCACCTCTGATTATAATATTCATTAGTCCATCTTCTAAATTCTGCAAACTTGCAAAAGGCAAATTATGAGTAGAAATTTGCAATTCAATTTAGCAGGAACATATGAGATTAATAAACTAGACACATTATGTACTTCCAGGAAGCGTAAAATACAAAACAAATGTGTTTCATTTAAATGCATACGCCAAGAACTCATACGTTGCCCTTTCAACTACCTGCTGGCCACCTATTGAAATTTTATAAAGCATAACGTATGCGGATATTACAACCCACAATCGCGAATATGGGTCACAGCTTTTATAAAAGCTATACTTTATTTCATCTTATTTCTTCAAAAAATACGTCAGATTTTCGTCATTCGGTAACTCCTACAAAAATTACAACAAACCTAAACTTAAACTATAAAAGATCTTTCATTGTACTAAAATCTAGTAGATATAGAAAATATCAATAATTAAAAACAGAGCGCTTAAAAACGATAAAATATCAACTTTGTCTTCCGTCTATCAATTACAAGTCAAAAACAATTGAAACGAATAACGGCCTAAGACAAGAAGAGTCCAGTTCTGTTTACCATGTTTATGAATAGAAGATGGAATTCTTAATAAGTGCAATAAGGAAATAAGGAATACAATCTATTTCCATCAGTTGAATCCTCACGTCATCAATCATAAGCATGTGATTCAAATAGCCAGCGGGAAAAAGGAGGAGTTTTGTTCAAAATTCAAATATAAACATTTATTTAGCAATTATAAATCAAATAAATAAAGTTTAAATTGTCGGCACCAAAATAACCCTAATGAATGAAATGAATGATATAAATACATACCTATATCAAATTATCGAATATTTCAAAATATTCGTTACCACTTGTTGAAGTTAGTGGTTTTAATGATGAATTGCTTAAATTTGTTAAAAATATGCAATATAAATTTAATACTTATCTAAAAAGAAAAGCATGCAAATATTATTCAAGAAGAGTATTAGTTTTTAATGAGAAATAGTAATATTTGGGTGTTCAGTCAAAAATCTTTATTATCTACGAAGCTGACGTTTCGATACCACTTGTGTCTTCTTCAGTGCTAATAAATGGTTTTTTTTTATGTATTAATGTTGGTATAATATAAAGATGATGTATATAAGTACAAAATAAATTCTGTAATAACAGAAAAGTCGTAAGAATTAAAAATGAAAATTTCGAAACATGCTAAAAATTCGCACATGTTGCTTGGACAAGCCAAGAAAACAGATGATGATATAACCGAGACGGTAAGATAGAATACAGTGGACCTTTGTCCTGCGATAAGTAAAGTTTATTTTTATTTATTTGTAATAAAGTACTACGAGATAGCAATAGTGTTCAACCTAAAATGAATAATCCGTATTCGAAAAACCCTTTCGAAAAAAATATCTAGATGCACCTCAGTATATCTCTTTGTAACACAAATTGATGACGTGAGGATCAACATAAGAAAAAATACCTTACATATAGCGTATAAAAACCTAAACTCTATAAAATTATCAATTTGTATATATGGTTTTAAAATTAACACGAACAAATGTAAGGTAATAGTATTATAAAAATGAGATAAAATAGATAATCATAAAAAATAGTGGGAAAACTCGTTACAAGCGAGGAATAGAATCGCTATAACCGCGTTTATTAGCAATAAATTTGTTATTACAGGTAATTGGGAACACAGGCAAAATATAATTCTGGTAAATTAAACGTATGATACAATTAGCGTCGCTATATCAACCATGTAAAAATATACGGGTATGTATATTGAAAATAATAGTTTATTAATATATAATTGATACATATTTTACGATATTGGAAAATTTGAATGGGTAATAATTGTTAAAATTAAATCGTTCTAAATAAACATCCAATATCAAAAATCAAAATAAAGGGTTATTGTTCATTTATATAATCCAAAAAAATTCTTGTGATTTTTTAATGGTGGTAAGCCTAGGGTGTTTGTATGTTAAGGCAGGCAAATCAGCGACCACAGAACGCAAACCACGTGACTATAAAGTAAACAATAGTAATTGGACGCGTCAGTTGCGGTTCGCCGATATATCCTGCACTTGTCCTGTTCCTCTGGACCAGTGATCCAGGGTGCTGTGGTCGTTGCATTTGTCAGCCCAGACAATAATATAGTAAACAGATCACGGTTACGTACGGCCACAACCGTTTTCACGGAGTCGTGGAATTACAGCGAAACAATAATGGTAAAAGGACAAACGTTTGTTTACTGAATACTCAGAAATTAGTTACATAGAACTTGAAAATCGACAACTATTAAACAAATTGAATATGATGTAATTTCTTGTGAGACAAGTTCAAGTCAACTAGTAATAGTCGAATATCAAGTCAAGTAAATTAGTATTATTTCAAATAAAAAAGTAATTCGTACAAATATCAAGCTGCTTGGTAGCTAAAATATAGGGCTATACACTTTTTTACTCAGCACGGCAGGATTTTTCAGTTGTTTTTATAAAAGATCATGAAATTTCAAATATTCACGATTTGGAGCGTAATTTCAAAAGTAAGAGGTGGACATTGTTCTACTAGACAGCAATGGACGCAATATTTTAAAACAAATTCATAAGAGAAAGAAAGAAAGGAAAAGAAACAAGAGCATATTTATTTTTAATATGTTTTGTGTTTGGTTGATAGTCAAAGCTACGTACACCAAGTTTGTGTCAATAATGACAAAATTGAAATTAAAATTCACACTTTGTACGATCTCATTTCAATTCTAAGAAGCAATAAAAAGTATATTTAAGTGTTAATAAACAGCACTGTAATATTCCTAATAAACATTAAGTATCTCGGCAATAATAATGCAAAGTGTAAAATAGTTGAAAAGTACATGAAATACAAATTGTACAAAACAGTAGAGTCATTAACGGGACAAATACCAAAGTGGAATGAGAACGCTGAAGTTCCAGACATAAACTAAGATTGAAGTGCACGGTCATCAGCTTGCATAAGACATCAAACTGCCACTAAACTTTTCCTGCTAAATAATACCTAAATAAATATTCCTTGTTATAGTCCCAACATTGTAGCAACGTAGTATCATTTCAAAATAATGGAAATTGCAACATAAATCATTGGAATTTATTAATTTATTAGCGTAGCATTATTTGCAAATTTTTAAAACAAAAGCTACAAATATTCGTAAACAAATTTTACAAATTCCAATCATAGTTAAATACTGCACATAATTCACGCCAAAAATATTCTAAAAAAACACTTTCAATTATACAATAATGCTTTGAAAATGTTAGTAAGTAACATTGCCAACAAATTGGAGGCATTACTGAAAACAGCTTTTATGTTGAGCAATAAAATATGAGCTAATTTTTCACAGGAATGTTGTGCCATATGAAAAAAAAGAGAATTATTATATTTCTGTTACCACTTTTTATTTTACAATATAGAATATTTATTTTTAATTCTTCTATCTTTTCAAATTTGACAACAAAATCTTTATTTTTGTTTGTAAAATATTTTTTTAAGCGGCTGCAACAGAAAATTGATTTCTTTTTAATACACCATCTGTAAAAATGAACAATTGCCTACGACTTATGATTAGGTGACGGAAATAAATATTTTTGACCAAAACCAAATTATTTCCATTCCGTTTAAAACCAATGAACAAGCTATGAGCCGATATTCTCTGATTTCTTTATTGTTGCTTTAGTTATCAGTATTGACTGTTTGATAAAAAACCGAATGTTTGTGTGAAAATTATTGAAATAAGTGTCAAATTCAATAATATTTTATGAGGTCGCCTGAAAAATATAGTATGCAACTCATGAAAAAATGCTTATATCTATTCTCTATGCTCATATGAATTTGCGACCCTCGACTACGGCTCGTGCCGCCAAAATTGTACTCGCGTACATATGAATGCTTTTCTGTACTCGATACACAATATACTATATTTGTTACGCATTTGTGAACAATAATTTATTTGTACCGTTTATTCATCAGGGAAACTAACATTTACATGCTACTAACCTGTGAAAGTATTTGTCAATTTCACGAATTTGTAATTGTATTGTTTCTTTATTGTCCCCGTTATACAAATTTTTGGCATAACATTAGTAACTGTCAGAATTTTATTTTAATTTTAATTTTATTTACAAGTGAATAACAAATAAACTATTGTACAATATACATGAGGTAACAATTTTACGAAAAACTGTATCGGTAAATATTGATGCTGTGAACGTGAAAATGCAAGTAAAGTTGTTTTTGAAATTTGAATTAGCGTAGGAATGGTTTCCTTTGATGATGAATGTGGGTTAAATGATTCAACAGAGTGGTATTTAGAATTTTTGTAAGGTAGAGCAATAAATACACCCTCTGCTCTATAATTCAGTATCATTGATTATAATTGCTGAGCGAGCTTTCAAGTGTTTAAAATTAATTCAGTCCGGTACTGGCGGCAACGGCTACAAGCCACAGAAACCTCGGAACCGTGACCGTCTTTTAATATGGACTGAATCCTGAATTATAAGTTGGACGGGTTTCCAGTTCCAACTACTACCAGCGAACATTCACACCAACATTCCCTAGCATCTAATTCCAAAACACATAAGATACACACAGATATATTTCATTATCATCTGTGGCACAATATTCCTATATGGAACAAGGTATAATAAGTTCGCTTTGCGACTGCTCATTTTTGTAAATAAATAAGAGTAGCAAGGGGTCCTTCGTGGGTGATTTTGCGACCCGCGAAATTCAACAAGACTGTACCAAGTATATTTAGTTCGCACAGTGTTTTATTTTTTAATGTAATGTATTGTAACACAAATAAATCCCAACAAGGTTTCTGTTTCAAGATATTATTACGTCTTTATGACAGTGCAATTGTTTTTGTATACAGATGTGATGAATGTGCAGCACGGCGATTACTCCTGCATTTCCCCTGCTTTCTTTTATTTCAGACTACAAGCGCATTGTTACAGACTGACTCTATTTCCGACAAATTCTGTCAGGTAATATGAATTAAGAGAAATTAATAATAAAATTAATTTTAAAAAAATAAACAAAAAACTGCGATGAGTAAATATTTCACTAAAGAAATATTATTGATTATCATCATTATTATCATTAAACTTACATAAAATGTGTGTGCAACGAAACGCGAATTTCAAAAAATTGCAGACACTCTCTCTCCTGATAAATTTAAAGCAAAACTACAAGAGTACAAAGTTATTCAAAATTAAATTCTACATCAGACAAGATCATAATTGATATATCAGGAGTACTAGATTTTTGTTCAAAATCAGTCATGGAAATAAAAGGAAAAATCTATGTGTTAGTTGTGACAGTTAATAACATGTCATTAAAGTTAAAGTAATTTCATATTAATTATTAATTTTTGTTATAGTCCAAAATTAATTTAAAAATTTAATATTTTTTTAGTTTATATTTTTGTAATAGTATATTATTTATGAAAAAGAACCTAATACATCTTAAATAATGCTAAATTACAAATAATAAGAATAATAATCAGAGATACTTCATTGAATTGTCACATATTTTCTTTCTTTTATTTCCATGGCAAAAACAAAAAACAGTCGTATCATTGAAGAAGACAAGACCTCAAGAATAGTAATCCACAAGCACTATTAGAAAACTATATCTACCTAGCTTGATACATATAACCATGAGCTATTGTAAGTAAAAACATATAATTAGCGATAACAGCTTTTAAAATAGATGTAGCAATGGACATTAGTCAGTGAGTATAAATTTATTTAAATAAAACGTTCGATTTTTTTTATAATGTAAAATGTGAATAAAATATTGTAATATATGCTATATATGTTTTTTTATAAAATATCAATTTATTTTTATACAATTTAAATTTGATACTGATAATTGATATCAGAGAAATTTGTTTCAATAATACACAATTAATTCTAATAAAGGCTGCAATGTCAAATGGAATATACTAAATTTATTTGGTGTTTAATACCCGGAAAATGTAATCTATGAAATTATAATTTACTTGGTTTGCAATTACTGCATGGAGTATTTAAATCTAAACAACCAGAAATTGATTACACATAGATATAGAGCACTATAATTAGAAATTAATTTTTCATATTTTAAATAAAGATATTATAGAAATAATTTAGTTTGCTGCATTTTGCTGCAGTGATCCAGCAAAATGCAGGCGTGCGTTTAACTGCCGTAGGCAAATATCACTGTCAGTGTCTACCGAACTGTCACTTGTGTCACATTGTTAACATTCGTGTAGATAGTGCTAATCACGGCAAAAACTACCACAAATTTCAAATTGTGAAGTAAATTTAAATAAGAAAACCTGGACTAGGTACTTTAATTTTAAATAGTGGTAGTAATGGTGTGGGGGACTTGAATAAAATGCTAATAATGTTATTATTCCATAAGTAACCTATTCCGAAGTAAGTTAGTATCAAGAAATACCAATGATAACATTGTTCACAACATGAAAACGGTGAAATTACAAATTTAAAATGCACAACAATCAAAACTTAAATTTTTGAAATTATAATCAGAGATGATATACAAGGCAATATCAGGTGTAATTGAATTTATATAAAATAATAATAATAAAAACAAAATTATAACTGCTACATGGGCTAAAGTGATCCAAAGGAGAAAAATGAACTGTCTAGCTGAACTGATTTGCAAGAAGAATACGTCTTATATTACTACACTTCAGGCAAAGACAACTCTTCAAACAAAGTACAAAATTATTGGACAAAAATAAGATATAACGGGGACAAGTAAGATTGAAGAAGCAGATAGGGACTCCCATAGTCTACAGTGTCAGAAGACTGAGAAAAATAATGGTAATAAATATTTTATCAAATATCTACGTTAATGACTATTTGAATGCACCTCCACCATTTTGTGTAAAAACAAATTGAAAAATAGTTCATGTCGCTTGTGATTTGAAATTTGTTTATAATTTTTTGGAGTTAATATGAAACGCTATTCCCAACTGGTGTCCTGTGATATGGATATGTGCACATATGTATTTATGATTTATGTGACTATTTAATGACACTGGTGCAATTTTTAAAAGCTGTGTAAGTTTTATGGAAAAATGGGCGTTAATAGAAGTGTTTAGAGCAGCGATAAAGTCCAAACGCCGCTTTGACAAAATCTACATACGCGTTAATATTTATAACACACTTAATCCGAGTCACATGTGTAACTCGACAACTGCACATCACAGCTCTGATAATTGCGATGTTCAAAAATTAAATAAAAAGTGCCAATTTGCATAAATTTCGGACGCAGTTTATTTTTAATTAACCGAAAATTTCACGCGCAACTTTTATTATTCTACGTCGACGCGCGCTGAATTCAAAGTTTTAATTAAATTGTTGGAATAATAAACAACAATAAGCGAAGGAAGCGGCCACCGATGAGCGCCGTCCATTTTTAATTTTTACGGCTACGGATTCTTACGCGAATTAAATATTTGGATTTTTAGTCAACATCAAACCACTATTGTATGCTTTTGTTAACGCAAATATTTTCGTAAACATTAGATTTTGACTTTAACTGGCCAACCGTAAATATTATTTGAAGCTCATAACTGTATTTGTTGGAAAAAACTTTAAACACTTATTTTTTTTGCAAATTATTTTAATATCAAACCAGTGTGGCCTGATTCAATATAATAAGGCAAGCAGTGCATTCATGTCTTATCGAATTGAATTGGTTTGTTTAACTGATAATTAATTCAATTTTAATTAGGCAATATCTTAAATGACTACTTTTTTTTTAACGCGATATTATGTTATGCAAATTTAGCTTATTATCACTCCGTGCTGATTTTTCTTGATTTAATTCATTTTATATAAAATTACAAGGATTATAATATTATCAAAACCGAATTAAAACAAAAATAAATATTATGTACTTTATAAATAAATTTTACTCTTATCTTGCCCTATCTTAATATTTTTGCTATATATTATATACCATTACTACTAAATTTTTTTCATGGAAGCATTTAAAAACTAAATAGGTAGTTCAACATTACGTCGAAATATTTTCAGTATAAAAGGCAACATATTCGACATTGTTTGGTATACTGTAGTTATGGCGATGAATACACTCGAAGCTCTGCTTATCACAATGGTTTGTTTACTGTTTTTTAGAACATAGAATGATCGTAATAGTTCGTATGCCAGAGAATGAAATAGATTAGCGGTACGGAGCGCTAGGCAACAGCGAATATATTTCTGTATTTTTGTAAGCTTTTAAGTTTTGATATACTGAATGAACAAATGTAAATAAATATAATACAACTACCTATATTAAAAGTTAAAAATCCAAAAACAAGCAGAACATATTTTTTTAAGTTTATGTACCTATGAGCCTTTATATATTTTCCTTCTATAGTCTATTTTTTATAACAAATTGTGCTGAAAATAGAATCAGTTAAATCTTGTTTTGTGATTGGATAATATTGGTTTATTTATAAACAAGATCAAATTACTCCTATATTCCTCACACTTCTTTTAAAAAATTATGAATGATATTGGTTTAAACCATATAGTTCAAGTTGCGTAATTTCAATAAAACAGATGGCTTATTTATATATGTTTATAAAATTTGACAAATATAAACCAATTAGAAGTAATTTCAAAAATTAAAATATGAGAAGATTAAATGTAAATTTATTGTAAAATAAATATATGTCCATAAAGAAGAGTAAATGAAACGGTTAATAGCAAGAGGAAACTTTTAATTTTAACAGCACTGAATTCTTAAGCTAAATAAATATTTAGATTTGAAGTCAACATGAAACCGCTGTTGTGTGCATTTGTTAACCCAAACACATCTCGTAAACATTCACACGGGAGGATTTTTGCAAATCAAAATTCAAAACACTTCAATCGAAGAAGTTAATTCATTTAAGACCAAATATGTATATAAAAACATGTTGACATTCGGTTAATATTTTCTATCAGACTGTAATAGTTTTATATATTTTTAATCTTTTATTTAATTAAAAAAAAGTGTTTGAGATATATAACGTCTTTTTCCTTTTGGAATTCTTTAGCCTTTTCGCAACAGAGTCGTCTCCCACAATTAAAACAGGGAAGTCTGGAGGATTTCTCAAGAAAAGAAGAAATAAATCTATCAATCACGTTGAACAGTTCCGAGAACAAAATCAAAATACCACGAAGCACGAACGTTCATTCTTTCCGACGTTACGTTACGCCAAGTACAAGAACACTACAACACGACCACCACAAGAGTCTGCGAGATTATATTAAAGGGAACCTTTAACAGAACAATTCACTCCACAAATAAATTTAAAACTGAAATAAGAATAAATTATTTTTTTGAGTTTTTATTAAGAGTAATATAATAAGACCCGTGAATTTATCAACTGTAATTACACAACAGCTTTTTATTTTGCCGGATAAATTTCTAATGGTCACGAAATCTTTGTTACTTCCCTATTTGACAAGGAAACTGTTTTAATATAATCAAGACCCACTAGGTGGAGTAGAGTGATTTAAACTATTTTTTAATTATAGTGATCCTACTGTGTGTGAAGTAATCCGATTAGGTGAAAATGATGTGTACGGAATTATCATAAAAAATATTCCCTAGGTACCTACGTTTTGTTGTAACTGATTTTCAAAATATTTTTTGTTTCTTTAATTTATATGAAATGTTTCGACTTACAGTGTATTTCTATTGTAGTAGCCATGGAAACAGCTTGGCTGATGTTGTTATTTGAAGCTTGACAAGTGAAGGTTGCATGTTGGTCACTTCTCTGAAGACCTCGTACTATCAATTGTTTTGTTTTAACGTTTTCAAAACCATTTTTGGTTTCCATGGAATCGATTAGTGTGCCATCTCTCCACCATTGAACCACTGGTGGTGGTTTACCTGAAACAAAAAATATTTTGTGAGAAAAAGTATGGAAGTTATTAATAAAAATGTTTTTCATTTATTTTTTACTGTAGAACGATTTTACAGGAAAGCTGTCTTTGAAATATATATTTCATTTCCGTCATTTTATTTTTATGAAAATATATTAAATTTAACTTTCCTTACACTGTGTAACAATACTCAAACTAAAATTGAGTCTACGGAACCGAAATCAAGTTTCCGTTCTGGGATAAATCTTTTTGTTGTACTTCCAATATCATGCACAAATTGAAATTCCTTTTATTTTAATTTCAATATCGCATTTTCTGAGCTCATATTTATTGAATTCACTATCGTGCGGTGTATCCTAAGGTTAAATATAGACCAGAACAGTGGCGTAGGGAAAACAAACAGAGGGTAGGGACAACATTTTTAATTTAAAATTTGTTCAAGTAAATTTTTTAAAACTTTATTACCCTTTCCCTAAACACCTTATTGGTTTCACAGGGACTTACACAATTAAAAAATCTCGAATGACTACTTATTATATGTAGGCATATCCTTTACCAGTAACGCCGCATAATGAAGGAGTCTTTGTTATTGACTTTTGTTTATTTTATACATGTCATTTATCACTACCCATTATTTATTTACATGATATTTATTTTTACCAACTAATAATGGTCACTAATAGTATTAATATCAGTCTGTTCCCCGGTCTTTTCTGCTGGGGGTTTATATATCAGAGTAATTATGCTCTGGAATATTCTCGCACCTTCGGTGCGTCAGTTCGATAGGAGAGTGACTAAAACTGAGTCGTTATTTCACTTCTGCTCTTACAAAGCTTGTCTGTGTCTGTAAATAACCACCTTTGTTTCCTTACTTATTACCTAAATAGCCATTAGATTAGTTTAGTTTACATCTGACCTTTGTAGCATATGTGTATGTGTATTTGTATGTGTATGTCTATGTGTATATGTATGTGTCAGATTATGTATTTGTGTGGTTTGTGATTCATGATTTCCAGAATAATCGAAATGGTAATACGTTTTAAGAAAATATGAATGAAAAGTATTGGAATAGTATTGTTAGAGTCAATGTAAAAAGAGTAACATTTTTCTGATGACCGTTACCGTAAGGTTTTTAAGGAGATATTGGGGTATTTATATTTTCCATTTTGGGGAATAACAGTTTCCCGGTACGACTGTGAGTAGATAATAAGAAGACTAGGTCTTGCACAATATACTTTGTGTAGCTGTCATGGTGGTACGATATATTTTCATAATGTAAATACGCATATGCAGTTTGTTCACAGCCCGTGTTCGTATACCTATTTAATGTTTGCTGACACATTTTTCTCACCATATTTCATATTATTTATTATGCTACTCTACTCTGTTACTCATAAACCGTGTATTCGGTAGCAAAACATTGTCAAATGTACGGGAATATTGTTCATTCAAAGTTACAAAAAATTACAGCGAAACTTGGTGTCCGTCAAAAATATTATATTTTCTCATTATTTTGACAGAATTTATATATGATGTTTAGTTTCTGCAATATTTAGCACATATTTTAATATTAAATTTCAAAACATACACTTCAAAAAAGAAAATTAAAGATGAAAGGTAAACATTTTAGTTTTATTAATATAAAAATGCAGAAATACAGTTGATTATTCTATTATTTACTGTCGATTATTACAATCGTTTCGTCCTTTTGCACATCTTTTGAAGTTTGTACTATCCAAGATTTGCGAAAGGACAAAACTATTATAACAATTAAACAATAAATAGTGGAATAATACCATTTAAGAAATAATACAAGAACATCGAGATTTAACATGTAAAATCACAATTTCGTAATTTCCTACTTCTCTAAATATTGTAGGTAAAAAAGCTTCAAATAACTGTTGTAGAGCATAAAATTTTATATTTGAATCAATGAGCAAAAATAATTTTACTTGCCTTGTAAGCTCAGAAATTAGGTTTGAAAATGACGTACATTACAGTTTAATATCCAATATTAATACTCTATTGAGTGAAGTTAGAATCCCCTGTTTCAAGCCATCTGAGTAGCAGCTTATTCAAAAATGAAACAGTGAAGTTGTGAAATATTTAGATAATATTGCGCAAAAGTTGTTCCCCTTGTTCTTGAGATGATACTAATTATCAGCGGGATTATTCGTAAGGTGCAGCAAGCCCGTGTTTCAGCGGTCCATTATCCCTCACCCCTGCGGGTGAAATATGGCACACGCCCCATTACATCCTGCTTGTGTTTTGCCTTTTAATCCTGAGGGAGCTAGTTCTCCCCCAGGAGCAACGGGACCCTCACAAATATACATGTTTTAATTGTCCTGTAATTCCATCTTTAGTGTAATTTGTTCTTAATCTTTCCTTATACTTACAAAAAAAAAACGATTCTAATTATAGACATTAAATTAATTTATGAAGTTAGAAGAAACATTAGAAAAGATGTTGAATTAAAATTTGTTTTTACCCTTTCTTCATACTTCATACAAAAATAAAACGTTCCCAATTATAGATATCAAATTATTTTATTAAGTTAATACAAGAAACATTAGAAAAGATGATGAGTAAAATTATGTGAAATGAAAAATAATTTCAATTTACGTGTATGAATGACGGCTGGTAAATTCCTTAGTTTTCGTAGCATATTGAGGTTTAATTTGTGTCGAAGCTCGGAGGAAAATTAAATTTGCCCATCGATTTTCATTGAATAGAAAATTAACTAGTAGTTAGGGAATGGCCAGCTCATTGTTTAAAACAAGGCCAAGTAAATGATGAGATATTGGTCTTTCGTTGCCAGTATATCACGCTACAAGCCACAGGCATAAAGTCCCTGCCCAACTAAGGAACTATTAAATGCTAATGTTGCTAAATTGTAATATATGCGATGTTTTCATTATGGAACATTCTTGAACATTGATATTTTATGCACACTATGCATAGTTCCATTATAATTTCAATAAAAATAGAAATTTCTTGACCGGTGAAATTGATTTAGTGTACAGAAGATTAATTACATTTTGATTTCCTCCCTACATCTTCTTCAGCTTTATTTCATTTTATTTTTTAAAAAACATATCAGATGATTCACTAACAATACGAGAAATTAATCGTTTGGATACATTTCTTTATTGCAATTAAAATGTTTCTTGTTGTAATCAGTACTTTCTTATGATAATCAAAGTTTTCGTTATTGTAATCAATATTTTTGTATAGCAATCAATTTTTTGTTTCTATATTTAATACTTTCTTTGACAAGTTTCACTATCCAGGTGTAGGTAATTTGAATCCTCCGACATGAATAACTGTTTGTATTACCCTTATTTTATTACATAAGACCTTAGAAGTAGAGAGGTCATTAAACACTGGAGGAAAAATAAAAATTGGTAGAGAAAAATCGATCCGTTTGCGTTTGAATGATATGAAATGCAATTAGAAATCAATTTAATATTAGAGTCATGTTTACTTATTAAAATGTAATATTCAGAAAAAGAATAAATGTAAATAGATATTATATCTCCGTCCAATATGAAATACATAAATGTAAAATATTATTTACATTTCAAAGAAAGAAATTTAAATTATGTGAAGAGAGAAAAAAGAATTTCCGTGGCGCTGGGCACGGCCTGGATTTCTGCGTGGATATTTGAAAGCTTTCGTTGTGCAATCGCTATTTACTAATGTACAGCAACTAATATTGTATTCTGACATATGACGTCCATCATTTTTCACGGCGCGCAGAATGTTTTATCAACATTACGCGCTGCGCATTAAAGTTTCACCAGATAAATGCGAATTTAATATTCCCCACTAACATAATTTCACGTCTTTTGGGCAAACACACATAGCTGAAGTATATTTCATTAAAATGTCACTCAAATATGTATTGTTTATCCTAACTTTATATAATCATACACGCTACACTTCCATTACATTTTTATACAACACTTTAAAGGGAAATAAATTAAAATAATACTTCCATAAAATGTCATTTTATTTTTTACTATTGTTAGGTGTCCCAGTTATGCTTATTGCTTATATCAGTAATAATATATTTATGCCTTGTATGGCATTTACTAAACGTCTTTTTCTGAACACTTTTTCTGATGTGGAGAGGTCACTTTTTTATAAGAAATAGATGGTAAAGACTTTGACCTATAGTCAGACCCGAACTCAGGTATGTAGAAGACAAAACTAATCATCTTACCCAATATGTTTATTTCTCATATTAAATTTATTATTAAAACATTGTAGTATTTAATAAAAAGTGTTTAAATGCAGTGTCTTTCGCTGAGGCGTCTCCATTTTGTCCGGATTAATTGTGTGTTAGAGAATAATTCATGGAAGTTATCCGTGTTTGAGCGACTGCGAATTTAAACATCATTTTCCAACGGCTGAGAAGTTGGGCCATATGGAACAGTTGTAAACTGCAGTTCTCGGTCTTAGTTAGAATCTTATTTCTTGTTACTTGCTGATTTCTTTGCCTCCGACAACTGTTTCTTACTTACATCTTGTTCACAGATTTGCACACCCAATGCTTCCATCACACAAATACAGTCACTCGAAATGAAACAACAGATTTAACAAAAAAATAATACAAGGCTTTCTTGTTCCAGTTGCAGATTACTTACAAATTGTTTTTTTATCATTATATACACAAATTGAAACTAAGAAGAAATACAATAAATAATAAATATTAAAAGCATAAACAAATATTATTTTTGTTTTAAATGTTAATAATTTCGTTATGTAAAATGTGTTGTCAAGTTACACTTTTACATCTGATGATGTGTTTATTATATTATGTCCATATTTGTAAAATTCAGACATATTTTTAAAGACATACAAATATTTAAGTAATTTATAATGTTTTATCTTATATATCAAAGATATGTCAACAAAACAAATGTCAAACCTAAGTATTGATAATAATAGTTTATAAAATTGTGTCAATATAATACTGGTTCGGATGTAAATATTATATGTGACTTCTCCATTCCATTATATATTTCAAAAGCAAATAGCAGATTGTAATCATATATTCTATTATTTCTATTATCATAATTAATAATTTCTTTATTGTAATCAAAATGTCGCTATTGTAATCAGTATTTTCTTTATAATCTACGTGTTCTTAATTGTAATTAATATTTTATATGTGGTAATTAAATAATCAATTTAATATAAGTCATGTTTTCTTATTAAATTGTAGTACTTATTCAGAAATAGAATAAAAGTAAAAATTACATGATATTCAGATTAAAAGTGATGTTTGTTTAATAAGCAATAATTTAGCATTTACTTTTTATAATACTATATCGGATTCATTGGTTTATTTGTATTTTAATAGTGCAAGTAGTAAGCCAATTACATCTGCAAGACATGTACAGTTTTCAAGAATCAAGAATTAGTGCATACTAACCAAGGTTGAGAAAAACCCGTTTTTTTTTTATAAAAAAACGCAACCCACCGGCGTTTTAAAACCCGGGTTTTGTTACAAACTTCAAAGTATACGAATTAAAAATATTTATTTTGAATTAATTTATATGACACTAGGTCACAATAATATCGGAACATTAATTAGGTAGTTTATGTAGTATTATGACTAAATACCAATCTTAATAGGGTTATAACATGTTTCTTCTTTTTTTTCTTATTACATACATGTATCGACTGATTAGTTTAGTCCTGTTGGCCGATGTTAGCTTATAAGTTGTTGTGCTTAACTAACAATAAACTAGAATGTACATGTACAAGCTATAAATTAATTATCTTACAAGTATGTATAAATCAGAATAGCCAAAAGTTTAATTTTGTAATAAAAATATGAGCTTTTTAAGGGATTTTTTTCGAGTGGATAACTCTGTTATTAAAGGCTTTTTTATTTAAAGAAACTGGTTGACATTCTGGAGCAAATTAAGAAATTTTTAAATTTTGATATGTAGATTTTTTTTTATTTGTTTGTGTGAATTCAAAAATTAAATTGACACATATAACATAGGTAGGCAGGTGTGACTATTGTCGATTTAGCTGCTGAAGAATATATTGTGCATTTATAGGTTATAAGATTAATAGTTAATTAATTAACTAAATGATTTGTTTTTGGAGGTGGAGTAAAGGCAATGACAGGCCATTTAGAGAATCATCTTTGGAGAAAAGGTGAAGCATATGTTGATGGCGATGAAGAATTGAAGTGGGCGAGATTGTAAGAAAGAATTGTTTGAGCCGGGGTGTATTTACCGCGAAGTTCGCTACATTTCCCTTGTGTCTACCTCACGTCCGCTTTGCATTCCAAAGCGCTCCCTGAATAATTCCGCCAGTTCCTTCTTCTGTCTTCTTCGCTCTTTTATTTGCCCGCATCCAGGCCGTATGCTCCAACATGTGAAATCGGTTAACATACACATGTGTGCACTTTATATAACCGCCGCAACAATAAGTCACAAAACCTATTGCACTATCATGATTTCCACCGATATTTACCTCTAAACTACTTCCTATTTTCACCATTCCCTATTATATATGTTCGCATCTGTATGACAGTTATCTATGCGCCAACTACTACTCCAATAGACAGAGTTGTTAGTTTACAATTTAAAGGGCTATATGTTCGACATGTTTTTATCATTTATGTTATTTTATAGCATACACTCATTTGACTGCATAATAATATTATTAATATCGTATTTATTGGACTCTATTTCCTTAAAAAAACTTATAACAAAATAGACCTGGAATATTACGTTTTCCCTTGAGACTCTTGCAACATTTATTAGAAAAAAAAATGATTACAACAAGCGGATCATATTTTTTTGTTAATTCCAAACTTTGTATCAAAATCTCTAGGAGTAATCAAAATTTTATTGCACCAATAATTGCGGTTATTAATTACAAAGTCAATAAAATTTTCATTTATTATTATTGTAGTAAAAACTCGTAAAACTAATCTAAACATTTGTTTGATTACAACAAATTCATATCATATTTTTCGTTTATTATATCAACTATTTTGTTGATCGTAACAATTTTTTAGTTAAAAGCAATATTTATTTATAATTTTAAGAATTTAATAACAAGATGGATTTGGACAATCGGGATACATGTCAGCTAAAATTATTTATTTTTTTTACTTTTCCTCGACAATAAAGTTTAACCATGTTTATATTAACCTTATTTATTAAATCCATTTTAAGATAAAATGTATTAAGCTGTTTCGTCAAAATATGAGAAGCATCAACAACTTTGAATGTCAATATTTAATAATAATTTGAAACAAAAAGTTTTCTAGGCCATTTTTAGGTCTCACAAATCATTTTGTACCAAGTAGAAAATATGTAAGAAATTTGACATAAAAAATTTCTCCAATTGATTCCTCCTTACAAAAAAACTAAGATACCAATTTTCGGCCTTATACGTAAAAATTTTAGTAGAATCGAATTGTTATCCGGCGAATTCCTATTTCTTTCCATTTTTGGGCTAACGAGGACTCATCTTTGGAAGCGAATATCTCGAGAACAACAACAGATAACGAAGAGCGGTTTAAAAATTTGGAACATTCGCATTGATATCTATTTAAATGTGCAAAACTATTTTTTAATAATTTCTTTGTGAGTTGTACGCCTTTTTGACAAAAAATATGTCTTTGAGATTACTCACCGAAAATTTCAGGTTTTATTTTTATACGTATTATCATTAATGATTTTTTAATTTAAATGAACTGAAAATAAATATGCGTAAGCGTACCTTAAACAAAATACGATGATATTTAACTTTCAAACACAATTAGGTTATCTTAAATAGTTTATGAAATATAGTCCCGTGAATTTGAAATAAATCTTGATAATGATCTGACATGTTAATTTTTAGAAAGAAACGTTATCTAGAGATATTGTGATATATTTGGTGGGTGTATATTTAGAGAATTGTTGTATAATGAATTGCTGGATATATTTAAAGTTTTTTTGTTGGAAAAACTTGGAAAATTCAGAGAAAAACTGACCGTATCTCTTGTTACGTTTGAAAGTTCCAGAACAATGTGTCTTGTTAAGACAAAATAATGAGATCTTTTCTATTTTTCCCGGGGCAGCGCAATGTTTTCCAATACGTGTAAAACGGCATGAGTCGCCCTTAAATCCCAGCACAACATCCGTAATATTTGGTTAAGCAAGCAAACCACACACAAGTTAACTGACACTGTTTCGCCGGGTACAGGTAGGACTGGTTGGAGTTACTTACGTCCTCCGACTAACTTTGTGTTTATTCGGTTCGTATCTCTACCTCAAATGCGGACAATGTTGTGTACGATCCCCGTCTCTAACCAAAATTGGTTACGATAAAGTTTATTAAAAATTTATATATAAAATCTAGAGCAATATGTGTTTATTGTCCATAAAACTAAACGTTCGCAAAAGAATGAGAACTGAGTTTTATGGGTTATTTTATTTTACGGACGAAATATCTTCAAGGAAATACAAATTGGAGTACATGAGAGTCAGGTTAGAAAGATTTCTCCATTTATTTCACATTTCAAAACATTTAAAGTAAAAATGTGCTGGTCACGAATTGTTTCTGTGTTTTACCTTGAATTCAAGTAGACATTTACAGTTACAATTATTTTTCATTTGTGTACACGTTTGTGTTTAATTTATCTTTAGTTAAATGAAACATTCATACAGCGTATTGAAATGAAAACAATGTTCGATTGCAGTGAAGATGAAATTTTATTGTATGCCAATATACTTACTTTTTATTTCGAAATTATTATACAGGGTGGAATCGAAAGTTGGACACATGGTTTTACAATTTTTACTGATGCTGATTTAAATGTTAAGATTATTACTTAGATTCTTGGTAAATAATGATTTTGAATGAGTGAGTGCTAATATCTTGTAAATATTCTGTACATTTTCCAGAGAGTTGTATTTATAATTTTTATAATGCTTGTCATTATTTTATAATTTCATTGTTGACTAGAAAAGAGTTATATATAGCATATAAGCCAACAGTTCAAAGAATTCTATTTATAAATTTAAAATACAAAGTATTCTTTCTTAGAAACAAAGCATTAAAAATCCAGGTAATAACAGTTGAATTAAAGAAAGCTATTCATTTCCATTGACAACCGGTAGTTGTTCTGTTTTATTAATTAAACAAGGAAGAGATGCAGTGAAAATATTTTCAAGTAAAGTTTGATGTTTTCTCTTTTAAATACAACTTTTAATGGAAAGTTCGATTTCAACAAACTTGAGTTAAAATATCTCTAACTTCGATTCCGAAGTAACATAAAAGTTTTATTAAATACTGAGAAGCTGATGGTCCTCAGAACACATGTAGGAAGCCGGAAAAGTTGTAATGAAATATGGGGGAGAAAGTTTGTGTGTATGATTTTTTTATCATTATTATTCTTGAAGAGAAAGAAAAAGTGGAGGCCGTAAAACTGCCGAAACTTCAGGCGACAGTACCTTTTTAATTTACGAATATTTTTAATATATCTTTCTTCGACAATATTTCTACAAGACCGCAAGTACTTGAGATGGTTGTATATTTCTGTACTTGGTCCTATGCAGAGCCAATGATTCTTTTAGATAATTTACTAGTTTAGGAAAAGTAAATCGACTTAAACCTATGTGATACATCAAGACATTTTGGGTGAAGTATCACTTACAAACAGTTTTCGCTTTTTCTTTTATGTTGTGAGACCTTATTTTCGTCAATAGTAATAATAATATGTAATTTAAATTGCACGAAATACCAATCTTCTGCTAAAGATTTAGCAAATTCAGTTCAACAACAAATACGTTACTAAGCCGAAAGAAACACTGTAATACAGAGCCTGTAGGATGTCACTCTACATCTCTAAAAGGAAGTAAAACTTGTCATGAAACAAATACCTTTGGTAAAATTTTGTCCAAAATTATTTATTTGGTTTACAAATCGTGGTAAAACGAAAAATCACAATTTAAAGCAAAATAAAATAGTCGTTACTAACAAGTTGTTCTGGTTTATAGCTCATGCTTTGACTAAAGAGAACTGTCCTGGAAAATTGAAGATTCTTACGAATTTTTCTTTGTATAAATATAAATGATTTTCTTGTTTACATTGAAATTAAAATATAGACATAAAAATCTAGTTCAGAGAAAATTATTTATCGGTATTTCTAATAAGCAATTACCAAATTACTCGATGATAATATGTATGAAATTCTGCTTATGCGAAAAATAGTTGTCGGTATTTCAAAGCCTCTTATAATATTAAAGTAAAAAACATTACGATATTTTAGGAAAATATAATTTAATAATACTTTTAATAATAAATTTAGGATATTATATTAAAAATATTTTTTTTTAATAAAACCCTCGAGTGACTGCGTCTAGTTGAACAGTTCGTTACTGAACATTTTTGCAATGCATTTTACCAAGAAATAATTGTATCTCAATTCAGTTGTCTCTTTTAGTATTTTTAACATTTGTTTTTTGTGTTATAAAATTTTATTGAATACAATGGAATTATGTACATTTTAATCCAAGTTTAAAACATCATTTCCTGACAATTTTTGAAAATTTACTGTAATTATCGTTTAATTATTCCTTTGTTATTATGTTTATTTGTTTTTTAGTTAGTTTATTTGTTCTGTTTCTCTTATAATGTGTAAATATAATATTTCTATCCAAATCGTTCCCTATGTTATTGTTATCCTAATTGCCTGTATATTAAAAGCAAAATAAATGTTTTTGGAACTAACTATACTAGAGGTTTTATTCCATCTTTATATGTTATACCACAGATGACGTCTACTCTACCACGGACCCGACAAGTAAAAAAATAACATAAAATAGTTGTTGGTCTCTCAGTCACCTCTTGTTTGATTTTGAAGGTGCCATACCTCACCAAACTTCCCTGTTAAGGCGTATATATTCCGTAAATCATCCGTCTGTTAATTTGAGTTTTAAGTAGCGTGCATTCGTTAAAAAATAGCGGGAGGTGTTCCATTATCGTGGCGGATCCGGGGGTGTTTTAATTAGGCGCATTAATTCTTTTCTGGAGAATAGCGCTTGGCACTTTGTCGGCAGTCTTCGCGTTGACGGCTCGCGATACTTCACCCCCAGCCTCGAGTAATTGGATTCCTCCGTGTGCAAATGTTTATCCATATTCACCTGCTGCCCTCGCAAATACACACAGCGAAATAAATAAATGCATCATCGTTGAGATACCCTCATAATGAACTCGGAGTATTCGCAGACTTGGTAAACACATCTACCTTATACATATATAATTACGTAACATCTTTGCTTCCGGGCTGTTGATTTTTCAATTTGTTTTGCAGGAGAAAATTCCAGATGTTAAGTAATGGACAGATACATTGTGCCTTCTGGTTTTATTTTGAGAAGGATCTGTTCTTTTCTTTAAGGGTGTTAAACTAGCGTACATTTTTATGACTCGCAACAATTTATTACTTTTAGAGGATGGTGACTGGAATACTCGAACATAGGGATTTAATTACCTGTTTCCCTAATTATTTTAGGGGAAAAAACTTCAAGTAACAGCAGTACAGCATTAAATTTTGGATTTGAATCAATAAGCAGAAACAATTTTATGTACCTTGAAAGCACAGAAATTAGGTATAAAAATGACAAAAATAACCCCAAAAATAGCGGTTACCTAGGAATTAGAGCATTCGCAGACCCTATAAATATATAATTACGTAACATCTTTGCTTTGGGGCTGTTGATTTTTCAATTTGTTTTGCAGGAGAAAATTCCAGATGTTAAGTAATGGACAGATTCATTGTGCCTTCCAGTTTTATTTTGAGAAGGATCTGTCCTTTTCTTTAAAGGTGTTAAACTAGCGTACATTTTTGTGACTCGCAACAATTTATTACTTATAGAGGATGGTGACTGGAATACTGGAACATAGGGATTTAATTACCTGTTTCCCTAATTATTTTAGGGGAAAAAACTTCAAGTAACAGCAGTACAGCATTAAATTTTGGATTTGAATCAATAAGCAGAAACAATTTTATGTACCTTGAAAGCACAGAAATTAGGTATAAAAATGACAAAAATAACCCCAAAAATAGCGGTTACCTAGGAATTAAGACAAAAATTAACAAATGTTTAACCGTTTTTCTGTCAAGTTAGATGCGTTTGTTTATTTTTATTATTTTTTGAAATTAGTTTTGAAGAAAACAATATTACAAATTTAATTTGGATGCCTTGACTGAGGATCAAACCCACTTTGGTATTTCTGAGTGAAATAGCCAAATAGTTGTTGAACTGAGTGTAAAGGCTCTCTCATTGTGATGTTTTGTAAGTAATTTCAATTATTATATACTTTGTGTGTTATTAATATTGTGGATGCCTCAACCCACAACCTACTATTTATTATACAACTTTATTATTGTTTCTATTTATCTTTTCTCAAGCTACTGACATCTATTATTGTAACACGAGGGGATAGTACGATCAAGCAATGATGGTTGATTTATTGACACCTCGAATGGGAGCACTTATACAATTTAATTACTTAATTTAAACTCATACTTTATTTACATTTTTCTTATTAAAATAAAACTGAACGTAAGAAAAATTACTAAATTGAATTACACTCTTTGTGAATCAGTATATGGACTGATCCACCCACTTTCAGAGCCGACAGTTCTGACTTGACTTGACTGCAATGATACAGACGCCTAAACTAAACGAATACTAATGTAAAACTAACAAGTTCAGACTACCAGCTAACACTTACTAAGACTGCTTAACAAATTTTTGGCAAATCTACTCTCTCAATCCCTTATCTAAACACAAATTTTGTCTGTGGAATATGATCTCATCGGCATCCGGCCTCATAATTTTTATTTTTATTACGAAAATGTCAACGTCTAGATACAGAAGGTAGACTCATAGTTCAAAGAAAAAATGCAGTCCACAAACAAGATGGAAACCAGGGTCGTATTTTCCATCTTATTACGTTATATATTTTTTATATATTTTATATCAAGTTATATTGTATGTTGTAAAGGGATTTAAAAAATTATTATGTAAATAACTCAATAAAAAAGCTGTGTTTTTACATTCTGTCTCCAGGTACTCATTTGACTTACACACCCCGTCATTTCAATATTCTATGATAATTAGATAAATAAGTAAGTAGAGTTTACATGGAGTCACAATATTCGTTGTAATTCAAATGCATTGCATTAACATTTTTGATCGCAGGTGATTATTCAAATTTATATAATTTCGTAATTATTAGAACATCGCGTTTAATTTAGACCAACCTACAGCAACCCCTATCTTTACTTGGTAGCACAACACGTATGTAAAACGATTGTTTTAGTAACATTACCTAGCCGTAATTTGACTGCGCCTGTTTTCATTATTAATATTTCATTCTCTGCTTCTATCATGGCAGACTTTTAAATAAAATGATAGTTGAGGCATCGACTAACGATATCCTTTTCGCTTATAACGTTATTCTTTAACAAAATTAGTGGATTATTTTTGGGGCAAGTCAAACATGTATCAGATTCTACATTTCTTCTTAGAGTACAATAACCAGCAATTGGAGTGATGTACTTAAATAAATATAATTGTGTGCTTCAGTAGAATTAAAGAAAATATTTTCTTTTGCATTTGCAGCGATGTTGAACTACTGCAGCTATTTCTCCAGGATATGAAATAGTTCTTGTGCATGCAGTTAATCCTTTAAGAAAAACAACATCGATGAATGAATACGGATGACGTAGCAAAGCGCATCTTTTATTATATGGAGTCCTGAGAAACGCAAGCGACTCCGGCAACAAATTACAAATCTGGGATTTTCTCATATCCTTGTGTCCTGCCATGCGGGCAGACGTGAGCCACTGAGGTTAGGACGGAGCCAGCAGGAATACGAACGGTGCAGGAACAGAAAAGGACAGAGGATGAGACGACAAATAAAAACAATTATAAATCATAACAGATATATAACACTTTAGAACTAGACAAAAGTGTCAAGTAAAATTCTAGTCACGAATGGTATTCGGCATGTATATATTTTTTTCAATTACTTACACTTAAAAAAAATTTACAGGCGTTGTATCTAAGCAACGTTTATTTAGCCGTGCAATTTATACTAGTGGAAATTGTCAATGTAATATTATAAATAACTTTAATATTTACTGTTTAAAGTAGTATGTTTTTGAAGTTACAAATTTTCTCTTGCAGCTTTCCGAAATATTCTTTCAGAAAAGTACATTTAGTTGAAGTTCTACTTCTAATTGATAAAGGAATTCATAATTCTTTCAAACATTTGAGTTTAATTGGACTGGAGTGGGCTGCCCTCAGTGTCAATTTTTCGTAACGTAAGCTGATCTTGTACTGTGAGGAGACAGGTTTCTGAAATTTTGCGTTGTCGAGTGAATAAAAAGGCAGAAAAATAGAAAATAAATGTTTTAAATCTCAATGTGTGTAAGTAAAATTTTGAACTTAATTATTTGATTATTTTTCACGCTTTTATTCGTTATATATTTTTTGATAATAATGAAAAATGCTTAGTTTGGTTCATTTGTTCGTGTGGGCAAAAGTAAGAAGTGTTCGGACTGTCGAGTTCTGCGTACTCCTGGCACTTAATTCTGTCAATTAATGAAAATAAGTTTTCACCTATTATGCAATTTTTGCTGTCATTATGGTCTGATTGGTCCAAATTTTTAAAATCTTGATATGTCATAGGTTATTAAATTGTGAAGGAAGTAGTCGTAGGATCATCTTCACAATTTTCTCTTGTTATTTATTTTTGCATGTAGTGTGAGGGGAACTTAAAATTTTTGTTGATTCCGAACCATTTAGATACAACCATATTTTATACTGATTTCATACTACTCAGTTAAGTAGATGCAGTCTAATCAGTTCAACCAATTTTGTTCGTTGTAGAAAAATACAGATATCTGAAAACGTAGTGTTCTTTCAAAAGATGTACTATGTTTTTGCTAAATGTTCTAATCATTGATGTTAAGACTGTAGATCGATGAGTGATGCATTTAAAATTTAGGTATATTTTTATTTGCGTCGAACAAATGCGTGTTTGAAAATGCCAGAATGCATTATCGTATAAAAGAGCGTGTCATTTGTGCGTAAAAGTTAATAAGTGCATGAAAGCGGGCGCAATCTATTCCTGATGAGGTTTGTCTGATATCTGCTGCTTTCTTTTAAGCAGATTACCGCGCGCTTGATGTGTCGGAAGATCGTTTGCTGCTATTTTTTCCGCTGGATCTCAATACAAAGCCGAACAGTTTCCAGCAAATCATTACTTTAAATCCGGAGTGTTTTTCCACGAGACTATTTCGGTAATGACAGTCTTCTCTCGAAGATGACGAGATGGATATGTCATTTCTTTTCTCAACTTTTCTGTTTTAATGAACGTTTAGTAAATAGGCTTTGTACCGGCTGCAATTATCTTAAAAGCCTCCGGCATGCATTAATCAAAACGCAGATTTAATACCACCCTCATTTGATTTGCATGAATCATCTCCTTTTATTCTCCACACACATTCAACCACGCACAATCACTGCATCCACAATTACTTCATCTCCGTTTAAAACCGAGTTCTCTCTTATTACTTTAGCTTGTACCTTTATACTTTCATATTTACATCATCATCGGATTGTTACATTGTTATTAGATGACATTGAAGAATTATAATATATTATAGACTATTTATTAGGAATGACGATGGGTACCCAGGTACCCGGAACCTACCCGATAATAATGTACCCGGGTATCAAAAATAGTACCCGATTACCCGAAATGTACCCGTTACCCGTTTATTACCCGTTATCCGTTTATTACCCGTTAACCGAAATCTACCCATTACCTAAAATCTGTTGTTGTCAGTTAAAGACAGTTTTCAGCTGCCGGAAACATTGTAACAAAACGAAGATCAAGACTGAGTGTAGATACATCATCCATAATAAGTTTTAATTTTGTAATTTTATACTGCTGATATTCTCGCATATTATATAAAATAACAATGTTTTTTTTATTTCCATACCAGAAAATAATATTTTTTTGTTCATTTAATAAATTTATAGGCAAGTAACAAAAATTTGTATTAAAAAGATGAATATGAAAGAATAACGGATATTTTAAGGGTGTCAGGTAATTAACGGGTATCAGGTTAGTATCGGGTATCGGGTAATTATCGGGTAACGGGTAATTATCGGGTATCCGGTACTACCCGGGTATTCATGTCGGGTACCCGGGTACCAAAATTTTCAGGTTTCGTCATTCCTACTATTTATTAAAGTAAGAACAATATTGGAATGTAGTCAATAAATTTAAAATTTAATTCACCTCGTCTTTACTCCTCTTGGGTCATTCTAAGTAGGTGATTATTCATATGAAATAAAATGTAAAATAGATTATAATAAAACTAACAAATAAATTAAATGTGTAGCACATTAAAGAATTAAAATGTTTACGCAAATATCAAAAACAGCGCATACCTTTGAAAAAACAAAAGCTTCATTTCCACCAACTGTTCTAAAGCTTAAAAACAATGTTTAATAACTAACGCGTAACTGTATTGCGTAAAATATTTGCCATATGACTCCAAAACAACCATTTCCAGCTGTGATGTTTAAGTACTATGAAGCATTGCTTAAGAACAAATGTTTGCAAAGTCCAAGCTTTGGAGCCTAGTGCGTATGTCCTTGTGTGTAATTGTGAGAGGCAAATATATATCCATCTTTATTTTGTTAGCGAATTTTTAAAACATAGAATAAATGTGGCTGCATTGGCATACGGAATTTGTGAATCAGGAAAGATTGACACAATCTTTTTTTAAAAGAGATGAGGCAATACAATGACTCGACCTCAAATACCAGAGCAATTAAAATTTTCTTCATAATGTAATAACTAATATGTTGGAATAAATTTCGACAAGAGATGACTGCTTTATTGAATTTTTTGACTTATGTACTAAGCATAATGTATTGAGAATGGGGAAGTTTAGCGTGGTTGAAATTACATGTGTAATATCTTTTAGTCGTAAGTATATATGAATAATTATAACTTAAAATGTAATTGAAAGTTAAAATTATGTTGCCAATTATTTATAATTAATGATTTATCTTCGAGCCACTCTGACGTCACAAGTGAGTTATGCGCTTGCGCAGAAGGGATGGTGAGACCTGACTTTTTGAACGTAGGTTGTATCTTGTGGCATTACACCAAACGCTTCTTTGTTGCCATGGGAACCCAGCGCGCGCTGGTTAAGACAGACGATACGTTCTCCGCGAGCCACTCTGACGTCATTTTTGTATAAAATTTCATTTTTTGAGAAATCTAGGCATCTTTGGGTGAAATAAAATGTAAAATATCACTTTCGAAGGCAATCTTGATAATATAAAAAAAATACGCTAAACTTCCCCATTGTGCCAAATCAGTAGAAACCATTTTTCTTATCAACTATAATATTCCCAGGTCATTTCTGGTTACGCAATAGATTTATGAGAGTTTTCATAAAATTATAAGTTATTTATCAATGATCGAGGGATATTTGGTGAGATTTTTTTTGCATTTTTTTTATTTCCAACCTAAATATGACATTTTGAAAGTAAAATTAAAGTTTGACACATGTCAACAACTGTTATTTATCTAGCCACCTTATGACAAAAGTGATAAGAGTCTTAGGGTTCTTTTCAGTCTAACTGTGTTTTGAATGGCTAGTTTCGCACACATGATCAGAAATACAGGGATTCGATTAGATATTTTCTTCGGCTAAAACTTTTCCTAGAAATTCCTCAGTTAAGAAGCTTCTATCAGTTATTTAGTAAAGTATCGCCTACTTCCTTCGAATCTATATTAAGAAGGAATTAAAAGTAACTAAGAAAATACATGCTTTATGTTTGTAATTTGCAATGTAGTTGAGTCAGCGAGGGGGTCAGTGAAGCGACGTCGGCGTCGCGGCGTCGCATTTGTGTAAAAACTTTTCATTTCTCCGCCGGCCATGCCAGTTTATCTCCTTGTGCTTAATTCTGCCCAGACATAAACACGATCATAAAGCCCGGGCCTTTTAAAACTTCCACAAGCTTTTTTGTTTAGATTTTTGCTGATTATTCGGCGGAAGATGCGGGCGCAGTAGTTCTCAAACGGGCGAAAAAGAAATAAACAATAAACATTAAAGGAATAGTAACAAAGCTCAACTGCGCAACTGATAACGTCTGCATTCCAATAGCAAAACAAAAACATTGTTTATAAAGAAAAAGAAAAGAAAAAATTGAAATATTTACCAACTGAAAAAAGAGTCTATAGTAATATATTAAGTGCACTAAAAATGATAGAAAATTCTACATGAAAATATGTGTCGTCTAGAAACTGGATGAGTTTGTTTTGATAGAAATAGAAATTTGAGAAAAAGTGCCAGAGAGGTAGTCGAGGGTACTTTTTTTGTCAAATTACTATAAAACAAACGAACGCAGTTTCATACAGGCAACACAGTTTAAATGCTGAATTTTCATATCATTTCTAATGTATGAAATATATTTGTAGACTATTTCCTGAACAATATGTGAAATCAACTTTGTTTATAAATCTGTTGCACATCTGTTTATGTATATCATAAACCCTTAAAAAAAGTACCTTTCGTTAAAAAAATAATGTAAATTTCCTTGTGTCACATTCCATTTCTATATCGAAATTTATAATTTCATACAAGTTACCATTAAAAAATAACTGAATCTTTTTTATTTTTCGGAACTGTTTATAATTACTAAATTCAGTTACCACATTTACAATGATGACTTCCGTTTGAAATTTTAAATGTCAATGTCAAACCTAGGCAATTTTCTCTGTCTATATGTTCTGATGGTCCAAATTTTTCAAATCTTGATATGTCATTGCTTATTAAATCGTAAAGGAAATAGTCACAATAATAAGCAATGACCGGAAGAAATAATTATAATTATTATTCTTATTTGTGATTTTGAAAATTGGCAATTGATATATTGATAACAGATACAAATATTGTGATGATGTATGTCTGTATTTGCAGAATTGAATATGAAGTGATGATGCGTGTTTTTATATAAAGATTTAGAATCGGTGTTGGTGGCGATAAGAAAGAAGCGCGTATGATATTGGCAAAGTTTGAGGTATTGGGAATGCGTGCGTGTGTTAGTATAATTTTACGAGGTATTCTTTAGGCTCTTTGGCAATAATTTAGTTTGGTGACAGAGTGGCGGTAGCAAATGGCCCCTTTGAACAAATTTTTCGGGCGGACTAGAAGAGTCTGCGTGCGGTCCGGGTGACTGAGTGACCCAAATACCTCCGTCTCCATTCAATGCGAGTTAGAATTTACGTAAGGGTTTTCTCGTTTTTCCCTCCGGCAGAACGTGCGACGAAGGGAAATATACCTAGTTTAAATTTTCCACAAAAGCGCCATTGGGAAGCACAGTAGCCTATTAGGATTCGCATCAGATTTCATATAGAAAATGTTGTCCTTGTTTTATTCAAATTTAAAAGAACTTCCGATGCATAAAACAAAGCCCTGTAATAAACTTCCATACTTTTTCTTACGAGTTCCGAATTTTAATAATAGCCGAATCATACACACCCCTCTTTTCCATGCCCATTTCATTACAACTTTTACCGCAATCCCTTAATATCTTTTCTTCTTGAACATTTTGTAGACTGTGTCAATCGCTAATCACCACACAGAGTCTAGAATCTAAGTAGAAAATTTTCATCATAAATTTTACCTCATTTCTTCAATTAATTCATCTTCTGAAAGTTTACACATTATGATTGTATAAAAAAAACTTTTATTAAAATTATAATATTTTATCTTATTGTAGTGATTTCTGAGATAATTTTTCCATTTATTATTAGGGACTAAAACAAACAACTGACTTTGTATAATGAAACATTTTACTGCCGTGTGATTAATAACTGCTTTAACTCACTAAACATAAATTCATATAATATGTACATCAAAATCCGCTGCTATAAGATAAAATATGATAATAAACTTTAACATCTTATTTTTAAATAGCGTAGCCATAGCAACAAAAATATTATCTATAATGAATTCATTAACTGTCACAATTGTCCGATAGATATTTTCTTTTTTATAAATCTCGTTCTGCAGACCTGCTGTTACATCAATTATGATCTTATCTGATGTATAATTATTTTAGAACACCTTTGTACTTTTGTAGTTTTGCTCTAAATCTATCAGGAGACAGAGTATGCTCAATGTTTTAAAATCCGATGTTAAGGACATATGTTCCGCGTTTCGTTGCATACACTGTTTAATGTACTATATATAATTAAAATTTTATTTATTTAATAATGGGATCCGTGATATAATGGATAGAATGACTGACTGCATTTCTGAAAATCCGAGTTCAAATCTCGTTGATTTTTATCATTTCTCAAATACAATTTACTTCACTCAAAAAATAAAAAGTACTTCAACCACTTTCGCACGTACTGCAAATACCATTACATACGAATAAAACTGCCACAGAAATTTTATTTTACTTCCTATTTTTTCTAGGAATGTAGTGCAACAGACTATATAATTTGTGCATGTTTTTGAAGTGTTATTACCGCCATTATCCACCGCTGTAGTTAGTGAAATATTTCCAATTAATCCCCCCCCGATTTGTGACTTTGTCCCTCGCTGATTTCCCTTTCAATCTATTGTGTATTGACCCTCTAGCCTGAGGCTACAGACGACGGCTGTTAATGACTGAGCGTCTCGGCGTCTAAAAGCGTCGATCGTGACTCTAGTCTGCTTCTGCGGCCGCTGCTGACCGCACGGATTGTCGGCTGCTCCGGCTTTGACAACTTGCTGCGGTTCTACACCAGACGGATAGTTTTTCCCGATAGGAAATAGAAAAGACATGTTTGCAAAGTTTCCAATTAAACTCTCTACCTTATTACTAGAATTACCAAAAGAGAAAATTTATAGTTTTATTTTTTAATGTGGTCTGGGTAAAAATTAAATTCAAGGGTTTGTACACAGTTGAACCAACAATTTTAAATAACACTTAAACAAGTAAATGGTAATCAAAATATTGACAGCAATGTAAGATTGGTTTTATCGACTAGATGTTAATAAAATAAGGTCTTTTTGGAGTTGCAAAATAATACACCGCCGTTTCGATTGTAAATCAGTCTTCATCAGGGTGATAAACGGTATTAAAATATTATCAAATAAATCATGTAAACTATTTTACAGAAATCTTTCGTCAAGCATAAATAAAACAAACACACGTACGTGTTACTTAACAGTTATGTATGTGTGTTTATTTTGAGAGAAACTTTTCTATAGTTTAATAATAATTGTCATGCCTATTATATAGTTTGTAGGATAAATTTTTAATTAGAAAAGAGGTCCTAAATAATATTGATTATTAATTATAATATGACTAAGGACGGAATAATTATAGTTAGATTTATTCATAACCTAAAAAATTGTTTAGGTGTTGGAAAATGAATGAAATATGAAAAAACTTACCACCGCTAACGAAGCAGTTCAGCTTGAGATCTTGGCCTTCTTTATAAGGGCCTGCTCTCAACGACACTTCTTTTCCCATGCCATCTATGATTGTTGGCTTATTGGGAGGTACTGGAACAAACATAAAATAGTATTAAAAGCATGAAAATCCACAAAAACCCTTCACATAATTTTCAGAGAACTATATAATAATCTTTGACGCTGTAATTCTACGAGAATTGTAGATGCAAGTGAAATCTAAAAGAGGATTTCTCTCATCCCACGATAATCTTTACTTGCATTTCTTTCAGATTAATTTATGTAATTAATGTTGGAAAAGCCTGTATATTCCAAAATCGTACCAAGGTAGCTTCCCTTGCATTTTAGAGTTGCAGGTTTTTAATCTAAAGTCTCTGCCGTTGTACGGTAACCCATCCAATTGGATAGAGCGTTCTACGTTGCTTATCCAAACGATCAAACAAGTTTCGCTATAACTACACAGCCGTACTTGCTTTATATCACATATAATTATAATTGAAATGGAGTTGAAGGCATGTAATTAAAACGAGGTCCTTTCTCGTTTGTGTGCAGTGTGCGATCGGCTTTTATTCTTTGGAAAGTCTAGCTGCTGCCGGTTCTCCGCGAGCAGTGAAGCTCGCATAATACGAAATATCCCGCGTGAAAAGTATGCACATATTGCTTGACATGCATTATACCGTAACTAGTCATGTAAAACTAATGCAATATTTTTGCTCCACGAGAAGAAGAATGCAGCTATAGAAGCCGGCTTTACAGAATTCCATTCAATAGAAAATTGCGTTGAAAACCAGTAGCGAAACACCCAAAGGTGCATTCAAAATATAATTAGAATAATGCCCAAATTAATTACTAAAATCTATTATGCCCTACTAATACGTTTTCTATAAATTACATTAATGCTGGATCCATGTTCATATTTGTTCATTTAGTTTAATTTCATTAGGTGACGCCCGCAAAATTTGTATTATTTCATTGTAATAAATATTTAATCCGATTATTCAAATAACTTGCACATATATCATTCGTAATTTATATTATGCACATTACTCTAATTGTTCAATTCAAGAAAGGTCAGAGCAAACAATAGAATTTAATTCGCATTGAAACCTATTCAAAAGAAAGTCACGGAGCTTACCATTTCTGTTATAATTCCATGCTTTATTACAAGAAAAAAAAACACTTAAATGGTTATTCACAAGGATCAATTATTATTACATTATAATAGAATAAGAACAGAATCAAATATTGATTACTTACATTCACAGGCCTCTTACAAAATAATTATTCCATTTTATTCATTACAAAATTTAAATAAATAATAATAATATTATTAATAAAAAGAAGTCTAAGGAAACTGCTAAAAATTGCATATAAATTTTGATAAATAGACACGTTTCAAGATAGGTATTTATGATGTTTACGCATATGTGTGAAATTTATTTATCAGAAAATTATGAAAAAAATTTAAACGTTTTTGTTTAGCGGTAAGAATTTCAAATAAATTATCAAAAATTCGATTATTTTTATTTTTATAAGCCTACGTCATGGTATCTTACATATTAAGAGTTGAAAGACATATTGCGCAAGAAGAGGAAATGTTACAAAAGAGCCGCGAAGCGACGACTTTTTAGTTACACAAATGCGTAAGTGCATTATAACTTGAATTATGTATTATACATTTTTTCTACGACCATTTTTTGATTGTATTTTACACACATTACATTAAAATATTTCACATCACTAGAAAATCGCACCAACTACAGAACATAAGAACAATTGTATCAAATTGTCAAAATAATAAGTTAAAACTACTTACAATTCAATAAAACAACACTATGTAGAACGTTTTTTGTTTATTTCTTCATTAATAGTAATGTTTTAAATTAATTACAAATATTTTGTCTTACCTATATATATTGCTAACATAATTTCGATAAATCGAAAATTCTCTTTGCGATCGGCTTCTTCGCATACAACCGTAGATAAAGTACAATAAAGACTATTTATAAATTTATGTAAAAAATATATTTTGTTTAAAAATCTAGCTCGTATAAAAAATATAAATTAATAAATTAACTGTTATAAGAAGCACAACCGCTGAACTGAACACTGAATTCTTATTTTCTTTTAAACATGTACCTACACGACAGGACAGACGCAGAGAGTTCATCGCATAGATTTCTAATTTTCAGGTTCGCGAAAGTATTTTGAAATATATCTAAGACATATCCACTTTACTTATTATTGATGATAATATTTTTACAGAAATATGAAATTGCTCATTATTGCAAAAAAAACGATGTTTGATTTTTACAACCTTGCTTTACATATAGTAATTTCTCCCTAGTTGGCTATTTAATTGAAATACAGAATTTTTTGTTTATTTGTTTACCAAAGGTCCTAAAAAATAAAGGGGTTAGGTTCAAATGACAGTGAGGTTCTTTTTAAATAAAACTTTCTTGACTATTAATTATTGAATAGTCGTTCAGTTTTCCTATTCAAATTTTATTGTGTAAAATCAGTTTGTGCAGTATTTCTTGCTGTATTCGCTGCTAGGATTGTGGTGGTAATAGTGATGGTGATTTAGTGAGATATGGCTGGTAGGAAGAGAAGTATAAGGTCCAGGATGTAGTACCTGTCCACACGTGAGAGTGCGGTAGCTAGCGAGTGCATTAGATTGAGTTGAGCTGGAGGAGCTATTGAAATGCAATGAAATTCACCGTGCGATTCGCGCGCGTATATAAATATTAAAAGGGAAATTTGGTTTTCAGAGCGCGTTTTGAAGTTTCCAACAACGGTTTAAGGAAAACCATTATCACACCGTCTCTTTCATCGGGGATCGATAACTGATCCGCGTGGAGATCGCGATAAAACGTGGGACGGAACGTGAAAGGTTTGGCTAAGAATGATACGTATCGCTCGCGCCATTCCATCCAGAATATTCCTAGAAAATAGATAAAATCCCGCGGCTTGACATGCTGTACGCGTGCCCGCCCCGTTACAATAAAATACTTCGCCGGCGCCGACGCCGACATAAAAACCAACTGCCACAAAGGCCCAATCTGATAATCATATTAAAAAGCGCCCGGTCTCAATACTATCGTCACCTTCTACAATTACTTCTTTACTCTCAATTTTCGATACTTCAGCAACACAAAAATTGTAACATTTATTCTAATGTCCTTCTCAAAACGTACCATTACGATACTAACTTTAGGCTAGGGTATTTGAAAATATTTATATATAAACACCTAAAAATATATTTGGTGTAAGTAGCAAAGACAAATAAATCGATAAAATATATTCTTTCAGTGTTTTTTTGCCTTAAAAAAAGATATGCCTTGTATCAATACATTTAATATGTAGCTATTTTGGCTGAAATACCAAATATTTATGACAAATATAAAGTAGACAATTCTAGTCATAATTTGTCATCCAATTAAATCACACTATTTTGGCGAATTTAATAAATCAGATTCAAATCTCACTGACAATTATTGTCAGTTACTGGCAAGATTAAATAGGCGTTTCTTAGAAACAAAGTCCGTCAAAATTGTGACAAGTAATTAATTGAAAAAATGTATATGCGTTGAGGAATTATTATTTCCAATACCATTCATAACCACAATTTTACTTGCAATTTTTATCTAACTCACTCCTGCTTGTGGCTTTGAAAAATCATCACTCGTTCTGTGCACTCGTTTTGATTTTTGTCGCAACAATCAGTCGTGTCCATAACGACAAAAATTTCAAGTAAAATTCTAGTTACTAATGATATTATATATGAAAACAGCACTACGACAATCATCTTTTCCATTGGTTTTATAATTTTGAACGTTAGTGCATCTCATATAGGTAATTATTTTGTGAAAATATAATTTTCATAAGTAATATTACGAGAGCCTCGAATTTTTCGGAATTTTTTTAGTTGCTTAGACAAATGAGTTTTGAAGATGATATTTAGATCACCACTTCCCAGTTAAGAGTAAATTTTACCGATTAATTGAATTATATTTACTTAATTTTTTACGAATGAGAAAATTTTTCATATCAACCGTACTGTGGTTTAAAAAAATACTAAAAATTTCCCTACTTCCATCAAATAAAACATTCTAATTGGCAGATAATGACGAATCTTATTTCAGTTTATGGTACAGAAATGGTGTGGGAATAATATTGGGAATTTTGTTATTGTGTTACTTGGAAGCCCGGATTGTTTATCCGAGTGAAATATGCGGTTCAGGAGTAGGAAATAGATGGCAATGTAATGATGTTATTGCGGTGAAACTATTCCCGTTTGTAAACAAACCCATACGGCACAAACAAAGCGAAATATTTTAATTAAAGCAGGTGTGAGAATTCGTATCAAGAACGCAGTGTAAAAACTGTTTGCGTTGTTTTTGCCAGGCCAACTTTAATTGTCCGCATTCCACCAACACATGAATCAGGACACAAACAAGTGCAGGTTAATCCCGTGACGTCATGGGAGAGCCGCAATCCTTCAAGGGCCGCTATCTAGATTGTTCAAAGCGATATTTCCGCAGCCAATTTAAAGTTGTCACTTATATTTGACAGCAGCGAGCATCCTCAAACTTTCTTAAATTAAACTCGTTTTTTACCGTGGGGAATGGGGTATTTACCCCAGCTCGGGAAGTTAATATCCTGCAGGACAATAGGGACGGTTCCATTATTAAATAACTACCTACCCTTCCGTACACTATCCTCTACAACATATATCCCAACACATCACGTGCTTGGTTCGTTCCAGGAGATTTTCTAACTTTTTAATTCCAAATCGACCAGCTACGGTTCTGATAATCGAAGTTCGAATTACCTTGGACTCAAAATTCTGCACTTATATAATTCTCATATACCTGCCATATGCAGATTGCTACTTCTAGGAATAAGTAATAAAACGCGAATGATATAGATTTGTACATGAAAATATATGGTGTTGTCCTCTTTCAGATAAATTATATGAAAAATTAATCATTACATCAGTGACTTTTTATTAACGATATAATTCATCGTAGAATCGGCGAAAGGTTATGAATTTTCACAGGAAAAGTTAATAATAATAAATTGATAATTACAATTTTTTCGATCTTCTTACAATATAATTTGAGGTAAAAAAGTAAAAAAAATGTCCTTTTTCTGAGACGTTCAACTAATTATTATTATTAGCCTACACTTCAGAAGCAACGAAGAGAGGTTTCTACCGTTTAATCAAAAAGATTTATCGTTTCGTTGCTTGTAAGATGTTTTTAATAATGTTCTCTTTCCCACAAATTATATTAAAAATGAATCATGTATTCAATGACAAATTAACTGTTTTCGTAGAAACGATAAACACTGATGGATTTTCACAGAAAAAGTTAACAAATAACTAAGAATCAGTGGCGTGCAGTACATGGAAGCTTTGAAAACGTCGTTTCTCTTGTATGTTCTAAATAGAAATAAATATCGTGCGGTAATTTTCATATAATGAATCTCGTAAAATAGGCAGATTATATGCATTCGCGCATGCGTTACAAACAAAACTACATTACAAAATATCTCATAGCGCTTTCATTGATTCATTAGCCATTCTTAATTCGTGGGAAGTTATTTGGATTGTTTTTTGATTTACCAAAGAATATTTCATACTTTTATGTTAAATAGGAAATATTTATTGTATAATATTTAGTATATTTGTATATCATACCATATTTTGTACGAGGTATTGATATTCATCACAAATTTAGTTTGATAAGTTTTTATAGTTTAATTTTTAATTTTAGCCCTTATATGATGGCTAGCTACACAGAATGTAACTGCGAAATTAAAAATTTATTTAAAAGAAGTTTTGGCTCACGACCATATAATGAAAATTAAAATATTATAAAAAGTGAAAGACCCACACCGAAATTAAAATAGTAGTACAACAAAAAACAATGTTCGAAATTTTCACAATAATTTTTTTTCATGTAAAAGTGTATATTTTTGTATTTAAATAAAAAACTGTTTGTTTTTGTAATTTCCAGGATTTGTTTATAATTTTTATGATACAGCGTCCCTATCATCAAATGTTACCCCACACTACTGCTAAGAATAGTACCCTTTCGATAGACAACTAGATTAGAGTTTTGAAAAAGTTTAAAAATAATTGTCAGTCTATTGACTATTCTATTTTTGACATTTAACGATTAAGGACAAAAGTTATTGAAGGAAGTGTTTAACCTGGAGATCTATAAAAGTAGTAAAGTTAAGATTTGGGCCTGAAATGATTCCATAATCTTTCCCAAGGAGCGAAAGTTCTTGGAGCAAGTGAGGCATTTGAAATAAGGTGAGTAATAAGTTAAAAGTGTCCCGTTTGAGTACCGCAGAGCCCGTTACCCTTTTTGTATTCAAGTTCTGTCCTGCGGATGGATATGGCTGGTACCTGGCGACTCAGGACGACAGAAAGGACAAGGGACCAATTGTTTCCCTCGTATTTTTGTGAACTTGACACGTGATTGTTTTAGAAAAGATACACGCCAAATGGATTCCCTGACATTGTTGCTGAATAAAACATTTTGTTATTGAATACACCAATCTGTTTGCTTTAGATCTTTTAGAAATTCTCCACAGACACGGAATCAAATTCGTAAAACCTTAAACACCGATTAACATTCGAAAGAAAATGGTTTCATTCTTACATGTGAACAGAAAAAACAGTAAGAGAATTCGTAGTCACATTTATTTATTACAACGTATTTACGATTTTATCATGTCCGACAGGACCAAATGATACACGCTATATTTTAAGAAATCATTGTAAATAAACTAAGTGCAAATTAGTATTGTTTTAAAAACGATAGTTATTATGGAACAGTAATCTACATTTATTAATAAAAATTAATTAAAATATTATACTGACTGTTTTATTATACTTATGATGTACGAAAAGAAGAAACGATTGTTTCTACATTTTAATAAAAACGAAAAAAATAATAATTTTTATAATGAAATAATTAAATTACTAATGCAGAGCACTGAAATATATAAAACGATGGAAGATATATCTTGGTATAATAAAAGAAGCATGAAAAAGTTGATGTGGTTATTCGTTGTTTTGAAATACTTGCTTCGGAATTTCTCACTCAAGGGTAAGTTATTGTGTTAGTTAGATAATTAGTGTAATAACAAAAAGTAACATTTTTATCCGGGATTATCTTGCACAAAAACTTGATGGAAAAGAAAAACGTGGAAAATATTTTTAATTTCAAGCTAAAATAATTACTGGAGATTTTTTGCGCATTAAATCCGGAGCGAGCTTCCAGCATATGCAAAAAAACTAGAATTTTATTTAACTTTCAGATATGTGCGTAATGCCGTAATTACATTAAATATTTGTTTTAATTATTTGTCCCTTAATTATAGTTTACGGACATTAATTAGATACCGAGAAAGGTTGTCGTACTATACGCTCATTTTACACATTTTTAGATAATAATTTAGTTGATTTTCATCACAGCTGGTAGAACAAAAAACTTTTAATGAAATATATCGAAATTGAAAACGAAATCAAAACTTTCAAAATATAGAATGATAGAATTATTTACAGCTGCGTCAAAATTTGATCCACATGTATTTTAAGAATTTTTAAATCAAGAACCTTTTTAGTGAATAGTGTACTAAAATAATTTCTTTCTAAAAATTAGAACCAAAACTGAAATGATATATTTATTGTACTGAAACTAAAACTGTGCAGTGGTCAAATTATTATACTCACTCCCAAATCTCAGACTAATGTATGTTGATGAAATCTATCCTTGGCTAACTACTTTTATAAAGTTGCTAAAAAAGAGTTTTGTTCTTTACCAACGCTTTTAAGCTTCACACCTTTTAATTTTAATCGTCTAATTTGTATTTTTTTCCTGTAATGTTTTAATTATATAAAATAATATAAACACTTCGTTAGCCATGCTGGGGTCCAGTAGACTCGATATTATTTCGTTTTTATTTTTAAAACTAATAGAGATAAAGGAATATGTTTGCAAATACATCATTTAAAAGTAATCGCAGCAAATGCATGTCGGTAGTCTATCAGACCATAGTAAAAAACACAGTAAATCTGTGGAAAATGCGATATTTACTTGTGCCTAAATGTGCATGCAGTTAAAATTTGCCAGATTTCTTTCGAAAATATTGGAGGAGGTGCTGAAATAGATTCAGATTAAATTAATTTTATTAAAATTTACTATATAAATGGTTGTAGTTTTTTACAAATTCACTATTTATATAAACATTATTAATTATTTGCAATAAATTGACGAAATTGGGTTAGTGTAAAATTATTATGCATATATTAAAAGTGTATCAATAAAAAACATCGATACATGTTGCGATAATTAGTCGAGAGTCTACTAGACTTTTAGAGACTGACCGCGTTCCAACAAGGTGCGCGCCTAACGGAGTGTTAATTAAATATATTCTTCTTGCAGTTAATCGCTTACATTAAATAGTAGCTAAAATTTGATTAATTGTGCCTTTAAATCAGTTTCACCATATTCTTGAAAGATTCTAAGTTAAAAATTTGTGTAAATAAAATATCATTAGTGAATGCTAACTCTATAAGATTGTTAGGTTTTGCCTAATTTATTGTACGTATATATTTCGTTGCAATACCAGAAAAATCTCAAATTTTATAAGTGAGTAATAATTTGGCCAGGGATTGTAAATAATTATTACTGAGGTATTTTTTTTGTGAAATATGATGTATCCAGCAAGTATATTTTTCCCTTTTGGGATAGGGTAAAAGGCAAGCATGTAAAGTTTTAATTGGTGTCTCTACATAAATGACCAGTGAGTTATGCTGTACACGCATCGGTCACGACTTTATCACAGACTTTGCGAACCATTGCTCCGACAGGGAAACTTACTTTCCAGCACATTAGCCTACGGTTTTACTTCTTGATACCCACATGATTTTCAACTTTCAACTTGAGAGGAGAATGAGTCCTTCGATACAATTTAATCTACGCAACCAAGAGAATATTCCAAAACGTTTTGGAAGACGTTAAATAGAGATTGAATGGTAGAATAACCAATATGAAGTGAATGATTTTCTAATAATACGTTGGAAGTGAGTTGGTGCTTGTTAAAAGACAATTCTAGAGTGGAATTCTTTAACTTCGGTTGCTATCATTTGGACTTGTTATGGAATCAATTGCAAATATTAACTACAAAGTATACTTGCTATTCTATAACAGTAATGGTTATTTGAGGTTCTTAAATATACTTATATATGTATAAAGAACATTCTATAAGTTTACACTGATGTGGGAATGTATTAAATTCATTGCAAATTTGAATTTCAGCCATGATGTCATTTGACATTTGAAGTTTGTAATTGATATTTTAACAAGTGCAGTTTATATATGTAGTTGTTATGAGTTGTGGTTATGAGTTTTAGAATCCCATCCCATATTTGGTGGTGAGATATGGGTGCAAGTAGAACTAAGTAAGAAAAAGCAGAATGATGTAGTGATGTATGTGCGGTCTGATGAAGTCATGTCTGGTGAGATTGTGGTGTTAGTGGTGTTTAGTAAACTCAATAACGCGTGCTTTCTTCGCGTTCCTCCGAGACTGCGGCTCTTTCCTTCCAGCCGATTTCAATTTTGAAAATGCAATTTGTGGATAAGTGCAGCTGAGCGACGCATCCCGAATTATTTCATTTCCGTAAATTGTTTCACCGCGCTCTTGCTTCTCAAAAACTTTAACAAACACATGCAAATTGCTAATAAAATTTTATGTCAAAAACACTCGCTCTACTTTAAACAACCAACTTTTCCACTTTGCGACCCATAACACTTGATTGGTTTGCTACACCGAACGTGTTCATTGGGGAACCCTACACTAATATATTTGTCATTTTAATAACGTTCCCTACAAACCTTAAACAATATTTATTTATTTAATTTACACTGTCCAACACACTGAAGTCCAATTACAGGATGGGGACCTACAGCTTATAGTGGGTTCCGAACCACTCGGACACAGGGGTATTTATTTTTGGTTACAGGTTTATCATCATTGAGATTTCAACCCCAGATCTCACACTCTTGTCAGCAAGTGGAAAAAGCGTTAACCAATTAAGCCACCACTGCCCGTAAAAATTTACATTAATACAACAAATTGACACAAAAAGGATCTTTCTACAGCCACCAAATTTTATACTCTCAATATTCGGTAAAGGATGATTTTTGAATGATTGAAGTTTATTGTTGCCGAAGATGTTTGAGGATAAGACGTTTCACCGAAGGGTTTGGATCCAAGGTAACGCAGAGTAATTTGGTGAAAGGATTCTGAACAAATCCGCATCGTTAGGCTGCGAGTCTCCATAAAGGGAGAAGTAAATTAAAACAGGCTTTCATAAAAGTCTCTAAATATTAATTTTCGCGAAAAACAGATGGAAATAATTTTCTTGAAATACCTAATAATTAAGAGATCTTAAGTTTCCATCTCAGGTATAATTAATAAATTCCCGAAACATTTCTCTACTGAATATTTCAATTTTAGTTTCATTAAGTTCCATTACATCTATGATGTCTACTAATTAAATTTTCATTTCGCGTACTTTCAAATTCCTTTGTTTTTAAATTAAAATTTAATTTACATTTTTTGAAAACTAGGGCGAAAGATGAATAAGTTTAGAGGACGGGGAATTAATCTTTGCACAGCAGTTTAATTTTTCATTTTCCTTCATACGCCATGGAAATAGGACACTAGAAAAGCAAACTTCATCATTCAAAACAATTATTTCGCCCCTTATTTTAATCTCCTTCGGCTATCCTTTCATTCATTATCTCATTGTCGTACAAACCAACTGTCCTACAAAAAAGAAACGTTAACCATCATTTAGTTATATTCCTTTATCTAGAAAAAAGATGTTGTAGTAGGTTTGTGCAAATTTTTATTCATAAAGGTTGCCGAAAATAACCTTAATCCGTATTGATCAGCTGCTCCTTACTTTTATTTACGAGTTATAAAAATCGTGCGTAAAGTTCAACGTTCATTATGAGCGGCGAAGAGAAACTCCGAGATCGATATTGATTGTTAAGCCACGGCACATCTATAATTAGATGAGGTTGCCTCCATGAGAATTTAATTATAATACAATCATTTATCTCGTTAGCCTTTAATAGGTTATAATGTTTAATCAACCGACCTCTGGCCGCGAAAAATGGACACAAACGATGAGATACTAACGCAATGCATGCGCTAATCTAATAATTGTACGCGCACTAATATCTCTTTGCTCTACAGCATTATTGTTGCATTTTGAAGTACGAATTAATAAAAAATATATTTTGCACGATATTTCGTAATCAAAGCAGCGAAAATTTGTACGATAATAAAATGAGACGGATGCAGACAATTTACTAAAATTTAATCTACGTCAACCGTTTACGGTTCCACGTGGGTCACCATCAGAAGGTGATTTTCAAAAATAAAATGTACAATAGGTCATGATATAAAATGAATATCACATAAAAGTATTTAAAAAAATCTCTAAAATCGAAAACGTAGCACATACGAAATAGTTATTATGTAATAAGTAAAGAAACAAGGGTGGTTATTTAAAGCATACCAAAATTACAAAACGAGACACAAGTGAGTTTTATAAGAGTAGAAGTTAAATAACCACCTAGTTTCTTTACTTATTTCATACAATATTTTTTGTACTTCTGTCTGAATAAAAACAAAAATTTATGTGAAATTATGAATTTTGGACATTTTGGTGATATTTGCAAAATAAACAAAAAACACAATACCAAGGACTAATACAACATAATTGTTGGTTATAAACAAATAAATTTTATAAAATAGTCATTTAAGTTATTGAATTGCAATATACAAATCCCTTTGAATCTAACATATCTACGTAATAACTATATTATTAATATTTGTGAAGTTAATAAGAACTAAATATTCTATTTTTCTAACTTGTAATGTTTCTATATATGCCTATTTTCCAATTTGATTTCGCGTGAAATAATGATCCTAATTAAAATTAGTGAAATAAAGAGTCTCTTATTAAACGGAAGTAGAAAAAAACTAATAAATCAATATGTTTAATGTTTTTCATGTCACAACGTATGATACATTTTACTTTTGACTAATAATCTCGAATAATGACACATGTGGGACCGAAACCGGAAAAATTGAATTGAAATTAAATAAATTGCACGCCATTATCGTTGTATTATAATTCTTATCAATAAAAAAATTCTCAGTCGAAAGAAAGCAGTTAGAAATAACTATAACAATAATAGATATGTAGTTTCGTTCTTTCAGACATCAGTACCGATGTTGATTTAATTGAGGTGAATATTTCTTACATACAATATTTCTTAGTTTCCATATTTTTATGGTAACTAATGAATTGTTTTGTAATGTTTGGTTATGTAAGACGGGCTGCGGTGGCTCAATTGGTTAGCGCACTCCAACTCGTATATCAGAGTATGGTGTCTAAGATTCAAATCTCAGCTTTCAAAATATTCAACCAAAAATAATAGTACATTACTTTACTAGTGGGAGAAGAGTAAAGTAAGACATTGTATCATAGAAGTACGGCAGCTGTGCTTGCATTTATATAATATAATGAATGCGTGAATGAATTAGATGATAGGAATTAAATATTTTTCATTTGAATATAAATACTTTTAAAAAATAATCATACAAAATATTAAATTATTATTTTGTTATTCCAATTTGTATATTATATAAAATTTTATAGCCCTCTGTTATTTAAAATATAAATTTAAATTGTTTCATAGTCATTTTTTATTTTTTGCTATTTAATATACATTTTAAACATTTATTGAATGAGAATAAAATTAAAATTTTAATTGCTTAAAAATAATAATAATAATAAAAAAAATACGAACGATAAATTTGTTAAAATTGTCCTTGTTTTACAGTTAGCGTATTGAGGCTCACGGCGAAGGAATAGTGGGAGAAGTATGAACTTCTCCCACTCATTTTACTTCTCTCACATTTGGAGACGTACGCATTTCTCCAACCAAAAACAATGAGTGAAGTAGGCACTTCCACCGTACGCCTAAGGAAAAAACTGTTACTCCGAGTCGTTCGGAACACATTATAAACATCTGAAACACTTCAGGCGCCTAAACTTAACTAAAAGATAAAGATAAACAGTCACCTGACGTTCTAATACGTCTGAATTAACTAAAAAATATAATAAAACTGGTCTAAAACCTATAAAACATTGATTAGTAGTCATCTACCCTCTGAAGTCCTTATATAAATTTATAAAGATCTTTTAATTTTTATGACAAGGATGTCAACGACTAGATACTGATAACAGAATCTCAGTCTACAGAAAAAATGCAGGGCTACAACAAGATGGAAAGAAACGCATATTGCAATTAGGATATAACAAGGAGTGGAAATAGTTTTTGAAGTTGATAAAAATTTGGGCAAAGTGTTGGGAACGTGGGTGGGTTGTCGGAATGATATATTTATAGCTACAAACTCTTGCAATTCCCTTCAGCTTGTAGGCATTTTAATCCAGGGAGTGGATTACAATATGACAAGGGTAGCTACATTTATCTAGTTTAAAACTGCTGGAACTTGTAGCTGTTGACAGTCGGTTACAATCGTCGTGATTGTAATTAAAATCATTCCTCGTGAAGGCTGTCTGGAAGGGGATTATTATCCCGCCGCCGACAAGCCCTGAACTCTTTCTGTTTGCCGGCTAGATCCCCGGGGATTTTTAACGGGGTCTAATTTATAGTACGCCACGAGTCGCTGAATGAGTAAACAGCTACGCAGCGCGCATGCGAGCCATTTTTCAGCGTTTCGACAACTCGCCGATTTGAATTTAATGATGTTTTCCTGCAATCAATGACTCTTTGCTGCCTTCCGACATTACCATACCCATTAATAGAACACATACCCCAAACAAAAAATACTCAAATACCTACAAAAATAAAACTACTAAATAACAGCCTAGATACATAGTACTACATTGTTCGTTCATAGAAAATATGTCTTAAAACGGATACATACGGTATTATGAATAAAATATATTTTGTTCAAATATTGATAATACGCAATAAATTTAAAACTTAAATTGCTTGTCTCATTTAAAATGAAATTTATGGCCTGTTGCACCAATATTACTTAAATTTTAAGTTCCCTTTAAATGGACAATATCACATCGAAGTAAAATGTGAAATTAACTATTTAACATTGCTGTCAATTTTTTTTTGTTAAGTGTTGTTTAAAATTTTAGCCTTGTTGCACCAAATGGGCATCAGGAAATGAATTTGAAGTATTTAATTTTTATATTGTAGAAATTATAAAATAAAGAACTAATAAACCAACTAACAAACAAGGAAGTATGATAACGAATAATTAAACAATAATTATAATAAGTTTTCAAAAATCCATCCATTATCTGTTGAACAATGTATCAATTTGCTATAAAACGTTTGAATAACATACGATTGGGTAATTGTAATATATTGAGAAATGATTTGAATTTGAACTTTTAATTCATCTAATATTTGAAGATTTCCCGAAATACAAACTTTTGATTTTAAAGAATCTAGATGTGTAAGATCGAGTGATTTAGCAGACCTTTCTACTATATTACCATTTCGTCTAAAGTTATTAATTGATGTTGCACTTTGCATTTTGTCTTGTCAGTAAATTTTATAACCCAAAAAACAAATTTCAAATTAATTCCCTATGTTTAATTTTAAATGAGACAAGCATGTATACATTGTTGTCCTTCAAATATCAAGTCAGAACCGTGGATATAACAAATCTCGTGTTTCACGTTAAAATACGCTCACGGTATTTATATTTGCAGTTTTGGATCAGTGTTCCGAAATTCGTTTTCAGAAACTACCGAAACCATATACCTAGTACTTCTGTATTGTTAGTTGTGTTTGGAGTCTGGAATCTACATGGTACCGACGTATATATGTCTGTTTATTACAAGCTTCTGCGGGTCTTGTGATCGCTTACCTAACAAAGACTTAACGCTTGCCAGGTAACTAGAAAGTGACATTTTTCTGTTTCCCTTTCATTGTGACCCTTCCACTTACAGGCATTAGCAATATAGGAATATTAGATATATGACTGAAACATAAAAATCTGGAGTAATAATGTGAATACAATACGCCTTTTTTATTTTAGCAAAATATTCTAATATTTATGTTTCCTAATATCCATGTAAATGTTATATCCATTTCAATAGAACGAGTAAGTATTTGAGTAAAGAATTTTGGTCGTAATCTAAAAGAAATAGCATTTATGTGATGGTATTTTAAATTTAAGAGCGCAGTTGATGCAGTGTTGAATTTGCTGGGTAATTTCTCCATTGGCGTTTAGTGTGATTCCTCTTATTCTTAAATATATAAGAACGCAATTCCCCCGGAAATAACATCCGGTTTTACGACGTGCTATCAACGTCGTGCATTTACGTCCAGCGATCGAGTAAAACACAATAACAATAATTTCAATTCCTTGTTGCAACTCAATATCCTTTCTAATTTCCGAAATTAAACGGGAGCATTAAGTTTTAAGAAAGGCTAAATATTTAAAAGAGCCGGAGTTTAGAATTTATCCCGGAAATTAAGCGTGTCGTTACTAAGAACTAGAATTAATGAAGAAAGCAGCGGAGTGGCCGAAGGAAGCGGCCCACTATTAATTTTACGCCGGGGCATTTGTATTCACTACAGGCCTCCCGGTATTGATTAAGTGATTTCGAAAAATCTCATTAATCAAACATTTATTTGGTCAGTGACAATAGAGATTGCGTAGATTGGAAATTTCATTTGTTACCTCCTGTTTTATTTTGAACATAGGTGGAAACGAGTAATTAGACCTAGTGCTATAAATCATCACAAGGGAATTAACACACGAATTTGCTACATCGCTTTATTTTTATCGCTCGTATGAAACACATCTCTGTCTATTTCCATATACGCAAACAATCATGCCACACAAACCTTCCATTTAATGAAATTTCTTCAACTTATTTATTTATTTTTCAGGGCGTTGTGTCAGTGTTTGTTTATTGAAAAACTATACAACACAATTTACTGAAGCTGACGAATCGTGTGGATGTGCAGAAAATATTTCCTGCCAATTATACAATTACGACAAAGAAGATAATAATAACTATTGTCCTGCTTGGTTAAATTTCTTCCGCTAACATAATGCATATTAAATGAGACAGGAAGGAATATATGTTTAATAAATGGCCTTATTAGTTTAAATGCAATTGAATTGGTGCTCGAAATGCAGGCTGTCCCCTTTCATCGTAAGCATTGTACCCCGGTGGGTTCTGTATTGTGTACCTGAGCGAATTAATTGGACTGTACCGAAAATTAATTCTGATGTTCCTCACGGCCCTAGAGAATCTCAACCTCCTAACACCCATATCCACAACACTCAAGACGGACAATAGCAATGGAGTGAAGTAATTATTTCTCTTAATTGCTCTGTACTTCGACCACAATGAGCCAAGTTACGGACGAATTTATTATTGTTATGGCCCACGCTTTTATAAATAACCATATACCCTTTCTATGGTCGCCAATGTATTCAAATCTTACCAAAACCACATGATTATCATCAAGTGAAACTATACAGAAACTGTAAACAAGAAGAAGGTTCATGAGGTACAGAATATGATCATTTGAACATGGTAGAAAATTGTAACTAACTGGACTTCTGAAATATTATTTTCGAATATTATTTTCTGTTTGATCTAGATGTAGAGTGAAACTGAATGAATGAAGTTATTTTTATTGTAGTGGTATTGTAAATTTTAATTAATATTTTGTGTCCTGGCTTTTAAAAATGATTGAATAGAAGGGAGATGTGCAATAATAGGAACGAAGTTTTGTTATTTATATGCATTTGGTGGTTCGAGTTATTGCATAGGGCTGAAAACTAGGTCACATCATCCTGATTTATTTATTTATTTGTGGAATAATTTTTCGATTCGAATTTCAATTAAACTGAATTTGAAACATTGGACTGGTCCATTGAGGCAGTACTTTTTGTTATCTGCTTGAATATTTGGAACAAATAAATCCAAGAATAAAAGAGAGAAGTGGAAAATAAACCAGGTTGGACAAAACGTCATAAAACGAACAATACACGAGTACGTGGACAATCGGCCGGCCGACAAATACCTGTGTCCTGCTTATCTCTTTGTTCCCGAGGAATCAATAAGCCATTAATATGCACAACTCACTTACATTTGTTACTCCGAAACGAATTCGCTTCAAATGCCAAACAATTTTCATGTTGACAACCCAAGTCGATTATCCCAAACACCGCAATACTCGCCCTTGCCAGAAAAACAAACAATACATTGCTTTTTAACATTCCTCATTTTATCATTTTTCCTATCAACGCCAGTCTAATTTTCCACATCATTCTTAATTAAACAAACTGAATAGCTTTGGAAATCATTAACAGTAATTGTTGACCAGACGTGAAACACAAATTTTCAGGCGCCTCTACCAAAATTTCTATTTGCATTACTAAGTAGAAAACGTAATGAAGAATAATTTTGAAAAATTTATGGACCCCTGGGATTGAACCCAGAGCCTTCTTTTTCCTAGAAGGATGCTCTTCCAAACTAAGCTACAAAGTCCCATGAAGTACATAAATCTTTCACAAGTTTTTGCCGCGTGCACTAGTATACCCTCTCACTAACAGTATTGAATACTTGCTAACGGCTAAATATATTTGGTGGTTAAAGGACCTCTCCCTTACTATGAAACTGTTATTACACTATAGTGTTATAAAATTTAGAACTGTAAGACGATTCAACATTTAATAATGAAGAATTACATTTCTGATGGAATGTCTTGGATGCAAAGGCGGATGAGCAGTTACAAACCGGCCCGGGAAAACAATTTTGGCGGCCTACATGTAAAATAAATACAGTTTCTTGTAGAATTATAACGAAAATTTTAAATACTCGAAAATATTTATTAACATTTAAGAAGAAATTCTTATTATAAAATACTAACAGAACTATTAGAAATAGATTTTAATTGATACTTGGCTCTGGTCGATTGAAAGTGTCTATGGAGCTGTATGTTTCACTATTTTTGTTGAATAAATCTAGTAGTTTTAAATATTTTTTAACTCACCGTATAAAATATGATGCGAAAATTTTTAAATTATTTTTGTAAATTTCATTGACTTATGCTATTAAAATGAAGTGTTTTGTATTAAATAAGATGTAGAAATACTTGTAATATTGTCCTGGTACAATATGGTGACTGTTGTTAGCCCGACAGATTTTATTTACCAAAAACTATTTTCTCATGTTAAATACCTATGACAACACTTTCTTGGAACACAGGGTATATTTTTTATGTATCTTTACAAAATTTTAAAACGAGCATGGGTGTCTCAATCGTACTCAACTCTTAACCAAATTAAATAAAGATGTGTCCGAGTAATCGGAATCCATTGTAGCATGTAGAAGTAGTAGACTGATAAGTTAAATTTGTCACAAACGAAAATTAATTAATTAGGACCTCCTTCCACCCAGTAATGTTGTGCCATGAATAACGCAACCATCTTTATCATTTATAACATCTGGGAACAAACTGATTGAACTAATTTCCTTCTGGGATTTTATTACTGAAAGCATCTATTTTTACCACAGAGTACTGAATACAGGGAGAAACAATCAAGGTTTGATTATTACTAATGTTGGTTATACATTTAGTATTTATGATAATACGTATTAGTTAATTTTTGAGTGGAGTGGAGTGCATGAATTTCACGATGTTCGAAAGCCCGGCGTCTGGTCCTAGGGCTACGAGGCATTAATACCCACGAGTTAGCACACAGCAACTTGTTAACGAGTTTCAGAATCGTAAAGTTCCCGCACTACTTAGCGCCGCAATACTTCACAACTATTACTCGATGCATTTTATACTCCGGCATATTCAAGATTACTTGGGATTAGATTATGCACAATGGAGAAGATTCACTCCATCATCACTTTGTAAAAAGGTTTACCGACGACTTTCTTACCATTGTTTACATCCCTACATACATCCCTAAATCTTTAAATCAATTTCATTCAGCAAAAAGACTAACTTTTGTACAAATGCCAGTGTTTCTAGAGGAAGGAAATTTTTATGACAATTGTACCCCCAGTTAGGGTTGAGGCACCCCTGTTAGAGTTTTCCAATTAAATGTAAATTAAATACAAATCACTGACTTTTAATCAAAATGACGCGGCCGCAGTTTTTAATCTTCGTGGGTGAGTGCGGAACGTAGTAAATCAGTCCAAATGAAAAAAAGGCGAATTCGAACCTCGTCAAATATTCCACCAATGTGGACAAGTACACCCTGTCTCGCATTCTCCATCAAGTCGCTTGGCTGATCACTGCTTTTCAATTATTATTCATTATGGACAAGCCGTTCTATTAAGAAACATCCAAAAATCGCCTCTTCCAATTTTACTATAATTTGGAATAGTAGTTTGAAATCTAACGAACTATTCAACAAGTTATTATTTCTTTAACAGTCAATTCTTTGGAAATATTATTAATAGCACATTACATTAAAAGTGAGAGAAATAAGTAATTATTCAAGAGTTAAATGTTTAACGTAGTACGTGAAACTGCAAATATGGTAAATTCTCACGAATTTATGAAGATATTTCATTCACGTGTGATAAATGGTGTTTTATCTTGTAGAAGCGGTTTGCCATATGAAATTAGTTCAAATATATTAAAATACCTTTTTAGCAGAAATAACGTAGATTATTAACGGAATATCGTATTTACTCGATTGTTTGGTTATGCAATTTGATAATAATAATAATTGAATAAAATACCTAAATAATCTCTACTGGAAGATTTTTATGTATATTAATTATATTTTAGAAATTATTTTCGTAGTTAGATTAAAAAGTAAAAATAATGTTTTAAAATGTGGTTTATATGAATTTATTCCGCTGGTCCACCTGGTCTGTCGTATTGATTGAACTGTAAGGCGCACGGGAGTTTATTGGTAGTCCAGGCACGCTGTTTGGCTTTGCCAATCTGAGTACATTCTTCCAACTTGGAGAAAGAACACCGATAACAGCCCAAATCGCCGCGGAATTGTTAATTGTCCGAGAGAAAGGCCAACAGATGCTAAGAAGATAAAATACCCACCAACCTCTTGCGCACAATCAACCCAATACATTCACCTAAATTCAATACTACTTCTATTTTCATTACAAAATTTATTCCACTATTTTTTTCTTTACGAGTATTATTCCTATCCTTTCGGAAATCATCAGATGCATGGCATAATCAACTGATAATATCTGAAAGGTCGAAACTATCATAACAATAAATAACAAATAGTATGTTACTTTATTTTTATAGCAATTTAATATGTTCCACCCACCAATAATTCTCTCTCAATAATTACTATTTTTGGATTCTAGAGAAGAAATGGTTGAAGTAAATTTGATCCTATCAAAAACTAGAGAACTTCGACTGGCAAAATTATGGTAATATAGCTAGTTATGGTCACTGAAAATTGAGGCTTCTAGCTTTATCCATAACCAAATTACAGGGGGGTCGAAAGTGCCCTGAGTGGCTTCGATAAGTATTTTTGCTAGGGCTTAGGATATATGCCTGACACATGAAAATACAATATAAACGCTGAAATAAGTATTTTATGTTTTAATGAAAAATATGCGTATTATATGAATAAGGTATAAAAAGTTTAAATTGCAAATAATCTGTGGATAGAATAAAGAAATGAATAAGATTGTTTGAAGAGAATTTTCATCGGACAAATTCCCTTTCCAATAATAATGGATGATAAGTTTAAATGCCGGTTGTGCAGTGGTTAGACTTTAAATCACAGTATCAGCGCCACTTCTCTTATAAATTATATTCATTTCTCCCAAGTCACGGCTCGAGCCAATTGAAGGAAATAAAAGAAGCCGGAGCAAGCTAATGTTGCCGGTACATAAAATATTCATGCTCACTACTGCTCAAATCGGATTACCGATTAACTTTAAATACACTCACCCACACTGCGGAGCATGAGCGGAAAATGGGAACGAATACATATTATGCGGAAGCTTCACTCCAACGAAAACATCCAAACTTTCAAGATATATTTATAAGTTTTCTTCGCTTATGGAACAACGGAAAATCAAAATCATGATCAATTTAATTAATAATAATAATAATGAGAAAAACTCCATAACAAAAATCGGTAATAGCACTATATTATAGTACCGACCCCGGTAGAGTAGCGGTACTATAGTCGCTTCATATACTAGGAATCCCGGATTCGAATCCCGGCCTGGGTGTGGATGTTTGTGTTTGTGATTATTACTTCATCTCTATCAACTATGCGTAGCAACGACAAATGTTATAAGGAAAGAACTTTGAAAAAATACTTTCATCCTCATAAACATCACCATTGTAATAACTTTGTATTGAGTTTAAATATAATAAAGATTATTATTATTTCATAAATCGTATTGCATACATTAAAATAAAGCTTCAAAACATAGACTGAATTCCAGTAATTATTTCCCTATCTTGTATGTACACATTAAATAATTTATGTCACTATACTTTGAGGTTTTGTACACTTCTAAGTAATTTTAAGTTCATTTTAGCGAATTTGAGAAGAAGTTGTAGATGGTGTATATCTTGTCCTTCGTCAACTAGGCCAATAATGTTCCATGGTCCAGGGTAGGGGTGGATAGATAAACGTTTCGGAGAGGAGAGTATATGGAACAACGAATTAAGAAATAATCTAAGTCGTTCTATTAAAGTAAATTGTATATGGAACATGTTTCTTTAATACTGAATTTATGAAAAATTCCGTCTTGGTATATATGTACTATTTTGTGTTTCTTGTGCGAAATAAACTTTAAGGACCTGGTACGAAATGTTATAGTAGACAGTTCAGGGTGGTGTTGTAGGATTTATAAAACGGATGCCAATAATAAGTTATTTGTTTCATATTTGCATTTGTCAGATCCATTGAAAATTAGATTGTGTGAACATGTTTTCTAGTTGAGTTGTATTGGATTGCAAGTTAGTTACATTTACTTACCATAGTTTTTCGTAACATATTTTGATACAACTTGATTCCAGCGTAAGTAATATTTTATACCGTAGGTGTAACAGTAATAATTATTATCAGTGATAACTTTTGTTGTCTTGTTTCTCTCTGAATTAAATAATGGGAGTTGCTTTTGTCAGAATTCGATATTTTTTAAAACTTGTAGCTGTATTTTTTCAATACTGTCACCTATAACACTCAGTGGATTCATAATTTAATTATTATTTATAATAATACTCTTTACTGAATGTCAACTATTAGTTATTACAATATTGGATGATGTGTTTGGGGATGAAATTAACTTTGCAGTAAAACTTTTTCATTTTTACGCATTTTTGTAGAAAATGAAACGATACAGGGATACATATTTATCTATACCGTTAACCTAGACGGGATTCGAATCCGGGATCTCTGGTATGTGAAACTGTTGTTATTGCTATTATTAATTAATAAATAATTATTGTTTACAAATGCTGCAAATATTAAAAATGCTAATAATTATGATAATTAAAGCTTTTGTTTAATTCCAACGATTTTACTAAAACTGTTCCAAATCATAAATACGTTAAACTATAGAAAAGATAATTCATTAATAATATTTCTATTTCGGTGAAAGTTAGATTTCTCTTGCAGAAGTAAAGTGAACGCTGAAACGTATGGTTTTCAGAGTACAATTTCTTGTTGAATGTTTTGAGTAGAATGTAAAACACAGTCCATATTTCACGTTATTCCTAAACACAATTAACCCTTGTAAATACCAAGTAAACCCTTCTAATCCTTATAAACCATTCAAATCAATCCGCACATGATTTACGCTTTGCTCAGATTAGAGCGAGTACGACATTGTATCTTCCCTTCGCATTTTCTACAGCACAATGAATACCACAACCATTGTGCCCAAATTCCTCGTGTTTGACAATAATCTTCACTTAAATTTGATGAAACATAATTTGAATAATGTATTACTTTATTTCTTTGCGTTTCAGAATACGTTTTGTTGATAACTGAATGTATTACTTTTGAACAATAAATCCCAAGTTATACAAATCATTGATTTAGTACAGTCCATAAATAACGTTGTGCATAAATCATTGTAGACCACTCGGACGCCGTGCTATTAATTACAAAACAAATATGCTTGATTCTCTGTTGAGGGTAGTAAACTATTCTAAACTTGCAGCGTATAAATGTGTATTCTGTGTGTATCCTCCTGTAGTCCTGCACGGCGCGTTATGAAGATGAATGCGGCTGGGACGGTCCGCTATGGCCCAGGGGTAACGTAACACCGGTACATGTCGCGTATTGCAATATTCATAGCCGGGAAACCCACAAAAAATGCCTACCCACGCTCTAATTGCTTCATATCACAAAGATAAAGATTCTTTACTTCGTATTACATGGAACATCAGGTGTTATTTAACATATGCATATCAACTAATTTAACAAAAGTGTAGCAAGAAAGAATATTTGTAACAGTTTTTCTAGTTTTTGAAGAATTTCTATACCTTACAGAAGTTAATAAATACTGATAACTTTTAATTTACATTTAATAGCATTTATGATCTTTTTAGACTATACAGAGTATACTTTTTAGGTTTTGAGCATCCGATAGAAACATAAAAACTCGGTGCTACTGCTTTAAAAGAAAGACCAATCACGATTTTTCAAAATTTTTAATAAAAATGGAACCAGTGGGAATTTTAAGCTAAAAATTTTATATTTCTAAATTTCGTCACAAAGAATCGATTGATGAGGATTTTCTAGTGCAATCTCAACCTAAATTATAGATATAAATACAGGGGGCTCGACAGTTTAGGAAAAGGCAAAGACAGATCAAATAAAAATGTCTACAAAATTACAATATTGGGTATACAAATAGATTTAAAGTGCATACATTTCAAATTTTAAAACAATAATTTGAAACAGTATTTTTAATATAATAGTATATTGTGTAATAAGTGCATAAAGACGCCTATTTCCCACAAGCTGCAAAATAGGTGATTCTGCACGAGTGGCACACTAAAGAAAGATATTTGTCATAAAAACAATATGGCGTACGTAGATTCACAAAGAGTACCTTCACGCATGCGTAAGGTTGGCAATTAGTGTGAGAAATGATATTTTCCACACTGCAAATGCGCAGTGTTGAGAAATGATTTCGCACATTTTAACCCACGATTGTGAGAAATGGCAACTTTAAAACTTGGTATAGTGTGAGAAAAGTGCCACTTTTCATAGTGGTCGTCGAAAAAAACTTTTACATAAACTAAATTTTCATCAAACTTTTTGAGTAATGACAACATAGTCCTTAGAGTTGATTTCTTTGGTGTTTATTATGAATGTTTCTGCAGCAGGATTGTAGTGTGTTTGTGTGTGTGCGCGCGTGACTATGACGCCTGCTCGGCTGGCAGGCAGACAAATGAAGACAGACAGTTGCAGGGCGCGCGTCGTGTTCCGTACACGTCATCCTGTACTGCATACACGGACGGTGACGGCGGATTTAAATCGCGTTACATTAATGTGCAATTTGTTTCACTTTTCACACGTTCAATTAAATGCAGTTACGTGTAGGCGTAGTTCAGGTACGACACTTCTATGCATACATTAATGTGCATTGTTCTAGATTAACACCGGCGGCATTCAGGGCACTTCTAATTCAACAAACTTTACTTCATATCAATGTATCAATTAATGATCATAGTTGATTAGCATAAATTAGACGGAGTCTGATTCGAAACTATAATCTGTAAATCCCTTACAGAAACTGATAACATATACCACTACAATGCAAGTAAAACTTGTCACGAAACAAGTGCCTACTTGAGATATTTAAGACCCTGTTCCACAAAGAAATATAATATATATCCAGTAAATGTAGCCATTCAGTAAACGGATACAATTCAATGAATGTTTGTATGATACAGAATTTGTTAAGAGACTAATTATTGAATAAATTTATTTTTATAATTCCACTCATAATTTGTCATCGAATTAAATCACAGTATTTTGGTGAATTTATCCAATCAGATTTAAATTTCACTGATAATTATCATTTACTTCCATTTTATGATTCTCCACAAAAAATAAAAATGCCCGAATTTTTCAAATCACTTAATTGTTGATAATTCCGGAGAGGGAATATGTGAAGTCATGTAGGAGAATTAAGTAGAGAGTTTGAAATCATTCGATAAAAATCATCTTCTATTTTAAAAATGATGTATGTAAACACTAAACACTTCGAAAACCATATGACATTGATACAAAGTTGACAATAAAATAATTTGTTGTGTTATATCAAAATATAAATTTCCATTTCAAATGTCGAATGTTTAAACTTAAATTTCAATATAGAATATGCGATTTATTAAAATATTATTCATACATTGAATAAACACTACTATTATTGTAGAAGCCAATGAAAATCTCCGGTTAGCGCGCCCCTGTTCATACCAATACTATATTCTTCATTATATTAAAACTTATTTTTATAAAAATAGTAATAATTATACTTTGCATGATATGTGAAAAATAAAAAAAAAACACTATATTGTTCAACACATTACTTTTATTTTATTTACTTTGAAGATACTGTAGTAAAGGATGATGAATATGAAAACGGCATTTGAATTGTAAAAAGATATCGAAATTATCTCCCCCATTTAGTGGAAATTAAAAACTATAACGATTAATAAAAGCTTATCAGTACGTGGGTGAGTTATGGCTTGATATATCTAGTGTTCAAATTGATTGCGGGTATATTGTAATTCAAATTTACATGTAAATATGAGCAATAAATCTGGCGATGTGAAAAACGAACTGCTTGGCCAATCCGCAGCACCAAGTATTCACAGATACAACTAGTGCTAATTCATTGTTATTTCTACAAACAATGCTTGATTTGGGGCTGTTTGCACAGATTTTTGAATAAACACCATAAACTGAATTATTCTCTTGGAATTGCCATTGTTTTTCCAGTGCGAAATAACAATCAGCAGATAATTTTTCATAAACTGTGGAACGTAGTTTTGATGGAAATATCCACTGTTACGTACAATAATACATTCTTAATGTAAATTTTAATGGAGCAGACACATTATAAAATTTACTTCAACATAATGCACTTACAACATTAATGTTTTTTATTTTAATATATATTATAGTGGTTACGTCGTAGGGTGTACTATACATAATATTCTACACCAAAACAAGGCAAATAATTCGTAATTTATTATAAATTCATTTTACGTTCCTAGTACATAAGTTCAAAAATTAGCTATGAAAATGTCATAAATCACCTCAAAAAAAGCAGTAAGCCATGAAATTGCGACAAAAATATCAAATATTTAACGGTTTATTTGTTAAGTTAGCTGCGTTAGTTTATTTTTATTATTATTTATAGTTAAATAGATACTGTTTTACCAAGTTACGTTAAAAATATATATCAATTTTATTTTGTTATTATTTTTTAAATTCAAAATTATATATTGTTCACTTCAATAGCAATTTCAAATAATAATAATAATAAAAACTAACTAATAAATTCCATGGGTACCGCTATTTTTGGGGTGATTTATTTTATTTTTGCTCACTGATTCAGAAACAGAATTTTATTCTCTGCTGCGTTTATTAGAAAATTTTTTACCTCAAATAATTAGGGAAACAATAAATTACGAAACTATTATTTTACATGTTATGATATGTACCTTATTTTATTTCATTTTATTTGAAATTGCTATTGAAATTGACAATATTACATGAATAAATTTTAAATAAAAAAATAAAAACAAAATTTAAATTACAAATTACTAATTAATTAAGTAATTACAAATTACAATTATATTTACATGTTGATACCACAACCATTATTTTAAGTTAAAACGGAGGGCAACAATCTGCAAAAAACAAATTTCTCTTGTTAATGTGCACCATGAAAAAAAAAACACCGCGGGTATATATTTATAAATTAATAAAAATTTGTTATTTGGTTGACGAATTATTTACATTTTACTGGTTTCGCTAATAGGTTGTAATAAAATACTTTATAGTTCATGTCCAAATTATTTATTGTATTTATATACGATATTCTCGTAACTGAATCCAATTGGAATTGATTTCAGTCTTTTGTCCATTAACTATTAACAAATTGTACAAATATGTTCCACGTATGCATTATGGCTCAATAAACAAAATACAAATTTTTAATAATTCGGAATGCAATTTCGAAACGTTATGATTACCTTACCCATTTTTTATGAGCCAATAATGATGTCCATTCTTCATTTCCTTTGTTTCACCGTAAAACAAAACTAGGATAAAATTTAAAAATAAGAATATGTTTCGGGAAACCAAGACGTCTGGTAGTCCTAAATATAGGTCAAGTGGAGGATGCAGGCAGACAACCACCTACTTAAATGAAAGTAAAAAGAGTTTAAAGAAGAATGTGGATATTTTAAAATAAATAGCTTTTTGTATCAAAATTTATGAATACTTTCGTTTTGAATTTGAAACCGCAAGTCGATATCTATTACCGTTCTTGAGATATTTTTGTTTAATATTTCAAGCGAATCCACCATTTTTCAATTTTCAAAAATCTAAAAACCGTTTTTCATCCCATTTTTGAGACATAAGAAGAAATTTTGTTATTTATGTTTAATATTTTGTAATATATTCACTTTATTATATATAACGTGAAAATTACTTTTCAATGTATTCATTAAAATAGTTCGCTTGGAAAACCCAGTTCTTGTTGTAGAATAATTATGAAGAAATAATGTAGTAAGTACAAAGTAAGTTGAAACTATGGAACATTATAAATTCGAGCATTAAACGTAGTGAGAGGGTGTGTAAGTAAAGCAAGTGCTCACTATCGACCGAGTGTAATATCTCGTACTTTCGTTGCGTGGGCCACTAATGTTCTCCGAGAACTAAAAGATGAGCAAACATGGAATGCTTGAATTACATCTCCCAGAAGAAAAGGAAATTTTTAATACGGCACTTCTCAAGTTATTTTATGGCCCAAACTTAGTTTGCAAAATTTTTGATTAGCAGAAAAGTTGCCAGTAACACACTGAATGAACGTAAATTTTTAATGACTTTGAAATTAAATTTTGCAGCCTCCATTAAATCTCGAAAAAAATATCGCGAAACTTTTTAACTGTTCATAACTTTCAGGTAATTAAAATTTTGTTTAGGCCTGATCAGAGATAACCAGTTTAGAACTATCCATGTGGACAGGGATTAAAAGTCCAGCTTTACCTTTCAGTTTTCAAGCTTTCGCGTATCCAGAATTTAGCAGAGACCAGGAAATATTCTATTTATAATTTTACTAAATCAAAAGATAAAACACTTGTTCTAATCAATTGAAATAAAATTACCGTTTCAGCTACCTATAATATGATATCAATATTAAGTCAACATAAATCTATAACAAAATATACATAGAACGAAAAATATATGGAACTTAAAACAATAACTCTAACACGAACCAGGATTATCACTTGAACAAATAAAGTTAATTCACATTTTAACAGCAATTCTGATGTAACATTGCCAATTTAAGGGCAACTTAAAATTTAAATAATATTGATGCAATCGGCTATAAGTCAAATTAAATCATTTTCGCAATGTTTCTTCTCATGACAATACCTTACCCACTTGACCGTTTTGTCTCTTTTATGAATTATTATTAAAAAGGCTCAACTTACATCAACGTCAATAGACTGGTTCAACTATTTTATCAACTGATTTATTTTTGTTTTAAATGGTAAAATAATTACAAGCTACTATCGGAGTAATTATAGTCAGTCGGAAATAAACATCAATTATTATTACAGCAGTCGTTGGAGTTTTAATATTCATACATCACATTAAAAACTGAACATTTCTCTTTAATATGTGCAAAAACAAAGGTAATTTTTAGAATATAAAGAAATATTCAAAATGATCAGAATTTTATACAGCTTTTCTCTTACATGCTTATTAAATTTAATATAAATAAAATGAAATTCATTGTTTTATCATAGTAGTTGTTTATTTGGCATAATTATAAATAATGTCTATTCGGGAAATTTCTCTACAGTTTTACTTTAAATTAAATATATTATATAAAACATCGAACCTAAGAATATTTGATTAATTTCACAAAAGAAAACAAATATGTTTTTTAAAATATTAATAATTTATAAGGCCGGTGCGGTTAAAATGTTACTATATAACTTAAAAAAAAATGTTATACGTGCAAGTCATGTATAGTTTTTCATATTTTATGTTTCAGTATCATTTTTATGTTTCAGTATCATTAAAAATGTGCATATTAATCAAATATTTATGTTTAAAAGCGATATCAAGAACTATAAATGAAATGCTGTCTTTTTGTTTTTATTATTATATAGACAATACCATGACACTTTTTTATTTTCAGTTTGTACATTCCTTATCTAAGAAAATGTATTTATAATACTTTAAAATTTGAAAATAATAATACAACATGGTCATTACTAATTTAAAGCTAACCTTCCACACATTCGAATTCGTATCAAAACATGCTGTATTTTTATATATTTTTTCTATAATTGTAAATAATAAATTGTTGTATCTACTTAAAAAATTCTTATCTTTTATATATATCAAGCAATGAATTATGATCATTTTATTATTTACCACAATTTTTATACGGATTATTAAAGAATATATTCATATTCAAAGTGAACTGATTGTAATTATTTCTCCGATAGTAAATATACATCAGACACTAATGTCAAAAATTTAAGAGATACTTTTTACGATTTATTGCATTTTTTGTATTTTTTTTTGTCTGTAATAAAATATGTATTAAATTTGTTAAAAATTGATAAGGGTTGGGAAATCAAATGCGCTGTTAGTAAAGTTGTTGGTAATTTAATGAAATAAAATATATGTATAAATTTTTGATGTTTTGGTTTTCCGCGTTTAAAAACGAGAAAGTTTTGGCTCGTTTGAAACCATTTAAATTCATGATATATAAAAAACTTTGACCCGTTGCGCTTCCGTAATAACTTAGAGATCTTTCAGTAAAAACAAATTAGCACCCGTATAAAAATTTCATACTTTTTGCCGGTATTCATCCCTGGAAGAGCAAAGTTTGCAAAGGTAGGCGTCATTAGCACTGCTCGCATAAAATATTAATGTAATTTCACAAAATAAAAAGCCGAGTATCCAGTGTAGTAATTAATTCCGGATAAGTTGGAAAGCGTTGGAAGGAAGAGTCGTAAACAAGCCGGGCCATCCGTAGAAACATCATTACAGCTTTAAGTGCGCATGGGAGCTTCAGTTATCAACTCATAAAGCAATTATGCTGCCGTAAACAAGCTGCAGTGCCACCGACTCTAAACAATATCTAACATCGTTTCATAAACGATTTACTGCCGACAATCATTTTATTTATACAATACCTTCTTAAACATATTACGGCCAAGGGAAATTACGTTAAACGGCTAACAATAAAAATACTCTCGCTGCTTTCCAACCTACATTAAATTATATTTCCTCAGGACCTAAAAATCTGAATTCTTTTCATAGTTTTATACAGTGGCGTACCCAACAGACGGTTCTACTCTTCTCTATATAGTTATTAAAGTCATTGTGTTTTGCAGTATGTACTAGGAATGACGATGGGTACCCGGGTACCCGGAACCTACCCGATAATAATGTACCCGGGTATCAAAAATAGTACCCGTTTACCCGAAATGTACCCGTTACCCGTTTATTACCCGTTACCCGTTTATTACCCGTTACCCGAAATCTATCTAAAATCTGTTGTTGCCAGTTAAAGACAGTTTTCAGCTGCCGGAAACATTGTAACCACACGAAGATCAAGACTGAGTGCACATACATCATCCATGCTGATATTTGCGAGAAATATGAGATATTCCTAAATAATTAAATCAAATATACTTCCTTAATAAGTTTTAATTTTATACTGCTGATATAGGTACTCGTATGTTGTGTAAAATAACAATGTTTTTTTTTATTTCCATACCAGAAAATAATATTTTTTTCTTCATTTAATAAATTTATATGCAAATAACAAAAATTTATATTAAAAAGATGAATGTGGAAGAATAATGGATATTTTAAGGGTATCAGGTAATTATCGGGTATCAGGTTATTATCGGGTATCGGATAATTATCGGGTAACGGGTAATTATCGGATATCCGGTTCTACCCGGGTATTCATGTCGGGTACCCGAGTACCAAAATTTTCAGGTTTCGTCATTCCTAGTATGTACTATTCAAAATAACTGTGTATTTTTATAATTAGTACATCTATATACACAAATTATTTCTAATTTGTTCGAAGATCTGTATTCATAGATTCTTTCAGACAATTTTCTCCGGGGATTATTTCTGAAGACTAGGGGAACAAAAGTCAATGAACTTAAACCTATGAAAACAGTAAAACTTTTAATTAAATTTGCATTATACAATGCACCAGTGATGGCGAATCTGTGACACGCATGTAAATGGTGACACACCGAGACATTGTAGATGACAGGCATCATTTACGGACAGTTTTCGCATTTTCTTCTTTGCCCCTTTGTGAGACTTTAGTTTCGTCGATAATAGTAATATTAAATGGACTGATTGATTAGTTGTAGTGTTTGCTTGATTTTAAATTGCACGTAATACCATAATTTCAGGGTTGCATTTATTTAAATCACTTGTTCTGAAATTGTTATTTAACATTCCAGATTTACGTAAATGGCAGGAAAAAGTGTATGGGTCATGTTACCATGTGGTAATACTATCAAGAACTACAAAATCTGTTTCACTTCGTCGGTAAAACGACTTCACTGGTATATAATTTTGAATTTATAACGCAGAAAATTTTTGCATTAATATATGATTTTTTGTTAAATTTGCTTTGAAATGTGTTACAGTAAAATCCGGTTATGACGACATCGAAGGAAACATATAAATTTCATAGCTAAAACCGGAAGTCTCTATAACATATAAAACTAAAATAATGTTAGCGTATTACGACGTTATAATCAGTTTGTCGCTATAAACGGTATCGCTATAAACAGATTTTACTTTAGTTTTTTTAGTGTTTCAATTAATTTAGTATGAAAGTGATCGGATATTATTGCAAGAAAATAAAAAATAGGTACCAAAAATTTAGATAGAGACTTGACTTTCTTATTCGTAGTTAAATATTCTTTTAGATAATTCAGAGGCCGCACGTCTAATAGTTTCAGGCAAAATTGAATAAATTAATTATATTATTTTTTGTTTTACCTATTAGGGCTACGGCTACGATACTGGATTTATATGTCGTTTAAAATTTATCGAAATTGATACGTTATTTATTATTCCTTAGATATTGAAATAAGTGATCTAGAGATTTGCTGGATTTTGTATTATTTGAAGACAGAATTATTTTTTAGTTAATGTACGTCATGTGGTACTCGTATTTGTAAAAACATAAAAAATTCAATGTCGTTTAAAAACTGTTTATATAACACATATATTATATTGTAATTAAATATAAAACTTTAAACGTTGTTTACCAATACTAGCTGATTGCATTTCAATAATTTAAATTGCAAATCCTCGTCAACAATAACGATTTTTAATTGTGTTTTTAATAAATGAAATGAAACTATGTATGATTTTTGAGCGTTGCACATAAAAGTTGTTATTAATTACATTGTTAATGACAGGGAATTAGATAAATCACAAATTTCAATTACTGGGCTCATTAATACGAAGTGGGATTCAATAATTTAATGAGTAAAAATATTCGATTTGCGTTACAATTATATGGGGGCTTGTCAAAAATATAACATCGGTATTAAATAAAACATAGGCCTACACTGATAATGGCAATTATTCATATTCCCAGTGGTAATTAACACTATGTATTTATTTAATCGCGAAATCAATACAGCGTTTAGGATTTATTAATGAAATTGTTAAAATGAACTCGGGGCGAGTGATATATGCACTATTGCTCATATTTATTGCGCATTCCGCAACATTATACGCTTTAATAAATTAGAGAAATCGGCTACGTTTATTGCCTGCTTTTCCGGAAGATACAATAGCTTTCAATTGACCTCTCTGAATCAAAAACTTAAAACTCAAAAACTGGAAAATACATCAGTTCAAAAAATTGTCAGAGAACAACTAATTACTAAATTCAAGAGCATTGTTTTATAAAGATCTAATATTTCAGAATTATGTAAATTGTCATAAATAAATATGTCACTTACAACTTACCCATTGCTGGGTGTGCCAAATTCATGTTACCTATTTACTAAAGAGTTTATTTAAAATATAGGTTAGAAAAATATGAGAATTAAGTTTATATTGGATAATGAGGATAAATTGTCGTCCTAATGAGTTTTCAATTAGAATTACAATAATTCGCAGACTGTTATAATTAATATTATTGAAATAATTTTCAATTTAGTTTAATGAAGGTAATATAATTACGTTAAAACACATTTGGAGTAATTAACAATAATAGTAATTCGTCCGTTTTATGTTATTGGCGCATTAGGATAGATGCGGGTTTTTCCGAGAGTTTTTTGGTGGAGCGCCAAGGGAAACTTGTTGATAAACCATTTAACTTTTTCGGCTGAGAAGCGAGTCCTCAGCTACGGTGGCCATTACTCAGTCGCCATTTGTCATAAGTGACTCCGGGCGATGTAGAGGTCACCAGTGTAGTTGCTGGCTAGCGAAAAACTCCGGAATTAAATGCTCATAACTTTCCCGGATAGTTCAAGTTCATCAGGCCCTTTCACAACACTCCCCGGGATTTTTCACTCAATTCTCCGACAGCATTTTCAGAGGGAAATCACATTTGCTGCTATACTTCAATAGACACTACAGAGAAAGGCACCGGTGTTTTGGTGTTTATAACCAGTGTTGTGACTGATCTAGAACAATTGATCTAGATCATTAATCTGTTTCAATTACATGATCTTTGAACTGATCTATATAATTTACGGCCGAACTCACCATTCCTTAATCATAGCTTGATTCATTAATCAACTCTGATCCCTGAATCAATTAAATTATCATTAAAAAATCAAACTAATCAAATCAATGATCAACTGATAGTCTTATTCCATCTATCAATTTTTGATCATCTGATTTGATTCTCGTTTTGACAAAAAGATATTGGCTGTTAACACTAATTTTTTGTTTTTCTTTTTTGCCATTTTAATTTATAATTATATTTGTCAACAAAAAATGACAGAAAGTTTAATTCACATTCATAAAATTATATGTCCTGTCAAAAACAATAATAAACTAAACAGTGAATAAAATTGGTGAATTAGAAAAAATGTTGAATTGATTCTTGAATCAAGTGATCATTAATCAATGAATTTGGCTGTTAATATTTTCAGATCTTAATCTTGATGTAGATCAAATTAATATCATTACGGTATGTTTGGGGCGTTAGTGCCGAGTAAAATTAAGTCAATGGTGGGTAAATGTAGGAAATGTTTCATTTTATGTTATCGGTTTGCATGTACCTATATATTTTAACATATAATAAAAATAGTAATTTATCAGATTTATTTGAATTGATGGTAATACGATGAGGAAATGTTTTAAAAATACTTTCTAGAGTATAGCTGAAATGTGTCGTGAGTTTACAAATATTTTTAACAGCTATTTGACAGTGGTTTAGAATTGCAGAATGACAATGCTGCTGTCAATTTTACTTTGCTCTTCCTTTTGTATTTAGATCTTATATTGTTATTTTTATGATCATATGTACAACACAAGAACAATAACGACAACACAGAAATATAACATTGTATATTCTACTACACTGTCTAATACTTGTCAAACATCTGTTAAAATTGAAAAATGCTTCAGAACGCCATATTGAATTTCATCTGTCCTGGAATGCTGTGTTGGCATCCTGTGATCTTTTTTATGATCTTAAAAAAAGATAAGTACCTAATATAAATGATCTGTTCTAATAAAATATATTTCAACAAAAAAATGATTTTTGATCTTATTTAGAACATTTAAAATGTGAAGATCTTAATCTTGATTTAGGTCCTTTTCAAAATGATATGTCACAACACTACTTATAACGAAAAGACGATAATGACGAAAATTCAAGGTACTGGGTACGTTTTCCTTGTGAATTAATCGTACAATAATTTGGATATAATACGGATTTATGCGTAATGTTAATTTCCCTGAACCACTACTGCTATTCATATTTTGAAGTATGAGCCATTATTTAAATAAATTAAAATACCGTTGGGAATGAGTGGTTCAGAACCCAACAATTTAGATATTTCTTAGTGAAAATAACGACTTGAGTAAAATTAAATAAGTAGGATTTTTAAATGAAAAGTAATTCAACTTCTGCGGAACGGCAAATGAAACTTCTTTAGCTTAATGTTTTTTGTAAACAAGGAAAAATATGTCCTCCCCGTAATCCCGCTGTGAAAGTATTTGTCTAACTTTATAACGGTGTACAAAATTTTGTAACCATTAAGCGACTTCTTAAAGTTTAATAGCATTTATAAGTTAAGTTCTTAAGAGGCCTAGTTCATTTCATAAAATATGCAGAACATTTTAAGAGCTTGGAGCATACGCGTAATCGGATAGTTAGTACCCAGATATAAAATGGTAAGTTTGAAGAGTTCATCGCCGTATGCAACTTCTTCAGGGTTGGATCTAATCATAACTAAATAGACATCAAACCAATCGCAACCAATTTTTTTTGATAAAGTTTATATAGTAGAAATATATATTTTTAGACGATCGAGCATTAAAAAATGTTTTTTGATTAGGTTTTCACGGTAGCAAGCTTTTACTGGTTGCTACGTCTAACGAAACAAATGCACAGAAATTATTTAGCATAGTCATTTATTGCTATTAAAATTAAAAGTGCAGTTACTAATACTACAATTATTGATAAATAATATTATCTTATGAATTATTTTCGCAGTTATTTATTACACAAAAACACTATTACAATTGGCAACTGAAACAAATGTTTAACAAATACAATAGAATGAGATTTTTGCTCAATACACCTTATTTTGAATACTTCTTTTTACAGATATTGACGGAAATTTAGTTTTTATCATGGAAAATTTTTGTAAGCATTACGAATGATACGGACTACCGAAATAGACAATTATTACAAAACTGCCTCTTAATACTTAATAAACTATAAAGAAATAAACAGTATAGATAATGAAACAAGAAAGTGTGTTGCAAACAAATATATTGTACGAAAAAAAAATTAAATTTGACTCACCAATAACAGACAGCTTCACCCTGATATTTTTCGTAGGTGATCGAAGATAATCAATTCGGCACCAATATTCACCTTCATCTGCTTCTGTGATAGGTAAAATGGTTAGAATTGATGGTTGGGTTATGGTTCGAAAATCGACTCGTTGGTCGAGCAATGTATCGTCGTGCCATTTTGCTGGCCCGTTGTTGTCTGATCGCCTGGTATCATAACTGTAACAAACAAAAGAAATAGTTTAGGATTATTATTCACATTTTCACATATTTATTTCATTTATTTAATTTATAGTTTATAGGGAGATCTGCACTAATAGGGTACAGCGGTATTTTTATTTTTAGTTACAGATTTGTAATCACTGGGATTTTAACCTATATGGTGTATTGTGCCGAAATTTCTTGTGATATTGACCGCCCTAGAAACTTATTAAAAACTTTAACAAGGTGTCCCAGTTCCAGGCCATTTCAAGTCCTGATTGACCTAATCATAAAGAATCCTTTCTATCCCTATCCCTCGGCCTATCCTGTATCGATTATCCGGGATGTTCACGCCTTCCTAACGTTTGTCTTCCCAGTCCCTGAAGTGTTCCTGTATCCAGACGCCCGCGTCTCCACACATATATTATACAGGATGCGTAATGGTTTCCCAGAGGGAGACACCTTCCACCATTCCGGGATACTGGATACTCCCGGAAACAACTTGACGGGATACGTCCATTGCCAAGTTTTTCTAATAAATGAAGCCTGCATATATTACCTATAAAACCACCTTCAAAAACGGACGAAATTTAAAAAGCAGGATTAACTGTTTATGCATTGTTTCGGATACTTTAAAAATTGATTTCCAATCTCTTAATTTCTAAATTATTACTAATATTTGCATGGAGATTTGAAAATCTTTTTCGCGCCACCGTTGACGTAAGCATAACTTATTTTCATAGCAACATAAGTCGAAAATTTCTGATAACATTTAATATTTGATTACCATTGTTAACGGTGTGTTACAGAAAATAAAAGCACTACTATTTTAGGATAATTATAAGATTTCCAACTAACTTCAGATTCAGTCCGGAATTGTAAGACGCACACGAAATTTAAAATGAGCGTTCAAACCAACATTAAACCTAACTCGAACCGATAGTCGTCTATTTCTATTAATTTCGGAACGACTCTAAATCTTTCGGACGGTCAAATCAGTCAGAGGATTGTAGCATTTACTGTTAGTCAGAACTTATGACAATTTAATTTAAATAACCTCAAAGTTGTATAAAGCTTAAAATAGTTATTGGCGTACGGTTACGGACTTCGGCTGCGGAAGCTTGTAGATTAAGTAAGTATATACGACGGAGTTTATTTTTTTGAAATGTAGTGTGGTGGTTGTGGTATAATGGCTTGTGGTATTGAAAAGGAGGGTATGTAAATGAGGCATTTCCTATGATAATAGGCATTCTGTGCATTTTCAACAAGTATTTATAATTTTTTGAGCGAACATTAGGCCGCGAATCCATCATCCGCAATAGCGTATGCAAATGTCTTCCCGGTCAGTTGTGCGGGTCTTCCGCCTACGATTTACATATTGGCACGATTTAAAACGGCGGCACGGAGCACGGCAGCTGATCCGGGAACGATTTCTCTCTTTCCGGAGCCTGAGCCCCGGTTTCCGCTAGTTATGCGCTGTTTCCGGGACCGGAATCATCCCCTACACACTACAGCTTATTAAATGTATTGCAAAAACTTCTACTTCATTTGCAAACCAAATAAACCACACGTTTTTTCCACTTATACATTCTTTTATGATCTGGGCGCATTTGAATAGAGTAATTGGCAAAAACAACAATCACATCAACATTTTATCGTGTTTTTAACCCCTTGAGAACTCACGAAGGAGACAACACACCGTTGCACAATTACGATTTTTCTATTTGTCTTTTTGTTACTGCATGACGTTAAAATTTATTACACATTTCATTTGATTAACTAATGGTGTTAGAGGTTTAGTCGATACGCTGCAGTACAGAAAAACTAGAACAAATTCCATTAAGTTTTTAGTTTTTCAAATAAAAATAGCCCCTGGGATGCTCTCTTAACAATAGCAGCTTGATTACTTGATAATGATGACTGGTACATGTTCATGACATTATATAGTATTTTACAATATTAGCCAGGTAAAACAGTTTTTACTGGTGATAGGAGGAATTGACTGGCGAGCCGTTTAGGCGAGCCTGTCATCTCCTTGAACCAGTAAAAACTGTTACCTGGCGTATAATGTACAATAGTTTACTTGTTATTGACTTGTAAATAAAATTAAAATTAAAACCAAATTTTGACAGTTACTAATTTTGTGTCAAAAATTGTTTTAAATGATATATCGTAAGCCTTGGAAGACAATAAACAATGGAACTACTAGCCAGTAAAACTGACAGGTGTCATCTTAACATGCTAGGTACTAGTAAATCTGACAGCTGTCATTTTTACAATGTAGTAGCTTGTAAAAATTAATTTACCTGGCAACAAAGAGTTAAGATAAATGATAGTTTACAAGTCAGTCACAAGTAAAATATATATTGTATCTGCTAAAAATACATAAAATAATGAGCTTGATTTAAATCGAGAGATTATTTTTAAATTGATTTACGAGTAAATAAAATTTTATAAAATGATATATTTTGTCCCATTGTTTTTAATTAACAAATTAATAAATGAATTATATTAAGGAGCACAACCGCTACTTATCACATATACTTGAACTCTGAAATTTTGTATTGACTGTTTTTTTTATTAAACATGTAATAATTTGTATATGACAGGATATCTGCATAGGAAGCTCATAGCAGGTTAAACATTTTCAAGTTTCACGACAGTTTTGAAGTATATCTAAGATATTTTCATATTTTTCGACAACTATTTAAAATTATTCTCCTTAATAATAATTTTTCATTATTCCAAAAAAAATCAATGATTTTTTATTTTTATGAAAAAATTATGTTATTAATTCCTTGTTCGAAGTAAAGGAAGTATTGTAATCGTGAGAGATTTCGGTTTTCAGATTTCAACGGAAATATACGTTTCGACTCTCCCTGAATTCATTTTGACTGGTTTAAGCATGATTCTTGCAAGTAACATTTAGTTATACACCTCCATTTTTTGTGTTCCAATTGGACTCTTCAGAACGGCTATTTATTTTTGGCATAAACTTAATAAAAATAATAATTTAGTTGGCTTTTAATTTTTGTAGGAAATATATGATTTGACAACTGTCAGAATATATGTATGAAATAAATGAAAACAATATCTCTTTTTTTGCAAGATTTTGAGCGATTAAAATAATTTTGTGTAATGCAATAAGGAATAGTGATGAACATTTTAATAAAATTTTACAAAAGATGATCCATTTCTAATGGAAATTCGAAGTGTGAAACGAATGGAAGTTGAAAAACGATTAGTCGTAGAATGATCTGACTTTCAAGTGAAATAAATTTAAATGAAGTGCAGCAAAAAAATGTATATAATTTAGCGTACAATGAAATCATACGGTGTCCACATCAGATTTTTTTTAATACTGATAATAAGCTGTGATTGATTCATTTATATTTGTGGTTGAATAGTTAACGAAAAATTCCATTTTTAAAATTAGTTTTTTTAACTTGATTGAAAATTAGATAAATTGAATCTAACAGAAAATAAATTTCTATATTATTAAATAAATAATTACTTGTGAAATAGTAAATAATTGTATATAAAGGTTTGAGGTGTACAATATCTGATTCTTTGTGAGCTTGGTATAATGGTGAAGAGTGGAAGACTGTTTGGTAGGGTGTATAATTGCAGAGAGTAGGGAATTCGGCAGTAATTCGTGCGTTGTTTGTGAATAAGAGGCAGCTCTCCCCAGGTGAAATCTCAATAGTTCCTGCGATGTGTGACGTTTCGGAAATTCAGGAGGGAAAAAATCCCGGAAGTTTTAAGTGGATATCCGGTTCGCTCGTCGACTCGTCGAGATCCTGCTCTCCGACAAACATAAACACGCCGGGAACTTTCCGAACAATCGCTAATTTATTTTCGCCATTTGATCGTTAGCTTGAGCATGTCTCGGGCTTCCAGAACTTCCGAGTTTCAATGGTTTTGTTGGCTTATTACGGGATAGTGTATCATCTAAGCAGCCAGAGGGCCTGTCGAAGCCTATTAGTTAAACTTCACCACCGTTGTCTTCAGACAACTTTCTGTGCCTCTCCATGTCACATGCACCGAGCTTTTTTAATTAATCATACCACCCCTTTTCTACTTTCACAACTATATTTCCAGTGGAAGCTTCTTCATTTTGCAAATTCACTACAATTCTAGAAACAGTGTCAAATGTATTAACCTGGATTTATATCTGACACAGAACATAGAAAGTTTAGCATAATTTAGTTTAAAACAGAAAACATAAGTAGAATTTTGTTTGAGAGTTCTATAATATCTTACATGACACTAAAAACAGTTTTTTGTTTTTATTGTCAACCTTCTTTTTATCAAATTGGTTGATTTTCTAATAAAGTGGATAATTTTACGTCCTCCCCTTCAAACTTAAAAAAAGGGTTTAGTAATAAATAGAAACATGTTTTTCCAATTTTTCTAATAGTGATTTCGAAGCAATTCGATGTTGTATATATTATTATTACTATATATTATATTTATAGAGGAAATTTCTCCGTCCTACAAATTCACTACATTTCTAGAAACAATGCCTCAAGTAACTCATGTTTTAGTTTCGTTAATTTATAATACTAATATAGCATTAAAGAATGGTGGGTATTTGGCTGCAATTCGGTGTTTTCTATTTTGTGCAGAGGGTAGAAGAATTGGAGCATTTGAGGTAAAAACAACACATTGCAGGACTATGTGTCACTAAAATAATCATACAAGAGACTAGCTTCCATCTCATACAGAATGAAACAGTAAAATCCCCTTAAAGTTTCACCGCGTATGACCGTACAGTACTTGTACATCCTGCATAATTCATAACTCGACACGCGAAATAAAATTTTGATTGTAGTGCCTTGGGAGATGTTCAATATCACTTTTAATATTAAGCAGATCCTGGAGCCAGCAAGCCGCAATGTACAGCCTGCTGGAAAGAAACACTTTGTAATTCCATTCCCCATTTAAGTGCAAACATAACTCTTAATGAAAACGAAATAAACAAAAATTCGGTAATAATAAGTGATCCGATGTGGAAGCAGTGATTTTTGGTGGTGTATGAAATGAGAGGTAATTACATGTCGGAGTCCGTATAAGTCGTTCCGCGACGTGCAGGAATATAGCAGGAAGTTGCTCTCGTCCAGACATCCCGGACGGAGACGTTATTAAAAGTTTTAACACTTGACGCGCAGCCAGTGCAAAGGAAATAAATTCCCAGCTGATATGATGTTTACGGGGAAATTAACAGTTTTAACGACTAACTAACGGTTTATAAACTCGAATATGCGCTTCTTTTGTTTGTTTTCTGGAGTAAAATGTTTATATCAAGCTCTTTTGCTACTTTCTTTCATAAATAAAATGAAGTACATTAACCTAGTTTAACGCACACGATGTGTATTTGTTCATCGTTTATTCATATCTTTTTTAATTTGTTGACTCTCGGAATGGAAATATAGACTAATATTTGAGAATATTGTATTTTATTTACACTATCTTCGTTTTAATTACGTACATTTACGTTCCAGAAGTTTACGTTTTAAAAGTTTACTTAGAAAAATAAATATTTCCAACTTTTAATTATTATTATGCACTCGTATAAATATCTACTTTACATAAAATAAATACTTTATACTTGCCTCTTGCTCTGATTCCAGTAAAACCTTTTACCTTCTGCTTAAAATAATACTACAGCAAACCAATAGCTTTGTTGCTTTAAACTTAGTAATACAAATCTCACCATAAATATCTAAATTTTAATTGAAAGTAGCAGACAGGCAACATCTTTTCCCGAATGTTGACGATTGTATATTCTTTGGCAACGTATGAAATGGCGGAATCCTTATAAACGCACGATACAAAAACATAGTAATACAAATCTCACCATAAATATCTAAATATTAATTGAAAGTAGCAGACCAGGCAACATCTTTTCCCGAATGTTGACGATTCTATATTCTTTGGGAACGTATGACATGGCAGAATCCTTGTAAATCCACGATACAAAAACTTAGTAATACAAATCTCACCATAAATATCTAAATGTTAATTGACAGTACCAGACAGGCAACATCTTTTCCCGAATGTTGACGATTGAATTGCTCTGATTTCAGTAAAACCTTTTACTTGCTGGTTAAAATAATACTACAGAAAACGCTTTTACATCAAAATCTTATGTAAAAACGAGCGTTAAAATTTTTATTTTATTATAAAAGCGAACTAGTTCACTTTTATAATGATATCGTGATTTTAACGCTCGCTTTTACAAAGAATATGATGTAAAAGTGGGCGTTAAAATCGCGATTTTATTTTAAAAGTGAGCTCGTAATACAGGCCAATAGCTTTGTTGCTTTAAAATTAGTAATACAAAGCTCACTATAAATATCTAAATTTTAATTGAAACTACCAGAATGTTGACTAAATATTTTAATTTAATTAATATCAGACAGGCAACATCTTTTCCCGAATTGAAGTTGACGATTGTATATTCTTTGGGAACGTATGAAATGGCGGAATCCTTGTAAATCCACGATACAAAAACAGAGCGGGCGGCGTTGGAATGGTACGTGACAGTGGCAAGTGTGAGGAGCCATGTTTGCTGTCCGGACTCGTGTCATATCTCACGGGCCAACGACGGCTTTTTGCAGCCGCCCAAAAAATACCCCTCCCGACATCGTTATTTAAACAAAATGTAGCGGGAAATTAATGGACGTCGCTTTGTCTCCGCTGAATATGTCACACACCACCGCAAGATTTTTTCGCTGGGAGGGACACTCTTCATTTCAAGACCACACTTTAAATATTAAATATAACATAAATAATTAAAAAATTTCTGCCTTAAAAGCAAAATGAAATATTGTTTCTTCTAGTATAAGCTATAATAAAAAAAATATTAACTTTAGAAAATGGTGGAGGTGCTTTTACAATATAAATCACTCATGGCGTTTTATCATTCTTGGTTGTTTCAATTTGCTTTGTGGTAGATATCTGTAATGTTACATTTATATCGCAGAGAGCTTCTTTTAAACGTTATTTCCCGGGTATCTAGCTGAATGTGCATTACGTGAACCATTTTTATAGCAAATAATTATTGACTTAATTGTATTTTTTTGTGCAAAATTTTCAATCATAGCATCTTAGTAAAATTTTCATTCCAAATGAATTGTAGGTACTATAAAATATAAATTTAAATAAATAAAATATAAAAAAAACATTATAATTTGTTTCTGAACACACTAACTATTCGCTTTAAATCACAATACCTCAATTAAAATTTTAAATTGTTTAGTTATAAAACTTTTATATTTTTATAGATCTGATACTTATTTTTTTCAATTCTTAACCCGTTCTAATGTCTTCATAATTATTATGTTTATTCCTGTTTCCATTTTTTCATATTTGCCAGTTAAAGTGGAAGGATTTATACTACCATGAATTTTAAGTGATACTAGCTTTTTCTGTTTTTGTTCTTTTAAATTAATTTTAAGAAATTTATATCCGAATTTTGTTATCAAATTTATTAAAAATTACTTTATATCTACCTATCTGAGGATGATTTATGCGTTTAACTTACGATATTAATCTCCAATGTCTCTATCGTGCAATAAATAGTATTTCAAACTCATCATATTGACGTTACGAACAAAATTCATATTGTCGTTTGAACATGCCTAATACTGTTTGTACAGACTAATATTCGGTAAATAACATAACAACAAGTAAAATAACATTTTTCTGTCAAAATTTGATCTTATTAGTAAATATAATATTTATTTAGTAATACGATGCTCATGTCAATCTAAATAAATTCGTCTGAACAATTTGTCAGTGCCAGTACCCTTAGATTTTTTTCTGTTTTGCATTAGCACTAATATTGTGGGTTACTTCTATTCCTTCTCAATTTTTCTTATTGTGTCTTTTGTTTCTTTTGTAGCATTTTCCCGTATGATAGCGGTGTAGTTCATTTCCCATGTATTTCCCTCAATCATCCAATCCAGTATAATTAAAAGTTACTGTGAGTTGGTCGGCGTCGCCTACGGGTGCCAAAGTTCGTGCGCCGAGCGTTAGCTAGTTATTAGTAAGTAATTCTGATTCCACCGCACCGGAGATTAACATGTTACTTAGCTCAACTGGGGCGCCGACCGACGGGACGTAAACTTACCACGGAGTGAGGAGTCGTTGCCTCATTGCCACATCAAAAAAGGACATACATTATATATTGCTTTTATCATTCCTACAATATTAAATGAAAAAACATGTAGACATGCTAATACAGATATAATATTTGATTACAACAAAAAATTATTGATTGTAATCATCATTTCATGAAAAACATAATTACGCATATTTTACTTATTTGTTAACCTTGATCTTTCTATGTTTTTGTGTGTAAATATATAGAGATAATTTTTTCACTATGAATCGTGATTACAACAATGTTTGCGAAATTCATTTCAAATTAGATACAGTAATTGATTTTGTGGTCTATCGGGGCTTATGCCCCCAAGGAAAATTTTCCTAGGGGTAATGCCTCCCAGAAGACATTTTCCTTAACGAAGCTTTTTTTTACACCAGTAATGAAGCCTTGAATTGTTATTATTTTAAGTAACTGATTACTACCCTAAAATGAGTGAAATATACACTCTTTAAAATATTTCTTATGTATATAAATTTTTATTTTTAAATTCCTACTTGTACAGCCACAATTACAGATTGAATAACAGTCAATAAAAATCCACAGAACCGGCAATAATGCGCGTCTCAGGATATACCGGGGATCCTGAGAAGCTACAGTACCTAGTCCCGCTCTGCTGTAGTATTTCTTTTTTCATGTATGTTTTGATCTTGGTAATTATAAAAAAAATTGTCCCCAAGGAAATTTGAATAAAATAATAATGAAATATTTATTTGTATTAGAAGAAAAAGGCAGTGAAATGAGTATGTGAGGTAAAGAATTGTAATGAATAAATTTGTGGAAAGGTTGTGAGTGAATTCCTATGGAACTATCTATATGTAAATACTCCGATAGAAAGCCAATACAATCAGTGTTATTTGCATTGAAATTATGTGATTTTAATTTCCGCCCAAGACAAAATCACTTAAAATTTTAATTTGGCTGCTGATATCAATCAGTAATTCGAAACAAAATTTGATTAGAACCGCTTTGCGGCAGTGGGTTCTCTGGAATAACGGAACGGAACAAAAGCAAATGAAGGTAATTAACATTGCGCTGATTAATTGCCAGGAATAATCATTAGCGACATTTTTAATGTAATTCGGCGCGCTGAGCGTTATTTACTGGCAATCGGCAAACAGAAAGGAACGTAAGTCACCTGCCTGTTTGTCCAGCGTTTTTCTCTAATCGCTCTGTTATTAAACCGGAATTTATTGCTCCAATACCCGCGATTTTCTGCACCTGCGGAGACTTTGATGCGATTTCCACATTTATTCATTCTCTCGTTCCAATTTCCCACACAAAAATCAACCCTACGTACTTGCACAAATACAAACATTTGCCAAGAACTAAAGATTATTTAGTGGATTTATATAATAGAACACATCATAAGATAAATACCTACCTACAGTAGAATACTATATACTATATATTTTAGTAAATACTACAATACTACGCATAGTCCGAATAATTAGTACCAATAATATTATCTTAAATCAAAGAAATAAAGAAAGAAGAAAAAATGATAATTCCAAAAATATGTTTTTCAATATACATATAAAACGCTATGATAAATAATTTGTAATGTCTACATTCGAAATAATTTTAAAAAATGATATTTTTTAATAATTTCAGTATCAATTTCTTTATACTTTTTATTTGTAGCAATGAATTGCATTGATTAGTTTTTGACAAAGAATGAGACTAAGTTCAATATTGGGATCAACATTATGCTGTGATAAGGTTTTAATTATTCCAATATTGCATAATTTGGAACAACTAAAAAATAAACATCAAAAGAAGACTACATACAAGACAAAAACAGGTTAATATAAAAAAATAATTTTTGTAGAATTTATTATTATTTTGCTGAATTAAAAATTAGTTTATTTTGAAATTTTCAAACTTCAAAGGTAGTACCTTGAAGTTGTAAATTTGAAAATTACAAAATTTCTTTCCCTCCAGTTCATGATTTGAATTTGCCAGCGATATTTCTGTGACTGCTCCGTTAAGAGATGAAATCTTCCATGTTGTAAATAAAGTGTAGCCTCGTCGTAGTATTGGGAAATAATTGAACATTCCTTCAGAGATATTAGGCCGGGGAAGTTAAAATATACGATGTCATGACAACACCCCTGCGTCCTCAAGAAATTCAATCAGGACATTCCCTCGGCAAACAGTTCGCGAATGCTACTCAGCATTGCCAGGACACGTGGAAGGATAAGGATTTTATAACGCGTTATTAGCTTCCAAAAGAGCACAACTCTCAATAAAAGAATCGCGGAATATGGCGCAGAACTCTTAACTCACCAATTTAAAGAATATCATTCAGACATTTTTCTTTACTTATATACCAATTACAACAATGAAATTTAAAATTTAATTTGATAATATTGTATGTAATATGTGTATACAGTGGCGACGACTTTTAATATTTCTCTCGGGTCAAAACCTAAAAAGTATATTCTTTACAGTCAAAAAAAATCAAATATTCAATAAAATGTCATTAGAGCAATTAAAGAAATAAGAAAATTAAATATATTTATCAATTTTTAGTTAGAAAATAAAATCTCTGCATTAACAATAAGTTTATATACTGTTACTTGACAGTAGCAGTTGTTATGAAAAAATAAATATCAAACGTAAAAATCTGCGTTTTTGTGACTAGATTTTTTAATTTAAGGACAAAATTAGAGTGAAAAGAAGGCAGATTTTGATGATTGATTTTATTTTTTCATGGCAACTGGCAAAACTTTTTCAACAATGTCAAAATAGAGATTATATTTTTTACTTAACAATTAACTTAAAACATATCATTAGATTTGTATTTTTATGTAGATTTGAAGTATGTAAAAATGTATAGGTTGTTTCATTTAAAATAGGAAAACTTGGTTCCACATCTTGAGAATCATTGGTTGAAATAAAATTTTGATTCGCTCATTTTAATAGTCTTGTATATAGAAGTTGTTTGCTAATTTAACTAACTTTGTATCTCTTATAATACAAGATAGCAATGGTGGACTATTTAAAATGAACAGACTGTATATAAGAGAACATAAGATTCTGCCGTTAAATGATTCTTGAAGGGAAAAAGAAACAAAAAAATTTATTCTATGGGGCCCCAAAAATTTGTAACGCTTCTGGCCCCTTTACTGTTAAATCCGACACTGAACCAAATGCACTGTTTTTACTTAAATTTTGTTTTCCTTAAACGGACAATATCACATCGGAATAAATGTCAAATAAACTACATATTTAACATGACTGTAAAATTTTCGATTATATTTTTTTTTGTTCAAGTGTAAAAAATGAAACAATTTAGTTCCAAACACCTACAAAGATTTGAAGCTCATCCAAATACAAGTGCAGTGAAATTGTTAGGTAACAGTGAGGATAGACGACAACTAAAACGTTGTAAATATAAAAGATAACTTTAAATAATATTATATAGCTAATAGTTTAAGTGGGAAAATTCTCCTTATGTAATTCAAGTGACATAGCTATATTTTTATTTATTATATTATATTTAGATAAATTGTAAAATTCTTAGGAGATACTCGTATAAAAAATATTGTCTAATGCTTTATGATAAATTTTGTGGAAGTGTAACTGTACTCGTAGTTTCAGTTTGTTGTTTGTTGCTGACAGCCCAAACAAAGCCTCTTCAGCAGCTCATTTGCCTACCCCTTCGAATTTTCTATAACTAAGTTTTGTTTTGAGTGTTTACCGTGGCTATGGTAACGTAACAATCTATGAAAATACAGGTACACCGAAAGTAAACAGTTATTATGGATTGAATAAAATTCACAAAAAGTTAAAAGTAAACATAAAGTTTGCAGTGGATTTATAGAGTCGCTTGTTTAGGGAATAAAGAGCGTTCATCTAAACAGAAAGGGAAACATCAAAAACAATTTCAAAGAGGGTTGGGTTTCACATTAAACGAATGGAATTAATCCTTAAACTGGCTTATCAACAAGATTTAATCATTTTGCTTATTCGTTCTTTGATTTGGAAAATATTTTTTCACATTTCCACATTTATTTTTATTTGTATTATACCAGCAAAATTATTTTTTATTGAAATATTCGCAAACATAAAAATGACCACAGTAAACTATCACTTTTGATAAAATAAGAATCTTAAATATGAAATGTTATTAAAATCCATTTCAATCAAATTAGTTTAACATGCTACGCTAAAAATAATGTAAAGATCTTAATTCGTAGATATTTGTTAAAATCCGAAATGTTGAAATCTGTAAGAGTTAACCAAATAAAATCTGATGGAGTAAAAGAAAATAGATAAAACGTTGCACAAACAATATAAGCTTTCTGTAGATAAAACAATTTCTATTGTGGGTTACACGAAGTTATAAATGGAAATATAACCTATAAAAGTATTATTTGTAACTAGTGTGTCTGACTTTAATCAAAAATGCAATAAAGTCCCTGGGTCGTAAAGTCGTTTTCAAATAGTTTCGCTAATTATTTTTATAGCAGCAGGGACAATAATGTGAGAATTATAAGCCAATAGTATGTGGCCACGTGTGCATGGAAGGGAAGAGGAAACACGACGGTTAACCGCTTTTATTGCGCGCAATAATCACTTTTATGTTCGACGGAAGATATCAAGTCTCTACGGTGAATTTGCCCAAAATGAAACTAGATTTTATTTCGAATACCCACATGTGTTACGATACAATAACACTGAAAGCTTTTCTGTCGGAGTCATAGTCAATATTGGTATATTTCATTTGATTACAACAAAGCAAATATTATTGATTGCTGCAATCAATTCATATCCTATCAAATGTAATACTTTTTCAGCTTTTGACTTGTCAATTTACAATAAATACACCTTCTATTATTTATATACCTAATATGTTTTATTAATATTCCAAAAAGCAAAATTTTCACTTTCCAATCAACTTTTATTAACAAGGATAAAATTATAATTTGGGAATCAAAAGTATTTTCATTTCTTTTTTTATTTAGAAATATTTTGCAACATCATCTAAAATAGTCATTAGCATCACAATAAATTTTTATATACATTGATTGTTTGATTAAGGCTTTGTCTATGTCATTGAGTATATTATGGAGTCTACTTTTGTTCTCGTAGGGATTACATTCCGTAATTATATGGTCAATACTGAGTGGAACATTATCTGTGGTACACTATGTGGGTTTAGGTCTATTGAAATTGTTTTGGTGTATCAATTTCGTGTGTTTGATTCTGGTCTATGTTCCATGTAATCACGATTTAGTCTTTTGGTCAGCTGATTTCCATGAAGTACTCGTAGATAGTATTCTTGTTAATTTTCCACAAGTAGTTGTTCATTGTTCTAATCCAACTTTCGTTCTATTCCTCTTCAAGTCTGTAACTAGTGATTTTTTTTTATAGAATATATTCGTATGGAACGTTTTTCTTAATGGTAATTTCTTTAATTAAATATTTTTGCTCACACTAAATGTGAAAATACATATAATACGAAATAAATAATAAATAACTTTAGGTCTATTACATATTACTGTGTTACTTTGTTGCTAAAATTCTAGATTTACCAACTGTAAATACTATTTCTATGAAAATATAATATTTAAAGTGTAATAATTAATAATTAATAATTACAATTACTAAAGTCTTGGTAAAATCCAGTAGAAATAATAAAAAAATATATTATGTTTTTACAAAAAGCAGATTTTAATTCGATTTATGTATATATTTTATAATTATTTCTTTAAAAATTTTTTGTACATTATTTATTTATCACAAATATGGGTAAAGGTATATTTATATAGAAGAGTGGGCAAATCCCAACGTTGACAATCTTTAACCAAATAAAAATACTACTGTGTCTGAGTGGTTCGGAATCCATAACAAGCTATAGGTCCTTTACAGAGGCTGTAGGTTGAAAATCCACCAAAATGCATGTATGATAATGTTCCTCATTGTATTGCTGGGATTTACTAAGCATCTCGCTAACATTGAATATATATCACAGGTTCCATTTCATGTAGAAAATAAAGAATTTGAATCAGTAGAACTCAAATCCGTGTTCTCAAATCATAGCTCGTTATTCTATTTATATAAATTCAATTTTAAATTGTAAAATTTTCCAACAAATGTAATGTATATAATGAGGCAGAGATTTTGAAATGAATTTCGCCTTGGAAATATCTTCTTTCTTGCGATAATAAAAACTGTGTAGAAGCTCATCTCGCAACGAGTTAATTAAAGGCGCATTAAGAATTAAATTTGCCGTAATCCAGTCCATTGAAAGGCGACGCATTGAGCATTGAACTCCTATTCAGCGCTGGTTATTTCCAACAGGTATCCGATATAAATCTACCTAAAATCCATCCGATAATTTATCTTCAACAAGAGGAGAACAAGAAGGGTTCCAGAGCCTCACGGGCTAAAAACCACCGCAAAAAATGAAGCCTTTCACCGGGAAATTTCCCAGATAATGTGCTGGAAAAACAGTTTTGTCTGGTTATATTCAAGGACACCAAATCCAACATCATATGTTATTCTTCTTATAATACTTCTCAGACGTTATTATCAGATTCGAAAAACGTGAAGATAAGCACAAAATATTGTACTATTATGACTTTTTTTTCATTTGAAATATTATCATAAGTAATCTGATGAAAGCCATGAATTTATCAGTAAACTTTACGAACAGTTGATGCTTAGTAACAAACAAACGAGTGTCAAAAATGGCATTTAAATCACGACAGTAAAGTTGGAGAGATCTAATAGTTATTTTTCTATTAATTGCGCAAAGTTCGTGTTTTTAGTGCATGAAATGTTACTTTTTTGACGAGGCTCGCCGAGTTAAAAATGTCAATCGAAAGCACTAAAAACATTCGCACAAAATAAAAACAATATTTTTTCTACAACAAATTTTTATCATTATTATAATACTTTTCTTTATCTATACAAAATAAGTAAATAAATGTTTTCCATCACCGTGAAAAAAAAGGTTTTCCCAGGTACTCGCTCACGGTGTCAAGGTAGTACAACAACTGTTAAAAAATTGCCTACTTTGTACATTGTTCTTGGAATAAATATTCATTTGACAATTGTTTAAAAAAATCATTTTTGACTTAGATTGTCGTTACTTCGCAGGAATTATGAGTAAATTTTACCGATTAAATTCATAGCTCAAATTATATTTGCCTGATTATTTAACGAATGACAACAGTACAAACAAAGTGTTTTATATAAGCAAAATGTATGCTTGACATTGATACTATGGTGTTATCATTTTTTTCATTAAAAAACTGTCTATTTCCATCTAATGAAGCATTTTGAATGAATGAAAATGACACGTGTGGAATAATCTGATTAAAAATCGAAATAATAATCATAAATGCTTGTTTCATATAGAATGGATTTTAAATAGAAATAAAATAAACGAGTGTTAAATTAATAAAATTTTCGTGATTTAGCTATATCAGCACAGTAGTTAATGAGAAAAATATAGTGATATAGTCCTTTACCCACAAGGGTATGACAAACTGCTCTCTAGCTGATACTTCGATATCACAGGAACTCGCGGCGTATTTTTATTATTAATTATTTATATTATTATTTATATAAATATTGGATCTTTTGTAATATTTTTTTGTCATTACGTTCTATTTAAACCAATTTCAACATAAATTTCTATAAAAATGTAGGCCCTTGAGACTAAACTGACATTTATCAAACGTTTTAAATAGTACTATTTATTTACATTAACAATTTACAAAGGAGCAATTCTACCAATTCTAACTTATGGGGCACCGGCTTGGATTTCAGCGTTGAACAAAGAAAAGAATAAAAAGAATATTGAAAAGAGTACAAAGATATAAAATAGAAGAAAAGGTAGAAATGTATAATAGATTATGATAAGAATTTGGGAGAAGCGATGAAATTTAAAAAAGAGGAAAATATAGCAGATAATAGTCTGAACTTATTGATGGAGAATAGATGAAAGAAAAGACAAGTGACAGCAAAGATTGAAGAAATTAATAAAGACAAGTGGCAGGTGGAGAGAGCTGCGTGGAGTAAGGGTGAGTTAAGTCATATTTCCCATCAGTGCAGTCAAGATTAGTAGCAAAAATACCACCATTTCCTAAAATGACTGTTTACTTAAGAAGAGTTATTTTCATAGATTTAAAATTATGGAAGACTCTACATGTTTACACAGTTTGGAATACCAAACAATTGATCGTTTATTACATATGCCCAATATTAATGAGTCAAAGAACATGCCTTCGAAATGAAATTTTAAGAAAAGATTGTCTACGGTCTTCTAATAAAAGAACACCTTGTAAATAATTGGATATTTTGATATTTTCTTAATAATGTTATATTTTTGATATAAGTATTTTATAGTTTTGTTAATATGCATGTAGTATTATTTGCATGGATGGAACATGCGAATAAATAATATATTAAACAAAAAAGAAAATGTACAGAGTGTGTCTTGTCAATTTTGTCAATGAACCTACGCTGCACAGGTGACAAAGTGCAGCATAGGCAAAACACCTAGACTTGCAAAGTGAAGCTCGTATTTAATCCACAGTGAATTCGGGTCGCGAGAATTTATTGGGGAAATTTTCCCTTACGTTACATTTACCAATTGCCGGGATGTAGATGGCGTTCGACTCCACTGCACGATTGATGCGGACACTCTATGAGAAATAGTTTCCTCTAATTTCTCCCCCAAAGATCAGTTCTAGAAACTATCACACTACATTAAGTGTTTTAATGGGAATTCCAAAATCTTCAATCGGAAATGTAATATCGATAGTATTAATAACCTTCATTTCGAATCCTAACATTTTTAGTATATCTAAATCTAGTAAATCCTACATATTTAATTTATTAGAAACCTTATTCCGTAAACTAAACTGGAAAGAATAGAAAATACGCATAAATACATAGTTTAAAACTATACCATTTAAAATTCGCAGACGCTATAGGTTCTAGTCATATTTTCAAAGACAGCAGATCTTTCAGAAATGGGAATAAGTAAATAAACATACCTCGATATTAAAAAAAAAAGAACTAAAGTCAGGTCTAACAATGCCAAAACCCCAATTAACATAGATATCTGAGAAGAGAGAACATGTAAACGAATACAAATACGTACGTCAGCTACGACCTTTGAAAGAGAAGAGTACAAAAGAATTATAAAAACCAATCACAACTTCGTTGAAATTAAAATAACCTACATATTAATAAAATACCTCATGCTTTAAATAAGTGGATTAAAATAATTGCTAAAATATTCTAACAATTTTCAGTCTTTATTTTTCGTATTGTTCATCTAGTATTATTTAACTGGTTATAAATCTTTTCTACACAAACAACCTTTTTCTTTTAGTGAGATGTTTCATCACATTAACTGTAATTCGTTTCATACTTCGAATTTCTTTTAGAAATGGATAATCTTATTAATTTTATTATCACTATTCTTTATTGAATTACAGAAAATTATTTTAAGGGATGGTTAAAATTTATATTTCTGATGAAATGTAAGAACCGAACTTTTTTGTAACTATAATATTTTCTTTACCACATACAAGGAATTAAAAAGAAAAGTATGCAATTAGTGCCAATAAATATCTACTTATAATTCTGTTGTTAATATGCTTCTGAAATCATACATCGTTGACATTCTTATCAGATGACTGTACATTCTCAGCATGAGAATGTTCGGAAGGACGAAATGATCATAACAATAAACATATAATAGTGGAATAACGTGTGTTCGATAAAGTAGCAAGTACTATTAATGTGATTCTCAAACTTGTGCGAAAGAAGAAAACCCATGTTGTGAATTTGCCGGTGAATAGAGCGCCTAATATATGAGTGAAATAAAGCAAAATGTCGCTTGCTATTTACATGCAGTGCAGGCCGCGAAGTGAAGCTCCAACATCCGTGTTTTCAAGCCATGTTTGCACTAACTTCGGATTCAATGAAGTTTTATTTGATCTTGTTGTACAATCGCCAACACCAACCTAATATCTTGCTGTACGTACGTAAATGGACTCCTGCACTAACAATTAGGGATATTGCAGTTCACTCAAACGAATGTGTCTTTTCATTTCGCTACTTTGCTCGCTTTTGTTATTATTTCCAACAACTACTTATCAGATTGTTTTGATTCTCAAAACAATCCAATCCTCCTACGTACTATTACAAAAATATTATCAAATACTTATTTTTCTTCCCACGGCATAATACAGCGTACGTAAAGAACTTGTTTCATGGCATTTTACTTGCATTTTATTCTAAATGGGAGATATTGACTTTTAAGGAACAATAAAAAATAAATACCTACTACTATAAGCTGTAAGTCCTATACAAATGTTTTTAGTGAAATCTTTTTGATAAAATCGCAGTAGCATCGTTAGGGTTATACTTTGTAGATATGAATATTTTTTTGTTTATCATTCGTGAAATAATCAAGCAAATATAATAGGAGCTATGATTTAATCTGTAAAATTTATTCATAATTCCTGCAAAGTAACGACAACTCGGGTTAAAAATGATTCTTAAACAATTCCAGCTTGATGTTAAGATCTAATTGTCACTTTCATCACTTGTTTGCCTATTTCTATGCAATAACTATTCATAATTGAGTTCGATAAATTCATGGCTTTCGTTACATGATTTATTATTAAGATTGACGAGGCTGGAAAATGAAGCTCAAACCCTACAATTTGCTTAGTGAGTCGAAGCGCTCTCACCAAATGAGCTATATACCACTGTTCGTTTATATTATTATGGAGTTTCACTCTTTATTAGAATATTCGGATGGCGATCTAAGGAAAACTTCCACTAAACATGAATGGCAACACAGGTATTTCACACTTCCAATGAACTTTCTAAAGGTTTAAAATATTATATTGAATATAATAATACACATGTCATACCAGACGAACAAATAAAACACTCATATTTTTTATATTATTATTTATAGTTTAGGAGAAAATAAATACTAAAAATTTGGAGAACCCTGCTAACGTCAAGTATCCCTTTTCCGAAACATTTACACCCAGATTCATAAAAAAGATTAGCCACTAACCCGGATAAAATATTAAAATAAATATTAAGAGAAATTGATTATAACCATAGCACAATGAATGCTTTGCGTCTGTCTAATAAAAGTATTTTTCTTCCTCTGTTTCATTTACAGTGCTGATAATCATCTACAAATATTGCTAATTCCACCAAACTAGTGAAGTTATCTTAGGAACTTAATACTTTTTATGAATTAGTTTTGGAGACATTTTCACATTTCAGGATATAACAAGTGGCTAATCTTTTTTATGAATCTGGGTATGCAAATTAATGTTGTTTTTATTATTATAATAAGAAGTTCTTTTATCTATCTTTATATTTTATGGCTTAGATATTGAAATTCAATTATGGTGACATAACCTATTGGTTGTAAAACCTTGTCAAAAGAGAAACGTCGTTTATTTTTGGGAGGTTGGTTTGCGGAAGATATTGTAAGTAGTGGTTGAACAGGACGATGGAGGGTAATAAATGTAATCCGTGATGCGGTAATAATAATTGGGTAGTAAGTGAAATAGTTGCGGTATTAGGAGTGAGTGCGGACAGGCGATAAGAGCAGAGCCGGCGGAAGGAAGCAACCGGGGCGTCGCCAGCATTCAAATGTCATAACATCCGTCACGTCGGCGCCAGACACCAAGTCGAATCTGCGACGCCCCGAGAAATTAGCTTCCTTAAATTGTTCCTAAAATATGCAAATGATGCGGGATTTGCATAATGGTGATGAGTGCGAGTATTGTCTGCGTGTTCTTGCCGTGTAGAATAATTCCGCCGTTATCACCGCCAGTCGATGTGCGAGACTAATGGCACTTTGTTTATTTGCGGACACTACGCCTGTTCCTTATGGCCTCTGGAGCTTTATACGCTACATAACTGCCAACTGCCGACACCGTCTTGGCCTGACAACTACGACGTACACTTCTGCTTCCAACTTGCAATACTGACCATACTACAACATAAAATCATTCATAATTTTTTGTGCAGACGCCTCAAAATCCTTAGCTGTATGTGTTCAATTGTAACATTTTCTTTTTATTTGAATCTATTTGCATTATTACTTGTTTCTAAATTATTTTTTATATATTTTATAGCAAATTTCTACTTCTCTCTTATCAATAAACATAGCTTCTCATTTTAACAATAAAAACTAAACACTAATGTCTAGTTGCACCAACAAAGCTTAAATTTTAAATAACATTTAAACAAAAAAATGCTACAGCAATGTTGAATAGTTCATTTGACATTTTATTCGCATGTAATATTGTTCATTTAAGGAAAACTTAAATTTCAAGTAATATTTGTGCAAGCCGCCATAAAAATCCGATTTAAAAAAATTAAAATAAACTGATTTTTTTATATAAATCAGATTTTTTTTTATTTTTTTAAAAGCTAACATTATTTTATTTTTATCGATTATAGCAAAATAGAATATAGATATTTTTGGAATCTCTTCGATGTCATTATAATTAGAGTTTACTCTAACACATTTCAATGTAAATTTAATTAAAAATTACACTTAAGTGCAAAAAAATTCCGCGTTATAAATTCAAAATAATATACCAGTAAAGTCGTTTTACCGACGAAGTTAAACAGAAGTTCATAAAAGTATTGCCTCAAGGTAACATTATGCACACGCTATTCCCCCAATTTTCGTAAAACTGGAATGTTAAATAACAAATGCAGAACAAGTGATTTAAATCTGATTTAAATCAAGTGATTTATATCTATATAACCCTGGTTATTACTAATTTAATGTTCTGGAGAAGGGATGTGTGACGTCAGCATGGTGGGATCATGGGAAAAAAGCAGGTTAAAATCAATTTTTCATGTTTTGTTTTAAAATTATTTCAAAAATATTAAGTAATTGATGTTTTCATGTTTATTTAATAAATTTAGATAGATAAAATTGACTTCTGCAAATTATAAACAATATTTTATGTTTTTGTTGAATTGTTTTTACATCTTAACACCCTAAGGGAAAATTTGAAACATAATACAATGTTAATAATAATAAATTTATAATATAATTTTGTAAAAGAATATTATTTTACATATATAATATATCTATACAGTAAGTAAAAACGTAGGAAATGTTTGAGAGCTTTCAGAAAGTTCTAAATTTTAGAGAAATATTATATGTAATTACCATTTTCTAAAGAAATTATTAACATTTTTCTGTTATGATTATCAATAAAAAGTGACATTTTTCGTATTGTCTCAATTTTCGACATTTTATCACTTACCTTATTTGTTAAACAAAATTTCAATGCGAGGCCTAAAACACTCGCAAAATGGTTCTTACGTAATATCTCACTACTTGTTATTATCTGATGCTTAATAATTCTGTCACTTTGCGCAGGTCTCCCCACCATCTTCGCAATTGTTTAATGTCCGCCATATTGTCATTCATGTTTTTTCTATCAAGGATATCACACGTGCACGTGGTAAGTGTTGTTGACAATTTTTAATATTATATTTTTAGTAAAGGAATTGTTCAAAAATAAACTAAATATTATTTACAGTATTGTTATTGTATTATTATCGCATTTTTTGAAATAATAATTATTGTATTAGTTTAATTTAACAAAATAAAATTATTGTACGTATTGTTGAATATACTCGTATATTAATAATATACAAGAAACAAAACAATAATTATAATATTTTTAACTTTTTTTAAATTAGAACTATGTAAGTACCTAATAAGTAGTCTATCTACGTATATATGGGATACTAATATTTATTATTTGTTTCAGGTCAACATTCCAAATGCTTTCCCAATTATTCGACGATAATGGTATATGGTAACACAATATTTTTTTTTTTGCATGCATTATCTATTTATTTAATCATGTCCCTTTTGTAAATACTGATTACTTTTTTTATCCCAAGTAATTTTCAGTAATAGATATATCTAGATGGCTATTCCTTTTAATTTTTTCAAGTATTTGATTGACCTTCCCTTTTTTAGCCAATTTTAGTTTATACTTTTTTATTCCCTTATTTTGTTTAATTGCAGTCTGGATGGTTATTCCTCTATACCTTTTTGCAATATTAATTTATATTACTTTATTCCTTATTCAATACCTTGTCTAGACTATATAGTCATCTAGAGACTCATTTTATACTTGTGATTAATTTAGTCACATATTCAGATTTTTGCTTTTCATTTACTACTTAAATACAATAATTTTCCTAGCCTAGACAATTTTTATGTTGTGTCCCTTAAGCTTCAATTCGTCTAGTCCAGGGCTCTAGATGATTATTCCTTTATTTTTGTGGCCAGTTTTGTTTTTCTCACATAAAAGGGTTAATTTTTTTTAATGTCAATATTTTTATTCCCTAAAAATTTCAGTAGTGTAAATGGGTATTTATCGGGCCGGTTCCAAGGTGGGGTTCCAGACTCCGGCCGGCGCCGCTTTCTTGTGGGGTTGTTCCTTTGTTTTGAAGCTCTTTGCGGGTTGGAAATTGACGGAGCTGGGTGCGCTTCGGAGGCATAGTTGGTGTTTACATTTTGCAATAGCAATACATCCAACCAAAGATACCTTCAATCATTTTCACAATTCTCTAATTAAATTCAATAGTCCATATATTTTTATGATCAAGTCAATAGTTTCCTTCTTTCACCTTTTCTTTTCACCGGTGCATTCTTGGTTCTATGTATGCCATTCGTGTGCGTTTGACCGGTGTCCGGCAGGGTGGCATTTGGCTTTCGTGGGCGAGTGTGTGTAGGTAGGGCTGAGCGTGTGCTGGTGATGGATCTATGCCTCTTCGGTTCACTTTAGACTCTGGATATGGAGTTGCCTCTCTGAGTGGATTCCCAAGGCTTCGCTTGCAGTTGGTGTGTTCCGTGCCCGAGGTGCGGCCCCTACCGAGGGCCGGTGTCGATTTTCCAAATTTTTTGATTAAAAAATTGAAGGGGTACCGGGTAAGGGTTAGCGTTTTGAAATAAACAGGCCAATTATTAGTAAAGCGCGGGTTTCTTTATATTTTTTTTTTACTCAATCTGTGGCAACTCCTTTTTGTTCAACGTTAATTAAAATAATTTAATTTCCTAATTTCACTCTATTCTAGAATCTGGGATAATCATCTAGAGACACTTTATGTATTTATATCCCAATTTGTAATAAAATATAAAGCTCGATTCTTCCCTACCCCCTTTTTTGCTTTCCATTTATTTTTTAAAGGTAATTTCACTTCCCTAAACTACCCTTTTTATTGTCTGTTTCTACTTTTATCAGTTAGAATCAATAGTCTAGACTCTAGATGACTATATTTTCTTCAAAGATACATTCCTCAACTTTCGAGTTTAATTTTTCTACAATTCAGCCCCTTTTACATTGCTTTGCAATTGCCATAAAAAAATTGTCTTAAAAATAAATTTAATTCAACCCCTACATTTTAATAGTACATCCAAATATGTTTTAAGAATCAAGAATAGCCATCCAGACTTTCTGTATTATTAGTTATTTTTAATAGAACATAAATACATCCTTTATAGTATAATTTTATCGTCCAATTCAATTAAAGTACAATTTCTGAATTATTGCAGTAGCTCCTTTTTTAGAATCCAGAACAGCCATCTAGAAATTTAAAGTTCATTTTTGTATAAAACACAGGGTTTAAATCTTGTCCATTTTCTACAATTCAGTCCATTTAACATTGCTTTCTTCAATTACCATTTTTTTTTATTCTTTTAGTAGAACGTAATATTTTGCAGTATAATTTTATTTTCCAGTTTAGTTCAAGACATATTGTGTTACCATATCAAAATAATAATGCATCATACTCCATTTACCATTACTTTTAAAAAATATCCCCTCAAAATAAATAAGTTTACAAAAATCTTCGCCTTCCAACAACAGCTCTACAAGAATCTAATTTTTATTTTGAATTAGAGGTTGTGAGGTTTCAATTCAATTGAATTTGGTATTTTTAGTAAATAGTTTTTAGTTTCGTTGAAAGTTGAAGTTATCTTAGTTTTAAGTTACGGAAAGGGTTCAGCTGTTCTAGTTGTAAGATGCGACAAAGGTTGAACTAGTCTTAGTTTTAAGTTGTGCCGAAGACTGAAGTTGTCTTAGTTTCAAGATACGCCAAGGGTTCAGTGGTCTTAGTTTTAAGTCGCGCCAAAGTTTGAGGTTTTCTTAGTTTTAAGTTACGCCAAGGGTTCAGTTGTCATAGTTTTAAGTTGCGCAAAAGGTTGAAGTTGCTTAGTTTTAAGTTGTTTTGTTTTTAATTTTTTTTATTGCGTTTTTTTCCGGGTAATATTTGTTTTTTTTTTGTTTTCAGGTGTTAATTATTTTTTCTTTTCAGGTTATATTTGTTTTTTTTTCAGGAATAATTGTTTTCTTTTCAGGTAATATTTTTCTTAATTTCTTCTTTTCGGTTGTTACTTGTTTTTTTTTTGTTTTCAGGAAATAATTATGTTTTACTTTTCAGGTAATAATTATGTCTTTTTTCCTTTTTAGGTATTATTTGGTATTTTGTTTTATGGTAATCCTTTATTTCAATTTTTTCTTTTCAGGTGTTATTTGTATTTTTTTTTTGTTTTCAGGTAATAATTATTTTGTTTATTTTCAGGTGATATTTGGTTTTTGATTAATTAATAATTATGTCTTTTCCTTTTCAGGTGTTATTTGGTATTTTGTTTTCAGGTAATACTTTTTTCTATTTTTTCTTTTCAGGTGTTATTTGTTTGTTTTTTTTGTTTTCAGGAAATAATTATATTTTTCTTTTCAGGTAATAATTATATCTTTTTTCCTTTTTAGGTATTATTTGATATTTTGTTTTCAGGTAATACTTTTTTTCTTTTCAGGTGTTATTTGTTTTGTTTTGTTTTCAGGTAATAATTATGTCGTTTTTCCTTTTCAGTTTTTTTTGGTATTTTGTTTTAAGATAATACTTTATTTCCATTTTTTGTTTTCAGGTGTTATTTGTATTTTTTTTTGTTTTCAGGTGATATTTGGTTTTTGTTTTCAGGAAATAATTATGTTTCTCTTTTCAGGTAATAATTATGTCTTTTCCTTTTCAGGTGTTATTTGATATTTTGTTTTCAGGTAATACTTTTTTCTTTTTAGGTGTTATTTGTTTTTTTTTTGTTTTCAGGTAATAATTATGTCTTTTTTCCTTTTCAGGTGTTATTTGATATTTTGTTTTTAGGTAATACTTTTTTTTCTATTGTTTCTTTTCAGGTGTTATTTGTTTTTTTTTTGTTTTCAGGTAATAATTATTTTGTTCATTTTCAGGTGATATTTGGTTTTTGATTTCATAAAATAATTGTTTTTCTCTTTTCAGGTGTTATTTGTTATTTTGTTTTCTAATAATATGTTTTTGTTTGTTTTCAGGTGATATTTGGTTTTTTCCTTTCATGTGAATATATATTTTTTTTATTTCAGGTGATACATATTTTTCACTGTTTTCAGGTAGACATTTTTTTTGTTTTTAGGTGACATTCGATTTTTTATTTTCCTGTGACCATTTTCTTTTTTGTTAGATACGACGGCAAACAGGTAACAATAGCTTCACTATTAATACCTTCCCTCTCATCCCGGGGGCGGTTGAATACCGGGATGGCTCTATCCTTCCTTCCTTGCGTGAGTAGGCAGGCAGGATCGGGCCCCTGCCCTAGTGGAGAGACCTTGACGTGGTGGCAGGGCTTAACCATCTTCTAAAGCATTTTACTTAAATTTTGTTTGTACTTAAATATTGTTTGTACGCAATAGAAGATGGAACCAACGTCTCCACAATTAAATTATAATTATTATGACTTACATGAATTACAGTCTAATTGATGAAAAAAATTAATATAATTATATAATATTTGCCTTTTAAATACAGAATTACTTCATTTACAAACGTTTATTAATATTTGTAATGGTTTATTTAATGATAATCAGTTAATATTTTCAAATGAAAAATGTTTAAAAAGTCGACCCTCTTGGCTAAAGCTTTAAGTTTAGTTATGTTTACGTTTTTAACCGTACGTATGAGAACATAGGTGCTTTGGGTGTCCGAGCACCCACATTAAATTTTTTTTTAAGTTTTAACTGATTGATTTCTTTAACTTGATAATGTTCATATAGTGAGAAGGAAGCTTCATATTTCCATACAAAACAAAATATAGACTCGCATTTACAAACTATATAACAAGTATTGTATACCTGTTTGAGTCGGACAGTAATCTTACACTTAGGAAAAACTAAATATTGTGGTTAATAGATGCAATTTCTGTAGTACAGTGAACAATTAATATTAAACTAAAATTTTTAAATAAAAAACCAGTCCCCGTAATATTCACTAACTAAGATAGTGCTCACTCATTATGAAGTACCTACTCTTATCCTTGCCTTATTGTAATTAGTTCAAAATCACCCTCCGTAAAAACCATCATTACTGCCACAATTAAGCAAAAAGTTGTCTCAATTAAGCGTTTAAAATATTTATTAGTTTGATTTTATTTCTTTAGGATCAGATAAAAAAGCTATTAAACGGAACCGACTATACATAATACTTATCATGTGGGCACCCCCGACTAAAATACATACCCGGCGCCTATGGTGGGTGGTCTTCTTTTATTTATTTGATTTGCAACATAAAACCAACATCATTCCAGATCAGTTTTCTTAATAGAAACCCCGACAATAAAATCCAAGATGATTTATTTACTTTTAAACTAAAACGATTTAAAAACAAGTGCAGACGTCATAAAGTCAGGCAGAATATAATGTTAATTAATGAACTGTAATAAAAAACAATAGTACATTTCTCGGAAAGCGTTTGAAACTTTAACTCGTACAATAAACATTGTTAGTTCAATTCTAGCAAAAATAAACTGTGCAAGAAATCCACGTGAACTCTTGTGAAACAGAAATGTAATTGTAGTTGCTTCTTATTAACTTATTTCTTCGGATGCATAAAAGCTGTTCTCGGAATCAGATGCCGACGGAGGAGCGTTCATTTACTCCACGTCAACAGCGTATGGGTTTATTATCAAGAGATATTAGTGTCATTTTTATTGGAAAATGAGAAACAGATTGCTGCAAGGACCATACTTCTATTCATCACATCATGTAATTGCAAATAAAATAAACGCGAATAAATTTCCAAGTATTTCATATTACAGGCTTAATTTTATGAAGTCAATTATTTTATATAAATTAATACACTACATTATACCTTTATTTATTATTTATCGTAATGATCATTTAGTTTTTTCGTATATTATCAGCCGATTATCAAATGATATTTTTTTTTTTCACTATTAGCCTAGACACTTACTATTATTAACCTTTAACCAACACCATGTAATTATTTTAACGCTATAAGTATGATATTCTCAGATAAATAAAGTAGGTCATAAAACGAAAATTTGACATTTTCTGACAACTGACAGTTTTAGTTTTTAGTTTTTAAAATTATGGAGTTTGCACACTCTTGCAACTAAAAAATAAAACTAGAATTAAAATTAAAATTAAAACTTGTGCAGGGAATGATTACGGACGTATGCATATGATCCGGTAGTATTATTCAAAAACTTGCATTTTTAGTTCTAAATATAAGTAAATATTTATAGCTAGAAAGAAGATTACAATATAAAGTATAAAGTTACTTATAAAATATCAAATGAAGGTTGCTAAAGAAAAGAGGTGAATTGGATGTATTATTAGAAAATATATAAATTTTCTTTAGAAACGTAGGACGATTTAAGAATTTTTCATATTGTGTATTCCACAGTGAAGGTTGCAGCCAGTAGAAAGACAGCATTCAGCTGCAATATTTCTGTACAAAAGTGCAAAAAGAATGTGGAGAATGGTGGTGCGTCAATCATAAGTAGAAAACTTACAAGGTGCAATTGTCGGCGACTATTGTGTCTCTATAAAGATATTTACGATGTGTTGGGAGTTGGACGTGACGGCGTCGAGTGTCCGAGGTGTTGACCGCCGGCCGTCGGGACGCGCTGCCAGCGTCCAATAATGTATTTCCGAGCAATCACGCCCGCGCCGCCTCGCACAACCCTTGTAAGGCCAGCAGCCGCTGTTTTACACAGATTTGCACATTCAGCTGGGATTCCCGAGAAATTGTCACCGAGAAGCCAATATATTTCTCACTGATATTTATACTTCTTACAACCTTCTTCCGATTTAGGTACTTACCATTATATGCGCATTACTCCTCTGTTCTACATGTAGGTATACATCTTTATTTCATGCCTCAATGTTGCATACTGATATTCTAATAATATAATAATACTTGCAAGAATAATGTAACAATGTTGCCGTCTAGACAAGACAAGACATTGCAAAATTTTGTCTTGTCTATATATTTCAAAACAAGACTTGACTAAGTCTAAGTTTAGATTAAAAAGTCTTGTCTAGATATCAAGACTCTAAATTAAACTGCGCATACGCTTTAGACATGTGCAAATAATTATTCGTTAGCGTTCTTTTTCTATTTTACATATAAATAGTAGTGCTGTAAACTAACTTTTAAGAAGGGTATCTTTGAAATAATAAAGGTGCTCACAAAAACACTACCTACCGCATTGTATTGTATGACAAAGTCCAAGTAAATTTGGCAACATATATTTCTTATTGGGTTAATTGGCACCAAATAATTCTCGAATATTTACTATCTCATCAATATCATGTACAAATTCTGCCATTTTTATGACTAAACAAGAGTTTAAAGACGGCTTCTGTCATCTGTCATCTCTAAGTAGTTAATCTAAAAAACAGATGTTTCATTATCGCTAATCATGAATGAAACTTCTTTAACTTAGAGACGGGAACAGAATTCGGAACAACAGGCCTAAAGACAATAGCTGGGTAAGATGGTCAAGTGCCCCAGCATGAAATGACAAATCATCTATGGGTACTTGTACTGATTCAGAAAAATAATTTTTGAGTATATAATTTCCCACCCAATCCACTTCAGCCCTCTTAAAACTAGAAAAACATGTTTTTTTTTGTAAATATTTTTTTCTCGTGTTTTTATTTAATATACCGGAAAAAATTGGAGACTAAGAAAGAAGGTCTTGCCTTGTAAAAGCAATCCTAAAATAATAAAACGTTAATTTTTATAGGTTCTTCTATATTTGATGATAATGATCCAACCAAGACAACGTATAGGTAGATCCCAATTGGACAAAGAATAACAGGAAAGTCTAACAAAAGATGCATAGTTGACATAGAGAAAGATCTTAAAGTTCTAAAGTTTCAAATTTGGAAAGGGAATACAACGGACAGAATCTAGAGGTGAGTGACTTTTCATTCGCTCTTACGTCTAAATTCTTAAACTTTCAATAAATTTACATTTTTTTATTTTATCTAATGAATTGTTGCAGCGAAATAGCTATTAATATAGGTATCTAGGATATTCTTGTGAGTAACGTTTTTGTTTTCAAGTGTATATGGCTTAATATGACATACATTATCCAATTGCCCCACGTTATTTTGACAAATATTTTTACCATACTGACTAAATCATGATGAAATTCGATCCCTATAATTAAAAATTTTTGATCAATTTGTGATACATTAGTAATTTTTACTGATCACCATTTTTAACATTTCGAGATTTTAATGAATGTACACGAATTAACGTTTTGAATTTTTATTATACATTTTTCCTGTGTTTATTATAAAAAATCTGAATAAACAGCGATTTTATTTGTTGATTGTATTTGGTTGAATTTCAATGTTTGATCTGAAATAATTGAATGTGAAAACCTTTTTAAAGAAATCAATTTTGAATGAATAATTTATATTTACGTAAACATGTTGTGCTAATGATATGAGTGATGGAAATCACAGTGATATATCTGTTTGTGATGAAGCAATAACGATAATGATTAGTTCCACTCATGGCGAATCAGATATGTGTTACGTGTGAACTGAAAGGTATCGAACACAGCATTGTACAAACTTTACACGCAAAGTTACAAACATACAACACGTACAGCAATACAATATGCTTCCCCTATGTGAAACATTCAGCGCTTTAATTCCATCTGTTTAGCAGATAATTTCAGTTAGCTTCTACAAAAAATATTTGTTGTGACGTTTCCATCCTAGTTCACAAACAAAATATTCAGACTTCAAAGAATTATAAGATCTTGACAATCCCAGTATAAACCCCGTTGAGGTTAAAATTACTATTGTTCGTATTTTAATATTACAAATGATTTATTAAAGAGAAGTGTTCTTTATAGAAAGATTACAGTTTAATATGTAATGGAAGTTCTATTGAGTAAATCAATATTTGCTCTGGTTTCTTCAGTGTAAGTTAGTATTCAGATGACAGGGGTGTTAAGCAAATTTAATATCGTTGTTTATAATCAATATTAGTCACTGTCTCTACGGGATTGTGTACATATTCACGGATTCTATTAGTGTATTTACTTATTCGCTACGTTTATATTTCATTCGCTGACACTTAAAAAAGAGAAAAAGAATTAATGGTATTTCAGCAACTTTATAATTAATATACGAACAGTGGTAGCTTAATGTAATCTACGCTATTAAACTATTATCTCGAAATACATCATCATCAATATTGGAGCTAAAACCAGAGTTGTTAAAAAACAACTTTTTTGATTTAGGCCAGGACTGGTCAAAACTTGTTCTAACCATCCAAAACTGATTTTTGCCATCCAAAACTAAAAAAAAATTCATTATCTTCAATAAAACGCAAATATTGAACATTTTTTTTATTTGTTTATGGACGGGAAAATATATTTCATTTGAATTTAGCAATATTACAACATTAACAGATAGGGTTTCACGGCTTGACTTGATATTCGAGCTACTTGACTTGACTTGATTTGACTTGACTTGACTTGACTTGACTTGACTTGACTTGACTTGACTTGACTTGACTTGAAATCATACCAATATTCTAATCTGCAATTTATTACCAAAAAATAATATAAAGATAAAAAAATACAAACAAACATGAGGCTTTTAATAAAGTTGTCACTTAAACTTTTATAGTATTTAGAGCAACCATGGAAAATTATCTTTCACAAGGGGCTGAGGATGCTAATATTAATTTAAAAAAATTGTTCATTTCCATAAATTTCGTTAAAAAATGCCTAGTTAACCTTTTTGTACAGATCGCAGTAAAAGCATGACTGTTCGTGCTGTTGTAAAATAATAAAACATTTACGTTTAAGCAAAGCTCGCAATATTAAGATTGCTTACAAATTTTTGTCAAAATGGCAAAATAGCGTGATATCAACAATGTAATGAAATATCCCTATGTAACTCGAACTCTTGCTTACTTCACATGAGTTATTTTTCATTTGTCCCTCAATTAATTCTAGTTCTAGTGATAAATTTAATACGCATTTTTTTGTCAAGTAATATCAAGTAACTTGAAATTGCTTGGTATCAAGTCAAGTAGCTAAGACAGAAAATCAAGTCAAGTATAGTAATGAATTTAAGAAAAGCTTGAATTTCAAGTTAAGTCAAGTAATTCACAGAAACATCAAGCTACTTGACTTGATGAAACCTTATTAGCAGACCATAAAAGCGAAAAACACTGTGGTTATCACTGGAAAATAAAATTAATAACAAATTTGTAAAATTTGTTTCTATTTGCAAAATTGTATCGCGTCTTCTGCTGGAATAGAGCGAATTATTAACATATGGAGTCAATACTATTAACTAATAACAATAATTTTAGGTTTTATTGATACATAAATAGTATGTAATGCGGTGATATTTTGATGGAGGTGACAGTTTTCAACATATATTTTATAACATTTTGCGTTGCTGTATTATTTTGATGAGGATTCGAACTCCTGGCACGGGAAGCGCAAACGCTGCCACCAATCCATCACCAACTAAAAATACGTTAATGTTTTAATATTTTAAACCACAATATTAAGATTATTATCATTATTATGTACAATATTATATATAAAATATTTTCCTTCCCGATTCGGTACGAGTACGGTGCATGTGCGAAAACATTCGAAAGAATAAAAGGAGTACTCTTTCCGTCCCTTCGTTTCCCACGTAGTGTAGAGATCACGTGTGATTCAGAGTACTCCCTGGAGGAGTAATTAGCCCCGACTATTCGGAGTGCGTGTTCCGGACTTTGGGTAACTGCACCCTGCACTCAGCACAGAGTATTAAGCAGGAAATGATACTCGCAGCTACACTGCTTAACACTGGGGAGGAACTAGAAACATTGAGATAAGAATCGGCAACCATAAAAGACAATATTTTCACGAAAATAGAATATAAAAAACATTAATAACTAAATCTTGGTAATAACGTAACGAAAAATTAGACAATTTTTGATACTTCCCAGTTTTTAAACATATATTTTAATTGTTTTTTTATCGTTATTCCCCCTTGAAGCATTACGTAATTTAAGGACAGTTCCATAATTTTCATAATAATTTTGGAGAAATTGGAAATACCGAATTAAGAATTGAAAATCAGGAAGCTCAAATTTTCACAAAAATGTTTTATTAAAAATTAAAACTTATTTGTATCACTAGTCCAGAAACTGAACTTTTGCGAGAGCGAGTTTATTTTGACAGGTCGAGCTGAAAGCGAGGCCTGCAAATAATGAGATTTTTAGTACTTAAAATAAATAAAATATTTTCTATTGACATGAATATATGTACATATAAATAATTCACTTGTTTTATTCAACAAATTTAGTGATATTTGTTCTAACCTAAAAAATAAAACGAATGTGAATTTATATTTTTCAAAAATTAACCTAATATAATCATACAACACGAGTATAATACGAATAAGAAATTAGAAATAGTAGTTTTAATTAACTTTTTATATTTTCAATTAAAATAAAATTAAAAATTTGGAAAGAATGTATAATGTTAAAATATTTAACTTGGTACTCCTATATTTTGCCGACCTAGGCTGGCAAACAGACAGTTTCTGGACGATTTTGATTTCTGTAATACTAATAATGGAACGGAGGTGCGAAAATTAAATTAAAACATTTTTATGTTGCTGTCCTTTTTACAACAAAAGACAATTATTGGCAGAAGTAGATTCGTCCAAAACTTGTCAGATAGAACGTTTTGATGAATAGAGGAAAATAAAAAGGCCGTGTTGGAAAAGTTGTAGAACCGCGTGTTGTATGTTTTCGGGGATGATTTCTGGAATTCTTACTGGCAATATATCTGGGTGTAAAGTTTGCATCGGACGTGGGTGCGATTTGCCCCGCAATCAATAACCCGGTGTCGGCGTGCTATGACAATGCGAATTACGAATTCGACAACCAATGTACTGATCGTGAATTATGGAGACAGCTGGTTGCGGAACGGATGTACGAATCTCCTAACTCACCAACCCTAAATATTTATCACCTACAACTTACTCTCACAATTCCATACGCCACCGTTTTCACTACATTTTTAATGCTTCATTCAAATGAATAAAATAATAAGAAAAAAGTTGTTTACCGTAAAAAAATACACAAAAATAAAAAAAAGCTATTAATACTACAGTCGTAAATTAACAACAAGAAACTGAAAGAAGATATATGAAGTAATATTTAAGCTGCAATTAATGTAGGTAATTACATTATAACATTCGATGAGGTATGAACAAAAGTGGAGCTTGCGGAGCCGAAGTTCATGTTACAGTATGAGTATATGTGTATAGTACTTACCTACATTTGGAGTCGCTTTTTATATATGTGGCCATGTGGGCTACTTGACAGTTCAGATTTCTTGTAAATTTTATTGATAAATTACTAGACATCTAAATGTAAAGGAAATTAGTACGATTTTCATAATTACAGTACTAATGGAGCTGTTATTTTCTAATAAGGTTTAATAATAACATTCCCTAGAGGATAATGTTGATCTTATCTCCAGGGTATTTATAATAATATACAGTGTCTGCAACGAATCTCGGACCATATGATATATAATATTCTATCTCTCCTTATAGTTGTAGAGTAAAACTTCAAAAGTACAAAGTTTCTCAGAATTAAATTCTAAATGAGATAAGATCAAAATTGATCTTTTGAATGAGATATATTAAATATTAAATGTAATATTTTCCTTCAAAATCTGACAATCATGACAAAAAGATAGTATATTATTTAACAAGCATAATAAGTAGGCTATATTACACGATGATGTAATTAAAAATACGAGCGGTAGCGAGTATTTTTAATCATCTGAGTGTAATGTAGCCATATTATGCGAGTCAAATACTATACTTTATCTACAACTATCAGGCATATAACAAATCTGATATTATTTGTTAAATATTCAGTTAGGTGTGGGTAGTTCATATATAGCTTAACAGATGGCGCCACAGTAGCACTTAAATGTCAAAATCACTTTTCAAATTGTATTTATTATACTTTTATAAGCATATATATTGATATTTATAATAAAAAATATGTTATTAATAAATTAACAGTTTAATAAAATATTATGTGTTAAATTATATGCCCTATTTATTACAGAAAAGTGTAGCGTGTATCATGACATTTCATATTACACTTGTGTAATATGAGTAGTATATTATATGTAGTATCACACGTATAATGTACCCATATTTCAATAGTTGTAGATAAAAATATATATGTGTCAGTTAAGTGAAGTATTACTGATTATAATTATTATTTTGTGTATTTTAATATTGAATTAAAATTATTTTTATTAAATAGTATACCAATATTTAATAAAAAATATAAAATTATTTATAATGTCATTAATTGCCACAGCTGTCACATAGATATTTTCTTTAATTTCCATGGCATCTTGTACTGCAGACTTTGTACTCTTGTGGTCAGTGACAATATTTTTAGTAGCTATTTTCTATTGAAAAAAAAGTATTATATTTAAAGAGATTAGTTGTCAAATAATTATTATCTGGAGTGCCTTTGGGGTGACATCTGAGATATTTGTGATTTTTAATAGTTTTTATTTTTGTTAATATAATCATAAATTACTTCTTAACTTTAAATATCTGAAAAATCTAAACATAGAGACGATTGTGACAAAATTTGTATTGGAGAAAGTAAGAGACAAATTAATAAAAGGTTTAAATAACAAATTTACTATTTAATTTAAACTCAGGCAATGCTCAAAAACCTGACGTTGTTCAACAATCAGTAAATTAAATAAAGTAAATTAAATTTTTTAAAACACTTAAAAACAAAATGTACTTAGACGCCTCTGAAAGATGATACATTTATAAACATAAAAAAATATTTACTGAATTCTGATCTCTTTCCCCTTTAAACATAGTGTTTTCCTTATATTCTAAGAGTTGTTCGGACATCTGGCAAGGTTTACATGTTGAGTAATCCTACTAATTTATCATTAGTGGTACTAATTTTGAAAACTTAGATCTCGAAACACGAGTCTAGGTTTAGACTTTTCAAATATTAAATATAAGTGACTTTAACTTTATATTTTCTGTTTGAGCCAACATTTGGTATTGAAATCTATTTTTGTCAATTTGCATATGTTGTACAGTTAGCTAATCCAACGCGAAAGGCTTGTAATAAGTGTGGGTGTTTGTATTTATACTGTGGGGGGATAATTTGTATGTGTCGCGGTGGCATTGTCTGCGGCGGTGGCAGGCTGTCACAGCTAAGCCGGGCGCTGGCTTATTAAATCTTCGCCCGGGCCAGGCAGGAGGTGCCGAACGCTTCGCTCTGACCCACCATCTCCAGGAAACGGGTTATGATAGATGACACCGCTGCCTTCGTTTCACAACGGATTCTATGTTTAACTAACTCCTTCCGGGAATTCATCACTAACCGCACTTTCTATCAATCAAAACAAAAATTTGCTATTATAAAATTATTTTAGTTAAATTGGAATATAAGAAAATGGTACAATAGAATTTAAGATTCGTTCTACAATTTTTTGCCTTTAGCATTAAATAGTGATAAGCGATATTTCACGAACCACAGATAGTTAAGTACTACTTAATATTTTATAAACCTGTGCTACCAGTCGCTATTGTAAACGCTAAATATTTCATGAAGTAAACTTCCGATTAGTAACGAATTTTCCGATTTCAAAGCCAGTATCCTCAGTTAACGCCCAGCTGCACCAACAACATTTAATATTTAAGCCATACTTAAACAAAAAAATGATAATATTATTGAATAATTCATTTGATATTTTATTCCGATGTGATATTGTTCATTTAAGGGAAACTTAAAATTCAAGTAATATAGATTCTATCCGGAATTTTTTTTCGGGGGCAGTATTAATCTGCACTCGTTGTCCACTCATGCAAATTACTTTGTAACTTTAATAATAAAACGAATTATTTATTATTTTTTAAAATGTCAAAGGGACATTCCAAGAAATATTAATATTACTATGGTAACCAAACTTAATACAATGTTTATAGGCTGTTAATTAGTGTCGTACGATTTTCAAATAAATTATCTTTTTTTTTCTTTTTGAAAGCACTTGGTATATAAATACTTAGAAAATTACAATTAAAACATATAGGTATATAAATCGTTTGCTCTATTTGCAAGTAGTTCTCTACACTTTTCATTAGAAGCTAACTTGATCGTATATATACAAGAATGCTATGTAGCAGTACATATTAAAATAATCACGAAAGTAACAATATCAAATCACAATTTGATTCAAAACAAATAATTTTACTCCTCACTAATACAGTAGTAAAAAATGGACTGTGATTACAGTCACGCTTTAAAATCACATATAATGAAGAACATCAATCACAAATCACCTGTGATTGAAAAATAACAGATTCCCACTTTAGAGAAATTAGAGAAAACACTACTCCCATTGCATGGAATTGTTTATTTGGTATTTATTGTTAGATTTGTTTGGTATACACAATGAATTACCTCTGGAATTGTATACACCGTGATTCGTGTAATTCATCTGGTTTAATAAACCAGTAATTTAATTATCTAATTCGATCCGCATTCGCTAGATAACTGCAGGGCTTCATTAAAATCATTGTTGTTGTAGAGCTTCATTTTATTCGAATAAAAAATATCCTGTTTCATGTTTCATTTATTTTTATCCCTTATTCTTCCTAGTGTTAATTGAATTATTGATTGTGCTTACCAAAGCAAAAAACTGTGACTTCATTAAGTCCATAATGGATGATAAATGGACAAATTTGCCAATCAGCATAATACCTAATCTTACTTAATATTATTTCAAATATCGGGAGCAGCTGAACGCATTGGCATTAGGGATAAGGCAAATAGGACAGTGAATTTAGCGCTATCAGTTGGCAAATTTAGCCGGGAAAGTTGGCAGAAATAAAACCGGAAACAACTCAGTGTAAAAATATCAGACACAATTTCAAAAACGAGCTGGAATTGTGTATATTTATATCATAGTTGTATTTGCAAAAAGAGCGAAGAAATATAGGAACACACCCCAGTTTGTTTCGACAAAAAATGTAAATTCCATCAGCGTTGGTACGTATGCTCGCATTCGTGAACATTCGCTGTAATGTAATAGGTTTTTTAACAGTCGGGCTAACGTGCGCACACAAACAACCTTTGTTAAAATGAAATCGATAAGCTGTAGTAAATATGTAGCTACCATTTCCCGTGTTAACTACGTTTCCAATATTTCCGCGGAAAAAATAAACACAAGAAAAAATTTCTTCCATTTCATGTCATAATTTGATACTGGAAACTTTTATTTCAAACTCAAATAAATTCTAAAAAACTTTCTATGTGTTTGCTATAAATTTTTAATAGGTTTTACACGAAATAAAACACGACGCAGGTTATTTCGCATATGTGGAATTCTCTTTCAAATCATTTTCATACACAACATCACAATTGCTGCTTTCTCACTTCATTCTACGCAGATATATTAATCATTTATTATATTTCTATTAACAAAATATATCACAACACACTCCGTTGTTCCATTATTTTACTGTCGTTTGACCCTGACCAAAATACGATACGATCACGTAACAATAAACAAAAAGTAATGGAACAACCAAGTTCCTACTTCATTTTTAATGATTCATAATGGTCTACCCAAAAACTTTCAATTATTATAATATATTGTTTTTTTTCTGATATAAAACTGTTCTGCCATTAAATATGAGATGGTATTCTTGAGGTGTACAATGTTTTCAATGGTGATATATCACGAGAACTATAAAAGATACAGTGATAGTTAAATTGGAAACAATTACTACATAAAGTGACTATTTTAATGAACTGAATATTTTTTTTCGAAGAGGAGTACTCAAAATATTTGATTTAATTTTTTATTTTATGGTAACGTATATTTTTATTTCGTCGTTCGATATTCTTTTTTTCTAATTTCAACGACGTAACAGATTAGTTCCTTTATTCATAATTCTTCATAATAAATGATTGTTTTTAAAATTTTAATGAAAGAGAATTCAGTTTAATTTTTTATCAAAAAAATAATCAAGAACTTACATCATTTGTCTATGATATGAAAAATTGTTAAAACAATACCAATACTGACAATTATATAATTTGTTTTTTATGGCACTCTTTTGTAAATTTATTTATATATGAATTTTATGATATATTAATTTTACATGTTTCTTTAAAAAAAAATGTTTTATGATGGTATGAAATAAGAAATAAATCTGTTTCGAATGACGTGGTAATATATTGCCATTTGTTAAATTAGTTTAAATATAATCACTTGATATAAAAATAGTTTCCTAATTTAACGAATGGGGTAGGTAACCAATTTTTAAATTTTTACATTCATTAATTCTGTGCAAGTTTAAAGTAAATAGTTGTATGGTATGATGACTTCAATTAAGTTCATGAGAGGCGGACCAAAGTGGACAGAGACGGAATAGTTGGTGTGAGTGAAAGAACAACAAGATCATGTATTATACCATGTCTTTAACCAATCAGCGTCACACTTAATGTACGTCACAATAACGGAGGCTGTTTCTATTTAACGCGAATTAATAAATGATTTCTAATATTTATTTCATAAATACATGAACTTTCTGTAATTCAGCACTTTTTTCATTAAAATTCAATTATGGTCACCTACCCATTCTGAATCTCTTACATTTTTTTAGATAACAATAGTAAATCATTGAAAATAAACAGCCTGTCTATAATTAAAATTATTGATAATAAAGAATACCTCCGCTGCCACCAAATTTTTGATTTGAGAATTCGGAAAGAAAATAAATTCTTGCTGGATTCTCTTCAACGCGATGTTATTCCTGCGTGATAATAAAGGCAGGAAGGCCTCCCAGCCCCTGTCCGGCGACAGGGAACAGCAACACGGAGCAGGACACCTGACATCACAAAACACTTAGCGCACCGAGCCACGATATCGACATGCGTACCATCTGCTACGTGCCCTAATTTTCAATCACATGCCCAAACCGTGTTCTAATTAACCACGTGCGAACAGTCCCTCGCCCCAAATCATTACGCAGAAAGCAAACGCGAAGGAGCACCCAGCTGCGAATAGTATTCGCTTAAATGGAATAGTTGCTTTCTTTACAAAAATTAAAAAATGCATATTTTTGTAGATATTAATAAATTAATTTTTTTTAAATTCTTTCAGATTTTAGCAACACGAAACCTAAATTAATTTTCTTCAGTATCTAGGTGAGAACATTTAGCCTGATATTACTAGATTCTTTATTCCATTTCTTCTAAATTTTTCCTTTTTGTGTTTTTCTCTTTATTCTGTTCTTTCTTTGACTTTTTCTTTTCCTATTTCAATTACCTTCTTTATTATCGTGATTACCAGGTTCATTTTCTTATGTGACTAAACAACTTAAATGGGCTCTTCCCGCATATTAAAATTCTACATATTTTGATAATGTTTTCAATATTTTGTTACAAAATAATGTTAACAAACATATACATATAAAAGAACATATTATATGACGCAGAAAATTTGACATTTCATTTGTAAACACACGAAAACATCTCGTTTTCGTTGCCAACAGGTTGGACTTGGTTGATATTTCTACATATAATTATACTTATATTTTTATTTTTCTTGTTTATTATATATTTGAATAAAGTAATTTTTAATTTCTTTTGTGGTACCACACATGTCTACTGCGGCGATGTGAATCGTCAAAAGAATTTCTAACAATTTGTTTCTGGCTTATTTGTCTTAAAACTGAACTGAAAATATAAAAAATATTCATAGACAAACTTCTATTTTTGTAAAAAAAATTATTTTAAAAATTGTGGGAAGAGCCCATTGTCTGTTTTCTATTTTCGGCTTTATTGACTACCATTTTATCATTTCTCTTGAATCTTTCCTGTTATCCTTCTAATAAATTTCATGTTTAACGTGTTTCCTTTTTGGTGATTTAATAAGTAATTTGATGGCAAATTTCGGAACTTTTAATAATAAATAAATATAAATCTTGGTGTTCCTATTATGAAATCTATTTTAAACTATAGGTTTCTTGCCTAGGCTGTAAGCGTTCAAATAAGTGTCACTTACGGCTTATTGCCCATTGCAGGATATAGAAATTTGTTTTATCGCAGATATTGGTAATGATATTTTGATATCATAAAGGACAAGATTTGTGATAATTACAGCTCACAGCAATTCACTCCATGCACTGGACTATCGATTTCTTGAAAGAAACGGAGGTTGAGATAATGTTTTAAGAATTTAGCATCTACGAACAAGAGTGTTGTTGTAATCAGGATGGTTATCGGTTGTGTTTACATAAATCAGTGTCGTCTTGAGTTATAATCCAATGTCGACTTATCGCCTTATCGGTTTAGGGTTTCTTTGATCGCAGGCAATATCCAAATGTTGGAAAAGCTGCGGCATGGGGTAATTTGATTGAATGCGAGTTATCCAGGTTGGCGTTGTTTGCTCCATTACCCGCGTAACGTAACGTAGACGTAAACCTATCGATTGCGTATTTTGCGTGCGTCAAGCAGGTGGCAACGCAAAGGTCAGGGCCTGCCGACGTGGATTATTCACTAGTGGAGTTATGAAACGAAACAAAATTGCAAAATATTGGATTTTAGAAATCCGTTGCCGGAAAGGAAATGGAATGACGACCCGACGGAAATTGTGGGGAATTTGTTTCCTGAGGTGCTGGCACTCATTTTCGACCAAATTAAATACCGAATGCTTTTGCACAAACACTTAACCTCAAATATACACCTTCCCATTTAAAGAAATAAATAAATATGCGCTGTCCCGGTGGACAGTGACCATAATCGAATTTGAGTATATATGTCATAAAATATAAAAATTAACTAGTGTAGTTTCTCATTACAATAATTAAAACTAAACATTTACTTACAATAAGAAAGTTATTAGCAATTCAATATTCCGGAGAAGGGACGCGTGACGTCAGTATGGTAGGATCGTGGAAAAAGCAGGTAGTCTGTTTCTTACACTCCCAGTCTACCTCTCTTCTTTACCGATTCTACCACGATTTGGTCACATACCCCATTGAACCTTCTTTGACGTTTCGCGTTTGTGTTATTTTAATAATAATTTGCTATGGCTTTTTCAAATCGAGAATATGCCTGTATTCATTTTATTTCAATAAGTTCGCGCCTCATTTTGGTAGATTGTTTTATCTAAATAACAACTTTGCTAACTTAATATCTCTCGATTATAATTAGTTTATGCAGAAAAATTCCAAACCAGGGATGAATTAATTCATAACATTATGTATTCAGATTCAGAGAGCTACTTCTTCATTTAAAGAAAGGACTAGAATGTGCATTCAGATAGAGGGCAAACATTTAGAGCCATTACCTTAGGAGTGATTAAATTTGATTTAAATATAATAAATAAATAAAATAAACTGTTATCTATTGCTAAATATAACGTAGATAACTGACTTTGATTTTGACTTTAGTAAAATTCTGGCTTTTACATAATATCCCTACTTTTTTAAGTTTAATAATACTACTTTAACATATATAAAATAACCCAAAATAATAATAAGTGATACAACAAAGGTATATTAAATTATTAGATGTTTAGAGATCAACAATTTAATCTTTGTCTTGATGAAAGTCTAGAATTTGTTAAAACATCTAATAACTTTCCCGGAATCCAATATTATTTCTGTAATAGTATACATCAACATCAACCATAATAATTAAAAATATTAAACAGCAAAATGATGAATACAAAGAGGTGTAAAAGATATTAGTCGGTAAGCTGCATCATAATAAAGTAGAGCAGGTGCAAAATGAATAAAAAGCACGTTGAAATTTCATAAAAAATCACCGTGAACATGCAAATTCTAAGAAATTCGTGCGTGGCAAATTCGCTCACCTCACAAAAAGGTGAAAGAATGAAAAATACCCTCGTAACAAGCAGTAAATCCTGGCGGGGACAAAATATTACATTATTTACACCGTAATAAATCACTATTTTCATTGTCAATATACCTACAGGCGTTATTTGCATTATAAACACCGCCCTCTAATCTAATAAAAAACAGCGTTGTTATTATGCTTCCTTCACAGTTTAATCTTCTTAACCGAATTTCCTACAAGAATTTTAAATTTGTAAGAAAAATTAAACATCAACATCGGATTTGCTGAAGAGCTCTTATTTTACCGCAGGCGTTTGTTTAAACAAATGAGAGGATAAAGTTTTTGATATTTGTTTTGCTTTCCGTACACAAACAAAATAAAATTAATTCACTACATTATCAAAATCATGGAATAATAGGCAGAATTTAAAATAACATATTTCCAATATACATTCAATTAAGTGAAATAAAGTTATTCATTGACTTTTTTTAAAAAAAATGTATTGTCATAAACTTATCTATGTTATTATGTTCTCAAATATAAAATGAGTATATTAAATTAAGTAATTCACAAAATACTGTGATTTAATTGGATGATACCTAAATTATGAGTGGAATTGTCAAAATAACATGGGATAATTGGATAATATAGCCATAGCATCATACAGACTTGATCACGAAAATGTTACTCATGAGAGACTTTTATAAAATAATATTTATTAATAATGTCTTCATTTTCTGAAACCGGTAAACTATTGAACAAACCACGATTGTTATCCTCACTACACGAGTTTGGAATTTAATTGATATCTGCGGCGGTTATAATATTCATAACAATCCTAAATATGTTAATAGCTATAAAGGTTTAAATATATGCCATGAGTGATACATTTATATTTTTTATTTGAAAACTGTTAATTAATATTCTTATGTATAAAATTTGTTTTAATTTGTCAAAGTATTGTACATACAATTTCTGTAAAATGTAAAGTTGGACGATGTGATACATCTTGTAGTTTTTCGAACTTATCAGTATTGTATTTGTAATTGGTTTTATTCGTCGAGTAAAACTCCATTTTATAGTGTTGTATCGTATGGCAATAAAGATAATTCCATTTTACTAGCAGTTGTGCACAATGTGTGCAACACGAGTGGTAGGTTTGGGGCTGCTGGTTGGGAAGGAGGCGGCAGGACAAACCAAGAGACAAACGGACGAATTGCTGCAGACCTCGTGTCGACCTAACCTTCCTCTGTGCAATTTGCTTGCGGCGAGCGATTTGTTACGACGACGGGACTAAATTCAATATTAACTACGCCAGTAGACACAAAGAATGGGGGATTGAAATACGAGAATCACAAAAATTAATCCCTTCCAACACCAACACACATACACAGATAGAAAAGGTTACAGATCCGATACATAAATCATAATTTATTTTCATTTTACAAATCCTTTGTACAGACTGCAGATTACAACTTACAACACTAAAATGCAAAATGAATTTTGCGAAGTATTAGGATTTTACAAAAAAAATCTCTTGTCTTGTTTCGTTGCTTAAAGGGAACAAGAGTAAGCAATGAAAAAACAAAACATGGCAAATAATAGAAACATTTTTCATTGAAAATTAATTTTTAGGTTAAATAGAATAAACAAAGGTGCCTGGGATGTTACAGAGCTGCTTGGTCATGCTTTTGTTCACTAAAAAAAGACTTCTTCTGTTTTTTCATCTATTTTGTTGATAGTTAAGTCAAGAAAATTTCATTATATTATTACTCGTTTAATATTGTTATTGTTATAAAACAGATGTAAAATTTTCCTTTTTTTAACTGAATCCAAATCCATGTTTAACAAACTAAAAAGCGTGCGAAAATGCAAGATTAAAACATGCCGTGCTTTGAAGTTACTAAGCTATAAAATAATCAAAATTCAAAGTAATGTAAACAACAAATTTTAATAAAATTCCATGTAAACGATGTTATGTCATATCGTACAATAAAATTAAGAAATGTCAATAGCATATTATACAACAAGCATGGAATGGTATGGTATAAGAGTATGAAATGGAAATTTCAAGCGAGTTGTACACTATATTTTTATATGATTACGATATTATTTCTTAATTAATTTATATTTTAATAATAAATATGTCTTCATATCACTACTTCCTACCAACTAGCTACAAAACAAAAATTAAACAATAATGTTTTTCACAGAACTGTGAGATATGAATTTGTACCTTGACGTTGTCTATTATTACCGTGACAAATGAATATGTGTTTATAATATATTATGTATCCGCAGCAATAACAAACATACAACAAGCAAATTTCCGGCTTATACACTTGTATCATAATATACTCTGATATGAATATTAAAATGTTATATTTAATTCAAGATACCTTGTTCATTTTTTTAATTTTGATCAACTCGTATGCTCTTATAAGACCTTTAAAAATGAAAATATCAATATGCGACTTCGAGCTCAGTTTATGTAAGCTTCTTATTTAAAGTAGAAGAAGATGAGATTTGATTCGGAAAAGAATACGTGAGTATGAAAGGAAATGAGAGTGGCGAGATGATAAGTGAAATAGCACAGTGCAAGAAGCAAGAAGGAAGTGGGTAAGTGGCGGTTTGATATTGTGGTCGGTGGATTATTTTTGATTAAAAGATCTCGAGATAAATTCCGGATGATATTGCTTCTTATGTAGGTCGAGAGGGCAAAAACAAACGTTGTTTTCTTCGCAGAGAGCGTTGCAAACGAATTATTATCTCATCTCGTAAGATTTACACTTTGTTGTGGCGCGGTCGTTGTATTATTCCATGCAGAAAGTAAAATTAATGTTCCACAAAAATTCAAAATGATGAAAAACGATCTTGTTATATTAAGGCGAACAAGAAATAATTACGAGCAAGTATAATTTCGATTAAATTAATTAATGGAAAGCTAGCAAACCGACACCTTAACCGCGGACTCTTTCATCCCAAACTCATTTAACGAGCATAATGCTGATGGCGCTTTGATGCTGTCTGCCTCGTGTCTTCATACGCACCACGTCCTTAATGTGTTTATTTAGAAACGGAAAGTATCCACACAAATTACTCTCATAACTAACCTCGCTATATTCATTATCAGCCCTAGGTCATGATTCCCAATTGTTAACCACGACCTTAACTCGTTTCTTATATTATCAATAAGGTCGCTAATAACCTGTGTTTATTTTATACAGGATGTTAAAAAAATACTAAAATGTGTAAAAAAGCTTGATTATGACGGATCTACAACCAATCGTTTAAAATATATGAGCTATGCAATACATGTTGTTTCACATATCGCCGTTTAATTAAGTATACAGTGATGAACAGTAGAACAATTCGCAAATATTTTCACCAATTTGGGAACACATTAAAGTATTCTACCAATTAACGAAAAATTAGAAATGTTATGATTAGTAAAACCTCAAATTAAAAATACAATCGACGATGGATAGGATGAGAAGAGATATTGGCAAAACATACTTTGTTTAGATATTTTTTTAAAAAATATTTTAATTCTTCTTCAATTAATAATTTTACACACTTATAACTACGAATTCAAGACGCTTTTCAGATAATTCAATTAAAAACTGAAATATTTGAAAACGTTCAAATTCCTACACAAACTCACGCTGTTTTTCACATTTTGGGTTGGCAGAAACCTGAAAGTTTTTTTCTACTTCCATTTAATAAGAGACTATTTATTTTATTGATTTCAGTTAGGTTATTACCTCCGTTAAATAATAAGATCATTATTTCGCTCGAAGTCAAAATAGAAAGTATACATATTATATACAAATATTAACAGCTACAAAAAAGTAGACAATTTAGCTTTTATTCTCTCTACAAATATTAATAACAAAGTTATTACATTTATATTTATGACTTATATTTCTCCATTCAAAGAACTCAAATGATAATTTTAGTTTTTATTGTTTATCTGTAAATGACCAACATATTGTTGTAGTAACTTAGTGACGCACAAAGTTAAAGAGTCCTTGGTATTGTCTCTTTTGTTTATTTTATACTTTACTTTTCTATATTGTATGTAGTGATGAAGACTGCATTGAATTGTAAGGTATATTATATCCTTTGTCCCCGTGAGATTGTGGCAATGATGAAGTGATATTAACGCGATTGATTACGACAAATTAATATAAGAAAGATGAGTTATAGACTGTGGGTCGAGTGGTCCTTATTGATCCAATATCAATCTTGTAATAAAGTGGAATCCCTTCATCAAATTAACAAGGTTTGGCAAAAACACATTGAATTGAGTGTGGCGGTATAGACAGCGCACGCATGTAGCATATCCCGGATTAGCCGCCAGTAATCCGGTCGCTATTCAGCGCGACACCCAGCATACCCGAATTCTATTAACCGTCGGACTAATGAATTACCTCCCTTCATATATACACCGCAACATGACGCTCAAGGTACCCAAAACATTCCTTCCTTATAGGCTCATCACGGATACAAATCATCTTCTAAACAGAATCATCACTGAATGACGTTAAGCATAACAATTGAAGAGCTTGCGATGATAAGGAACTAAGTTGCAATCAAAAATTTAGTTAGTCCTAGGTATAAATATTGTTGTTGGAAGTATGAAAATTTTCAATATCAGTGTCTAAACATTTTTATTTCTACTTCAACAGGTTTCTGCCTTTCTTAGGCCTTCATCAGGGACTACAGTTGTTTTACAATATACGTTTATAACTTAGATACGTGAAAGTCAGTGAAATAATGATACATATAATAGTTATTTTTGTATTAAGAGCGTGAAGATAGTGTTTTACGTACTAAAACTAAAAAGAAAACATACCAAACATGCATGTTGTTCATTCAAAATAATATCATTCTCAGTCTCTATTCACCGGGCTTTTTTAATTCCTTAAGTATGAATAAATGCTACAAATATTCCAACTATTGATGTCCACTGAACAGAGTTCTCGCTCAATTCTGGCCTAGCTTTTGGAATCTTGTAATACATAAAAAATACAAAAATCAACACAAGCAAAGCGAGCTAGTTACTTAATTCTGTTAGCCGTTATAATGTACTGTTTTGTTATTGGGTTTTATATTGAACTTTTAACGTATATAAGATAACACAATATCTCATTATAATTGATTTTAAAACGTAGTGTGTTTATTCATTAGGCTAAATTAGAATACTAAGTTTACCCGTGTCTAATGTGTTTCTAGTAATACAAAAAGGGAAACAGCAAAGTGCAACTGAACAATAATGAATTCAAGAGAAACTAAATGGTTAAAGATCAGTTGTGCATCCATTTGCATTTTAATTAACTGTACAGAACTTTTAGAATCTGTAGCAGAGTATTCAATTTACTTTTAAAATACCAGACACTTCAACTAATACAAATACCTAACTTTCATTTGCAAATCGAAACACCAATTAAGGTAGAAATGGATATTTAAGTCACCGTTGAAATTATCAATTATCTCTAGTAAAACACAGAAGCAGGAATTTTCAGTTAATTATTTTTTTCTAATATTTATATACTTAACCAGGTTCCAACAAGAATCAACAATGAGTTCCATCAATTTTATTGAGTCACAAGCATTTTAAAAGACAATTTCTGCTTTAGTGATATTGTAACAATATGGAATGTTTTCCGTATGATATTGTAAACCTGAACGTTTGGATACATGATCTTGCGTCCAGAATCGACATGTGTTTGTTTTTGGTAATAAAGATGAAAATTTATCGTCTAGCTAACATTTTGGATTCGTGAGGAAGTATTTAAAAACATCCTCCGCTGATACAATATCTTGTTACTCTTTGCAAGTAATCATAAAGCATTGAGCTTGATATTATTCGAAAGAGCGTCACTATATATTTTTATAAATAAAGGTTAAGCAAGTGTATTGTTTTATAAGGATGAATTCGTATTTGAGTTCCCATTATGTGAGTTTGGAGAAGTGGATTGTATTTCCGTTTCCGTTATGGAGGAAGCATGTACTCGTTGGGAAGTTCTGTTTGAAAGGAAATAGAGTCAAAGTATAAGTGGTGGTAAACAAATCTGGGTGAATATTTCAGCGCTGATAATTACTTTCCGATGTCTAAGTGGATGAGAGTGCGGCGCACCGAGAACAATTTCAGATATTCGAGAGGTCTCTTCTCAGTTTAAACAAAAAATAATTAAAGCATCTTCGAGCAGTAATCCAAAGGAATTTCTCTTTTTATACTCTTTGTAATATGGATCTTCAGACGGAATATTGTTCAGTGCTTCCCAAACTCACAAGCACAGATTTCAAACAAACATTTCATCACAATTTTTCGATTTATTTAAGCTGCAAGGAATGTAAGTACATTATAACCTCCGAGGAGGTATCATTGAGACGGAGCTTGCCTAGCTGAAATTCATTTTACCGTACAAGAATAGTTGTATCATGTATGTACATTCCGAGTCGCTTATTATTTTTTTCGCATCACCAGCAGCATTAACATAATGATAATGTTAAAGTATTTGTAAAATGCGAGCTACTGGCCAGTTCAAATTTATTTATTTGCTAGACGACCAAATATGTATGAAATTCGTATGATTTTCATAGTTACCCAACTAGTTGGACAGTTATTTTCTATAACATTCTGTTAATAGTGGTAACAAAATAATACATGTTTTCAGAAACTTACGACTTATATAGCAATGGAAATAAATTATACATAGGTGAATGGTGGCACATAATATTAATTTTCTTATATCATTACTGCACTCTCCACTACAATTAGAGTGCTCGGAAATGACGTCTATAGAGAAAACCCTCTATGATATAAATATATCGCAAAATCGGCAAGGAATTGAGTTTCGCTACCTAGACAGTGGTAAAAGGCATTATCAAATCTTTTTTGACAAGTATACTTTATATTTTAATTAGAAATAAGATTTTTTTTATGTGCCAAGTCAATAATTTTACTTAAGATCAAAATATTTAATACTTTATAATAATAATGTTTAATCTTTTAATTCGTGAACAACAAAGTGTTGGGAACATAATCTAGTATTTTAGACAGTTGCTAGTAAAATACTAATAGGTTAACTAAGCCCCCTCCCTGCCATGTTAAGTAAGTAATGTTTTCTACTACCATTAAAATATTTGCATGTTGTAGGTATGTTTGTTGTTGTTAGGGATAAATAGTATATTGTAAATACAGTTTCCTTCCCCACGGTAACCATTTTTTTTTGTATCTAGTTGCGACGAAATAGTAAAATGAAAACATCTTTATTATTAAAATATAAATGAATTAGGAAATAATATTGTGGTCGTAAAAAAAGTATAGCTCACAAGTCGCTTGAAATGTCCATTTCATACACGTATGAAATGAGTACCATTCTAAGCTTGCAGTACAATTGTACTATTACCAATAACTGAAATAAAGCATACTGACATATTCAGAAATGAGGTCATGAGTCTAGAATAATTTATCTATTTATTTATTTATTTATAGTTGTTATGCCTAAACCACACCAACCCACTGTTGTCCGCATACAAATGTTAGCGAATATTTGCCCATTTCAAGAACGTAAACATAAAAATATCTACAATTTTGTCCGCAAAAATGTCCACATTTATTTCAAGTTTCTGTTTATGTAAGAGTACTATGTTTTCCATTCTATATGAAAATTAAGGAATACAAGAAAATTTGTGTAAAAAAATTTTAAATAACTGTTTTTAAATAGTATGTACAAAACTTTTCTATAATTGTTTCGGTATTTGCGAGCAACAGTGACAGTACGTTAGTTTCTGTAATATAATATATAATAAATCACATTACAAATTTAGTAAACTTATAAATATTTTCCATAGTTCCGTGTTTTTTGGAGAATGTAATTAATTTTTAACAATAGATTAAAAAAATAAGTACGATACGATTTAAGCAACTATAATGAGTTGATATTTACTTTTACAATTTCTGCCATGGTAGTTATTTTTTGAACTTTCGAATGCTTTGTGAGAAAAGGTTTGTATAAAATGTGATATTTGAGTTTGTATATCTGTTTGAGGGTCTCTGATCTATATGATATTAAAATCGTCCCCTCCTCTGCAATCTGTTTGTGCAACCCATTCGAATATATCTTGAGAGGCCGGTGCTTCAGAGTTTTATAGCCGCTCTTTCTCATTTCAGTCGCTCTGGGAAAACGTATAAAGCATGCACAAGGAATACATCTCGCTCTGCAGATCCTGCTCATAATTGCCCTTACCAGACAATTCACCCCACGTTTTACATTATTGTTTGCGTTCAATCAATTATAAAAAAAACACTTCTTTTTCCTTGACATTCCAACTTTATCGTTATTTTACTTGCTTATTTGCGAAGAATATACAAATAAATAAATGTCGGTGCAAATAAAAAAATTAGTAAATTTACTATTATAACGGATTTGCAAGAAAATTATTTCACTTTTACAACATAGTTTAGTATACAAGTGTTTTATATTACCAATAATATACCCAGGAGTAATGCACCTAATATTCACATATTGTCATTTATCTCGTAGAAACTTCAAGTATCCCTTACAGCAAGTACAGAGTACAAATATTTTTTTTAAAGAATTACTTACTTTAAAATACTTTTTCTACTTACAGTACTAAAGGTATTAATCGTGTCATAATAAATTTAAAAATAAAATATAAATTGTATATTATTATATGAGTTTTATAAGACGGTACATTGTTCCATGAGTTTTTTAAAAAAGCGAATGAAACAATATGTCCTATAAAACGAGTATAATATATTGTTTTTTATACTTCGTGTCGTTACCCTTGTCACCTATAAAAATTTTGCACTAATATAATTAGTGGATTAATTTTACAGCAAGTAAAACTCATAAACTTAAATCCCTTATGTCAGCTACTAGATTTCGTCATACACGACCGTACCTATTATACTTACTAGTTGGTATTTAGATTACTACAATTACTCCGAGTACAATAAAGTGCTTCAAATATTCGATAATAGAAAAAATATAAACTAAGAAAGAATACAGGTATGCGTTTTTGAAACATAATTATTCTTTTATTTGTTGTCCTGATAAAATTTACTAGAAGCAATAATTATACACGTGAGTTTAGTACCGAGCCCTAATATAGCAATAGCATATGTTTTATTTACGGTATTAATCATTGCAGGGTGTGTTTATTGTAGATATTGGTAATAATTATAAATTTATACCATAGCAGATGTGGAGAGAGTACCTTAGTTATAATTTTTATGTGTGAAATATATGAAGAATTTAATTATAATTGAAAATAATAATGCGGTGTTTGATATTAAAAGGTGGTTTTGTGGTATGGAAATGATATCGATTTAAAATTGAGAGTGTAGTATGTTTGTTTAGCCAGGATGCAAAGTGATTTGGCTGTGAATGTGCGATAGCCATCGTACGGCGGGTTGATCAAGGCATGATCCCATCTTATTTCCGCGCCGGTGCCCGTATTTTCGTGCATTTCAATACGGCGTCTGAGAGAAGCGAAGTAGGTCAGCGGCCATATCAAGTTTTTGTTATTCCGGAGCTCTTTACCCCGCAGAGCTTTTTTAATTTGCACGTCATCACGCGAAGCTTGATTTATACCGTGTACTCGACGTGCTTTACAGCTGACCCCTTTTTGCTGCCGCCTAATGTGCATTTTGTGTACTTACCAAACAAAATTATTTTTTCACCGGGAAAACATTTCTCGTCCAAAATTCAATACTGCACACATATTACGACGCAGTTCCACCTGGTTAGAGAATTGTTACAGTATTCTTAAATTACTTTATATGAACAAGTGATTTAAAAAAAAAATTAACATTAGCAAAAATTTATATCGGTCGATATGGCTCTGTAATCAAGATAAAAGTTCATAACATAATTTTTCAGTTATAAAGCACTCCCAGTTTTCATTTTTTTTGTCGTAAAAATTTTTTTGATTTACAATAAGAAATCGTGAAAAAGCCAAAAAAAATCTAGTAAGATTTCGCAGTCAGAATTATAGATTTCTATGATTAAAGTGAGTCATGTAAGAAATTTATAATCTAGAGGCTTTTACAACAAATATGTTGTTCAGATTTTATTGTTTCAATACCTTAAAATTGATTAATGGAATTGTTTACTAATTTATTATACCTGCAAATGTGTTTTTCGTTAAAAATTTTCTAAAATATTTTTTTTTGTACACTTTTATCTTGAAATTGCAAATAAATAGGTAGAAACTTACAATATACAATAAAAATTATATACAAATACTAGAAATTACAAAAATAAACATTGTAGTATTACTATTTCAATTTCACTTTTTATTATATTTTATTTTTCATTATATGGTCTTGAGCCAAAACTTTCACATATACTACTTTAAATCTAAATATAATATAAACCATTGAGCTATGCTTTCGGCGTTCGTCATTTATTTATTTTTTAAGACTTTTAGAATATATCTTATTTATAATAAAATATAAATTTTTAGTATTTCGAGCTACGTTAAAATATAAAAATAACCGCACAATATGAATTTATATTTAGAACATTCAAGGGAAGCGGCACTTCCAAAGCTTCTATTTCGTTTAAAATTTATCATTTATATATTTATACATTTTAACATAGCAAAACATTGTACTTCACTTATTTCTTGTAATCGAAAATTCGGTATTAAAATATGCCGAATAGGCCGAATACCATATAGCGAAAATATGGCCGAATAGGCCGAATACTGAATAATGATTCGGCTTCGGTCTCGTTTTTTTTGACATTTTTCAAAAATTCTTATTTATAGTAAAATGCCGTGGTGTTATATACATATGAATACGAAAACTTTTAATTTATTAAAGAAATATTAATTTTATCCTATGCGCGAAAAGATTATTTAATTTTAAAAAAAATCAATGAATTTTGGTGAGATCCAGTGGTCGAGTGCCTGTTCATTGCAGGCTGCAGATTTCCCAATGGGAGAATTCCCTTCTCTATCCATCTTATCCTGCTGCTGCTTCACTGCGCCCTATTCCTGCTCCAATCCACCGCAAAGTGGATTACAGGCAGGAAAAACGACGTTTAGCCAGGAGATGGAAATATGAGGGATATATCGGGAATGACCAGCGAATGCAGGAAAGGATAATAGTCGCACCACTATCCTGCTGCAGTTTATGCAGGAGAAACAGGATAATGGACGGTTAGGTTGGGCGAGTTTACATACACATATCGCTGATTTTTCAAATCGTCCAGTATATATTCAAATGGAATTACCTTTACTATCATTGGATTTACTCGCTTTCCAAGACACATATATTTCCAAATACCATGATAGCTATTCTACATTGGATTCATTTTAGTTGACAAAAATTTTATACATTTTTTTTAAACTGCTATTAAATTTAAAATAAGGAATAAGAATAAGGAATAAGTAAAAGCATAAATTTAAGCGTAACTAAACAAGACAAGATTAAAAAGAACATTTTCTTATTTTACATGTTAATATTTGCAAATGCCCTTGAACATATAAATAATCAAGCATCACACATATATTTTTTGTTTAAATGTCAATTATCAATTATATTTCCTATAATACAAATAAATACTATAAAAACATGCAGAAAAGCTTTTTTAAAGCATTCTTAGTTATAAGAAAGCATTTTGTGAGCTAGCTCTTGGTTACAAGATCTCGAAAAATAATTATATTAGTTAATATTATTACTATTACGTATTTTTTGAAATAGCTCCATATATTAAAAAAATTGTATCAATTTTTTTATTAATTACACATTTTTGTACTTTCATTAATTTATAGGAAGGTTCTTGTAATAAATCTAGATTGAAAATAAAATAATAAAATATGTGAGAGTACAAAAATTGAAGAAAAACTTGCTATTCTTGTACATTTCATGCAAGACAATTTCTTGCCTTGTTTTGCTTGGAAATTTGTAGCTCTTGTCTTGTTTTTTTAAGCTAAACCTTATACCAAGCCTTTGTTCTACTAGATGAAGGAAAAATCAGTTACTTCTACCTTCTACCACTACCTGAACAGCTCTGTGGTAAGATCTTTCATATATAATGGATAATGGATACAAAGAAATAAAATACTTCTGTATACCTTTTTCCTGTAAAGGGGACTGAAAAACGATTAAAGGATCATGTTTTCTTATTGTTTGTTTTTATTTTCACGCTATCGTTCGTACTGGAGAAAATATTTGAAATTATTTGAATTATTTATAAAGAAGGAAAAACTAAATGGTGCAAGGATAAGCTTGTGCAATATTGAGTATAATAAGGGAGTAAATTTTGTGCCCGAAGGGTAGCGATAATTAACTAGGGAAAATCTTGGCAATGGCCATCAATGCAGTATCGATGTCCATGTCGCATCAATCATAGGGCGGCCTAATGCGAAACCGGTGTCAAGCGACAATGAAAACTTAAGACAAAGAAGCCACGAGGAATAATCCTCCTTTGCATACTGACAGAGCGCGATTCTCTATCAATCACGATGAGTGAGTGTGGGCACAAATCAAACGCGGCATCGAATGTCAAGTGAGTAATTACAGGATGTGATTAGAGGGAGTATTAATCATATTTTCTCTAGGACCACTCAGGACGCGTAGGCGTGCACTTCGTGTTTAATTACATTTGATTAAAGCTCTGTGCTACATTGTCTGGTTCTCTACCTGGACACAGCATCTCACTGTTTTTCCAACCACATATACAGGTTGTGCAACAAAGTGTGGAACATAGGACTTTAACATGGGATTTAAAAAAAATGCGGATACACACTCTCCTGATAAATTTAGAGCAAGATTACAAAAGAACAAAGTTGTTCGAAATTAAATTCTACGTCAGATAAAATCATAATTGTTGAAACAGCAGGTCTGTAGTATGAGATATATTAAATATAAAATGTAACATTTTCGTTAAAAATCAGATAGCCACGGAAATAAAAGAAAATATCTATCTGTCCGTTTAGAGAAGTATCACGGATTATAATATTTATTGTCTATATTTTAATATTATTTAAGTATTTATATTCTTTTTCTTTAACAATATGCTAAAATTACAAAAGTATTACGAAAAAAAGTATTGAACACAAAGTAAGATTACTAAGTGTCACAATTGACAAAGATATTTTCCTTTATTTCCACGGATGTCTAATTTTGAACGAAAATTTTACATTTATCTGATGTAGAATTTAATTTTGAACAACGTTGTACTTTTGCTCTAAATCTATCAGGAGAGAGAGTATCCGCAATTTTTCGAAATCCCATGAAAAAATCCTATGTTCCACATTTCGTTGCACACACTTTATATGTACTACTCCACTACACAGTACACCTACTACATTCGATGAAAAAGTAAAACCTATTTTATCAATTTTCATATATAATCCCAATACAAACCATTTGCATTTGAATACATTAACACAAGGCCGTATTCAGGATCAGTAGACACCTCGGCTAAACTTGTAGTGTAGGCCCTAGGGGGGAATGGGAGCGATTTTATAATTTAAAGTAAACATGTTAGTAAAATTCTAGATAAAAAATCTGATATGGACACCACATGACTTCCTTATACACATATTAAATTGTACACATTTGTTGCTGCACTTTTTTTAAAACTTATTTCATTTGAAAGTGAGATCATTCTAAAGCAAATTGTTTTTTTATGCAAAAAAATAAAAAAAAAACTCTTCGAGCATAGTGCCTTTTGGCACTGCCGATTGCAATAAAAAGTGGAGTGCACAACTAGACATAAAAGTCCCACAATAAAAATTTTAACATTCTACAGCTAATTGTTTTTGAGTTACCCAAAACATTTAACAAAACCTTCGAGTAAAGTGCCCTTTTGGCACTGCTGATTGAAATAAAAAAGAGAGGTGTAGAAATAAACGTTATAGTAATCCGATATACTCAATTTCAACATTCTACGGTTAATCGTTTTTAAATTATGCGAAATATTAAAAAAGCTCTTTGAGTACATTGCTGATTGCAATAAAAATGGAAGGTGCATAACTAGATGTAATAGCAATCCCATATACAAAATTTCAACATTTTACGGCTAATAATTTTTGAGTTATGCGAGATACGTATGTACGATATACAGATGTCACGCTGAAACTAGTCAAAATGGATTCCGGGATGGTCAAAACGTATATTTCCATTTAAAGCCTTAATATAATAGTGAGTAATACAATATTTAAATAATAATCAGACTTAGTAATGACAATATCAAATAATCTTATTGCTTAATTGATTTGCGCCACCACTTAATACTAATGAATCTAATGTTAATATCGTCTTGACTTTATTTGTCTTAAAATAACACTTTTTATGTTGAGCAAAGTCAAAACGTTGCCTGTTGGAGGTTCGAAGTTATCAACTATCAGGTGTCCTATACACTGAAATGTGGCCGAAATAGTCCACACAAAAAAAATTCCGTCTAACGTAAACGTCTTCATGGAGTATTCAAAATTTTAAAAATAAGATAGCCTATGCATAAATACGGCACTGCATTAACCAGTTTCGATGAAGTTTTTCATCATTTGGTAATTTTTTTTTTTACATTTTTATAGTCTTATTTTTATAAGAACGTTGTATATGTCGCTTAGGGAAGTTTATTTATAAATGTGAATTACAAAAAATAATAATATTACTTATAAAAATTGCATAAAAATAAAATACTTTTTTAGGTTATCGTTCAAATGGTTACAACGCCAAGTTGAACAGCAGAATAAAATATACATTTTCAAATGTTTCGTTTTTCGCTGTTGTAAACTTGGTTTGGGACTTCTGTGATGTGTACAAAAATTACTAAAGTAAAATACATAAAGTTGTTAATTTATTAAACAAAATGTACATATTGTATATTTTAAACATATTTGAATTATTTCAAACAGTTTTTGAAATGAAGATTCGTGAAAAATATTTTACCAAGTTTTAAAATTGTCTACAGCAAGTCTCCATTCGTAATGTGATATTTTTTCTGATCCGGATAGAAATTCATTTCGAAAGCGAATTAAAAACGCACGAATGAATTACCTTTGGTGATAAAATTTTCTTTGAACTGCAAATGGGGCAGAGAGCTTAATGTCAATTAATTATTGTTTATTGATGTTTGGGAATCAGAGTAAATATCATTAATAATGCGGTATAATTGGCAATATTTTTTGCGTAATTACATTTCATACGGGGGTGAACTACAAAAATCATAAACAGGGGAGTATTGATTTTGTATTTATAAAAATTTGTATTTTTAAATGCAATTTTTCAAGTTATTTATATCTGATTGGATATCAGTGTCAGTCAAACATAAATATAACAATTGTGGAAATTAATAAAACAAATTCAGCACCACTAAACTATATTTCAAATGGTTTTTTGTATTCATAAACTCAGTATTATGTATGAGTGTTCTAAAATTATCAAATAATATAAAGGTACCAAATAATTTGCTTAACACATCTAGTTCTAGATTAATTGAAATTATGAATCTTCTTTTTCTGATAATATGATGTCCTGAAGAAGCTTTTTTCATTATATATTATTTGTTGTTTTTTTACCTTGCAGATAATAAATTTGACCGGAACAAGTAGAAAGATTTAGAAAATATTTTTTAGTTAGTTTTTCATAAATTTAAAATGGCAACATTCCTCCATACTCTCATGTACTTATATGTTACATCCATCCCTGTGCGGATTTGAAATTCATTATCAACCAATTAAATCCTACCTAAATCTAAAGGAATTATTGATACGTACGGCTTATGACAAAAGCGCACCAAAGGGTATTTTTGTTGTAAAAGCGCATCAAAGTAGTTACTTAGGCGCAGCAGTGTCTGCATAATTGAAATTTTCATATATTAATAAATTTGATGTAACTATTTATTCAATGATAAAATAAGATTAGGTTAGATTAGGTTAAGTTAGGTCAGTTTAGATTATTTTAAATTTGATGGGGTTCAGTTATGTTAGATTAGGTCAGGTTAAGTTAGGTTAGGTTAGTTTTAATTAGGTTAGGTTCGGTGAGGTAAGGTTAGGGTAGGTTAGATTAGATTAGGTTAGATTCGGGACGAATGAGGAAGACTTGGAGGCATATCTCTGCGAGTATCTTTTTAAAAAGTGTACTATTTACGAGCAGAATGAATTTACTAGTATTTTTATTTAATGAGATACGCACATACGAAATAGATTTTTAAATTTTACTGATTCTCTTTTCCTACGTTTTTTTGGTGCGCTTATGAAATGTTTCAAAATCAGTACGGCGCGCTTATGCGGCCGAAATTATAATGTTTTTTTTATTCTCATAGCATTAAAAAATAAAAAAATAATTATAAGTAAATCTCAAAAAATATTTAAAGACATAATTTAATATAAAAATGAGCATTTTTTTCATTTCTACTTTATGTTGGCACTATTGATTGCTTATTCGTAAAAAAAACAACTGACATAACCTGTCTTTGTTTCCGTCTAGTTCTACTGTAAGAGATTATTTGGTATTTGGTCATACACAAAATATACTGTAAAACTCAAGTGGAATGCCTGTTTTTCTTTGCGGCAAATTCATTCTCATACTATGCTGTTCATGATCGGATACAACATATTATTAGGCCGTACAGCGAGAACTGGCGGGTGAATTACCTTTGCGCAGACACACAAATTCGTTGTGGGAGGGGTTATTGGGCCCCTCTTCACCGCTCATCATTTATTGCTACGCTAGTATGATTTACGATTCTTATTTGTGAAGAGTACAAACAACGTAGAAAATTTTCCTAGGAAATATTTTGGTCTTGCATAATCCTATGTTGCTTGTAAACTACAAAATATCTTTTACTTAGGTTATCTATAATCGGTAAGTATTAATATTATGTTTTGACACTGCATATTTGTAATAACTGAACGACCACTGGTTTCCAAACTTGTATCTCATACTGTACCTCCGATTCCTAAATACCGCCTAGTTAAACCTACTTGCGCGGCTCCGCCCGGCCAGTCGCCAGTTCTCGCTGTACGGCCTATACTCTCATGTAGTATTTTTTTAAATTTATTGTTGATGTGGCGTTTGTATGTTTGCAGTGTATCAAGATACATTTCTAAATATATAACAGTGCTGTCAGTCACTTACAATTCACATTAATAAATAAACAAATTTTCAGAAATGAATTGTATTTTAGATCAATAAATTATATTTCGGAAATTTTGTCATAAATAAGTTGTACATTAGTAGAAAATCATATAAAAATATGAATGTTCTGGGTCCATGGAGCTCAAAAATTTCCACTAAACCAAATTTTTAAAAAGAAAAATAATACTGATATATAGGTACTAGCAAAACAATCTTGCAGTCTTGTTTGACAAAACCTTTACTAATCAGAATACCCAGCGAACATTTATTTATGTAATTTGAAGTAATCTTATAACTTAATAATTATCTTGGCGGCTCAGCTGGATTCTGTATAAACTATTTACTTTTTTTGTAATTATTACGTTGATATTTTTAAGAATGATAATGGACAAAGCAGTGTCAGACAATGCGGTGAGGGTAGAGTGGATATTTGTGTAGTAATCTGGCGAAGCAGTACCTGTGAAACTATGCAGGTTAGGCAATATCCATGTAGCTCACGGAGTCTTACGGTTAGCGCGGTGTGTCTGTGTTCAGTAGTGCGACGCTGAACCACCCCGATGCGTCACTTCAAAGACGAACTTTGCACTAGCATACCAAATACCTATATCGTCGGGAAAAACGCAAAAATGCCCAAATCGCAACCGGGAATATCAATCAGATTCAATCTACACGGAAAACTGCTACGACGCCTTATAAACTTATTATTCTTGTAACCATTTGTTGATTACGATGACAATGACGGCTTATGATACAGCTTACACAAATTTTAACTTAAATAACAAACAATATAAAAATGAATTAAATAATACATGAAAAAATTGTAAACGATATTGCTTACCTATTCCGTTAAACCGTTGATTAAAAAATATATATGTAGATAGGTAAGCTTGTTTATTTTTGCATACCACTGTTTCGGAATTAGGTTCGACAGACCCATCTAGTTCTTGATTCCATGAACTACTTTGTAGAATTAAACAGATAAAATATCAGATAAATAAAAATGTTTTACATATTTTTTTTTATCTATTAAAATAGTTCTTACAATAATGCATTGGTATATTTTATAACAGAGCTAATTTGTGTTTGAATTATTTGACGTTTGCTCTTTTTTAAGATATTTAGCTGAAACGCCTGATATTAACGCAAATGTAATTAGACTCACAGTTGTGTAGACGAAACAACTTTTCCTATGTTTATCTATCTATAAACCTAGACATTCAGATTCGCAAAAAAGGACTTCCTTTTAAACCGATTTAAACATGTGAAATACAAGCAAAATTCGACATACTCAAACCAATTTAAGAGCTAATTCTGCTTTGTGAATCTGGCTGAGAATGATTATCTCATTTAGCTGATCACATCGCGATCCGAGCCGTTTGCTCTGATAAACAGGTGAAACAGGTAAATCTTAGAGGGATGAACGGGAATCATCTTCCTCTCTCCAGATCCTATTTGGAAAACTAATGTATTTTAGACACTTTTTCACGAGTCGAGAATGATAGTTTGATATGTTTATTACTGAAAAGTAAACAACTGCCCCCCTGTTGAAGATGAAGTGTCGAAAATCTCACGTTTACAGTAATACATAAAAAAAATCCATATTATTACTGATTTCGGCTCGAAAATTGCATTTCCCTGACTCATGAAAATATTTAAACATCCAGTTGTACCTCATTTTTTATTTTTTTTTGGCAGTACATGATCTTCGTCGTTGTGATTAGTTTCGCAAGACATTGCAACTTACTATACGCGCATATATCAAAAATTGCAAACCTGACAGGACTGACAGTTTGGTTTTAGTTTAATTACAATTTTTTTCTATAACCTCAGAAACGAAAGAAGCACACTATGAAATACTTATAGACAAGCAGGTATACCTACTTATTAAATATAAAATTATTTTTTATTATAATCAAAGTTATCAAAAACAAACATGATTCGTCCGAAAAATATCTGTAGGTACTTGACTCGGAGCCATAAAATACTGGGCACAAAGTGCCTTGTATTTCAATATGACTCCTTGACAGTACATCAGTTTGAAGATATTTTTCCTGCTGTTACCTTTTACAAAGATTAGCTATATCTTATATTATCGAAAACTCTTATTATTATCTACATTTTTATGTATGCAGTTTATCAACATTATTCGTATTATATCGATGAGTGTAAGTATAAACAAGGCTACAACGTATAATTTTGTAGAATTAGTCGCATATATTTCAATTCCAGAAGGATAATTATTTAGTACACTGAGAAAAAAAACTCAGTAACAGTAAATAAATCCTTTATTAACGTGTGATTTATTTACATGAAATCAAGAATATTTCAATTTAATAATGAATTATTTTTAAATACTATATTAACTATTTGAATTTATTTCAGTGAAATAAATAATTTATTTACGACACATTTATTGACCCTAAATATAATTTATTTAATATAAAATAATTTATATTTACTAAAAAATTCACAAACATTAGCATTATTATAAAGAAATGTATGATTCACATTTAATTTCCATTTCTTATATATTACTAGCACATATTTATAGTAAATATACAATTGATTCAAAGTAAGATTATATCAAATAACTACTAAACAAATATTTATTCCTGAGTACATTATAAGCATTACTATTAAATATATTTTAGAAATAGTTAATGCAGTGTATTAACAGTTAATGTAGTTTATTTAATATTAAAAAATATTTTATTACGCATCAAATCTGCTTGTTCGGTAGTTCGGCCTGTTCATTCTTGTTCGTTGTTTCGATGCCACGGGTTACATTAGATTAGATGCGAAGTTTAAACTGTGCATAGTGAAAATGAATGACGTAGAAACGAGAATGTACTTAAACGAATGGGGATTTGACTTTTTAATTCCAATATTCGAAGGTAAGTAAACTTTATACACTAATACCAACATCAAATTGTAGTTTTGAAACAAAACAATGCATCTTTGTGAAATATTCTATATTGTATTTGATAAAAAATATTAATATGAGATGTCTTTTCATAAATATTTGTATTAAAATATAATTACTTGTAAACCTACTTAATTTCAATTAGTTCGTGCAGTTTAAAATTAAATGACGCCATTATATAATTATCAGTTTCAAAGTTTTAAATATTTGTTACAGAAAATTGTATAAATATAGAAGTTTTAAAATTTATCAAAGATGATGATTTGAAATTATTGGTGCCAAAAATTGGTCAAAGATTATTATTAAAAAAATATATCGAAACGAACTTAAAAACAGAGGTATATATTTTTCTTGTTTTTCTATTTTTACTTCTTAAATTTACTTGAAATATAAATAGTTTACTTTTTTATATTTTAACAGAGTAACGTATCAACCGAAAACTTTATTTTGTTAAATAATGAGGACAATTCTCCAAAAATAAACACGTTGCAAGTATAACATTTAATAATTTATTATATACATATATATATAAATATATATTTGTTTTTAGACAACAATCTATAAGTGACGAAATTATTTTTTCGACTCCACTCCCAACATCACCGGGTACTTCAACCCCTACATCCACCGAAGTATATACCATAAGCTTAGATAGTGATTTATATTTATAATTTTTAAATGTTTGTAGAAAATCCTATTTTCTTTAGAAAAATGCGCCAAAATTGACAAAATATGAAAAATAAATATTTAGGGCAAACTGTTTTCTAAATTAATTAAGAGAAAATTGCTTCTAATATTAAATTTACAAAGAATAAAATATTCCATCATCTATTTTAATCTGTAAAGAAATATGTATTAAATTTTCGTACAAAAAAAAATTTTAGAAGCTTATATTCTGAAAACATTGAGGAACAATGAATATAATAATTTATTTTTCAATTTTGAAATTTGGCGTGCTTTTCAACTAACATTTCATTTATAATTTATTTATAAATATTTTTTTATAATAAAATAGTTATTATTAAATATATTTTATTGTTTTTTATTTATACCAAATATTAACATTAAATAAATATTTATTAATCCCAACAAATTTTATATTTAATACTCAAAATATGTAATTTTATATTAAAACTAATTTACTTACTCCAGTAATGCTTCGTATTAGAGATAAAATACTTTTTATTTATAATTAATAAATCTTAATTTACTATAAAAATTCTTATATAACAGTTAAAATAACATATATTAATTATGAATATATATTTATTTATATGAAACAGAACTTATTTAAAATTTTTAAATAAATTATTTATTACTGTGAAATAAAGGTTTGTTTCGCCATATTTCAATAAATTATTTATTTACATTCAATGAGCCTGCATTATGGTAAATAAATCTTTTTCTCAGTGTAGAATAGAAGTATGTAATGAAATGTGAAGTGGTGTAATGAGAAGAAGTTAGCTGCATTGGTGGGAGAAGAACATATTTCTCCATTAGCGCGGCAAACAGCTTTAGTCCTGTGTTAATTCTTAAGTTTGTAAGTTTGCCAAGTCGCGACTAAATACTTCCTACATACCGCTATCGTAATTCCCAGCCCAATAACTTCCCTAAATGACTGTTTAGCGCGCAAGTTAACGGAAAATAAACCACCGGACCAGCAATCACAAAAACCGGGAAATAGGTCAGTATCGTCCAGCGCTATCTACTGGACAGAAATGCACTCGTTAGATGAGCGAGTCGCAAAAAACGCAAAAAGTGCTCCGTTTTTCTACAATCTCACGGATGATTCCAAGATATCGCACGCCTCTTCTATTTATTGCTCTCCAACGAATTACAAAGCATTACGACACTTGTTACACAATCGTTTTTACCGGTGTGACACTCCTTCATAGTTTTCTCTCCCTTTCTTTTAAATTCATGTATTTTTTTAACAAATAATTTTTCTCCCTTTGTTATCACAACTTTCAAAAGGATAAAATTTTACATCAAAGTTTTATTTAATAGTATTATCTGTTTTTACTGCTATATTCATATTCTTAATTCGTAGAACTTTTATAAGCATTAATATTGCAACATAAAATTTATGATGTTGAGGAAGATAAAAGATATGAGAGTTAAAGTTTACTTTTAATTTTCGAAGACGGAAGTAGCACTTATAATCCGTGGTTGAATTAATTAATAAACAAGCATTATGTTACCACAGAAACAAATAGGTAGGTATAAGTGTGCAACCTAGCCTGAAAAATGAGCACAATGATATTTTATTATAAAAGCTGCAATTTCAAAGGTCATGTATTTGACAATTATTTATAAATAATTATTATTTTAAAACGTATATGCGGAAGTGCAAAATAGTATATTATGTAACAAGTAAAGAAAAGCACTTATATCCACACAAGTATAATTTTATATGAGCATGGTTATGAGGTTTTTAGATGAGTTGCACACTATATTTTTCAGGCGACCATATAAAAAATTTGTGTATTTGACACTTAATTCAATCATTTTCACACAAACAATCGGTTTGTTATCAAACAGTCAATAGTGGTAACCACAGCAACAATAAAGAGAAGAGAAAATATTGTCTAGTGTTTGTTAATTGGCTTTCACTAAAAAAAAAAATTCAAAAATAATACTATATATCCAGAAAGTTACAATGAAATTTATATCGAAAGATAGAATTGATGTAGAAAAAGATGTATGCATGTGATAATAAATAAAAAATTGTTTATTAAAAAATGTTTGCGGGAAATATATGGAGATATAAATCTGACGAAATAAAAAATAAATGTAACCGCAATGTTTTTTTGTCTGTAGAAAGTATATTTTATGCGTAGCTGTTTATCTATGACGCTCTTCTTTTAAACTTTTGATAAAACTTTTCCCGGTTGATCTGATATTCAGTTACCAGCAGAAAACCGATCTTCATTTTACTTTTATCTCTTTTATAAAGTTAGTAGCATGTGCCGAGTTTTTAAGCGCGACGAACAATCGTTCCCGGTATCTAAAGGAGATGGAATTGGGAGAAAAAACATTCATTATCGATTCTCTTTGCTTGCAAATAGGTTTTTCTTTCATAGAGTATTAATACGTCGCTATATAAAATGCAATCAATACAGGAAGTTTTTCTATCAAAGTGGGGTTATTGTTGGAATTGTCACAGCTCCATTAGCGATGAATTAACTTCTGTTTTTATTGCCATGTCATTTTCAATTTCGTTTTTAACATTTTAAGCAAAATAATAAATATTGGATTGTAACAGCCAGGGAAAACGTTTAACATCCTACCTGTATATGGGCGAATGCTGGTTCTTGTACCACACTACTAATACCACTGTGTCGTTTACTACAGGCGGAGAGAGATCACAAGGAAGTTCTGCTTTTTCATGGAGAAGAGCATGCACATGGTTCACTTGGTTTCCACCTAGAACAAACAAAATAATTATCAAACATTAAACTTAAGAATAAATATAGTAAAGATGATATAAAATAGAAAATATATCGAGGTAGTAGTACCTAATTAAATAAGTAATGTTGTCTTGTTAAACACTTATTTTTATTATGTTTTTGCTAAAAGTAAACTGCCCTTTTGAGAAAGCCACTTGAAACCAAAAATGAAAGTGCTAACTAGATGTTGTAACATTTCTATAAGCAAAATTTCAACATTCTACGCCTGTTTTTGAGTTATGCGAAAAATGCAAAAATACGCTACGGGCAAAGTGCACTTTTGGCACTGCCAATTGCAATAAAAAATAGAGGTGTATAACTAGATGTTGTAGCAGCCCCTTATACAAAATTTAAAAATTCTACGACTTATTATTTTCGAGTTATGTGAGATACGTAAGTACGTACATCCCTACGTACAGACGTTTCACTGAAACTAGTCAAAGTGTATTCAGGGATAGACAAAATGGATATTTCCGTTGAAAACTGAAAACCGATTTTGTTGCATTTACTACTACCTTTACTTCGTACAAGGAAATAACTGTTCATTGAGTACATAGATTAAAGTAGACTGTTTTGTAAAATTTTCTTCGTCATTGGCCCTCTTTTAGCTTCATGGGTCTCGGAACAATGTACTGAATACACTTCCCTTCTCCTCAGATCTGGTACCAGTTTTTTTTTCTATTTTTTGATTCTTTGATTTTACTATTTGTGCGTCTGCTTAAATTTTTTTAAAACCAACTGAATTTCAATAATTTCATTCCTTCTATAAGTAATTGTTTCTACTAGCCTTAACATTTAAATACTACTCAGAAATTGTATCGTACTATGTGTTTAAAATAAAATTTATTATCTTCTTTTACATATTTTATTCATGAGTATTGACGTCGTTGTTATCTTGAATAGTGATGTTTAAGAGAGTAATAAAAAAAACGAATAAAATTTCGTATGTTTGGGAATTGCAGCGCCTCCACCATTTCCCAAATTTGTCATGTTTTTTGCCTCTCCATAATTATTCTTGCGAAGGAAAGAATGTGGTCATATTTTCGGACCGGGGTCAAGTGAGGGTTAATCACCCTCTTGTCCGGGCTGTTAACCTCTCACATGGATGCCAGCATGTCTTCGGTTGGTATTCGTAAAATAACGGTTTCGCAAGAACGCTTTTGCCCTCGTATCATGTTTACAAATGAAGCTAATCTCACTGGTGGTCATAGCCGATAGAACAGATTGAGAACTCTTCGGAACAGCGAAATTAGAGATTTTGGGGTACTTCATACGGAGATTTAAATGTCAAAGATAATTAAATTGTCAGTAGCACAAAAATTTCCCAAGGAATAGATCCTCACAAACCTTGTGATTTATATATAGATATTGTTTTTGGATAAACTATTATAAATCATTTGGCACATTTATTCAATTATTTTAATTTATGGATGGAACTAGTATAAAGAGTACTTGTTTTTTAACGTTTTATTTGTTTTGAAATAATGAAGATTGTCAGTGTATAGCATTTACAAGAGACCGCAGTGATTCTGAACTACTCTGAGACAGCTTTATCTTTATTTGGTTATTAATTGACGTTGTTGAGAATCGACGTCTACAACCGAAATATTAAGAAAATAATTTAAAAAATAATAAATAACATTGATAACTATGTAGGTAAGATACGGTTATCATAACAAAAAATGACAATATTAAAAATTGGGTTATGAAAATGTTTTAAAAACATTATTACATGAACTGTTAATAAAAATTATTATACTTATTTCATTTATACCGTACTCAAATATTTCTTAATAAATGCTATTTTCTTTATAATTTATTTAGCTATTTATCTATTTAACTGGTAAATTAACTGAAAGTATATGTTGCCTAGAAATGATTATTCACTTTTCACGCACTAGAACTTGAAATAGTATATTACGTATCTAGTAGGAAAAGTGATATATTCCCGGACGATGGTGGAGACGTGGTACACATACTTTTTTCTTTTCCATCGGTTTTTTATTCAATAATTATGAAGTTAATAAAATTTTATTTGTATTTACGGAAAACATTGAACTGCTTACTGTACAAGGTCGGAGAAAATATTTCCGAACTGTTATTTTTCGTAGCCTAGCAACTACACAAAATACCAGCATGCGGACGGCACACGTCTCTTCTCCGAAACATGAAAATTCTAATAACTATATAATTGCAAAATAATGTTTAATTTTAATATTAATTGAGAAGCTATAGTTTTTAGTTTTAATATTCTATGACTTACATAATGAAAGTCTACTAGGTTTGCATACCATTTGTTAATAAATCTTTGTTTTCCCACCTGTGTTTTTGTTTTTAGGAGAAAAATATTTCGGAGTCGAAGTGCGCAAAGGTTTACCCGGGTTAGTTGAAATGCGTGGCAGCACTCGTTTTCATTACCAGAGCGTGACTCCACTGAATGTTCTTAATATTCATAGCGGTAAATATCACCAAACGACCCGAATTAAATAAAAATTATACCATTCCGCTGATATTGTGCTCGATCCGTCGGCAGGGAATACATCATGCTGGCCCTGGCCATGGCACAGCAGATGCATAATGGAGCAGCCAACTTATTCACCGCGAATTTTACTTCTTTCGTGACATACGGTACGTAGATTGTGATTTAATGATGAAAGGGAATTAAGCCAGTGTTTCATTCGCAGGTGAAATTCATTTTGTCTGACCTTTCTCAAAATATTTTTTTATTCAGAATTTCATTCATAATCTAAATCCGAAACCATAAATCTGTTTATTCATCAATAAAAGAATTTTTATTTCCATATAGAGGACAGTATTTTAGTTATTAATTAAGTGTATGATATTTGAGGTTCCATTTCCAAAATGATAATGTCCGAAAGTGAAAAAAAAAATGGTCGCTTTATTTCTATTTATAAATGTCGATATAATTAATAAAAGTAGGTAAGTAAAGTATATCAATATTTGTATTTTATCTATTAGTCCAGTCAAATAAGGTGAAATAAGAATAGGCCTTTGTTTGACATTCTAAAGACTGAATGGTGCAGGAGTCTTAAAAACGTTTTATCTCTAAAACAGTTGATCATACGAAACAAATGCATATAAACAAAGATGTAGAGAATTCTATGCTCTATAAGTTTCATAATAACCTTTAACAAAGTGCGAGGCACAGGAAGTGAGATATTAGCAAAAAAAAATATTTTCGTGTCTTTTGACCTTTGAAATCTTGATTTGGTATCGAATTTTCAACGTCTATAGAATATTAAAACAAAGGTCTGTGCAAAAATTCAGCTTATTCAGATTCATTCATCCACATAAAATAGTTAGAAAACAAGTAAAAATTCGATTTAAAAAAAGACAAAACCGGTTAAAAATAATAAAAATAATTAATAAGGTATTAAAAATAAAATAGATAATTCACATTAACAGTGATTCTTTGTCTAGCTATCTCTCTGAAATATTTAAAAAAATATACCTCTATATCATAATGAATATCTATTGTTTTCTCTTCAAATTTTGTTGATCTAATGATGACAATAACAAACCAAGTAAGTAATTTGGACTATTGTATTATTGTCTTTAATTCAAATAAAAAAACAATGGTATTATTGTAATACAATGTTTTAAATATTCTGGTGTGGTCACTCAGTTACATATTAGTAATTAACTTTCTTTATGGCATAACTTTAACAAAAGGTTGATATTAATTTAAAATTTGTTTTATGTAGCTAATTGTGCTTATTCATTTATATGACTAAAGACTATATAATAGGACAAATGAATACTTTCATTACAGAATTATTAAATAAAAATATGTAGTTTAATGTGACGAATATCACAGAATCAATGTTGTATCAGTGAGAAATCGTATTATATTGAACTATCAGGTATTATAACTAATGGGATAGACAGAAATTAATAGCTGCAAATCAGAGTCCGGTATTATTTGCTTTCAATTAATTCTCTTTAATCTTAAATTGATTTAAGCGCAATACAAATACCTATCTGTATTTATATACAACTACAAATACAAATATACATGCGAGGTTATCAGATCGTTCTCTTTACATTAACGCCTGGGTAAGATGATATCGAACGAATGAAATAAATTACAGTCGATGATTGATAGGTTTAGTAATGTAGTGTAATTGTTCAGCAATAATTTCATGTATTGTCATTACTCCGTCTGTTATTACACAGTAATTATTGAATTATTGTTCACTTTACACCTACAGTTCATTTAGATTCCATTTACATAATTTACTACACATCAAATGGAATACATTATCGATAAGGAAAATTATTTCTTTGCAACAAGAACACAATTATCTATCTAATTTTAAACATATTAGTCTATTTTTGTTTGTTATTTATAAATAACCCAAACAATGCATACTTTATTTATTAGTTATTAATAATAGTTATTTGTCAAACTAGAGAGGAAAGTGTACCTTTTTACCACTCGAGCTCGATTTTGACTCCAGAGTATAGTGAGTGAGGCATTCGAGTTGGAGTGGAAAAAGTACTTTCCTTTAGTGTTAAAACACATTTTTTTCACATGTTTCAAAAATCGATTTATTATCACATTAAGTTTAGGGTTTCACTAAAGTCTAGTATTTTTTTTGTCTTGTGTCAGTAAAAAATGCAAGATAAGTACAAGACAAGAGCTACAAGTTTCAAAGCAAGACAAGGCAAGATATTGTCTTGCAAGAAATTTGTAAGAATAACAAGAATTTCTTCAATTCTTGTACTGTCTTTATTTATTATAAGGCCCTACCTACAAATTAATGAAAGTATAAAAATATGTAAATATTAAAAAATATATACATTTTTTTAACATACGTACGTATATTTCATTTTCAAAAAATATATAGGTAAAAGTAATAATTATTGATTAAATAATATAATTATTCTTCGAAATCATGTAACGAAGAGTTAAGAAACAAAATGCTATCTTATAAACAGGGATGCTTTGAAAAAAGCTTTTCTGCTAGTACAGATGTCACTGTTGTGCTAAAATATACGTAGGTATATGTGCAACTATATGTTATTTGTTTTATAATATTTATTTAATAATAATACATAATTATATTATAAGAAATATGTTTGATAATTGACATTGGTATTATCTAAACAAAAATAATGTACATGTGATACAAGATTATTTATATGTTCAAGTTTCATTAGCAGGACATCATTACTTCCGTTTTTTGTGAACCTATTAGGCTTATAGATATGTCATGTTAATTTCTTACACGTTTACTATTGAGAGCGTAAAACATACATATGTAATATTTTTATTTCAAAATTGATTTAAAAAATAGTATATTACTTATCCAGCCGGGAATTGCTTCATTTATAGCCCAGCGCAGAATTAGATAAAGGTGCAATGCACCAAAGTCAGGTAGGAGTGCGAAGCTGGAATAAATAGGCTTTCCCACCACATATAATATTTTATTCATAATCAATTAGTAATTATTCACTTCTAATAATAGTTTTATTTATTTTTTGACAGTTTTATTATAATTTATTTATTTTAACCTTGTGATTTATTACAGAATAATAACAAAATATTTAGTAATCCCAAGGTTTATCTATTTTTCTATAATTATTATTATTATTTTCAACAGTGAATAAAATCTGTAGTTCAGTCAGTTTATTTTGGAAAACGTCCACTAGGTGATACGTAGTTTTCCAAAATAAACTGAGTGAACTCTAGAAATTTTATTCAATGTTATCCATTCACCAGTCAATATGTTTTCCATCCTATTATTTTCAACATTACGTTTGATAGTGATAAGAGTACACCACCAGAAATACGTGAAACTGCAGAAAAAGTGACTGAAGTTTAGCTACCTATAATTTTGACTTGTCAAAATGGCACTGACATTTAAGCGATTGGAAAGAGGCATTTAGCTAGCCGGGATTTTTTTTTCCAGTTAACTGGAAAGTGAAATAAGTAATGAGCCACTTGCCAAATATTTCATTGACTGGAAACACATATGTTACTAACCGATTGTGAATAAACCATTGTACATACCAAGCAAATGACTAAATTGTCTAGTGTTTCGAAAACCAATGCTTCTCTAGATATAAGGAAACTTCCAGGCACGAAAAGATGAAAGAACAGTAGAATAGTTTCTAAATGGAATAATTCTGAGTATGGTTAAGTCGTGGAGGAAAGTTGTGATTATGGGGGTTGATGAACGGGTGATATTTTTATGATTTGCAATAAGCGGCGGTGGGCAGCACGTTTCGCTGTTTATATATCTGCTTGGAAGAAGAAACTAATGCAATAATGGCATTTGCGAAATGGTCATCTGGATGTGTGTCGACAGATGGCCGCTGGCAATATCCCGCGCGAGAATAACACAACTTTACTGTCCTCACAGGTGCCGGGAAACTTTGCAGATTCTCCCGGCGAATCAATAACTTTTAAAAAACTTTTCACCTCCCAATGCTGCACTCCCAACTACAAATTGAGACGATATCAAAAATTTATCGAGCTTTCAAGACTCAAACGTTGGTTTTATGTAAATATGCTCAGCGACAATAGATAAAGGTGCTCCAACTTCCAGATTGAAAAGTGATACCCCAACAACACAAGCCCTCACGAAAATCATTTACAGTACCAGCCGCCGTTCTCCTGTCCCAATATTGACCTGATTTCCATAAATAATAAAGGCGTTATCACCCTGCCGCATACCTCTGTCTTCATGTTAATTACTTCAGTTATTTACTGTATTGGCCCCAATATAAGAGGAGGTTTTTCCTCCGAAATATCATTAAACAAAAGAAGCTCCTTATGTTTGGACTTATCGATTATAAACATTATACAATAGGGATATTCTCATTTTTGATCGTTTTTTGTTTATTTTAATTACATGTCGTTTTATATTTCGGCTCCGAAATTCTTTACTTTTCTAAAAAACAGGGGCTCATATTGTAGTCGTGTTATATTCGGGATAACACCGTACTTTACTATATCTAATTAGTTCTTGTTTAATTTTTTTTGTTGCAGTTATTATTCAAGTTTTTCTGCAATAAATCTTTACGCTTATCTAAATCTAGGAGAAGACAACAACAAAGGCACTATATTCTAAATCAAAATTAGTCTAAAATTGTAGGGACATCTTCCAATTGCTATCTATAGAAAACCACACCACACAATGGCCGATTTATTTGGGACTTTTTAAGAAACCTGTTAGCTTCATTCTGTTACTTGGTACATTTGAAGTAACCCAGAACAGATCCTGAACTGATCCAACTCATCCAGTTATTTTGCTGGGTTGGTGAGTTCAACTTGTTTTCTATCTTGGTTTACTTAACTTTTTCTTTCTATATCTGTCATAAGTTATATCTTTTATGTGTTAAAATGAAAAACTTAAATAAGTAACTTTAACAAGTAACTAAAATTTACCGATTAAAATTTTCACTAATTGTAAAATTTGATTGTTTGCTTGATACCAACCCGGATAAATTTAGAATCAGTTTAGGGTTGTATCAAATTTCCCAAATAAATACGGTCAGTAGTGAACGATCCTAGACAACGAGAGAGCTGAAGAACTCGTAAAGAAAGGTCTCATTTTGGGAAGACATTCTAGGCTTTAGTTCAGCGAGAAAATCCATTTTTCTATCAACGACAAATGTCAGGGAGCTACTAGCTCTCAGCAAAACGATCATAAAATGTCATTTGCACAACATTTTTTAAGCTGAAAATGATTTCTGCCGACTCTATGAAGTGAACGAAGAATCATCGAAACACATATTGTGTAAATGCTCAGTCGTAACCACATAGCTATAGATAGTTAACCAACTCGGGAAGAGGTATTTTACAGAAGAAGAAATCAAGAAATAGATTTCTGAAGCTGTAATTGGTTTAATTAAAAATCTGGAATTGTTTCTGGAAAACTAAGTTAGGTTCTGTTACAACAGATCTTAAAAGTCGTGTTGGAAAAAGCGACGTAACTGTTAAACCCTCTTTTTTACTTCAATTTTATTCCCATTCTCAGTAATTGCTCTATTTATTTTCTCTGATTCCTATTATATTTATATATTTACCTACTTGTATTTTGATCTATTTGGTATATATTCAATGTAAAAAAGTACTGGAATGGAACAGCGAGTTTTTATTTTGTAGAAATATGTTTTCAAAATAATTTACTTATTGTATGTTATAATTTCATTGGGTATTAGGAAAATTCATATTAATATTAGTAGAAGATGATATATTTGTGATTCATCAGTGAACTGCTCTAATATATATCTGGGAAAATAAAATTACAATACATCAAATGCAAACATGAACATGAAATTTCCTCCATGTTTGGTATAATTAATTAAACATATACGCACACTGCACTAACTATTAGCCTATATCTGATTTCGGTTTCCAATTATCTGGTGAATTATTTTATTATATAACTACTTAATAGTGCATCTGACACATATCACTAGTCGTTGACAACTTCATTACCTAATTCGTAATTCTGATTGCCGGTAATATTTCCAATTATCCAAACCTCAGTGCTAAGTTCCAATCAAATGGAAACAAACTAATGCGAAATGAAATCACTGAGCCGTCCTTTAATTCGTTAACAAAATATTAAAATATATTTACATTATAAAATTTAAAACCGTACAATGTATCACTATTCACAATTCGCGTATTGGGCGGCGAAATTAAACCAACATTATTCAATTTTGCAATTTCTTTTTTCTGCAATGTGGTCTTTGATAAAACATGAAAATGTTTTTATCGTATCTTATTAAATTTTTCCTGAATCAAATGATTTACCAGTAAATGCGAAACGATATTTTTTTGGTAAAAGGAAAAATATGAAAAGAATTTCATGTTTTTATAATATAAGAATGGATACAATCTTTGTATCAAACGACAAATACCTTTTTATCTTTTGAGCATGGGCCTCGTTCAAGCATACTTTGTTTATATCTGTATCTTCAGATGGATATTATTTTCTTATTATTTTCATTTATATGTAATTCATCACCCAGACTTACCCTTCAACTGTTCCAAAAATAACTCATGTTTCCATATTATTTTTTAATTTAGATATAAAAAAAAAACATTGTTTTCAATACTGCTTTTCATATTTTATGATTCTGATATTAATACAAAATATTTTCCCTATAACCATTCAAAAAAGGATTGCACTAGTGCAAAAAAGTAATTTGTTTTAAATAAATCCTATATTTCATACTTCTTATTAACTAAATTATTTATGTTATTCACTAGTTTTAATCGTTTTTATGAAATGTATTGAAAAAACATAGGAAAATATGTTCATTTAATTTCATTTGCCAACTTGATACAAGTTTTAATAAATTGGATATATTTTCACTTTAGCTTAAAAATCGATACAACAAACAAAAATAAAACATTTTCTGGTTGAATATATTTTACAGAAAAGGTTTTAATCAGTTTTTTTATCGGATTACATGGATGTTATTCCATTTAATCCCTACATTTTTTTCAAAATTAAATTTCTAAAATACTTCATCTCCGATCTTGATATTACAAAGAACATTGCAGCAATACTTCAAATCTTAAGGAGAAACCAAAATTAGTGTGGGATTTGGGTCAAAAATACATGTTAACGTCATACAAAGTTATAAAAAAATATGGGTAAAGTGTAAAAAGTCTCAAAACACGAATTTTTATATTACAAATTTATGATAAAAAGAACAAACATTTTTATTTAAAATTTATTTCTACTTTACATGTCGCTGTTTGGACTGTCTGCCTCGACTCGATTCACTTCACTCTACTCTACTCGACTAACTCTACAGACTCTGACTTCACACTCTCTACACTCTCTTTCACTCTTAACCGACTGCCCACTCTCGAGGCTGCGACATTTTATACCTGTATGTAATTAATCTCGAATCTTCTTGAGTCTTCCGGACTCCATAAAATTACCGAGTAATAGCGGCTTTGCTCTTATCTTACGACCTATGTACCGAGACTACCTGACCGGACAGGTCGTAACGAGTTATCGGCGCATTTTAGCATTAATTTTTATTAAAATAAAATGTTAATTTTTTTACAATATCTTTCTTTATAGTTCATATTTGCAACTGATATCATAAAAAGTTAAAGTAATAGGTACCGGATTTATAAATATATTTATATCTATTGAAGAAAAAATAGTATACATTCATAAATTTTGTTCCTTGTTAACGATTCAATAATAATTTTAATGTATAAATGGTGAACTTTCTATTAAACTTAAACGTTATACATTAATTCTTAAGATACTACCAGAAAAGCAAATATTTGACCCATCTGATATCTGAGAGTATGAAAATAAAAGAAGCAACTTGTAAAACTTGTGCTAATTATAGTCGCTAAGGTTAATGTTATCTAAAGTAAAATAAAATGTGAAATGAAATTAGTATTTTAGTCGGTTGGTGTTATCTGGGTGGAAAGTAGTGTTGTATATAATAATAATTGAAAGAAGTTTTATTTAAGTAGAGCTTGAGAGACCTCATCAAAAATGAAATAGCTGCGAGGAATAAGTCTGAGACACAAAGGCATGCATGTAGAATAAAATCACATGGTCGTTACTTTAATTTGATAAGAAGCCGTATTAATAATAGTACGCTTACGCTTATTCCCGCTCCGATAAAGTAACGACTGGGAGTGTGCAGTGTAGCGTAACAATGCAGGTAGCAGGAAAAGCAGGATTTTCCTGCTGGGTGACCCAGTTAGGTAATAGCGCTTCCCGTAGGACCGGCACGGCAAATACTACTCGCACTTCATACACAATTTATGGGACCATTTCAATTATAAATAATAAGGACGACCTGCTCTAGAACAATGACACTCGCTCCCATTTTCATCAAATATGGAACACCATACTTCTTCCGCTCTGCTATTTACCTTCTACTTCTAACATTTTCATTCAACTACACAAATATTCCATTACAACGACATGTCGTCTATGTACAGTGCTTTGAAACACCAATCCGATTTCAATAAATATATGATATATTTAAACGAAAAAGAGCGTTTCCAGATGTTACCTCCTAGGCACTCTGTAGGAATTAATTTTGTGACAAATACTTGGTGAATTGTTTTTCTATTTATTTGTCTCTCATTCTCCTCATTAGAATGTGGATCTTACATATTATTTAAAAACGTTTCCAACAAAAGTATTATATAGTTTATGTTATGTGTACATAAAATAAATCGGGGCATGTAATCGATTACAAAAAACCGGTAACCGATATTTTGAACAAAATTTGCAAACGTTAACCATAACTTTCACCGATATTATTAAGGCCGAAAATACCGATATCCGTGAACCTGTTTTAGCGAACATTAACCTTTATATTAATAATATCATTTAGCGCAAAAAAAATAAAACATTTTTTTTATATTTGTCAAATTTGTTTTTGAATAAAACTATATAAATTATGACAGTTTCTAAAACTTACATTTTATTGGAGAGTTATAAAAATAGGCAGTATCTTTGTCTGCTTTAAGCATCAAGTTTACAATTGAAAATGACTTACATTTCTCTGAATGTATTGTAGGAATTTTTATGAATATTCGTGTTTGATTTTGTATGCAGCACGAAACATAATCGCTTTTCATTGATCCATAATATTATTTTTTTATTATTTTTTTTATTAACCTGGTTTAAACCGGTTTACGAACTAAAAACTAAAACCGTTATTTTTATTACGTTCTCAATATAGTTTAACCATTAACCAGTATTTTTTTTTCGTTTACATGCCCTGAAATAAATACAGTAGTACTTTTATATACGACTGCCTCAAAATACGTTTTTTTTATAAGAACTGTTATTATGTGGTATAAAACTAGTATAGAAAAAAAATAAGTTAAACAAATTGAAGTTGATTTGAGACACGAGCATTTTGAATTAAATTAAATTCATATCTCACGGTATCACAGTATATCATTTACTACTAATATGGTATATCACTAATCTGATATATTATAACATATGATATTGTAAAAAAAAAATAGAATGAACGTAGGTATATTTTTGTTTACTAAAAATATTATCCCTTGAATTTACCTCTCTCGATGACATAGCAAATGACAAGGACAATTCAATAATCTGACAAAACCGCTAGATGGCAACCGAGTAGCAAATGAAGAAACAATGTTATCACTTGTATAAACATTGTTTTTAGAGATTATATACTAGAATACCATAAGTATAAAATATTGTTTTGTACCAAAATATGTACATAATTCGAGGATCAGTATGCATAAAATTCAAAACGTAAACAAGAACACAGTTCGGACTACTGCTTCGCCATCTACAGGATTTTCAATTAACAGAACAACGAATACGTCATTTGTAATTTAAAATTTTACGTACACACAATTTTCATTATAGAATTAAGTTTTTTGTTACTAGTGCACCTACGTTGTAATTAATATACATCACCAATACAATACCCTATTACCGTGTATGCTGCATTACAATATAAGCACTGATACACACCTTAGAAAAGGATATCGCTAGATTGAGCAAAAGATGAAATTACAACTCAGAGTTCATAGAAGTATTGATAATGAATTTTTTTAATATATAACATTTATATATATTTTATAATATTTTAAATAGTTATTACACATTGCCCCACTTATCCCTACTACTAATCCTTGTTTCCTTTTCTAAGGTGAGCGTCAATTCCTCTCTTTCTACGTTGAATCCATTTATATAATACGTCAACGTAATGTACCAATCTACTATTGCATGTAATTGAAAAAAAAGAAAACTGTTTTTCAAATTTTGACTTTTCAGTATATTTTGGTTTTAAAAAGTAAAAATCGTACTTTTCTAATAATTATTTTATGTAAAGGATTTTCATTCTAAAAAAAATCACATAAATTCTTACATGTTATCTTAACATTACTTAAATAAAAAAACTAAAATTTAAATTGTATATAATTGAAAATGCTAAATTAAAAAAAATAGTTCGATGTTAAGAATATTATTTCAAAAACTTTTTGTCTTAAATGTACCAAAAATGAGTTATTAGAAAAGTACAAACGACGTTTTTGCTGTAGGTAGAATATTTTCTTAAAATCATTCTCTATGCGAATTTTTCGGTTCTGTAACATTTAGTAAACAGGTCGTAAAATTGTGCCCATTCGTTCAGAATCACTTACTTTCTATACTTGTAGCATAATATACTATTCCGCACTCGTCTAGTACATTTATAACACTGCTGTTTTTCATATTAATATAAGGTACAAAGTCGTATTATAGTAAAGTATAAAAGTTGATAAGGAAAATTTTGTTAATGTCAGAATTTGAGGTGGTCTGAGAGGTGGTTTCACGATGGGCAATTAAAAACGAAACCCAGGCGAAAAGATGGATTCCCTCGCTGATAAGAATCCGTGGAAGAATAATTGCGAAGCAGCAATTTGGCATTTGGGGCTTGGAGAAATTTAAAGTGATGTCGGTAATTCTGATGAATCCAGACAAGATGAGTAGGTAATTTAGAGTTTGACAAACGTCTTTTTGCATAATTAATATCCGGGGCAGCGTTACAAGTGAGATACAAGATTGACTCCTAACTCAAGTTTATAGATTACTCCGACGATATTTCAATGTGCAATCGATCAAAGTCAAGTATTGTTATCGTTTGAGTTTGTCCGCCGATGCCAAGTTTGCTGATACGTCTCCTGCCACTCGGCCATGTCCGGAGGACTTCGTTTTTCACCCTGTTTATCCAGGACCGGCTGGGAGAATTCCTAACCTAAATAAATACCTTCTATTTGCATTTAAATATGTGATGATGTTTACGAGCCTGAATTAGTATGTACGCACGGCTAAGACACAGATGACCCAAGGCACTCCGTTTTCTATTTCCTTACATATTTTATTGTTTCTTCGGAAATCTTACTTTCCTTCCATCTTACCGTTCAATAAACTTTACACAGGACAGTATGAATAAACAATACATTTTCCTTTATTTTCAAAAACTTTCTCATCTATCTTAATACGAATCATAACTCTCCCACCAAAATTTGAAGAGTTTGTCAATATTGGGTTAACATATATTTTTATGATTATGCATAATATTTATCGAAAATCCAAATATAAGATGATGACGTTTGGTAAACACACTGAGTGGTATAAATATATCATGAGTGCCATAGCAAGCAATTTTGGCGCCCGGTGCGACATTATAACATGGAGCCCGGCCTTTCTTTAGTAACATAGACAAGAATAAATTAAAAATTATTAAAAATTTAAACAAATATTTATTATTTCCGTAAAACAATATAACATAAAAAAAGTTTTTATACAATTATTATACATACACATGAAGGTTCAAATTGTACTCAACGTACATATTCTAATATATTTTTATTTTTCTTATTTTTATAGATGCAAACTCTCTAACTAACATATTAAAATGGTATGATTTTGCAAATTTTTATTAAACAAATATTGTAGCTAAATTTGTTTGTCGCTCCTTGGCCCGTGTAGTAGATCGAAAACATGTTTTAATAATTTTTAGTTTACTGAAACTTCGTTCATCGTAAATAAATAAATAAAAATACGAAACAAAGGCAAAGGGCATAGGTATAACAACTAATAAGAAAAATTAATTTTACCGGTTTCATGATGTTAAGCCTTTGTTTATTTAGACAAAAGTAAGCTGGTAACTAATAGCCAGCCCAACAATATATATTAATCCTTTATTTATTTCCACCTAATATGTATTAAATACGGTGACCATTATTTCTAGACAAAAATATACAACAAAAAGAATATTACAATGAATAGCAAGACAAATAATTTTAAATAATATCATGTAGGAATTCTAAAAAAGAAAACGGGTAGATATTGTATTCTAAGAAAAAAGGAAATCTATAATTTACAGAAATGATTTTTTTTTCAATTGTTGAATTTGTTCTTAAATAAAAATAAGCCTAGAAATTTTTAAAAATAAATATATATTTGTATGTACGTCACTCCGATTTAATTTTTGCTAGAAAATTCAAATTTTTTTAATAAAAACATCATGAAACTATAACGTAAATAAAGAAGAGACCTATAGTGGTATCTTGCCCTTATTTGTACTAAGTAAAGGTTTGTTCACATTTTGAACTTCTGGAATTTATATTGAGCACAATTTTGATAAATACAGAACGTTTACTGTATAAATAATTATACAGTACAACACCTTAAGGTACTGTACTGAATAATACAGGACGATCACCGTCAATACAGCCAATAAAGTAATAAGGCATTAATGATTTTTTTATAATTCATAATATTAAGAAATAAGAAAATCTTTGCACATATTATTATAGAAATAAAACTTTGTGAGAAATTATATATAGATGTCATATACGAATTACACTTCCTAGAGACCTTCCTTATCTAGGTGCGGCAGGTGGTGAGATATGGCATAACTTTGAGAGTAATGAATTGATATTGAACAACAAATTGTTACGTCGGTAGAACATGCGGTGCAAATCCAGTTTAATATATTCATGATCGTAGGTGTGACGGCGTGTTATTCGCTGCTAAGGAATTACAATTACTTAATAAAATCCGTTTTAGCTCGCTGATTCCTCGGAGAGATTTATGCTAAATAATTCATGTTGACTAGAAAATGTACTATAAGTTGACATGTCTCAAGTTTCTTCCTTGTTGACTTTGCTCTTGTGCCGCGCCGCCTGCCTACTCCGCTGTTTACACTTCATTTATACAAGAGCCGGCGCACTTGCGCTAAAAACTTTACATTTAAATACAACAATAGGGGCGCCAAAGTCGCCCACTTCCCCGGAAAATGCATCACTCCTACCGCCTCGATAAACACATTTCTTACTTCTTTATGTCGGTTTCGCGTAGTTTTTTGAAGAAGATTATAAAGAATTGTTTTTTGCTATTCTTGCCGTGTAGGTCTATTTTTTTGCTTTTACTATTGTTGAAGTATTAGCAAATAAAGATTGTAACTCTATTTTTATGTCAGACTTTATTTATTCACATAAGTTTAACTTACTTCCATAGCAGCATAAGTCGTAAGTTCCTGATAACTCCTGTTATTTGGTTGCCATTGTCAACTGGAAATTATAGAAAATAACTTTTCTACAAGCAGGGTAATTATAAAACACATAAGAATTTTATATACATTTGGTCGTCTAGAAACTGGTACAAGTAACTAAAAAAAGTTGTGAAATAAAATCTGAATTGTCACATTTTACAAATACTTTAACATTATTTGCGTTAATTGTTGCTGATAGCGCGAAAAATATAATAAGTGCCTAATACAACGGTAACATAAACTTTGGTTCCGCAGACTCCACCTCAGTTCATACCTTCTTAAAAGCTATATTGTATTTAAATACTTGTAGCTTAAATAACTATTATTTATTAGTAAACTTCACATGATAAATTCCAATTAAAGACCAACGTTATATACGTACAGACAATAACACATCATCGATTTTTAATTTCAATTGACCTAGGGTAGGTAAATTTAAATTTCATTCTTGATTCATAACTATCTTAAAAATTGCTTCGCACTATAATTTTTTCTTGATACTTCTTTAATATTTTTGCATTGCTTCAATTTTTTGATGTAGTTATTTATGGGCACACGGGCAGATGTGGATCATTTAATTAAAATCTCTGCTTCGCCAATCTTCATCCAAATAAAAATAAGAGGTAGGTCTTTTACAGAGGTTGTAGACTGACAACCTATACCACTAAAATGCAAATGGGTTTTTTTATTAGAAAACAAGTACCTTAAGGTACTTGAGATCCTGTTCTATCTAGAAATGTTATGCCTCAGTTGATGATAATTAGAGTTGAAATGCTTTTTTGTGAGTGATGTAGAAAGTGGTAATAATGGCTCGTTTAATTGTTTTCTGAAATTGATGGTTGAAAAGCGCGGATAAAATTGTTTGTTCGGTTGTAGTGTAATGAATGCAACACTATCTGCTATCATTCAATTGGCGATCGCTTTCATTATTGATTAGTGCAACAAACAACTGGTTTTTCAATAATCCGAGCTAGAACAATGTAAGCCATGACTTTACATTAATCTCATATGGGTTGTCAAAGCCAGAGCGCCACCGCACCGGCATCTAGCCGCTAAATGACTTTTTTGCCGTTCGTTTTTAATGGAATTGTGATTATTATGATTAAAAAGTTAATTTGTAGATTGTATGAAGCCCTAACGATTATTCCTCCCGCACTCGATGCTGTTTCCATTGCGATTTTATTTTTAATTTCGGTTATTTGCGTTAAATTAGAAGTTATTTTCGGATGTGATATCGTTTGCGGCAGCAAATATGCGTGAAATTTAACATTTGGTATTTCGGTGGCATTTATTGGAAATTGTCTTTGAATTATTTCATCGCTGCTTTCAGTCCACCAATCAACCCCTAATCACTACTTAGTTCGAATCCTGTATCGACAACTCTTCTTTTTAATAATAGAGAGGCAATTAGTAATTGGTGGTGATGGAAGTTAGTACCTAAATCATTATAAAAAATTAACAATTTTGAAAAACTGTAGCTTTTCAAAAACAGTCCCGCAAAAATAAATATTGACAACAAAAAATAACTGCTTTCGTTATCGAAAAAACGAAACAATCTCACAATAAATAGAGGAACAACTAAGTGTTTAACTTTGCAAGATCACACCTTTTTCTTCTATTATATTGACGAATCGAAGCTGCCAAAATATTCGAGAGTTTAATTGCTTCGGTATATAAGCCCAAGCATAAAAGAACGACAGGGCAATCTGATATTAATACGAGGGGTGAACATTAATAGTTAGTAATATAAATATTGTGTAAATAAACAGTGCGTAGTCTTAAGTGTTTAAATAAATATTCTTAATGTTTAATTATTTATTAATAATTATTAATCTTAAATTAGAGAAATTAGAGGCCTATTTTGTAACTCAGTGGTTAATTTTTAACCATATGCGGAAAGTTTTGATAAATAGATACAAACATTACACGTGATAATTTCAATTATTTTTACACTGCATCCAAATAAATAAATGTTAAATATATTATCAAAGATTTTCCAATATTAGGACAACTACGATATATTTTCCCATATTCATCCTTCGGATAGAAGTGTCCTAGTTATTTTAAAAAGTTTGAAAATAAGTTGTTATTGAAATAAGTGCATTCATACAAACCACTTTCCTGCGGCGATTACAGTTGTGTTCTCTAGTTAGCGGTGTCGCAAAGCAATTTTATAAATGGGGCTATACACGTGCGGTCGACATGATAAACTTACATGAACTTGGTGGTCGCACTGTAACTTAGAATCAGGATCAACCATCAAGATCCCACCGTGTTGCGTGATGAATGTATTGATTTTTTAACCACCGTCGGTATGTGAACTACCTTTCAACAAGAGGTTTCAAGCAGAAAGAAAAATTATCCGGGGAACACGGAATTTAAAAATTACTACGTTCGTACTTCGTCTGTATTTTTAGACAAAGTGACTCTAATTTTAGATAATTGCAGTACATACAAGTACAACAATATTAAATTTGAAATGGATCATCATTATCATTTCTTTTTACATAAAAATTGACTTTGAGTAAATGAGAAATGTTTTATATGACATTATGATGATTATACTTATTTTGATGCCACAACACACAACGAAAGAAGGGACGAACACAAACGATTTACGAGTATTTAAATTACCTTTTTTACTGATGTAGCGGGAAATTTAATTTTCATCGTCAAAAAAGAAGTACAAGCTTTACGAAAGGTACGATATACCGATCTAAGACAATAATTAGAGTCGTCGCTTCTCTTTTCCTCCAAATAATTGTCTTCAATCTGTAAAATGCCCTTACCGTTCTTATAATTAATATAAATGTATTCACCAGAATTACATTTAAGATTAAAATGAACTATATTATTTATAAAAAAAATAGGAAACGGTTATAACTGAAAACGATTTAGTCAGTAGGTTAATTATTTGGTTGATCATGCCATAATGGAACAAGATTCTTAATAAATATAGCAAGTCTTCGAAGGATGAGCAGAAATCACCTGTTTCCTCCTTCCTAAATCTCAAAAACTAATCTGTTGCCTAATTTTTCACGCCGAGTGGTAAATGTCTTCTGTGATATAAATATATCACACCCAGCAATGGCTCATAATTATTTTTTTTGTAATTTTGTCAATTTTCAGTTTCCCATTTTGTTGCTAAATGTAAAGTTATTTTTGGCGTATGAACAGAATATGAAATCATATGGAACTATTCATTTCTGTGCAGTATTCAACACAGCAAACAAACTGATTATAGTGGGGTACAGCGAATGTAATATTTATTAGAAAATTGAGCTCCAGGCACGTTTTGGAACCGCAACACTACGGGCTAAGTTTGATTGAACTCGTACCAATGACATTGTTTACATGAATATGTCAGCCTGTGAGATATTTATTATTTAAATGCTTCCTACACTGCATACAAATGCACTACAATTGTCTATATGAAATAAAAAAAATATTTTCTAGTGATTACAAATATTTGTTATAATGAAATCAAAAAAGTCTGATGTGTTTATCATTTTACCTCCCGTCACTATAGTAATAACTCTTTTTCGTTCTAGTACATTAACTGTGTACTTTCAAAACTAGTTCAGAATATGTTTAATTCAAATCATACCAGTGTTGTATAATGACAAGTATATGAATTTGATTCATCGAAAGTCGCTAGAAGTCACTAACTTTAGAAAATCAGTTATGAATTTTAATATTTTGGGAGGGATAAAATATTAATATAAAATACTTTGGATTATTAATAAATAAAAGTTATTTAAATAAATCAGTCAGTATTCTAGGGACCCTAATTCGTGCTCATAATTTGAAAATTTATACGCAAAATTTTTTACCAAAAACAAATAGGAGAAGAAAGTCTACAATTTTTATAAAAAAAAAGGTTATTTATTAAGTAATGTATTAATGCACCCACAAATTTTATAACGGTGAACTGTATGTGAATATTTTTAAAACTGTAATGCACGATTAAATTCCTAGGACGTAGCTAATCCGAATGTGTGTTTAATAATAATTAAACGATGTTTAATATTCGTGAATAATTTTTGAAGCTGTATATTAACATAGATATTCTGGTTGCAAGTAATATACGAGCGTTTTATTATAATAGCTTGGAACTCTAAAACATTAATTACAAATACTCTCCTAACAGACTACATTAGTGTCGGGCTTGATATATGACGTTGCCACATTCAATCTGGGATTAGCTCAGCTCTCTCAGATATTTCAAAGATGTTTGCTGCTACCAGCTTCATTATAAATGTCTGCATAAATTCATTATGCTCAAATATTTACACTATTCCACACACACAAATGCTCTTCCTAATGCCATTTTAACTTATACGCATACACTCTTACTATATTTATTTTATTACAACATTTATTTATTATAACATAAATTTCAGGAGAAATCGAAATTATATTAAATTATAAATCCGAAATCCTTTTCTATCATATGATTTATATTAAATACAAACCTCAATAATTTGCCTTATAATACCTTGAATTCACATTCTATATCATTTATATGTTTGATGTAGTTTTATCATTAAAACAAATTAATTATAGCAAAAAAAAAGTATGGAATCAACAGATGTCATAGGCCAGAAAAAAAACACAAAATGAAATAAAATTTATAGAAATAACCGAGTGATGTTTATAATTATATTAACAAGAAGAAAAAATTGTTACTGTAAAAATGATACATAATAATTATATTTACAATTATTTTAAAGTGAAACATAATATTTTTCATGACATTTCAATTTATTTAAAATAATTGCAGTGTATTTTTTTCAGCATACGTTGGCTACGATTCGACATATGTTTACATAAGTCATAACCTAGTTACAAATATTGATAACCTCTTTTCATTCCTACAATTTTTACTATAGATATTTGTTTTAAAATGTATAGAGATAGTGTAATACTTAATAATAAAAGCGAGATAAAAATTCTTCAACAGCAATTAGAGTACCTATAAATATATCTTTACCAATATCTGCAATAAACTAGATTGGTACACCCAGAAATGGGTAATAAAACAAACAGTGATTAATTTATGTTATATACAATATTTTATAAAGTCCAATGAAGTAATTTTTGTCTATTTCATTAGGAAACAAGTTTCATAAATTTTTGTTTAAATCTCATTTCATTAAATAGTTGAAAAGTCAGAGATTTATGATTATAATATTCCTTGCATGTACATACGTAGTAAAAAACTTGTACTAGTTTAAATTGTTGTTGTACAACATGTTGTTCAATATATTTCACGATGCAGAGCATAATTTCGCAGCTCCGCATGTAAGATTTCCTTTATAATATGCTAGTAGTTCCCGGCTATATTATAATGTTCTCGCAAGATGTTCCCGTGTTATTCTACGCTAATATATTCTCCGGCACATTTTATAAATTAAAGCAACAACTAACAAGACTTTCTCGATGTACTCGCACTCATATTTTCATTTCTGCTATAGGTTGTAGCTAGTAGCGTTATACGGCGCAATATACCTGCATACCTCCGAATTATGACTTAATAAATGTTGGAGCACAAGAAACTCTCGCTGAGAGACTATATTGCTTAGCTACGAAATTATGGACCTACGTTTTATTATACTTTATTATGATTATTATGCGGATCCATTTTATACAATGTTGTCAACGAAACTACATTATAAGTATGAAAATGTTAATAAGTAAAATTTCTTTCCTTTCCTGAATTCATATATTAGTAAACATAGTTATGCTAATGAAATAATAAAGATTATTAAGAAACGCTATATATGTGACAGATATTCGACAAGGTGTCATTGTAAGCTCCTATATTTATTAGACACCTTTTCCTGTAATATTATTAAAAATTTATATACAAAATTACACAAATACTTCGTCATCAAAAGAACGATATTTCTAGAAGAAACAATGCTTATAGTAAGCTACAAATAGTATCAGCTGAACATTTTTGGGTTTGGGATGTATGTAAAATGTGGCTCAAGAGTCAGAAAAATCGTTGAGCTGGCATTATCAGAATTGCTAGATGTACCAGTTCTGCTTTATCGTAAATATTTATATTAATATACAGTGTGTGTGCAACGAAACGCGCAACATAGGATTTTTACAAGGGATTTAAAAAAATCGCGAATACTCTCTCTCCTGATAGATTTAGAGCAAATCTACAAGAGTACAATGTTGTACAAAATTAAATTAAGTAATGCAAACAGTACGTGTCCAGTGTGAAATTTATTAAATATAAACTGATATATTTTCGTTAATCAGACAGCCGTGGAAGTAAAAGAAAATAGTTATACGTCAGTTGTGACTCAATGAAATATAATTTTATATTTTCACAATATTTGTATATTATTTAAGAAAAGGAATAAAAATTCAACTTAAATAAAATTAAAATATAGACAGTAAGAATTAATCAATGATACTTCACTTAACTGTCACATGAATATTTTCTGTTATTGTCTGATTTTTATCGAAAGTATTATATTTTATATTTAATAAATCTCATATTGCAAATGTGCTGTTGAATCAATTATGATCTTATCTGATGTAAAATTAAATTTTGAACAAATTTATACTCTTTAATTTTGCTCTAAATCTAACAAGAGAATACCTGCAAATTTTTTAAATGCCATGTTAAAGTCCTATGTTCCACGTTTCGTTACACACACTGTATATTTAATATGTATTCTAGCTGGAGTAGAGAATGCATAAGTGCAATTTCAAAAAATTGTAGCAAATATAAATTGTTTAATTAAAAAATGGGAAGGATATGTTTATTTCCTGCATTTTCAATAAAAAATTGTATTAGACATTTTTTTCTGCATGAATAATTGATGGCAAAATGTATATTTTCCTGAGTGTGAAGAGCAGGTCTCAATATAAAATATTCATACATGTTTAAAACAATTTAAAAATGATAAAATATGCAGGTGGTATGAAATAGGCCGTGGACTTGGTCCATTCATTATTTATGTTGTCAATACGCAGAGTTCCTGCTTCGCTCGTGACAAATATTGATTAATTCATTCCTGCTGACCTTTGCCGAACCCTGCGACAAATCAGCCTGCCGCCGCCAAAGAAACGCCACTTACACATATAAAGATACCGCAGGTTTTAATCACCGTGCGTGGAATACGAATCAACCAAATGTTCCACAAAAAAACACGTAAGACGTTTAACTTTACCGGAACATTCTAGAATTTGTAATCATTAAGATCATAAAAAATTAAAAATTTATGTACCTATTATTGATGGATATACCAATCTGTTTTACTTTACAATAATATATGTATTTATACTGATTACTCTTGAACTTGGGAATAATGCAGAGCTCAAAATCCAGAAATGTCAGAATAAAACAGGTTTAGCAATTATTGTAGCAAAAAGGGAGGAGGGGGATTGGTGATGTTGATAACAAAGAACAAAACATAAACGCGAGAAGAAATGAATATACAGTATTTTGCTTAAAGAGAACTTATTTACAAGAATTACTTGCAATATTTAATTAAACTAAATTGTACATTTTTACAAAAATGACAAAGGGTGTTAAGAATAAAACGGGTTGTTATTGAACTAATATTATGTGGTTAGCTCGTTTAATGTAACTGTGTAATATTATCGGTAAGGATAGACTAAATGGTTTGTCATTATTAAATATTCACCGATAAATTGTGATTAAAAGAAGAAATTTTTGATGAAACAGGTAAGAATGACTAAAGCTTGGGTTGTAATATTAATATTATATTTTAATGAGATACAATATCCATGGTAAACCCCTCCCATAACAGAATCCTCGGTACACTACTGATCGGAGCAGTTTGTTCTGATAATAATGTTTTATAAATAACGTAGATAATCCTCCTTTTTTCAATTAATTCACAATTTTCAATATTTTGTACAAATAATCGAAAATAAGTTTCATACAGATTGTATAATACATACATAATATTTGTTTAAAATCGGCTCGGCTTTGCTTGCAGACCAGTTGCAGAGTTATATCGGAATTACTGCTTTTGTTCTTAATTTACAATTTTTGTTATTTTGCTTATTCCTCTTAATTTCAAATTAACATTGATTTGGCATGTAGTGACGTTCCCTTTAGAGAAGCCATCGACATCAACGTCAATTCCCATAACAATACAATTACTGGTAGAAAATTATGCATCGAAATATTAAAGGAATGCATTCGACGAAATCAAAGACTGATTTATAGCAACAACAGGTACAGAAATATATTTCCCATTGGGCCGAAACTTTGCTAGTCCGCCTCTGTATACATGCGTCTGACTTCATCAAATCTTAGAGGGATGAGCAGAAATTATCCTATTCCATCTTTATGATATTTTGTAAAAACTAATCTGTTTTGCGCATTTTTTGACGAATCCAAAATGACAGGCCAATATTTTTAATATTTATTACATAAACTAAACAACTGTCGATTCCCCATGTAGATCATTTGTTTCAACTCTCAGGCCTGATACCATCTGAAGTAACATTATGAAAATAAATTATTATATTATACATTACTGCATCCAATCTGTTTTCTTGAAGCTATTGGTAAAAACTGAGTCTCGTTCGTTTCTATTTGGCATTTCTTTGCGTTTGAATAGTGCGGGACTGTAAGACGCTACGTGCATCGATAGCCGGTCACATTTCATCTGAGGTCGAATCCGACGCCGACGCCTGAAAGGGAAGCCACGGAGCGACGCCTTCCTGTTCGCACCGGGAACTCGCGTGAAATATGACGCCGAGATACTGCAGTTTTCGACACGTGCACCCAACACACGATTACCCTTGTAAACACCCCACAAATGCACATCCCAATCGTAAATACGCTCTCATTTCACAACTAGCGACCAGGCAATATTGATGGGTAATCGCCAAGAAATATGAGTTATCACTAAAATCATGAGAGTCAATGACTCGTAGTATGACATCGAAAATACTTAGATTTAATTCTACTTAATAATATATTACATATTACCAGTTATATTAATATGTACCTATATTAAGCAGGAAGTGGAAAAGTAACATAAAAGTTGCCAAGCGGCGAATTTGTAATTCCACAAATGCGTAATTGCTTTACAACTCGAATGATATATACAATACTATACTTTTTCTACGACCATTATTTGACTGTATTTTGATCACACCACGATCACACAATGAATTCAAAGAAATGACATATCATTAGTAAACAGAGCCAACTACAGAACATAAAAAACTATGTCAAACTGACAACCTCAAAATAATAATTTAAAACTATTCATAGCCCAATAAAATAATTCCATTTAGAACATTTTTTGTTTATTTCTTCATTTGTCGTAATGTTTTAAATTAATTATAATTATTTTGTCTTATTTATGTTGCGTAATTATCATAAATCAAAAATTATTTTATTAAACTATGCGATCGGCGTACTTAACACATGGTCGTAGGTAAAATGACATTTAGATAATTGTATACTAGTGGCTACTTACACTAGTTGTCGTAAAAAATATTATTTATGATCTAATAAAATATATACTCAGACACAAATCCGGAAAAAGGAAGCATTCATGTAAATACCTATAATATACATAAATTTATATCATCAAACAGTCAAGTAAGAGATAGATAAGGGATGGATGGGTAATCTTAGTAATAATTAAAGAGGCAATTGGATAAAGAAGCTATGAGCTAAGTTATAAATAAATAATTTTCGGATATTTAAGTTATAGGAAACAGTACCTACTAGCATTTCTTTCTATTCAAAAAAAAATAAATAAAGACATGTTTCTTGGATTAACTACGTTTGATGCTATATTATTATTGTAATGTAATAATATTTGTTTAACTTTTTACTTTGATACTAAATTTTTAATTTAATTATACATAGCTCCATCTTCTTAAAAGTGTAATTATACAATTGTAACATAGCCCCTATTTTTACAGAATTTATCCGGAAATGTGAAGATAAGACCTACAAGTAAGGAATTTGATAAATACATACGAGTAGCACTTTCATTTTTGAATGTAGTTATCCATATTTCCCAAAAAGTGTAATGAATTAAATGACCTGATTATTAATAATAATAAATTATTAGACAATGACCTCTAAATCGTAATGCATCGATATTTATGTCAATAATTGTAGCTAAGTAGTACATAAAAAATTTATTACATTAATATGTAATCTTCTAGAAGTCTAACCATATAATTTATCATTATATACATACCTATGTTCTTTTTATAAAAAATTTATAAACATAATACTGCACAATGATTATAGTCATGAAACTTAAGAATGATCAATTTTTAATAGGAATATTAACAGATTTGTTTTAAATAACAGCAAATGAAATGTACCTTTGAGGTTAAATGAAGGACACGTATAAACATTTCTCAAAAAACATATTACAAAAAAAATTGGCGACTTACTGAAATTGTCCACACCTACACCAATCTTCTGAAATTCGTCAAACAACACTAAAGTCAATATCCGGTAAAAATATCACGAAAAAAGTCACAGAAAGTCATGAAAACATCAATCACCACCCGCACAAAATAATAACTAATAAAGTCAGCTGATCCGATCAGACTCGACAATGGCCGAAGAATCACGAGTAACCCGAGCTATAAACAATATGAATCTTCCGAACTATTAGCAATCAAACCGTGCATAATTAGCCGGTGGAGCGAAGTTAGTGCTCTAAAAAGCAGTTGTAGTTGCATTTACGACTGTTGGAAGTTAGTGCCAACTGTTTTCCAAGTTGGTGCAGATAGCTAAACTTACATATGTAAGACATAAGTACACAGTTGTTTACCTGCGTACATTGTGTCTTTTCTGCTTTCATATGTTGAAATTTATACACTGCACAATGACGACAGGAAACTATAATTTCAGCACAATGTCCCTCATTTCCACTGTAAAAATAAATAAATATTTAAACAGATATCTACTAATTGTGCTTTAGTAATAATAACTTTTAAGATATCTCAATATTTTTTCCTTTTCTTTTTTATTATTCTTTTTATTAATGATATTATTAATATCAGACTAAACTGCGATGATTAGTTTTGCTTTAAAACTATAAATGTTTTTCATGTAGTAGTTATTTTTCCTTTATTTATAATTTTTTTTTTCGAATTTATGTACCAATTTTAAGTAATTATGTTTTTGTTTTGCATATTTTCTTTTGTCGTTTTTTTAGTCCCCATTTGAATATGCAAAAGTCAGCGCCTATGGAGTCATATAATGATGTTCCATCGACATTGGAAATATAACTTTTGGTCAAATTTTTCTTGATGTTTGTCTTACAAAATAAATAATTCATAATGACATTATGTGCCATTATGGAACTATTACTGACATTCAAATTAGTATACTAATTATTTATTAGAGCACTGTCGTAGATAACTATTTTATTTTGACAGCTGTTGGTAAATGATAAGATATTATTTGTGCCTGTATTGTGAGCGTAAATTTATGTATTTTTGAGTAATTCAAGAAGCAAGAGTTTGTATTTAAGTTACTTTTGAAGAAGAATTAGCATATTAATTGTATTTTACATTAATTTGCTGTTTACTTCAAAACTTCTATTTTTGTTGTCATCGTCGAGATTTTCACAAATTACCTACGCAGACAATTTACTTTAAGTTTACTTTAAAAGTAATTAAACATTCAGTGATTAATTAATAATTATTAGAATTTTATAAATTTGCAATATTGACGAGTATTTAATATTTAATTATATACTTATTACAAACAATCAAATTTCCAATGTAGGAAAATGAAATGAGTAATACGATTAAGCTTTGGTAATTTAGTATGTATTTGCTATTTCCGTAATTAGTTATTTGCCAATAACAATAAATGGAATAATTTTCACGTACCCATTTGTATGGGCTGTTTCAGAATTTCAATAAAATTGTTCATTGCTTATTGTACACTACAATAGAATTCTATTTGCTTTCATATTATAATAACTTCACCTAAAATTAAATTCGCATCTATTATAGATGCGATAATTATCATGGAAATTACATTTCCTCCATTCAAAATTTTGTGTAACCAGGAAAATTTAAAGTATATACGTCTCACGAATTTTTCCTGTTTTGAAATTCTTTTGCAAAAATTCTACCCATGTGAATTTTTTCGTGAAATTTGGATTACTATGTGTTTGGTATGTGGGTTTTATAGGTGACGTCGATTTTTTGATATAAAATTCGGGCTAAATTTTGTAGATTCTGAAAAGTACAAGTATTTAAAAATTGTTAAATTTTAATTCCATACAGTTGTATTTCAATCAATTAAAATATATACAGCTCTTTGAAAATATTGAATCACCAAAACATTTTTAAAAATAAATTCCTATTTTTATGCAATTTGAGTGACATGTACAACAGTGGTAAAAAAGTGAATAAAAATTACATAAATTGATTATCCAATATAATTTCCACTAAATTGAAAATTGTTATGTAATTCTCATAATTTTTATCGTAGAATGCTCAAATTGTAAGTAAAACTCTTAATTAGTTCAATTTTTGATTTTTGGGGCTCGTTTCTCAAAAATGGGCAAACTATAAGAGGGAGTTATTATTATAAATATATTGACATGGATATGTATGTAATTTGCAATTTTTTTTTCGTTTTGAAGTCGAAGATGTCAGATCTTACGTATAAATTTACATAAGTATACCATGTTACAAATATTTATCTCAATTGGTTCAAATTTTATATTTTATATCTTAAATTTACTAATGAAAACTGTTATCAATAAATTATGTTTTTCGACAGGAAAAATCTAATGTTGAAGTAGTTGAAGTCCTGTCTCTGATCCCAAAAATGCACCCAAAGAATTGGTATCCAAAATTAATTCTCGATAGATTGGCATCAGAGTTAGCTGCACTACTTTCCCAATTTTTGACTAAGTATAAATTTTAAGATAAAAATTTTCATGAATATGGTTTTTAGTACAAGTAATTGATTGATAAAATAGTTTTGGTCATATCTTACACCAATTTAGAGATATAAGTTTGTAACCTAGTTCCGTCCTCAATATATTGACGATCAAAATAATACGGCGCCTCCACCATTTTTATTCTAGTAGAAGTTCATTTTTTATTAAGTTTTTGCCATTTCTAGTATTTTTAGGTATTTGTACATTAAATACTAATAGCCGCTTGCACCGCGGTTACTTAAATTTTAAGTTTTCTTTAAACAAACAATAACACATCGGAATAAAATGTCAACTTAACATTCCTGTCAAAATATCAATTAAATTTTATTTAAGTGTCACTTAAAATTTAAGCCTTGTTGGTACAACTAGGAATTTATCTTTTTATAGTTATTTAATTTTACAGAAAGCATATATAGTGAAGTGAAGAAATATCAATTTCGTTGATGACCTACTGCTGAGATGTTCTCTAGAAGCTGCACATTGCGTAGAGTATTTTAGGCTCGGGCCTGAGTATAAAATGCTTGTGACGTGATTGGAGCAGGCATGCAACTTAAATTATCCCAGAAAGAGAGCAAGTTGTCGTTTCAGCGCTGAAATTTGATTACACCGATGCTTCAGTTCTACTTAAATATCAGTTAACATCCGGCGGAGTATTACTGAACGGTCTTAATCTCATTAAAACTTAACACAGCTAAGATCGATGCTGAAAGATCGCACAGAATTAACACAAAACACCAAATGAAACAGGGAAATGGTATAACTCGTAATTTAAAATCATTTTACTAAACTTTAAAAACGCCAAGTTTGTTTACTGTTTTTAACTCTTGCCACTAAGTGAGGTATTGAAATCATGTTAAAAATCGGATAGTGAGTATTCAATAAATAATCACGTTTTGAAATCCGTAGAACACGATTTTATTATTTTTACGATAATATTAGTTAATAAAAAAAGTTTAAATTTTAGATATAACATTTTGACACTCTAGATTAGATCTGATTCAATTTTGATGTTAATTATTCAACCGAAAGTGGTGTTTTAATGAAGAACTGAAATGTTTGTCTGAAATATGTTAATTAATTATATATGAGTATTAGTATATAATAATTTAATAACATATCATTAGCTAAAACGTTATAGTTCAGATTTGTTTCTACCTAGCTCCATTTAACTATTATAAGTCATTAAGTATCGCTAAATTAATTACAATTGCGATTAATCTGTTTGCCTACGAAAATAAATGTTTTATATTTGACAGTGAGAATTATGACAATTGGCGGTGAAAATACTAAAAATATAATTATTAAATAATCTAAAAGTAATTGTACTAATTATTTTAAACTCTTTTTACCGTGTCAGCAGTCACCACACGGATACCTATATATTATAACTTAATAGATAATGCAAAAATGAAAACCAAGAAAAAATCTGCTAAGCAAAAAAAATGTAGCAGATAAGAAATATAGAAAGAAACACAGAAGGGATCCTGATCATAATGGAAAGTTTAAAGAGGACCGGCGGGAGGTTACCTGCTGGCCACGTCAGATTTTTATTTTATTTTACTAATATGTTTCTGTTTATTAATGACGACTTAAAATCAAGGTAAGTTCAAGTCAAGTAGTAATAGCCGAATGTCAAGATAAGTCAAGTAATAATATTTTATACTTGAAAAATCAAGTACTTCTTCAAGACTACTTGCTTTTCCATCAATTTTATTACATAGTATCAAGTAATTAATATTTTTAATGGACATAATTTACAAGAACAAATCATAAATAATAGTAATCTGCAACTTGTCAACAAGAAATAATGTAAGGGTAAAAATAAAGTTAAATTATAACATGTTGTTGTTATTAATGTTACAAATCTAGACTATTTACATCAATTTCATCAAAAAATGTGTGTTGTAAAATAAAAAATAAGGAATTAATAATATCATATATGTCATTATTTTAACAGTTCATAATTTTAAGGATACCTAGCAAGGCAAAACGTCGGAGTTTGCGGTGCTCTAGTTAGTAACCCCGTGTTATGTTCGTGTTTCTAGAACAGGAATATGTAACTGATAACTACAATGTAATGAAATATCCCTGTAGGTAACTCGAACTGTTGATCTGTCTCTTCCTCACTTCACATAAGTTATTTTCCATTTTTCCTTTACTTCATTCTAGTTCTAGTGGTGAATTTGATATGGGCGAAATGATATATATTTACCGAGTAATACAAGTAGCTTTATTTCTAGAAATCAAGTCAAGATTATACGATAGAAAATCAAGTCAAGTCAAGTAGTAAATTTAAGAAAAGCTTGATTTTCAAGTCATGTCAATCATATAAAAATTTCACTAACTACATGGTATGTAATTATTATGACATTGGGATCATGTAAAAAAAAAAGCAAAACCATAAAATTAAAATTATTACGATTTACGAAAGAAGTTTCTGAGATTTATGAATTTTTTACGCCTATAAGTAAAATATTCTTCTTCAGTAGTAAAGTAGTACTTTTAAGATAAATTATAAATGATATATTGACATGAAGTATAAATACAGATGAGTAAAATAATTTTAGAATACGGTGGTCATTAATAAAAATGAGAAACATTAATTATCCGTGCTCATCGTTGATTTGATTGAATAAATCTTCCCGGTGGTCCGCTGTAACTCGCAATCCCATTTTTAATTTCATAATGGAGAACTATAAGATGATTTTCCACATGGCTGGAAACATTCATAACTCTCCGCGCCGCAAGTCTGGATCTCTGCCTCCATGTTACAAAATCGTTAATTTGCTTGTTCCAGAACAAAAACACTGCTTTTCACCTACACACAATGTAATTACCACAATGCGAATTACATTTTGGAAGGATAATAGTTATTCACCCACTATACACAAATTAAAACATATTCATGACTCAAAACAATCAGTATATAATTTAGTTCTTCACAATGATTTAAAAATAAACACAGTATAGGAAGTAATGAACAAATATAGTGTTTTACAAGAAAATAATTCTTGTCTTGTTTTGTTATGTCTTGGCTTGTCTTGAAAAACAAGACAAAACAATTAATTATATTTTGTCTTGCATTACTCTTGTGTTTAAAAATCTTGATCGTCATTTTTTTGCATATTTCTTGTCTTGCATGTTAAAAATCATTTTAGCACAACAGCGACATTTGTACAAGGAGAAAATATTATTCTAAATCATTCCTGGTTACAAGATTACGTGTATTAACTCTATTTTATATATTTTTGTACAATAATTTTATTATTTAGCCAATAATGATTACTGTTATATATTTTTTGAAACGAAATTTACATATAGGCTAAAAAATAATTACATTAATTTTTTTAATAATTACACATTTTTGCACTTTTAAGTAAATGATATTCATATATTAATGTACGTCCATATAATAAATCTAGGTTTCAAATTTGGACGAAAAACTCGCGAGAGTATCTACAAGAATTTAAAAAAAATCTAGTTATTTCTGCATTTTTCTTGGAAGACAATTTCTTGACTTGTCTTGCTTTGAAATTTCTAGCTATGTTATTGTCTTGCATATTTGCAAGACTGAGACAAGACCAAAAAAATACGAGACTCTCGTGAAACACTACAAAAAATACAGCGAAATGTATCTTAAAAGACTAGAAATGCATCCAAACCAAAATACAATGAATTTTATAGATAACAGCGTGGACGTATAATACACTGGATTTACCATATAAATTTGAATAAATTGTTTGTAATTAGCTATTTTCATTAGGTTAAATTATGTAATTTATTTATATTATGGTTAATGTTGGAACAATGGACTCAAAAGTTAAAAACGTTTATATTAAAGTAAGGAGGCATTGTTTTTTTTAATATAAAAAAGAGAATAATTACGTCAATGCATATACTCTCTACAAGATACTATCAGTTTCTAGTTTATGTTCTAGCATTTACTTACTTTTGGCAGATTGTAAATTAAAATTTGATAACAAAAATATAATTTATTAATAGGAAATATAAATTGGTAAATAAATAGTTTGTTTCGTTACAATTTTGTTCAAAAATATTATCATAGGTATTTTTTCTAAAAAACTTTATTTATGTACGTATGTATTTGTAAATGGAAAATATTTTCAAATTGTTTTAGTTCAATATTTATTTATTATTTAACTTTTTACAATTTGAATAGCAAAACATTCAATTTAAATATTTAAATAAAGCCTTTAATTTATTGATAAACAAAAATATATTTACAGTTACTGCTGTGAAAATGCGAGTGTAGAATTTCGACATGGACGAGAAGGTTTCAAGTTAATTGTAATTAGTAAATTAAATTAATCTCCGCTGAAAAGAAGCATTAAGAATCGCGCTGAAAAATTAATAAACACATAGAAAACAAGTCCAGCAGCCAACGGACAAATCGCGAGCCGAGAGCTTAATGAAAGCTCAAATTGAGATCATTAATACAACAAATTGCATTTTTGTTGCGATGGTAGGAAGACACTCAGCGCTAATGGAATCATTACGGACGCCCATCTCCTATAAAACTTCGTAATTTGCGAGAAATTTGGAGCCGGCAGAAGAAATGGCATAAATTAGCTGCCATTAAAATAAAAATTACTTAAACTTTATAGAAATTGAGAAAATATCGCGCAGACGGAAGTAGGTAGGTAATCATTGGTTGTTATGCTAGACATGAATCCAAACTTAATTTCTTGTGAAACTGTTTGTTGGAGATACAAACACGAGCATTAAAACTTTGTTAATTTCTAAAATTCTCAACTTCTTAAATTATTTAAGTGTTCTTTTACGATGATAATTTGTCCGCACTCAAAAATTAACTTTACTTTCCACTATCCATTCAATTACCCTATTTCCTTTTACTACAATTTTTCCTCAAAAATGTACCATGTTGAAATTACAACAAGATTGATTTCCAGTAATTTATTTAGAAAACCAATACTAGTTCCTTGCTCTATTGCTTTTGTTATTTAACATAATACATATTATACATAGATAAGGTCGTATGTTCTTCCTACCGGTTGAAAATAGCTTTATCTTGATTTAGCGTACAAAGGAGTCATGTGATGTGTATATTTTTTATTATATGTGGTAGTTATATGTTAATATCATCTCATTTTATAATTTTTTTTAAGTAATGTGGAGTAAGGTGGGACCAAATTTTCACTAATCACAGGACAGAAAACGTAAACCAATTCAAAGTAAATCTAAAAGTATTCTATATCATGTGTCCAAAAAATGAACCATTTTAGAGATACGGGAGTTTTAATTTAGATGTAATCCTAAGGTAAATAATGTTGTTGCTCGGACAGCTATGTAAGTGTCAAAGATGACAGAGTCAACGAATCGAACAATGATGCTAAACAATTTGACAAGTGCCGATACTTCTACAAAGAGTTCGTTGTTCATTTTGCCAGAGATGTGTTAAAATGAAAGCACGACATTTCAAACATTTCGATTACATCTGAATTAAAACTCTCATATCACTGAAATGTTTCATTGTTGGACACATTTTTCGATTTATTTTGATTTCTTCTCTATTTTTTATAAATCTTGAATAATTATTTTTTAACACCCTGTATAATTAATATTTCATCTAATAATATTTCATGTACCTAGTAACAAAGTCATAAAAGGTATAAAGAATAAGAATGGACAGGTTTTCACCAAAATTTAAAATTAGTATTTAATACTTGCAAAAACGGCTGCTTTTGAAACGACATATAAAAAGTAGATTACAGTTAGAAATTTTTCATCATATGAATAAAATATAATATAAACCACATAAATTAAACTTGTTTATTCACTTAAAGAATTTATCCCAATTCTCCTGCGGACTCGAGAGATAACTTTCTTTTTGTGAATACACAAATGTTTAATTCACTTGGTGTATAAACAACTACATATTAAAAATAAGTATTTAAAATTATGATGCAAGTATTTGTATATGTACATTTGGTCCATGTATCATTGTTCTTTTGAGTTTGAAGTTCGAAAATGATTCCGGTATTGGCAATGCGTGTGTGAATAGATTCAGAACGTGGGAGTATATTTACAGAGTAAAAAACCAGTGTCAATAATGTCATACCGGGATGCACATAAAATATGCATAAACACGTCGCCCATCACACAGTTCCCTCCGCATACATAATACAAATTACTTAAAAATCAATCGCATCGTGAGTCAATTACAATGGAATGAAATTCATGAAATCTGCTGACAAGTCCATTATGCAAGTCACCGATAATTTACTATTGTATCGGCTGCAATACAACATCAGATGCAGTGACTTGCAGTCTGCACAATGCCGCGAATTTTTCAAATTAGTTGTGATGTTTACGATATCTAAAGCGGACATCGCACGCTGAATCAATATTATTCTCTGGAGGTTTGCACAATAAAGACGGAATCAAATCATATTTTCGTATTACAATGTTTTAATGCCGCCGAGATTACGGAATAAAACGGAAATGTTTTAATAACTTTTTCAACGAAGAAAAAGTTGGTTCATTTTTATTTAAATTTTATTGGGCGTAACAAATTCGTTATTATTTTAATCATTTCCTTTTTTCCTAATTCTGGAAACTCTACCCAGTTATTCATTTCATAAAAGTTACTTTCGTATCTGAATTTAATTTGAATAGAAATTCTACAGTCATTTTTACACATGTACTCAATTTTTGAGTTTAAAAGTAGGTTGCAGAATTTTTTCATGTTCAGATTCAAAGTCCTCGGAACATTTTACATTAGAATAAAAAAATTCATTTTTTTCTAAAGAAAATATGAAGTAATGGGTTATATGACCATATTTTTTTCCATTTTATGATTCTGTACAAAAAATAAAAATACCCGTACTTGCTTAATTGAGGAGAATTAGATAGATAATTTGAATTCATTTCATAAAAATCATCTATCATAGAATTATCTACATTCGGCAGATTACCCATTTTTTAAAATATATGTGTGTGAACACTAAATAGCTTTCGAAAATCATATGACATTGACAATGTTAACAGTTGACATTTCAATGCCAACCAAATTTACACCAAAACAATCTGTTGTGGTAATATCAAAATATTTTTTATTCTTTGAATTGCCTCTATTGATATTTTATACATTGTTTCATTAATAGTTGTGACTAATTTATAATTAATAACATTTATTCGAAATTATTAAGGAAACAAATTAGGTCCATTAAATTGTTAGCATTGTAAACTGCTCACTCATTCTCTTACATGACGTTAGAGATATGGCGCCGTAACATAAATTTTAATTTAAAATGCTAATTTCAGTGCAATTATATGATAATATATAGTTTTTGTCTTTATTATTGTTGATCACAATGGTTAATTTTTAGTTTTTATACTTTCTTTCCTTCAATTCGACAGTGGGGTATTAATGGAGTTTTTATTTCTAACTTAAAACTAAAGGGTAGATCAATTTTATTGAGCGGGGATCGATACTATAGTGTTTTGTATCTAAGTATACAAATTTTTAGTAAAATGTATAAGGAACTATTTATACTACAAAGCGACAAAGTGTCGTTTCTTTCTCGGATAAAGAGTATATCTCCAAAACTAGAGGGTGTTCATGTTCAGAGTGTTTTTAGAAATGTTTACGAAATTAGTAAAATAAAAGTTAGAACCATTATTAGGAGTATCACATAGAAAAAAATATTCCAACCCTTATTTAGAGTGGTAGTTTCGAACCGCTTTGGATTACGTCAAAATTCGAAATTGAATTCAGCACCCTTCAAGTAAGTGAAATATCAATTTTCATTAATTTCCAGTGACTGGTTCAAAAGTTATATACTCGTAAAGTAACACATTTACGTTGAAAGTGTACGGAATCTTTAAGGAAAAAAATCAGCCAAGGGGATTCCATGTCCCATGTGACGTCACTTGAAGGGGTTTCCCAGTTGGGATAGGTCAAAGACTGCGACAGGTGCATCTCAAAGTTGTCCAACTTTGAAGTCTTGAAACACGGGAACAAGTTGAGATATTGAGATGAAATTTGGGTACAACATTATTAGGATATTTGTTTATTAACTACACGTAGGTATTTAATTAATTAAATCAGGGAAACACAAAAAGTTATGATACAGTCAAAGCGATATAACTTCTGAAGGGTTCGAGGTATCGCGTTGAAAATTGGAATCTAGCCCCTGATGTTTGTAAATTGCAGTTAGTTAATTAAGCAGTACAATTAAAACGGTAGGGTCCAAAATCAAGATTTGATTTTATTGAAATATTAGGATAAAATTTAAGATAAAGTTCATGGTTATTCTAATTTTATAACTATAAATTTGGTGTGCATGTTACGTCTCGCTAACCAAAGTGGTAAATATAAAATTTTACCTCATGTGACTATTGCTTTTTCAAATAAAATTTTTAATACAACAGGTGTTGAAATACGCAGGAGAGTTGATTGAGTAAAAAGAGTAAGTTAAGAATGTGGAAGGATAAGAAATGCATGGATGATGGCACGACAATGCAATTGTATCAAGGGAGAGTATTTTCATGAGGCTGAAACCACAGGCAGGGCTGAAAGTTTCAGCATGATGAATATATTTCAGCATTTTCATTTGAAATTCACTTGTTAAACTTACGTATGGAAGCCCAATTCTCCAGGGCAATTTAGGAGTGGAGAATCCGATGACGTAAACATGAGATTCGTATTCGAAGTTTTCCAAATAAAATAACTTGGAATATGTTATGAAGGCTGCGCCTGTCAAATATGCTACGCAGACCGCCTCCATCAGAATTTGAAAGCGCCGAGAAAGGGAAGGAAGGATACTTTAATTCTGCCGTCGTTTTGTTGTTAACTCAAGCTTACTCCCTCAAAACGCTTCTATAAATAAATATCGCGGCGCTACCGGTGGCGGCAGCCAAACCACTTTCTCTTGCACTCTTGCTCTTGCATCTGCGTCACAAAAAATCTTTCAAACCCTCTCTCAGTCTGCGATAACACTCAATTCACATCATCCCGACTAGGGACATTGTTTTTCTTCAAATTTCTCGACGTTAGCTTTTGGAAAATTAACACTAGAATTCATGAGTATTATTTGTGACTATTATTTTGGTCCACGATAACTTCCATATAACAAATTATAAGAATTGTACAATCTAAATATAACATCATAAGAAAATAATCTGATGTTCACATCACATGACTTCATTGTACTCTAAATAATACACATTTTTTGCTGCATTTCATTTCAACATATTTCACTTAAAAGTGAGATCATTCTACGGCTAATCATTCTTCAACTTCCATTCGTTGCATATCTTCGAAATGGATCATCTTTTGTAAATTTTATTAAAATATTTATCACTATTCTTTATTGCAATACACAAAATTATTTTAATCGATGAAAAACTTGCAAAGAAAGAGAAATTGTTTTTACATATTTTTTACATATTCTGTACGAAATATATTCTAACAGTTATGGATAACTGTCATGGATGTCCATGCCAATTTATTATCAAATGTTTTCTACAAAAATTGTCCTGCCCTTTGAAAAGGCCGATTGAAATAAAAAATTGAGGTACATAACTATATAAATAAAATTTTAAAATTCTATGGCTAATCGTTTTTAACTAGACCAAAGTATCCTTTTGCACTTCTGATTGCAATATAAATAACATTTTATCATTCTACGGCTAATAGTTTTTGAGTTATGCGACAAATTCAAAAAACACTAAGAGCAAAGTACCCTTTTGGCACCGCCGATTGCAATGAAAAAGTGAGGTGCACAAATAGATGTTACAGCAGTCCCATATGCAAAATTTCAAAATTTGGCGACTAATCATTTTTGAGTAATGCGAGATAAATACATACGTACGTACAGATGTCACGCCAGACAAAATGAATTCAGGGATAGTCAAAACCTTTTTCACGATTGGAATACTTGCTTTACTTAAGTTGTACAAGGAAATAAATATATATATTTATAATAATAAAATTACATGAGGCGAACTTATCTACTGATAGAACCTGAAAGTACTATCTATATAATATTATTTTAATCTATCGACCAAATCTTAGGGTTTAAAATGATATCACAGCAATACAATAATTTCAATTTACTTGTGTTCGGGTGAGCTTCAGATCTTGTTAGGTACTTGGTACTAAAATGTTTGATTGTTGGATTCACTGTATACATGTTTATGTTGGAGTTCATTGCTGTTCCCCAGAGTTGTATTGTATAGGTCCAGAATGGTCCAAGTATGAAGATGAAGACAAGACAATGACATTCATCAATATGTATCATTGAGTTAGTTGTTCTATTTTTAGGATGTGTCTGAATGTATATTAAAGTTTGAAAAAACAGAACATTGCTGTTAAGGAACAAATAAATAAAATAATAATTTTGTTAAAACAGAATGTATTTTATATACGGTTTGTAATTTATGTATTTGTTTATTTAATTTTATTAGTATTTTTGAAAATGAAGGGAACAAAGAAGAGCATCTATTGATTAAATTTGAATCTATTCGGCGTGATTTGAATTGGTTAATCTTGTTTGTAAACGTAATAAATATTCAATAGATTCCATAAATTGTGCAGAGCAGAACGGGAAATAGGAATTAGTTTAGAATTTGTGTATAATCTATTCAACTCAAAGTTGCCATTTCATTAATTTAATTCCAATCCCGCCTTAGTTGAACCCGACCAAATCATTAGTAGAACTAAAAACACCGCAATCCAATTTGTATACACACTCATCCGGGTAAGCCCTTTGTGACCCGCCACATCAGTCAAGCGCGCCGAGACGCCGGAAGCGGGAGAGTCAAATGTGCGACGCCGCAAGACACCGCCCTCTACGCACCATTTCTAAAACTTCTTTACACAACCACAGTTTTTTATGGCCACTTTTTCGATGTATTTGATCTTTAACTTTACTTTAACCCAACAAACAAAAGTGTTCGAAAGGTTCGAACCCGATTTAAGCTGATGGTCCCTTCTAGAGGTTTAGCTAACAATCATTCCAATAAAATGCAAGAAAATGGCCAGATAATTTTCCAAATCCGATGCTTACAGGAAAAGAAATAACAAAAAAGATGAGGACGGTAACAAAACAGAAATAAGCATTCCGTTATAGTATATATTTTAGGTATCATTATCATCGATGACGCAACATTCCTAGCTGGAACGTAGTCTCAAGTACCTAACTTTTACTTATATTTTAGTGCAAAAGGTTGTCAGGCTAGAGCCTATGCAAGAATCTACAGGTTATAATGGATTCCCAACCATTGTGATACAGTGGTATTTTTATTTCGATAAAGATTGGCGTAGCTGGGATTTAAACTCAGTTCAAATCGAAGCGCACTAACCAAGTGAGTCAACGCTGCCCGTACATTTTTAGTATTCGTATTTATTTCATTAAATAATTATATCTTATTCTTTAACTCTTCCCTTTTATCAGTAATAATAATCTGTTCCTGTATCTCCTTCGTAAGTGGACCAAAAAATAACCAAACTCACCAAACAGCAGTTTTAAATACTGTACTATTGTAACAACTCGCCAAAATTCAAATGAATTAACTAATATATTTTCATTTACTAGTGAGGCAAATGTGATGTGCAAGTAATTTTGAGATGATATCGTTCTCACAATCAGAATGCGACATTCGCCGTCTTGCCTTTTAAAAATTAAATCATAACATTCTCTCTCGTTTAATTTCAAAGTCATAAGACTTATCAAAATTTAGACTAAAAATTATTAAAATAAGTGTCAGACCTACAACCTCCCAGAATAATAAAATCAAATTTTATTATTAGCGAAAATTAAATTATTACAAGCAGTAAATTTTAGATTTAAAATAATTTATTTAAGTTTACCATTTTAACCTACAAAAATATAATTTTTGGCAGATATAGAAAGAGAAGGCAATGTGTTAACAAAGATAGAAAACAAGTTCAATCCAGCAATCAAGCAAAATAGCTGTGTGAGTTGGATCAGTTCGAGATCGGTTCTGGGTTACTTCAAACGTACCAAGTAAACAGAATTAAGCTAGCAGGTTACTTAAAACGTCCCAAATAAATACGGCCTATATTACGTTGTCGATTGTTTGTATCAGCGTTATTTTTATTTTTAAGTTTTTACGACAAATCACACGTTGTCGGTACCTGGAACAGGAACTTACAATCTCAAGCGAGTCAAAGCCATCCAGTCGAGCTAGTTTATTATGGGAAGCTGTGTTTTGCGTTTATTTTGTTGTCTTTTCTGGCCAGTCTTCCGTAATTTCTAGTTCTTCCTCGGCGTTTCTTTCGCGTTTTTTCTCTGTCACCTTTTATTTACCTTTCTTCCATTATAATATTTATCCTTTTAAAGATATAATTATGTAATATACGTATAATGTTTTTTCTTTGTTATGTGTATTTTAAATGACATATTAAAATTAGAACATGTGAAAGGAAGAAGTGGTTGTGCTTGGATTTTGTGTTGTATTCGAAGTTAATGTGCGTAAAGTGTTTTGGGCGTTATCTTTATAAATATGCATTATTCGATGATGGACAGATTCGAATTCGTTTTTCATATAAAATGTAAATGGGCAATTAGCAAGATGATGTTGAAAAATATAAATTTGCATGCGGGATGATTGAATGATACACGCAGTACAATGCGAGCCCCACCACTGTACATTATCCAGGTCACACGTAGACGAGTAATAACAATTGCTGTAAACAATAGCGATACGCAGCCCAGCGTAAAATATGCCAAACAATAGAGCGCCGCGCTTTCGTTTCAGCTACGAAACGTTGTATAATCGCGAGCACAAAGCTCCAGACCCCGTCTGTGTCTAGGATAGTGGCAGTGGCGAAAGCTCGGCTGATGGGACCCTAGATATGCATTTGTTCTCTTCGCTCAAACTGCTTCTTTGTCCTTTGCTGACCGCACACTGCTTCTACCTTCGCTATATACTTCATTACTTAACAAATATAATCCTATTGCAGTCTACTTGGATTCCAGCCATTTACGTCGTAATTACTGCATCTACAACGAGACATACGACGTTTTTACCACAAAATCACTCAAAGATTATTTCTATTACCATGTATCACTACCGGACCACTCTAACCATTTATTTGCTAATTCTTGTTAAAAGAATTTAGCATACTATATATTTTTATATAAAAATTGATACTGATACAAAATAAAATAATACTAGTTCTTCGATTTATTGTTATTAAACAATTGAAATATCGCCTTATTTTCATTATTTGGTTAGGGTGACTATGGCTATGATTTGAAGGAATATCTTACGTCTTACAGCTTTGTATATTTATTATTAGGAGCTAATTTTAATTTTCTACCAATTAGCCAGTATTCAGTCGTTGAATGAAGGAAAATAAAGGGGGATGTGTTCTTAAGTTACCTTGATGATTTAGATGATAATTCTGGTTTACATGGTACTTACAATTTATATAGAAAGAAATTATGAACTAAAGAAATTACCTTTAATTAAAATGGTTACAAATAAAAACTATGCTTTTTACATTGAAAATAACTGATAATTGTATTTTTTCAGAAATATCGATAGTCCATAAATAAAAAACAACCAAAAGTTTTCTTTTTAAATAAAACTATCGATACATCCATATTTACTATCGATAGTATATTAGCTCTAGTTTATACTACAATATTTATACTTGTTTAAATAAATAATAGATGTCAGACCATATTTTACTTCAGAGTAAATAACAAGCACTTTGTGTAGAAATAGATGTAAATAAAAAAAAATAAAAGGCCCTGTATTAAATTTATAATAAATCGATTGAATCCCAGAGCGAATCAATCTCAAAGACCAAATCTTTCGCGCAGTTAATAATTCAGGATGCAGTAGCTCCTGCAGGCTGCAGTGTGTAATGCTGCAGGAATCCTGCTCCCATTGCGTGCAACTTAAAGGGCAGGAAGTATCTTCCCGCAGGAATTATTCCTGCTGAACACGAGACCTATTACCGTCTTGTACTTTATTCCACTATTGTCAGGATTCCTATTAACTACCTCAATACCCTCAGGACATGAGGGATTATGTACTCAGGGGTAAAATAAGGATAACATAAGGAAATCCGACAGGAACCAATAAGGATTAAAAATACTAGAGTACTATTCATATTTGCTTTAAAACAAATTATATTGTCATGTATATACCTTCGTTTTTTTATTAAATTTAAAATTTATATGCAAATTCAAATTAATAATTAATTACAGGATAGTGTATTGTACTACAAATGTTGCAAGGCTTATATTGCAAAACGAATATGAATATTGACGTATGAGTGTAGTGTGTGCTTCAATCATATGAATTTTGCATTAGCCAATCGTGAACTTTTATTTATTAAAATCAGTACCCTATAAGAATGTAATTAGGTGAATAACACATTTAACATCTATTGTTTTAAATTAAATGAAAAATTCAAGATCGTACCAAAATAGCTTAAATTCAAAATGGAAAAAGATTCATTTTATATCACTTTATGATTTCGCTATTAGCTGTAATTTTCGGGAATGAAAAAAAAAGAATTTTGAAGAATAATATTATCTCAAAAATTGTAGTAGTGTTCTCTAGTACTGTTGATTTTCGGAAAAAAATGAATTCGAAATTTCATTGAAAAATAAAAAAAAAAGAATATAATACTAAAATATTTAAATTGGCATCCATACATTTTGCCGGCCTAAGCCGGCAAACAGAGCGTTTCTGGACTATTTTGATTTCTGTAATACTAGTCATAATAGGACGGAGGCGCGGAAAATATATTTGAAATGAGAAAACTGTAAAAAAGATGTAGGAAGTAAGATGTCGGTAAATATTGCTGCAGCAATGAAGCTACGTGTATTATAATATAAAGGTTAACGGGCTCGTGTTTGGAAATCCTCGTACATCATCGTAGATCGTAGGGCAAACATTTGTCCTGTACAGCAGACGGGATAATCCCAGAAAGCGGAGCCGTAGCCGGACGTTTTTACGTTATTAATTACTTGATGTGATGTGTTGCCGGCGTACTGACGACGCCATGAATTATGGAACTGACGAGCGACAAAAATCACTTTTTCATACAGAATTAACACGAGGATATTACACACATGCATTGTTGTACACATGTACGTCCGACGCTATGGATATGGAACAAGGGTTTAATGTTTGCAAAAAAACTCCGTATAACCGGACAACTTATTATGCTTCAAAAATAGATAACCCAAAAAATGAGCTCTTGTCAATGCCTTTGTTAAATAATACAACACAAAAAATGTCACAATCGTTATACATATTATACTTTCACATAATCTACTTTAATGATTAAAACTTGCACTTTTCTTCACAAAATATTTATTGAGTCACAAGATGTACATTTCAACTACGCTGTAGTCATTTTCAGTTGTATAATAATCTTGTGACTCAATAAATATTTTGTGAAGAAAAGTGTAAGTTTGAATATTACAGTTTTCCTTCAAGTTTACTCAAATTAAACAATAGTAATCTACTTTATTAAGGATGTCGAGAATTAAATAGATATATTTTTAAAAGTTATTCCACAAGCAAATTTATAAGAATTACAACATGCGTCCCATGTGAAATTGCCGGTAAAGAAATTCCACTTTTACGGTTAAAATAAATATGGCTTTATCATCCATGCTACCTGGGAACTTTTGCAGAATTTGAATAAAACTAACAACTCTTTTTGATAACTCAAAAATTATAGTTGTTTTATCTTCCACATTAAGAAATCACGCAGTTGAGTAACCCCGATAAAATCCATCCATAACCATAGCAGAAACAATGCAATCTCATTGCAATTCAAAGTTTGCATCAGTTGCTATGGCACTAAAACAGAACGACGTCGCAACGAGCGTCGCCATGGAGAAAAACCTCAGCGCTATGTGGGAACTTATCTGCTGTGTTTATTCAGATGCGCTTGCATAAAGATTTAGTCAGGATACACTCATCCCGGCCTGCATATTGCCCGTAAATATAACCCAGATTTCCTCCATCAACCGTTTAAGATATACTGCACTCTTTCATAAACTATTAAAAACGGTTCAGCATTTAAAAACATTCACCATGTTTCATGGCTTTCCAATTAAGCAAATACATAGATCTCTTCAAATTTCGAGGACTAGTTATTTAAGCTACAAGGAACATAAATACATAACTTTCGACGATGAACTGAGGTGAAGCTTGCGGAGGTGAGATTCATGTTACCATATTACGTATTTACGTATTTACATTCCTTGTCGCTAATTATATTCATATACTTCAAATAATGTTAAAATATTTGTAAAATATGGGCCACATGGTAATTCCATTTATTTATTTGTAACTTTTTATAGTTAATTTTGTCCATTGCTGGTAGGACAGTTAATTTCTATAATACTTCGTTGACAATAAGAGATATTATCAGAAAATAACGACTTAAGTTGCTATGAAATTAAGTTATACTTACGTACATAAACGGTAGCGAGGAAACAATATTTAACTAGATGTAAGGTGATATCTATTATTATACAATATCTTGGTTTTATAATGCATAATTAACAATCATTTTGCTTCCATTTCACTACCATTTGTATCAAGATTAAGAACCAGACCGGTCATCAATGAAGTAAATAAATTAGTAGACATCTTTATTGTCTCTCTTGCTAAATTTGGAATACGCTTAATCAACTTAGACATAGTATAAAACTATTACTAATACTACATTTGATTTTCAAAATAATTTTCATTTTGATTATTCCTGGATCCATTATATTAAAATTTTGTATATTTGATAAAAAAAAAATATTTGCTCGAAATGTTTTTTGAATTTTCCTCAAACTTAAAAACGATTAGTGGCACTGTTATAATATCTAGTTAGGCATCTCTCTTTTTTATTGCAATCGACAGTCTTCAGAAGCACAATTTGCTCGAAGGGTTTTGCATAATTCAGAAACGATTAGTCGTAGTATGTTGTAATTTTGTATGTGGAACTGTTATTAATCTAGTTTTGCATTGCTCTTTAATTTAATGGACATACACGGAAGTCATGTGATGGCCTCATCAGATTTTCTTGTTGTTGTTATTACTGTAGTCTTTTTGAACAATTTGTAAATTCTGTACGTTGGGTTTATAAATAAATATATAGGTAATTGAAGAAAAGGAAGTAATGTAATTAGATGGTTGTTTTTAGTAGTTGGTAATTTTCATGTTTTGCTAAAAATATTGTAGAAGTCAATTGATTAAGGAAATGGAAGCTAAGTCCCAGTTTGGGTCGGGCATTTAGAGTGAATTTAACGTGGCTGGCCCAGTGGTCGTGTTTATGCAAATCCTTCATCCAGTTCAGTCATCCCGCGCCGACCGTGTGTGGATAATTGAGTTATAGAGCCTGGAGTAATTCCGGCTTTCTCCAGGCCCAGCTTTTATTATACGGAATATATAAAAGTGTAATTTCATTATTTGCTGAGAGGTATTCGATGCTTCACTCGATACTTTTACAGCGGATAATACGGGGAGTAAATTTGATATACGTTACTGATGTACCAGGATGGAAAATGGATTAGATTATCCAGGGTAATGTGTTTTTCACAATGTTTTTCTTTCTGGGGACTCACTTCCTATATGGACACTCTGCTTGCTGCTCTTTGATATGCCAACATCAGAAAATGTCACTGAAAATAGTAATTTCATTAAAGGTCAGCTGCATCCCTTAAAATCAAAATATATTTCCATAAGAAATGCACTCAAATTACGACTAGTACAATTTCAAAGAACTAAATATAGCACTCAAAGATTGTTACTCATTTCTGGGTGACCAGATTTGTTTATAGCAGATGTAGGTAGGTAATAATATATTTACAACCATAAAGACCAGCTGATGTGAATAGAGCAACAAATTGAGTTGTTGACGGTTCTCATAACCGCAGCTAGTAATTGAAACTAGATCAGTGCATAGGCGTAGTTAGGAGGATACTTCGGGGTGCTAGGCACACCCAAAAGTTTAAAGTAGCACCCTCAAACAACATTTCTGTAAATTTTGTATCCATATTTATTATGAAAAATAGTGATGTTCCGTCCTTTCGGATATCATCAGATTTAATAATAAATAACAATTATTATAGGATGGAGTTTTCTTGACTGGTGAAAGAACAGAGTACATTTTTATTTTGGAAAGTCTACGTCTTCCACCGGTTTCGACCCCTCTTGATGTCTTCGTTCCTTAGTTAAATTGACCTACACTCCCTAAGGAAGACTCAAGAAGGATCGAAACCGGTAGGAGACGTAGACTTTCCAAAATAAACTTATTGAATTCCAGAATCTTTATTCACTGTTAGTTATTATTATGTCAAATACTAATGTAAATTATTTATCATTTTTTTACAGGCAGCGGTGACTCAGTTGATTAGCGCGCTCTAACTCGACTTTAGCGAAGTGTGAGATACGAGGTTTAAAGCCCAGCTTCAGCAATATTTAATAAAATAAAAATACCGTGTCCAAGTGGTTTGGATGAATTGGAACTAATTATAAACTGTAGGTTTCTTGCAGAGGTCAATTGACAACCTACATTACTAAAATGCAAGTAAAATATACCTATCACGAAACGAAAATCTTAAGATATTTAAGACCTTATTGCCACAGAAAATGATCATCTTTTAATGTGATTGACGAAACGATTGACAATATACTTTTATAATAAATATGGAAAAACTAAATAACGACGGAATTTGGTTTATACATTGATAAATCTGAATTGGTGATCGTAGCGTACTGATTTTTATGTTTAATTTGGATCTTGGAGTTTGGGATCCGTTGTTGAGTATTGTAGTGGAGCGAGGGCTGTTCTTTGTTAATGCCGTGTATTGTCGAGTAATATAAAGGTCGGGTAACCAATGTAATGGTGTCCTCGGTCCGGCACATCATAAAATTGTGTTCGGGCATTTCGGACAAGTTCAATTCCGAGCCGCGCGCCTGACCGCGTCGCCGTTATTGCGGCGTATCGTGTCGCAATCAATGCCGCGCCGACGATTCCCAAACTTTACAATTGCCCCGGGACACCTCATCAAGATACACGCCGAATGAATCGTCCATAAATCACACCCGCAGAATTAGCAAAGACACCCGCACAAAAACCCCACCATGACGAATTGCAGATTGCTTCATCAACACAATACCATCTACCATATTCCCAAAACAAAAGCAAACAACGGAAGCACAACACACTTTAATATTCACTCATAATTACCAATCCTACGCTATATAAAATTTTGAATTTGGATTTGATAACTAATCTATTATGCTTTAAAACCTTTCTTTTTACTGATACAACATTTACAAGAAGAAATTTTGAACTATCACTGAATAATCACGTATTTTAAGCAAAAGAACTTAAATAATGTCGATACAAACATACTATTTGAAAAATTCATCCAAGCCATAGCTTAAGAATATATTTCTTGGGTAATTTTACGTCAAAAATACCTGATACACTCAGGTCCGAAATTCAATATTACAGGATTTATGAGCGTTACTAAATTTAATAGACCAAGCTTGATTACATTCCTTGTTTAAATGTTTCTCTTTACCACCTTATTTTGGTAGAATAGAACATACCTAAATAATAATTTTGCTAACCGGTGAATTGGAAGAGGAGGTCCAGTTCTTTGGTCACCGAGGTCACCAGATCTAATGCTTCTCCACTATTATTTTTGAGGACACGCAAAAAGTTTAGTTTATGGAAAAAATCCCAAGCCAGAGATGAATTAATTTATAAAATTACGGCTGATACTCTAGAGAGTTACTTATTCAATTATAGGAAGGGTTAGAATATGTATTCAAACAAAGAGAGTACATTTTATACAGGTACTTTAGTAATTAACTTTATATTAAGCATAATTAAATAAAGAAATGTAAACGTAATATTATTGAGATTGGGACATAACTGTATACGGTATTTTCGATTTAAAATTACCATTCTATGTTCTTAGACTGACATCAAGAGGAGTTCGTAAATTTCATCTCCCTAACTGCTCGCACTGATGTCTTGCTACAGTCAGTTCTGTGGTCCTTACACAATGAGATTTGTCAAATTTCACCTAGAATTAGTTATGAATCCTCCAGGTCCTAAGGTACCTTCGTGTCCAATGACATATTTACTTGACCAAAATAATGTAACGTGCATGACTTATTGCCGATGATTCGTCGCGATCGATCTGTCTGGTCAGCCTCAAGAAGATTGTACGGAGTTCGATAATAAATTCCCACATGTCTCGGTCCGAGGGGCTCAGTCAGACAGTTTAGAAAAGCGACAAATGAAATAGAAATAAATTTTAATATCGTATGAATATAATGAGCGAATAAATATTGTGCTGTATAAATAAATGAATATTAGTTAATAGGTAATTAGTACGTTAAGTGTGTATTACTAATCGTCAACTTGTAATATAAATATTCGTGTCCTGTAATTTTTTACATTTTACCCATATAAATAAAGTTTACAATAACAACGGCTAGCAGAATATTAATAATAATTTTTACAAACAGTCAATAGACCAGTGGGCAGAATAAATTTGTTATACAAACGAATATTACTAATTTGTATCCTTTTCATCTCATATTACAACGGACGTTGTGCAGTGAAAAATAAGTAAACGTATATTCTCTGATTAATAAATAAAATTGGAATTGAAAGTCGTGGAAAATTATATGAATTGATATGATTTTGGCGTTTGCGAGGTCGGCGTAAATCAAGTTTGATGCAAGTTGGGAAGCACTGCTCGGACAAGCGATAATGTACAAAGTTCTATCGTTTTTCACGTACGGCGACGACACTCTCGACACATTTTCACTTTTTCCCGACGGTGCCAAGAGCCCAGGCTGCAATTGCCGTTGTATCGATCTACATTGTGCGCACATGACGGACGTTTGATATTACACGACTTAATGTCCACGTCTTACTTCATTGCCAATTCTCCTCCAGGCCCACCAAATTACTTTTTCCATTATCGAAATTTCAACACCAACATGGAATTTTAAAATCACATCCAACGCCGATCAGCCAACATTCTGATAGATGGCGAAAAGAGAACATCGGAAGAGTTAACAATGGGCAAGACTTTGCAAAGAATCGCGACAACTTTTCACGAAAAATATATAATTTTACCTTTACTTTGTCGGGAATTGAAAGATACAAATGTAGACGTTGCAGATGTAGAATAAAACTTACCTAAAACAAAAGAAAAAATTATTAATAATTGAAAGTTTAATGTTGTTAAACTTAATACAGAATGCAATATGGATTAAGCCTAGAAATCGGTGAGAACCGAGACCGGTTATCCGGTTTTTTGTTCAAATTTCCTAAAACCGAAAATCAGTTTTTCTCGATAAACCGAAAGTCAATTATAATATTATTTTGATAAATAATTTTATTTTTTGACGGCCACTAAACAAAATTATTTATTTCAATTTAATACACCATCTGTCAACAGAAACAATTGTTCACGACTTATGATTAGGCGATGGAAATAAATATTTAAGCAAAATTATTTCCATTTCGTTCAAAGGCGATTAAAAATCCTTGAGCCTATGTTTGTATCAAAATTATTGAAGTTTCAAATACATTAGTTTTTAGGCTATAAATGCAGTATGCAACTCGTCAAAAAAGCTGATATCCATGCTCATAAAAAATTGCGATCCTCGTCTACATCTCGTGCAGCAAAAATTATACTCGCCTGGATATGAATGCTTTTCTGCACTCGGTAAACAATATACTATTTTCTATTGTAATTCAATAAGGAAAAAGGGAAATGTGAAAGTAATATAATATTATTCTTTATTAATAAAATTAATTTGGGAATATGTATGGTTTGTTTATAATACAAAGTGACGTGGTGGTAGAAGACGCCCCTCGCCTCAAGTAAAATGTTCCAATACAATTCAAAGATTTCCTTTTTTAAAAAAAATATGCCTACGACAATAGCTTCATGTAACTGTTAATTATCTTTTATTTTAGTTTAAATAAGCACAGAAAAGTAGCTTTTTATAGTGTTAAATACCGTTTTTCCACGTTGTAAAAAATTGGTTTTTGAAAATTTTCAATTTTTTCCAAGCCGTAGGGTGTATTTTGTACAGAGCTGTATTATTGCGGGAAGGGTTGAGAGTGAGGGGCAAAGAAAGAGGCAAAGCAAACCGCCCCCGTTATAATTCATCGCATAATTTTTTATCGTGAACGATGGTAGAGTGGCGTCTGCAGTGGACACGGCCGGCCGAAATCGAATTAATAACTCGCCAGCGGAAAACGGTTTCTAATTTCATCAGGAAAAATTAGCATGGGATATGAAAGCGGCGCTTTATCACGGAGTTACCTAAAATTAGCGAATCCTGCAGCAGCTCATAATCCAATTTCCACCAACTTTCTTGATGGATTTCTAAACTGATGCTGAGTGTCAGTTTCGTTTATTAGTTTATATTAAAGATATATGATGTGAGCTCTAATTTCTTGCCATAACTTCTCCTTTCTAATTACTTTCTTACTCCTACTCAAATCCTTCCTTAAATAAACTGCATTTCATTTCATCTCGTCATTCCGTAAAACATGAAAAATATAAATTAAAATCAATAAAATATTTTAAGGCAATAATATTGTTATATTTTTATTTATATTTTAATGAAGCAAAAATAGTACAGAAGTATTTAATACTTATACAAATAGCGTAACAACTCATACCAATAAAATTGTAATATAAGGATTTATAGCCCAACAATATGCCATCTGGTGACGAATTTTAGAAACCCTGCCAGAGACATTTGGAGTTTGTAATCTATATCTGTAGCGAATGTGTAACGACATTCTATTCATTATTCTTGTTTAATTTTAGAGATTAGTGCTATATTTTCTTATTTTTTATTGTTTAATTGATGTATCAGTTGGATATATACCAAACAGTCTTTTTAAAGAGTAATTTTTATGTGTATCTTTGCGCAATTTATGAAAAAAACATAATTTTTACTTACTTTTTTTTATTTCGAAAGGATAATACTAAAATTCAAATAAAAATGAATTTTAACAAATACAAATGGAACAATAAGAAAAATGTGTAGATAAACGTTTGGAAATTAGAAAAATAAGTGAGCCGTTTCATGAAAATGAACTTCTTACATTTTAACCAACAAAGCTTTATTAAATTTAGAGGTAGGTAATCACATAATTCATAAATATTGGCATTTTCGTTAGCACACCTCAAAATATCGAATAAAATTACATGACCGGCAATCTTCCCCTTCTAACTTCTTTGGAATTTTCATTTTCCTTAATAAAACTAAAATATTGCATTAAAAATACCTTATATCTCGTTCATCATTAAGCTGATTCATAATCAGAAACCCAGCAAAATAAAGAAATAAATATGTGTAAAGCATGATATAGGTAAAGGTATACTGCTACAATAGATCAAATTACAATAATTAATAATATTCACGTATTAATAATAATAATAGGGTTTTAAATTATACCCGCAGTGGAACTGAGATTAAAAGTGTTGTAGTAATCAAAGTTTTCTTATAGTAATCAATCTTGTTTTTTGTAAAATCAAAGTTATCATGATTATTATCACTATTTTTAATGTAGCAATCAAATATTTATGGAGATACAATGGATAGTAAAATGAATAATGATGAACAAGTAACTAAACTAATAATAATCTTTTGATTAGCACTTGACTCAACAAATCACACCTTGTAATTATTTGGTAGCCACACTGTTAAGTTTAAGTTAAGTTCACAAGAAAAAATGTTTTGGGTATATTGAATGAATATAATGGTTATTTCTGTGGGAATTTTGAAATGTGACTGCCGTGAAAAGACATGAGAAGTTTATTATCTATAAAAGAGAAAAGTGGCCGAATTCCAGTGATAAAACAGCTGCAGTATTTAGCTATCGCATAGCGTACATTAGCCAACTAATGCATACCATTCCCAACAATTCCAACAACGCAATCTAAATGCAATAATTAAACGCAAAAGCAACTTCCCAGTCGTTACTGCGTTGCGTGTCACCCACTTTCGGACACGTTTCGTTCATTCATAGCCTCGTTTTTATTATTTCATGACCAAACTCATTATACATTATTCATTTACAATGCCTCACTAAAGTACCAACCGAAGTTTCACCATAAAACGACAAGGCCCTGAAACAAAGAAATCTTTGAATATAAAAAATAACTACCCTTGTTCTCACGATAAATTTAAATTTCTGTACATATTTTAGTGGTACATGAATATTGAAAGTATATGTCTTCACGAGGTCATCCATCCTAGCTTTTATCAAACACCTTTAAGCTTGATATATTAGTGGTGTGTCTTATTACTTGGATGGTGTGGTATTTTTATATATAGTTGCTAACGATGACAATTAAACCATTGTTGTTGTTTTAAACTTGAATGGCATTCAAAATAAAAGTCTATTGTGTAGAGGACATTTATATCGACGAAATAAGCCGTTGATTCGTTGATACAAAATAGATTGACAAGCGATCCGTGAAAGGATTGAAAAAAGTAGAATAAACTAGAATGAAGTAGTTGGCCGTAATGACAAACACCTGCATAGAACAACGGAGCCAGTGATCAGCTCATCGCCGGAATAATACATAACAAATGAGAGCTTCACACGGCTGTAAACGCGCCAATTGATCTGCAGACTCGCTATGACCAATTTATCATTCAGAATGACACTGTTGAAACAATTTGAATGTCCCCTTTTCTGTGTGCGTGTTGTTTGCTTAAATTATTTGTTAGGCTCTGTGCACGGGAGATAATGTGACGCACGGAGAGAGTAACCGCAATGTTTGATTTTACTCCATCACTTTTGGACCCTCCGCGGAAATTTATTGACCTGGACGGACTGATCCCACGAGCGGATTCTCGTCAGCGTCACCGGCAGAATTTGCCAAGCACCGCATTATAATCCTCTGCAACTGTGTCAGGCAAACGCGAAATATTCTACATCCCCAAATACGCCTTGCAAATTAATCATTTGTTACTCAAATTAGACACCTCCACAACATTGATTTTCACAGTTCTAAATTTTATGTATTTATATTTTAATTAACAATTATTTTAAGTGTTCAGGAGAATAGATAGCTAGATTTAATCGACGTTAGGGTGGAAAGAAACTTGGATTAAATCCTTAACACCCTCTAAAGTATTCCGCGGTCTCGTGCAGTTTGCACCTTTTAAATGAATTAAAAAGCTAAATTTTTCAGGGAATTAGCCAAATAGTGTCAAGCTCTCTCGAAAATTGCTACGGAATGCAAGGATATGTGTCTGAATCCATCTGCTATGTGTAGATTTTTAGTATTCATAAACAAATATGAAGAAATATGAACATTTTCTGATATAAATATCAATTTTCCCGTACGCGCGTTCTCTCGAGATTCCTGTTCTTTTACGGCAATGGAAAAATATACTTTGTAAAAAAATTAAAAAGGAATCTGTAATAAAAAGAGAGGAATAATAAAATATCCTTAACAGTGGTGAGGCACAGAATACAAGGGGTAAATCCTGGAAAGGTCGGATAGTCGATAGCCATCATAATGCGAAATATATGACCAATAAAAGTGAAAGATAAAATATGTAATTCTGATCATATCCATAAAACTTTTCTAAAAAGGTGCATATCCATAAAAAATAGCAGTAAAAGTATATCGCATATTATATTAAACCGGAATGCACCGTTTTGTTTCGCCATTTTCCGGTTCCGGCCAACAAGCGGGGGGATATTTATTCCACCCACGTTCTTCATATTTATTTGAAAAGTTCGACTTTTATGTCAAGTTTGATTCAGAGCCATTACTGGCAATAAAGAAAATATAAAATCTGATTGTTTCTATTTTTAACGACTGCACCAGCTTGTGCCCATAAATATTTAAATAATGTTCATGAGAGTTGCTGTAATTTGTCAAATTTTACACTACTATCATTTGTAATTCTGCGCACATATGCTGCTATATTTCTCTCATTCGTTACACTCGCATTTTATTTTTTCTTGCACTATATTTCTTTACTTCAATTTCCAAAGGTTTCATTGCAAACCGTTATTTATTACACCTTGTTCTACTCATTAATTTTGAAAAATAATTCTTATTTCACACAGAAAAAAAGGATTGCTATATTTATTTCCTCTTTCGGTTTGAATTTCGCTGTAGGAGATATTTTGTTTATGGCGCTAACTAAATATTCGTCGTGTATCCTGGCGAGGACGAGGCATATAGCCGAACGACGTCGGGTAACTGGAAGGATAACGGGTTGGGAACAAGTAACAAGGAACCGGGAATCAGAAATCAGGATCCAGGAGCCAGAAGTCGGGAAGAACAAGCTCCGGTTAACAATTCTGGGACGGCGGACATCTCGACGGATGGATGCGCTTCTTGCTCGATGAGGGACCAGTGACGTACAACTCGGAAATAAAAAGGGCACGTGGAAAATCACACAGAAATAGAAATTCATACATAGCTACATAACGTCATCGGAAAACTGTTAATACTGAGATCTATCAATGAGACATAATTATTTAATAAACCTAACAAACATTTTTTAATTATTGGACTCATTTTATTTGTTAACAAATTTTAAATTAAATATCCTTGTGAAATATATAATAGTTGATCTATAAAAAATTTAAGTACGACTGCACGTTAAAGTTTGATTTATATCATAGTTTTGCGACCATAAAATACCTCTTTATAGTACTGGTAAAATAAAGTAATTTTCAGAAGTTCTTTCAATATTCTTATTCGAACATCATTTCCAATTCGCATTTTATGTCTCTTCAAATATATTCTTGCTTGAGGAAATAGTGAGTCTTTATTATTTTTTCATTATTATAACTCTGAGACCGACACGCTTGCATCTTGCTTCAAACAAAATTTGTAATTGACACCGGACCAAACAAATTCGTATTCAAACAACAGAAAAGCACACTTAATTCATTCTTCTAAAATCATGAACATTTTACTCTTTTTCTAAGAGAAACCAATTTTCGCAGTCGTACATAAAGTTTTGTATGCAATTCGTACATAATTAGGCTTTATTGACTCGTCCTATTTATTTACCTCGTTCGTTTCGCTCACTCTGCCATACACTGTAGGACTCGTCAGTAAAGACCTACATTACGTACTTATTACATAAATAGCTATTATTTTACGTGATCTGGCATTAGAAAGCTTTATTCATTTTTTTCCAAGGCAGTCTAACAAAACAGTAAATATTTAGTTTCCGTTCACTACTAAAGTTAAAAGTGCAGTTACTATTACGACAATTATTGGTAAATAATGGTACCTAACAAATAATTTTCAGGAAAACGGATGTTCGGTTTCTAAGAATGAATTTTAATAAAACTCATTTTGGATTATTCCTTTCTTCATGTTCATAGAAAATTAATATTGATTCTGCAAAAAATTATCTTCGATCGCTATAATGTCCATCTTGTTCTTAATATTTATTATACTGTTTTTATTGTATTTTGCATACGCAGTGAGAAGTTACTGACAGTAAAGCTCCGAGAAAAAGTTAGTCGATAAGACTACGCCCCTGTATTCTCTCCTAACGATGACTGGACATCGAGGATAGAACAGGGAACAGGACTCAGGCGTGCCGTTTATTCAGACGTGCTGCATCGGTCCCTATCCTTGTACGGCCGTGCTATCCTTCAGGATACGGCTTTCGACATGCCTTCCAGAAACACATGCTATATCAACGACAGCAGGAAATAGAAAAGCGGACCATTTGCTGATTTGGATAATGATGCTTATAATAACTAAAACTCAATTCCTGACATGGAAAACATTGAAAAAAATCAATGATTTACGATAACTTCAAAAATACATTTACATTTAAAATATTTCATCTAATAATAGTGTTTAATATAGTAATCAATATTTTCTTTATTGTAATCAAATTATTGTAATAATCATTTTCTTTGTAGTAATCAATCATTATCTCCCTGATTTGACTGAAATAACATTAGTAATTGAGTGCTCGTTATATATTAAAGAAAAAAATATCTGGAATTAGATAGACAAAGAAAACAAGACTAAATTTGAAACACCTTTGTTTTATCTTTCTTGATGTGTAATTTAGTGAGAATTCTGAGTAAGACAGTTGGAGAATTAGTCCTTACAATTCAAAAATTTATTAAACTTTCCATGACGTGTTATAAATTTCTGTAATTAATGAAAGTTGGGGAAATTAATTTGAAAGTTCAATAGCCGAAAACTTTCGCTAAACAAAATAATTTCCATGAAAACAATAACAAGCAGATTAAAATTACGTCCATTCGCAGGACGGATGGTTTATAATTGCCACCTCTGCAGTATGTAAATGCTCGGCCCTCGGAACTTTGCTGCGATAAGGAAGGATCGTCGAGCCAAGTGATATTTTAGATAGTCTGCAAGTTGTTCAAACTTCTTTAATTTATTTCGTATCGATACCGTTGAAAATTTAAAACCGCAGTATTTTTCTTCGCTTCTCTCTCGTATTTTCTTTCCCACAAGTTTTCATTAGATTAAATATCTAGCACGGTATTTATCTTACCTGAAATGAAAACATTGCAAGCTCTAACTTAGTTAAAACACCTCAAATGGGCACCGATTAGTTTTCACCTACTTCAATCAATTCAAATTACAGATTCCTGAAATATAATATGTATAAAAATAAATGCGAAATATCGCAATGTAATTCGTGCACAACAACAAAAGTAAAGCTAGTGTTTTGAAATAATTGGTGCAATAATTGAATTTAACTCTACTCCAACATTATCTGCCTTGTCAACATTGCAAACTGGAGGGCTCTTGTCTACATCGATACAAAACATTTTTCATATAATTTGCTCTCGACAAAAGCAGAACATATTAAATTTTACACAATGAAGAAAAATCAACTGTAGAAACGATTCCAACTTCACGAAACGACGTTTAAAATAATGTGCAATGAGACTTTGGAAAGAACATATTAATTTTAGATTTTCTGACAGAGGACATTTATCATAAAGAAAAGTTTTTTGTTCTGGAATCAAAGTACTTTTCAACAACTAAAAATAATAAATTACTTCGCAAAAAGAAAAATGATCTCAGATTAATTTTCGACAATTTGACGATTGCTCGATTTTTTCACAAGACGCTTTCATTTTTACAGACATTACAAGGTATTAAAAAAAAGTATTCTGGATGTCAATTGTTTAAAAAAATTGTTTTTCGGCCTCTACTAGTTTCGACGGCTATTGCGTCATCCTCAGGAGATGAAAATTATTACAGGCGTGGAAACTAGAAGAACCCGAAAATTAAAATTTTTAAACAACTGACTGACATCCAAAATATATTTTCTACCATACCTGCATTGTAGTCAAATTAGATTTTAAAGCTTATTTTAAAAAAGGTAACTGTTAGCAGTTTTTTCTGTACAGTACAATCGCATTAACGTGAACAATCGCAAGTGCAAACTACATTGCTTACCATTACCTTATAACGTGAACAGACTATTGGGACCGGGCAAGTTAGTATGTGGCGCCGCGAAGTGGTAAATTTAGGAAAAAATTTTGGACCTCGACAACCTATTTCGCTTGTGTTAACCGAGGTTTCAACTTATTATTATAATTTTTATTGTTTTTCTTATTCTTTATGCAATTTTTTACAATAATTTAAATGTCCAACTCCAAAATTTACGGTATCTGTCAGCTGTCAAGGTCCAAAATTAATGCGATTTTTCCCGATGTTAAGCGCTTGCGTCGTAACAGCAACTGACACCAATGACATGCCCGGTCCCAATAGCTCTCGTTAATATGAATACAGTATATACAGTACATGTGTATTTAATACAATTTTATGAAATATTGTTTTAAGTTTTTTTTAATGCCTAAACGAAATTTTTATCTATATGTGAAAAAAAAAACAAAATTTCGTCTCAAAACAATAAGTAAGTATAACTTTTTTGTCTAAGAAATATGGCATATCAAAATTATTCCTGTTGCAGTTTGAAAAAAACAACTTGCAATAAATAAAATCGTAAGTTGATGAAACCGGATAAAAACACACATTAAAATAAGTTGAACTGTCAAGAATGTAATACTTGAAATATATGTGTATGTATTTATTTACGTTTATTTTATAAGCGTATGTGTTTCATTATGAATATTATTTAAAATTTTAAAAACTCTTCGTTAGTTGAACAGTTCGATATTATAAACAAGTCCAGATTTATTCCGTTCACACTAATGCGATTGTAATGTACATAGTTTATTCAGCTCCGCTTTGATGAATTGTGGAATGAATATTGTAGATGTATGCAGTCCTGTGAATTGTAAATGCAGAAATAGTTATTTGCGATGATAATGAGAGTAAAGGAAGGTTTGGGGTGATATGTAAAACTAGGATGATTGGGGTTTTGGCGAGGAGGATTAGACGGGCTTTTTGGGTTTTTTATTGGTAATTGAATCTGCCGGTAGCTGTCCGATGTCCTGGACCATATTGCTCTAATGGCCTCTTCACACAGAGAAAATTTCCATGCAAATGAGGCAATTGTGTGAATCTGCGATGTGCGGCTGCTGCATTGAAAACCGTCCGAGCGAGCACCCGGCCAAAACCTTATAATTAATTTCTCATCGATATTCCATCACGATAAATTCCTAATTTATGGAAATTCCCAACTTTAGACTCTGTTTTAATAACAACTACTACCTACACCACAGGTGCCATACCGGCAGATCTACCTCCATTTCGCATTGCAACAATTACGTACTCGTATATCACAGAACAGAAAATACACACACAGAGTCTTTTCAATTTTTTTGCTATAATCAGGGATGGAAAACATAACGTGACGATACCCGATACCGTTACAATAAAGTTTCATATGTTAATTTTTGTTTATAACTCATCAATAACAAAATAACGTTATGAAACCGTAATGTAACAAATAACAATACACTATAACGTTATTTTCCGTTTCTAATTTATTGATATTTTAATATTTTTCATTATATGTATTATATATACAAGGATGTCAGTAGTCACAGTCACAATTGAAGACCGTTACTTATTTTGTAATAATCTATTTATGTAATTTGTTAGTTATTTTTTTTGACTTTATTTGACTTTGATTAAAACGTTGTTTTAAAAGTCTGTTTCTTGTGTGCTTAATGTAAAATGGGACCTAACAATTTCATTTAAAAAAAATATCGTCTGTTCTCGTGAACAACCTTAGAATAAACATATATGTATATATTATTGAAACTTGTGCTTTGTTACTGTTTTGACACAATATTACTAACTGACATGTATTTTGTTATAATTTTAATTGTATTTACAGGTATATAACAAATAAACTATTATACAATAATCACAAAGTAACAGTTTTATTGCTTCAAGGAAGTGACATGTTTGCCAGTCATTTCCTTTTATCAGCAGTAAAAACTGTTTTATCTTGCAAATAATGTAAATACTATTATAAGTTGCAAATTTTTAATATTAGTTGTATTCTTCGATTCTTCTGATAATCGTTTCAACCCTCTTTATCGTTGCATATAGTTGTTTTTCAAAAATTTCTTTGATGTCAGTATCATAATACTATGACCATACCTAAATCACTTCACTAATCATCTTTTCTTTAGTAGATACTAATGTTTTTCTATGCCTTTTTATTATGGCCCACAAATTCTCTGTGTGATTCGAACCTGAAAAATTCCCAGATCATAATTAAAAAATAAACTGAAGAAAACAAGTCAAAACTAAAAATTTGTATCTTAATTAATGTAAGTCTTATCAATTTTTACTTTTTACTAATTGTTATAAACAAAAAAGTTTTTGAAAGTTAGAATGATTTCGAGGTTTTTGTTTAAAGGTATGAAGGAACAATTTATTTTTAAATTGCTCAATTTGATAAATCACCAATAAATATGTTGTAATTTGGTTTGTGTATGACAATAGAAATAACTATAATTATGTTATTTCCCAATGCGTAGTTGTTGGGGAAAGTGAGAAATAGTAATAATAGTGATTACTTGGCCGGTGTGATTGAAGCGCGTCTGAAGTGTTGACCGCCGCATGCATCGCGGGTCACTCAAGAGCCCTTGAAAAAACAGACCCGAAAACACCATTAATCTCCCAACTCGAAAATCAAGTGCTAAGTTGTCAGCGCCAGGACAATGCACATAAATCATAAATCAATGTTCTAAACTTGCGATATTTTTGTAAAGATTTATTTTGTTGCTAATTGGAAGACACTGTCGAGCTTCTTGTTATCAATTAAAAATCTCTGATTTATTTCGCTGGATAAATATTCAGTTAGTCTAATTAGGCAATGTGACAACCCGGAAGATTAATTTCTCAGATAGGATTTCATGTTTCGGGGACGACTTCCCCAGAATTTTTATCAGAGGAATTCTAAACAACTCTCTTTAGACGGAAATTACAACAATGAAACATAAAATAATACAGTAAAACGATAAATAATTTTAAAACAAGGTTTATGGAACTATTGTGTCTACTAAACTTTTATAGATATATTTTTTCCTCCAATGTTTACGACTGCTCAATTACTATGGTCTTGTACAGTGAAAGGTAAGATGGAATGAAAGACATACATATATACTAGTATTTCACATGACAAGAATTCTTGTCTTGTTTTGTTATTGGCCTGTCTTAAATAGTGTGTCACGAGAGTCTTGTATTTTTCTTGGTCTTGCCTCCGTCTTGCAAAAAAATCTTACAATTCTTGCATTTATCTTGCAAGACAATTTCTTGCCTTGTTTTATTTTGAAATTTTTAGCTCTTGTCTTGTATTTTTCAAAAAACTGAGGCAAGAACAAGAAAAATACAAGACAAGTGAAACACTAATATACCGACTTGAATATAGGGATTTAACATGCAAAATAATATTTTCGTAATTTTCTGCTTCGCGTTTTTATGTTAGGTAAAAAAAATTCAAATAAAAGTTATAGAGCATAAAATTCTGTATGAATGAAATGAAATTGAAAAAATATATTTGTGGGGTGATTTACGTTATTTTCATACAAGGCAAGTAATTTTGATTTTTTCTTATCGATTTGGATGCTCTACATCTTGTATTTAAAGGTTGTTTCCTTAAAATAATTAGGGAAACAGAAAATTACGTAAATATGGTGTTACATGTTAAATCTCTCAGTTCGGGTTTTCGGATCACTACCCTGCATTATATTTCTGCGAGATTCAAACTCACAATACACAAAGGCACAGGGAAAATTAATTATAATATTGAAAACAATTATTGCTATGTAGAAAATATTACACCAATAAAATCTTTGATTATAAGAAAGGAACTATTATAATGAATACTTTGACTAAAATAAAAAAATTGGAAACAATGATTACTACCAAGATATACCGCAGACCAGTGGACCAACATTGTTGGCAATATATTATTTTTATAATGATTTTTAATTATTACAAATTTTAAATTTTAACCACTAAGAAAAAGTGGTACATCGAAAAAATAAAGAAAGCGATATTTTTATATTTTTTCTCTTCTTTTTGTTTCTATGTACGACAGAATCTTAGCAGAATACGAATGGTTATAAGAATGATAGCAGATACTAGCGTTTGCGGTAATATTGATGTGAGGTAATTGAAAATTTGACCGAAGTTGATGGTCCAATATCACGCCGTTAACTCTGCAATTATCTGAAGATGGAATCCAATAATAAACCGTTTTATGGATTTCATCTTAGCCGAAATCGTTGGAAATGGAAGGAGGGTACTACATCATCGATATACGGTATTATCTGTGCGTCGACTTATGTAGAAAACCATAACTCTTGAAGGAAAATCGTTACATTCAATAAAGTGCGATACAGTATAATCAACTTCGGTTAGTATCAAGCTTAAAAGCAATTATTATTATTACTGGTACTACAATAATTGAACTGCCCAGTCAATTGTTAATACATTATTCATTGATTCAATATGTCGAACAATACTATGTGCCGATATTGCTACGAAACGACGAAATAATAATGCATGAGATGGAATACATAACAAATTTTCAAATTAGCAACAAGACCAATTCTTACGAAAACAAGATTTCTTCGAATGAACTTCTTGGTGATGGTGAAATATTTTGTGCTTATGGTTTGGGAAGTAAAAGAAGGATGTTCGAAAATGTAGTGATATTTGCCAGTAATTATGAATAATAGGTCCGTCAATGCTTACCTTATTAATGGCACAAAGACGTCATCGAAATTTAATCTAAAACGCCGGTAGAACAAAATGTGACAAGTATTTCAATTAAATTTGAAACTGGGAACAAAATGAACGAATTATAAATGAAACGTTCACATTTTAAACTTTAAACTCGAATTGTATTGCACAAGAACAAAGTTTCTTGAAATTGCTATCAAAATTATTGGAGTTTTGCTCGCGATACTTTAGTTACTGTTCCACTTAAATGGTAAACAAAAAGTTTAATCTAAGTTCGACTACAAACGGAATATTCTTTATAACAAATTAAAGCATAAAGAATATTTCTCCACGGAAATAAATTCGGTTTTACAATTATACAACAATAAATTGTCTTTCAGTGTGTAATAAATAATTACGGGTAAAAAACATCACGCGAAGTTTGCGAATAAAGTTTTCCACTTAAAGAACAAGGGTAGGCAAGTTCTCATAAAGCTGTCAGGTGAAAAAATGCCCGTAGGATATAGATTCCATTGTTCTAATATTTATGGGCCACCTGTACACCTAACGATATCTTCAAATGCCGGGCGTCGTCAGTGATTTACTCCTGGACGTTAAGGCTCTTAAACAATAATTGCTTTTTCCATATTTCACTACCAGATTCTTAACTACCGATCATTTCATACGAAACAAACACCATCATCTTTTACAAGAAAAATCTTCTTCACATTCTTTCACCTCTCTTTTAGTACATTTAGTGAAATATACTCCACATACATCATCTGTGGCGTAACATTAACATTCCTAAATCGAAAAGGTATTTCACTTTCATTTCTAGGTTTTAGGTGTATTTCCCAGCCTATAACATCGTCAAGAGACCTAAAACTGATACTTGATTCCGAAACTTTCCGGCACCACTTTTATATGGATAAAAAATTGCAAACTAGGATTTGGTATCACACTTCGCTCAAATTGAATTTGAGTACGGTAAATACGTGAGCCCCGGCTGTTCCTATATATTGTATCAATTTATAAATTATTATAAATAGGTGATTATTAATACATTATTTAATGGGCATGTAATATTTGCTGTTTCTCATGAGAATGAAGTTGTCAAAACGAGCGAAAGCGAGTGTTGCAAATCTTTCGAATGAGTAATAGCCATTATATGCGAATAGAATATTATACTTTATTCACAACTATAACTTGAGAAATGTATGTTTATTATAACCAAATATGTCATCACACTTTAACATATAAATCACTTCTTTTCATTTTAAGAATGAAAAGAAAAGTACAAAAATGACAATATTATGGTAACTTTGGTTTTTTATGTTTGTTACAATGTATCCAAATAAAAATTATTTTAAAACGTTCATATCGAAATATTTGTGAATGAATATTTCAAGGTGAAATAGGACTCCAATACGTCGCTATTTCTTAAACAAACAATACATCAGCTATAATAGTTGATTTTCATTTTTGCCAATACTAAAGCGAATGATTATTAAAATTTGTTTTGAATTTTTCTGATAGTCTTTCCAAACGAACAACTAGTTTGTAATAATTTCTAAACTATGCGTTGTGAATAGCACTTGACAAAGAATTCGCTGCACCCTCCAACATGTAAATGATGGAGAGTAAAAACCCAATGAAGAGAACGCGAAAGCCCGCTGCAATTTCCAGCTGAATGGGGCCATTTACACACAAGGTATTAATTAAACGAACTGCCAGTCGCGAATAAACTACCTTCAAAAATAAACCAACCGAATTATTCTCAGTCAAATATACCTGTTCCATTCATTGTAGCCCCGATCAAAAGCCTTTACGTTTAATGCTCAAGATATTAACATTTCATACACTGTATCGCAAAAGACGTAAAAATTTTTAAAAAATTAAAGAAATGAATAAGAAATTTTTAAGGTATATTTAATGCCACAATAACAGTAAGATTCAAATTGATAATCCTTCTCTTTTTTGACTCTGTGCACCAAAATTTTTGACTCAGTATTAGTTTTCCATCTTTTCTCTTACTAATTTTGTTAATATCTTGCGTATAAAATGTTCCAATTTTGGATGGAGTATAATATCTGTTAAAAGTAAAAAAAATCGCTGCATCGAGTGATTCCGAATCCACAGACAAAAGTCCATGACAAAAAATATTTTAGTTATAAATTATATTCTGGGTAAACAATAAATATAAAATTATAATTAAGATCAATTTCGTTAGATTTTGGACTTTTTCCGTGAGTTTTGGCTGGAAACCTGTACCTATAATTTTGTTTTGCATGAGAAGTGTGTCATTAATGAAATAGTGTGTGAAACAAATCAAATTATGCGTAAAAGAACGATGTAAATTAAATGGCACTTTCATTATTGAACGATTTCTATTAATAAATGAAAACATGTTTTTGATACAATGGTCAAGTACAACACCTGTAAGTGCTACGAACTATACAGTGTCGTAAATGCAATATTCAATTTTTTATGATTTATATTAGGTTAATATGTTTAACAAGTATTATTTTTAATTTTTATATTATTGTTTTATTATACTCACACGACGAGGTTATGTTATAGATAAACTACAAACAATTTCTCTATAATTAGGATTTTTTTATAAATATAATTCTTTCTTTGTTTATTACTGTTATAGCAATGTTATTTCGACTGAGGCACTCGAAACCTTTGATCCGGCGCTGGATATTCTATTGTGAAAAGTGGTTCTACGGGTTGGAATTATTTATAATTTGTGTAAAGTTTTTATTTCCGGGGATAATTGGTCAACGAGCAATGGCAATATCATTTTCATGTTCGGTAAAACAGAGCAGTAATTGAATTCCGTTGAAACGCAGACCATTAGCAGAGAGCTAAAGAGTCGTAGGACAAATTCTATATTTGATTAAAGCTAATAGCGGTCCACTGGAGCGAGGCTAGCTCGGGCTTTATTGCAGGTTTAAAGGAATTAAAGAAAAAGAGAAGCGGTCACCGCAGACAATTCCGCCGTCTCGGGGGACTCGACGTGTAGGAGGTAAATCTTTTATAGACTCACAACTCGACATCAGGAATTTTAGTCTTCATTTAAATGGCTCATCCCCTGCACTAAATAACTCTAAAATTCACCTCTCAAACTAAAACAAAGTTCCAGCAAAATGCTAGAAGAATGACAACAATGAATTTAGAAACAAACTTTTTATGACCACGCTCAAGCTGAAAACGTAACAAAAATTTTATCCTTTCCATTTTGGAATGATGTTGATTTTTTACTTTAATTTAAAACAATAGGTAACTGATTGATTGTAATTATTTCAAAAACTTAAAATTAAAATTTGAATAATTACGAATTGTTAACAAAATGCGCGTGTAATGAAAATGTTGACTCCGGCTCACAAATCCTATTATTTAGATGAGCTGTTTATTCTGTCAGCTGCCAATATATTTATTAACAAACACGACAGAGATTTAAGTTATTGTGGCATAAATCCATTGGTAGTTTATAGTTGAGGGCGCCGGGCGTTTAATAGGGATATCCTGCTGATTGATATTGCAGCACAAAAGTACAGAATCGCTATTGTCGCATTGATTTAAATCCCTGTATGTATACAATATATTTAGCGCGCCATTATTTTACAAATTTGTCATAATCTTTGAATTGTTACGCGGTGAACGGGATGATACATCGATAATTAATATTTGTGGACGCAGATAAATGTGGCAGTGATTCCCAAGTCGGGAACAGGGACCCTCAACAAATATCGAAATTATATAAATATGTTCACAAACCCGTATTTCACTTAATATGTGTTCCTTTTTCTATCATGTTTAATTCAATTGACTAATCTTTTTGTTATATTATTTATTTATTATCATACTTTCATTTTCTCCAGAATATGTTATAATTTCTCCAGTAAACAGGGTAATATTCTTTTTTTATGGCTCAACGTTTCTATGTGGGAAAGTGCCTCAAGAACGTATTTCGTAATATATTACTTGCATTATAGTTGTGGAAGTTGGCAAACTCAGCCTCTGATTGTACTGGGTTCCGAACCAGTGGTATATATTTTTGTTAAATATTGGCGAAGCTGACATTACAATCTCAGATCTCAAACTATACTCAATTCGAATAAAAGCGCTCTAATCAAGTGATCTGATGATCTGATCTATTTATATTTATGCTCTAATACTTGTTTTTGTTTATTGTAATTGTTCAATTTATTATCTTAAAAAATTGCTCTGTGTCCAAAAATTATTTTAATTATTTACTCCACCATTTACAGTAGTTTATTCAATTCCTGAAAATTTCATTCTAGTTGTTGCATCTACTTGCCTCTGAATGTGATGTATTTTCTCTATTAAATTAATTATATATTATAGACTGTGCCTAGTTCGTTAAGCCCTATATTTTTTTATTGACTAACGTTTTTATTCAATCATGGGGGGTTCAATAACATTGTGTGTCGATGAAATATCAAAATTATCATAAAAACTGAATATCTGAAGTCATAATTGTGAATAATTCTAAAATATAAACTATAGAATATTTCATTTGCTTGTTTTACAGTGCCGCATTACGCTTCTCAGTGCGAGTGTAAATGATTGTGCGCGTATTGATATAAGCTATCTTGCTATACGATATGACACTGATTATTCTTCGCCCTTAAGTTGCTAAATGTATTTTTATAATCTTTTATACACAATAAGAGAACTATATACAATTGTTCGTGATGAAATTAATTATTATAAGCAATTATAAATAAGTTAATAAATATATTTATATATTAAGAAATCATGTGGGATGTGGGTGCTGCAGTTCCGCGGTGCTTATACACAAGCCGCCCCTGCGTTTCTTATTTATGTTGCAGATACTGTTCTTATTACTGATTTTAGACGTATCTATATATTAAGTTTGTTAATAAATGTAGTTATAAAATTAAGAACTATAATAAACCTTTTAGAGCATTTGAGCACATTGGGCGGTATTTTGATGATATGTGCAACATTTTGAGAGTCGCTCTGAGCATCGCAACATCAGCTCGATCCACACAAATCACCTTTGTTATTGAAACTAATATGTAACAGGTACACAGATATTGACGCGTGTGCAGCAGTGAGCTGGATGGTGATCACGAGTGCGTTCAACAAGCTTGTGTTGCTGCTGCAACAGCAGCCTATTGTGCCGGGATTATTTGTCCGGCAATAATCACAACAAATGTGACTTTTGACACGCCTGTTACCCACTCCATTATACACGACAACGGCTGTTCATAGAAACAATCACATGCCATACAGCTTTTTCCTACCCATACTCTTCACTTTACATTTATTTATTTAAATCAGCAACCATTTATAGTGTCTTAGGATTTGAATTAATAAAAGATTAAAAACAACCAGATATTAATAATATATAATTTGTATGTTGCTTAATTTGCACTTGAATTGAAAATTACTTCATCTTCAAATTAACATTTACAATAGCATGAACTGTGATGCGGCGAGACGAGACAGATAATGTGTCTTGTTTCGCCTTTGGTATATCTTTACTCCACAAAGTTTTGTTTCAGTTGTAGTGAAGAAACGAGATATTATTATTATAATTTATTTTGATATATTAGATCTTAAAACACCATGATATATTTTATTTTCATATATTATAAATTGTACATAAGTTAATCTATCCGATTCTGTAGTTAATGTATTCCTAACTTTTCTAATTATCAGGATTTAGAATCAGATATTCTGAGGGTACACTAGTCGGTGTACTTATTATGAGCTATTTTTGCTACACGTGGAAAACGCATTTTTTCCACCAGTTCATCAAATCTTCATCTTTTGTAGTTATTTCAGATTCTAAATATCTCATTTAATTCCCAAATAATAAATTCTTGTTTATTTTATATAAGCCTACTTAGGCTTCCAAAGGTAGTTGTAACTTTTAAATAATAATTATCATTTTTACTTTCAGGGTTTCAGTAAGTCAAGTAGCTTGATATTTTTTTGAATTACTTGATTTGAAAATCAAGCTTTTTTAAATTCTCTACTTGACTCGACTTGATTTTCTATCTTAACTACTTGACTTGATATCAAGCAATTTCAAGCTACTTGATAAACAGATTGCATTTTCAAATATCACTATGTTGAACTGGAATGAAGTGTAGGGAAAATGAAAAATATCTGATGTGAAGTAAGCAAGACAAAGGCTAACCAGGTATTTTTAAACAACATTAATGTAAATGGCCATTTTTTTATTAATATCAGTATTCTTAGCTTCTGTCGTAAGACAATTATCCAGGGCTGCTCTAACTACTACAAAATCCTCAATAATTTAGGTAATAACCTCGTTTGTTTAGATTTTCTTACGTTTATATTAATTTTTGGTAACAAGTTGCAGATTATAATTATTTATGATTTTGTTTTGTAAATAAAAGAGATGATTGAAGATCTCTTTGTGATTTCTTAAAACAACATAATTAAATTGATGAAAAATCAGATAGTCTTATAGAATTACTTCATATTTCAAGTACTTGAAATATTAAGTTGTCATGTCAAGTAGCTTGGATATCAAATCAAGTCGTAAAAACCTGATTATATTGATTAAATGTACCTAACAAATTTTTGTAGCACTGATCTGTATTTCAAAAAATCAATAGTTCATATTAATTCCTGTAGATCATATATTATTTTTCGAGCAGTCAGTTTTCTATTGAAAAAACTTGAATTAACTGTACTGTTCAGAAGTAATGTGCAAAAGTAATGATTTTAGTGTTTTTATGACAAGTATGAAAGTGTAGTAATAACAGTAATGTAGGGTAATAAAGCAATGAGCGAATGCATTTGCTATTAGCCGGCATTATGGTCATTTAATTACCGCTTTATTCGCGGCTGCAATCAATACAGCACACGTTTTTATTTTCTTGGAGACATTTATTTACACGGTAATTACGCCGGCAAACGAACAGGGAAATGAAAAAATTGAAGCAAATTTCACTAAACACGGTAATAAACTTAAAACCGCTTTCTGGATTTCTCGCTGCTGCACGTTTATTTTTTCCTCTGGCCGACTGGGCGCTTTTTCTTCGTTAATTTATCTTTAAATTCGTAATTCCGTGTGGCTAGCAGACTGAGGCATGGACGTGGCGTGCACTCGTCGACCCGACTGGGTCAAGCCATTCCCTACATTTCCACAGTGCCGTTTTCACCGTACTGTACTTACTTTCCATGCAGAATCATTCTACAATCACTTCACTTACAATTCGCAATACTTGCATATTTATTTTTAATTGCTATATTAACAGAAGTAGAAAAGGTGCCTCCACCATTTTTCAGTTGTTCAGAAAATTGTTATTTTCTTTTATGTTATACATTATACTATTTTCTATGACCATTAAGAGAATTGCTTCTTATAATAAACATAGTATATTGAAAACACATTTTCATTTTCAACAGTAATCATAGACAATGTAAAGATATTCATCTCACAGGTCTGTCAAAAATAGTATTATTTAATTTTTGTTTTGTAACTAGTTGCTAGGAAATAGTGAAATGAAGACATATTTATTATTAAAATATAAATGAATTAAGAAATAAGTATAATGTACAGCTCGTTTGGAGTGTCCATTTCAAACTCCTATGATGTGCAGCCATTCGTCTTCGAATCAAGCTACAAAATACCATACTCCTACGAAATGAATACCATTTCATGCTTGTTGTACAATATACTATTGTGGTATTATTATTCTTAACCTTTAAATATAATATTAACAACATTATTTGTTTGCTTTTTATTTATATAAATTTGCACAAAAGACTGTCTGCAAAAGGATTTCGATACAGCACGTTTTTGAGCTTGGACGTTATGTAAAAATATCATTTACGATTTATTAGTAATTGTTTCGTGCGTCGATTTACTTTCTCGTAAATATCGGTAATGATATATTTATACTGTAGAGAATGTTTATTGGACGTTATCTTTCAAGCACTGCAACATAAAATACAACTGTTGTGTCATTACTTTTAATTATGTAATTTATTATTGTATACAGTATTTGTTTGTTTATAGTGTTTATATTTGCACAAAAACTGTCTTTATCTATAGAAAATGTGTTAGATATATCAAATTCTTGAGCTTGGACATTATGAATAGCTTAAGACCCAGTAAAATTTAAAATCATTTATCAACTGTAGAATGAAAATATGAGAATATATCATTCATAAATCATTGTTTTGTGTGTCGATTTGCTTTACCGCAGTTATCAGTAATACTTCATTTACACCATAGAAAGAGTTTATCAGATATCGTCTTTTGGGCACTATAACTGGCATGGGAAGTGTACTACAGGTGAATGTAAAATGAAGTATATTCAATGAAAATTTAATGTTTGCAAAATTCAATTTATAACATATGTGCATTGTGTGTGGTTTCCCAAATAAATAATGATTTAATTCGTTATTAATTAAATAATGATCCGAAGTAGAGCACGAACGACTGGATGTAGGGCAATTTGCAAATGAACCTCCTTGAGTTAGCGTGCCGTGTTGCTACTCCTCAGTGCTGTTAATGGACAAAGACCCTTTACAGGAAAGAATTCTAATGAATAGTTTCACTTTATATTTCCTTCTTTAGCAGCGCTGTCAGGGCACTACACCTGCTTTGCCATTGACACGCATTTTACTTTGAATTACAAAGGTACATTGTTGCCAGCACTAACCTATACTAGAACAATGATATTTTAAACTAAAAAATTATTTACTTTTACGAACTTAAAAATTTTAATAGTTTTGGTTTAAATGTTTGGTAGTTTTTTTTTTAAGTTTTAAGCAATTATAGGCATAATTGTAAAAATATGAAGCGTGTATCTGGTTGTGAAATTACGAAGCTAGTAAATTGGATTCCAATAATTCCACTTCATTAAGTTCCGTTGATACAAACAAGTAAAAATTAACGCAATGCAGTTTTCAATAATTTATATGAACAAAAAAAGCTTCCACGTGTGGAGTAGTTAGGCGCATGTATTTATCTTTCATTTCAGCGTCATGCAATGGCTATCTGCTTTTGTAATCGTTATAGTTTTTCCTGAAAACACAACGTTCCTACGCCAATGCCAACTTTATTAATATTTGAAATGAATTTAATGTTCATATTTTTCTACACTGAGAGATAATGCTTTGGATTAATGCATTTTAGTCATTATCTTCGGTTTATGGTCATTTAATTATCATTTTATTCCTCGCGCTATCAATATGAGTTTTATTTTTTCAAAGATTACTTGCCTACTATTAATCATTATAAATTACACATAAACGTAAATATTTATACAAGTATCATGCTATGAAATAAACCTTTAGTTGAATTTTTAGGTTTTGTCAATTTTTACATTTCATATTCCCATTTTTGTGTCTCTGTTTTAGAGTTACATGTTCCGTAACTTGGATTCAACCAAAAAAATTTTTAATGCCATCACTTCGAACTTTAAAGGATAATATTTCGAAAACAGGACAAGATATTGATCTGCGTTTTGAAAATTTAACAGCTACGACCTCTCAATTACCCATGTATGAATTTTCATCAATTTTTGAGTTAAAAAAGATTATCTATTCTTAAAAGGCTAAAAAATCACCCATCGACATGTTCAAACGACTGCACAATTCCTCGTGGCGAAAAACATAAGTATACCAATTTTAATGGTTATATTTTATTAAAAATTAAAAAATCCTATTTTCAGACTTTTTGAAAATTCGAAATTTAGTAATCGTACGTAAAATTTTCCAATGAATCGAATAACATAATCGCTGGAGTCGTCTGCAATTTTTTGGTTTATGGATCATTTTAGGGCCAAGAAGAGAGAGTGAAAGGGTTTGAAAATTTGGAATGTACGCATCGAGATCTATCTGAATAAGTGTTCAAATCAATTTTTGTGTTTTAATTATTTTTTACTAAGGGAGCCGCCTTTTTCTCAAAACCCAAAATAGAAAATTTTAATTAAATTCTAACTTTGAATTGGGGAATATAAGTTACAGATATTATACTTTAGTATTTAAAGTATGTATTTATATAAAAAAAAAATGTTTAGTTAATTAATTGAAAAAGTTCTCAACTGATAGCTTAATAAGAGTGCATGGGCAGTGGTTTCTTTTTTCCTGATGAGGTCCTCGGCGACAATTAAGTCCTCGGGGAACTCAATCCAGATAGGTTTTATTTCTTAGGACCGTTGGGCAATTGAGTCGGGTGTACATATGACAGCGAGTGTGTAATTGCAGATGGACCGGCGATAAGACTGAGGGAAAGCCCAGCTTTTGGCAATCGCCAGCCGAGGGACCGGGAAATTTATGTGACCAAATTATCAACTAGCTACGTTAGGCCGGAGTTCTTGTGTGGGTTCCCAGCGATCCTGGAATTATCGTCCTTGTTGACAAATTTAATTGCCTCGAGAAAATGATCAGGATTGCCATTTTATTACGCCACGCATTACTCAAGTTATTCAACTCTATCTAGAAACTCTGCTTCCATCAATAGTCCACGTAGAAATAAAAAATAGTCAATTATTATATTTAAAAAGAGGAATTGCTGGATTTCAAGAAAAACGATTAATTCAATCGACGTTTTGATCCTATCCGGGATCATCCTCAGGATATGAATGTGTTGTATTTATTATTATATTATTTAGATGTAGGTAGGTTTTACATAAATATAACTTCATTTTTTAATTGTCGGTAGTATTTCTTTGTGTATTATTTTAATTTGTTCAATCTCGAGGCTGGGAATTTTTAAAAAATGTCAAATATCTACATATTCTGTTTGTGCCAGATCTGTTTCATAACAGGTATCAGTGATATATATTTATATTGTAAAGAGCATTTAAAACAAGTTATTTCTCCGGCACATTTATTGGTCTGGAGCATTGATTTTGTACTTATCTAGATACCAGCACTACTAAAATGTTGTCATTTCAGCCACGACATACTTTGAAGCATTGTCTTTGTCTGAAGTATAGAAATACCAATGATGTTATCTCACATTTCAAAACAACCTCGAAAAAGTATGTCAAAATAGATAGTCTCTGATGCGCTATCTTTGTCTGATCTGTATATCTATCTATAGTGTTATCTCACTTGCAATCACCTTTTGACAAAACCATGAAAAATGCGCCAAATTTAAAATGTTGTTATTATAATTTATAAATTTAGTAGTCACAGCGACGTCGTCTGTAAATGTAAGTGGTTCGGGGGTGCGCTACTGTTCATCATAACATTTGTCGCAAAGGCATAGACTTAACATGGAGCCCTGTGGAACATATGTTTTCTAGTTGTACGTAACACTTCTACCCCCAAAATTTCCATTATCTTACTGATGGTCTGATAGACGTATAGGCATCGCAGAAAAACACTTACGGTTACGGAAACGTTCTCTGGGATTTATCCTATCTTATAATATATTTTTTAATTTACTTGTAAATTGAAAGCAGGAATCCTTCACTTGTGATTTTTTTATATAATAACATTTTGTAGCCTTTGTATCTAATTATTATAACGCATCAATTCAGTCAAAACACGCTATAAAACTCAGAACAGCATTAATAAATCAGCTAGGTTAGGTTGAAATAAGCGGAGACTTTAATAAATTTGAGTGATAATAGACATACGATTTGCTCTATGCTGGTTGGTAAGACGCTAGAGATAACAAGAGAGACAACAAAGTAGAAATATAAAAACTGTAGAAAAAGATGGCACAAAAAAGTAGGTTACACATGTTAGAAACACTACGTTATGTAGGACATATATTGCATATTGGTATCTAGATAAGTATAAAATCTCTGGCCTAGAAAGGGCACTATAGGGGAAATTTTATGCAGGAAATAAATAGTAAAGAATTTGTCTCAGCGAGACTCAAATTTACTACTAGACTTCGGACTTCATAATATCCTATTATTTTTTATTATTTGGGTATTATTCTAATATGTCAATAGGTAGGTACTAACATCCGAGGAGGTTGTAATAACTAGTAACTTCAGAAAAAAGTACAGATTGTTAGTACTTTTATAATAAATTAAATATTAAAATATCTACTTTTCTGTTATTATTAGTGCTTGATCCTACAAGAAAGTGATCCCTGGTGATCTTTAGAAGAAACTAAATCTCTTTGTCGTTATGGAATGAATTCTTGGCATTCATATTTCACCGTAAACCGACGCATACGTAAGCCAGCAAAGCGTAAACACTAATTTCGCAAATGCAATCTAACTTAAAATATCGAGCATTGATTGTCCATGCAGGCGGTATTGACTTTTTTCCGTAATGAAATCACTGCGCCGTCGTTTTGTGAGGGCTATTACGGAACCAAATAACCGAACATATAAATTTACCCGGCAATAAATGCTGCAGCGGCCGAAGTAAAGGATGGCAGGATCTACCCGATAGTGGAATGCACTCTCCCAAATTTGAATTCCGGAGAGACGGGACGCTATTATTACTATTATTACGCTAAAATTGTTCCATAAATACGTTATACGATAAGGGAAATACAACCGTTCCACACATAAATTCTTTAATGCAATAACAATTATTTCTTAAGAGAGCTAGGTACTTAAATATAATAATAAATTCTTCTATGGCGATATAACTCTACGATAAATCATCGCTTATAAACCTCATTGGTTTGTCCACATTTATTATCAAAATATAACATCTTCATCTGATGACAGACAATCTGATAATGTTCGAAAGAATGAAACGGTCGTCACTATAATTTTATAATAATTCCAGATAAATCAAGTGCAGTTTGTTTTATCAAAAGAATTTGCAAACATTTATTAGAGTTGAGTATTTTTAAAAATAAATATATAATAAAAATTTAATTTAAAGGGTAACAATCGAGAACTAAGATTCGTCGTTGAGGCTTAGTTTTACCCAATATCGTATTCTGGTCGCGTTGTTTGAAAAAGAAGTTAACGCTACCATTTGAGAATCATAGCAAGAAAGCAAATCAAAAGACAGTTCAAATATTTACCACAATTTGGTTTTTTCTCACAAGAAATAAAATAAAATGAATCTAGAAGTGATGTTTGCTCGCAACACACTGATACACTCCACAAACATCTGTTACAAATATTGAGATTTAATAAACTTTAATTTTACCGCTTTCATCCACTACTTTTTTACGGAAAATAACATTATAATTAACTACAAATACTGCCGCTTAATGTCATGAAACAAGTACCTAAATTAAAATCGAACTTTATAACTAACACATTCGGTGGTCTTTATCATTTCATCCCCATCAATAAAGGGTATCAACGATAAATTTTATAAGAAATCTTGGAAAAGAACATTCATGATCATAAAATTTTATATTGTAATAACTTGAAAATTGATATACATTAAAAACTTTCTTGTACGGTAAATTAGTCAAAATGGTTTAAAGGATAGTCAAAATGGATATATCCATTGAAATCTGGAAACCAAAATTTTTCGCGGTTACAATATTTCCTTTACTTACAAGAAAATAAAAATTGCGTGCCTATATATTTTCGTAAAGATTCCCTCTCCTCACTAATTGTACACTTTTGTCATCTTCTTGTAAGACGCTCCTCCGACCAAACGTATTTTATGGATGGCCTCTTATACCTTTCTATTTTTTCAGTTTTCCTTATTATCCAGCATTGATATTTCAAACCTAGATATCAGTCAAAGAGCCAGAAGCCAAATTGTGGGGAAATCCAGCAATAAAGATGTGTATTCAAATTCTGTGCAATGTCCCGAGTTTATTAGTTTACTTGCGCACTAGTTTTATCCTCACACATTTTAATTTGATTAGGATTTCATTTCTTAGACGTTCAGCTGATTAAAGTTTTACTACCGAATACAAATTCGAGGAAGGATTGCAAGAAACTGGTTAATTAATTCTGCTGCAACTTTGCATTGCATGAGATGTAGTTTAATTGTTATCATTTATATGCAATCTTTCTCGAAGACGAAGTTCCATTCTAATGCGAACACTAGCTCACATATATTTTAATGTCGATCATTTTTGGAACAAAATTTACTAAAAAATTAATATATTATGTGTAATCTTAATTTGCCATTTGAATAATAAGTTAAGGTAAAAATTTGAAATGTCCAAGATATTACCTCCCGTCACTGTATTAAGACTAGTATTACAGAACTCAAAATCGTCCAGAAACTCTCTGTTTGTAGGATGACAACTTAAATATTACTATCAAATTTTTAAATTTTATTTTAACGTAAAATGTTCATTAAAACAACTATTTTTGATATATTTTTCATATTATATTATATTAAAAGCTTGAAGTAAAGTGCTACTTCTGATTAATCAATTGTAGTCATCTAATCAAATCATCATATTTGAATGTAACTCGTAAATACCAAATATTATGTATCGTATTGGAATTACCGTAGACAAAAAATTGTCACAGACACGGATACACATACACCCCACATACATACATATAGACATCACTGTAAAAATACTAAAATAGTACTCTAGAGAACCTAATTCGTGCGTGCTCATTCGTTGAAAACTCACACTCGAGAATTTTAAAACTATACCTCCCTTAACTGTATGATAGGCGGGACGTAAAGACAGCAGATAACTTACCTGAAACAAAAAAAAAAATGTTAGTCATTTTGCTACATTCACAGTAACAAGTTTTTTACAAAGCACACAAAAAGTAAATTGCTCTCCACAAATTTAGATTAAATATCTACTGTAATTTATTATTTTCAGCCCACTATTTCAATTAATTTTTTGTACAACGTCTTTTTGACTAGACGTCAATTTTATTTCAAATTTATCACATATTTTTTGCTCGTCTATCTTCTTACTTTGAGGTACTTATTTCAAGACATTTTTTGTTTGAATTTAGAGGTGTAGGTATGAATAATAGTTGATAGTCTAATAAACGCTCTTTTCGCTTTAATTATATAATTACCAATATTTGCAATAAAGTAAAGGTAAAAAGCGTGAGTGATAATTTATGTATTTTATTTCAGTAATTCAGGATCTTGTCCGTAGCATACCAGTTATGATCAAGAATAAGCTATATAACGAAAAGATTTACATTTATTAATTTAATATTTTTTAGTAAATCCACAATGGTATTTATATATTTTGATATAACGTTGGTTGAAGTTATATGTAAAGCAGAATTGGTTGAGATTTTGAAAAATAAATGCATTTTCCATCAAAGTGGAAACATCAGAACATATTAGGATTAAGTAGATGAATATTCTGCTTTTGAGGCCTAGAAGATAAGCAACTCCAATCCCACCAGTCAATCTCGATGGCCGAGCTATTTCTAAACATCTTTGATCACCGAGATATCCTGATTTTTCCTAACCGCATTTTTCCCGTAGCGTTATTTGAAAGAACCTTTGCCTTCAGCAGCTACTGAACGGCTACGAAACAACGGGGAAAGCTTTTCTTCTTTCTCTCTCATGCACAAGCGCTGCATGACGGCTGTCTCGCTCCATTTCTTCCAAATTCGCAAAAACACAAACAGAAATGTACAAAGACCCCAAGATGCTGGGTATAAACAAATATTTCGCCAGTGTTTTTAAATATTCGGACACGGTTTTCTACGAAGTTTTCACAGAAGCAACGGAATATGCCACGGAAAGGACAATGGCGGTTCAATTGTCACCTTTACTTATAAAAAGTAACAAGAAATTTATTTACAAGTTTTATAAATTATATGTTACGTTTTCATTGATGTTTTCCATAACATAACATTTATGTTCAATATTTTTTATTGACATTTAGTAGGTATTTAATTCTCGATTCTCGATTGCATATACTTTAATCATGAAAATTCTAATATTATTTTAAAAAGGTAATAACGATATTTATAATGTGGAAATATTAATTGCTAGATTGCTACTATTAAATAATAATAAACTGATAAATCAGAAAGTAGGACAAAAAAAGAAATATGTGATGGAAGAGGAATTAATGTAATAACTTTTTATAAATTTATATATTATTCTAAAAAGTATTTTACAATTTGATATAGAGGAATCAGAAATAGATTTCTGCCATTTGTCTCTTCTATTACATTTTATTTTGCAATTGTTTATTTTTTTAATTCCTGTGAATACATTTTTAATGCTTATCTATTACAGATTAATGCTGTTATTCTGTGTATATTTAAAAGATATGTAAGCTATTTATATAGGCGATTTACAGATGTCAAGACCATATGCAATCTGAGCATATAGGTACATATGTTGCATATAGACTGTAAATTTTACAGTCAAGCAAAGACTGACTATAAGCACTTACAGATTTCTTGCTTGTGTTTTCCTACTGGTTAAGATGATATTTGATAACCTAGAAGTAAAATACTTTGACTTACACGCAAGCGCAAAGCATTCATTGATGCTTTGCTATAACCAGTTTTCATAAATATTTTTTTATTAAATTCGCCTTACATCAGTGTCTGCCAAACGTTTTTACCTTACGACGAGGATAATTTATTTTGCGGTACATCAAAAACAAATCTCAAGAATGTTCTCCTGTTTCTGTTTTCTGAAACTACCACAGGATGACTTTTCGCACGTTACTTCTCTATAGTTTTAAAATTTTCGCGGCACACTTGGAATCTCTCCTGGCACATTAGTGTACCGCATCACATAGTTTGGCAGACATTGCATTACATGACATGGAACAGAAACATTTAAGTTATCCTTTTTAAGTATTTATTATATTTCGGTTGAAAATATTTTGATTTTTATAAAAACTCAAATGGAAGTACAAAAAGATATTGTATGTAAATGATTATAGATTCCAATAAGATTGGCAGTTTAATTTATTGTACTTTATATAAAAATGAAATACACATTTTGTAAAACAAATAACCTCAAGAATCAACACTGTCCTCATATAAATCTATAGATTTTCGTCCAGAATTGCACTTTCTTTAAATCTGTAAAACTTAGCGTGCAGCGAAGTAGTAATTTTTTCGTGAATTTTAGGATCCAAATGATGAAATTAGAAGAGAATTACCTGCGTTCAAATGTTTTAATAGATTTGGTTATACTGATAATTTGTTAAAATTATAAAACGACATTATTGTTATAGCAGCATAATTTAAGAAAATATTTATATATAACAATAATGTTAACTTTAAAATATAGGCGACAGGAAATTAAACAATGTAACGTCATCACTGAATAAAACATCAAGAATAATAACAATAGGGAAGAATTTTCTTCATCGGTGGAATCGATAGAAGATGGTTAAATTGAATTTATTGAAATGATATATGTGGGAGAATTTGGGTAGTAATGAAAAGCCGTGCATGATCCCGTAAGTGAAATATGTGTAATGAAGTAGGTTCCCCTTGCGCCTATACGTGGAGCCTATCGAGGCGAATGAAGCACACAATCGGAGTATATTAAAAAGTCCCCGCGAGACGCGTATAGAAATAGTTGGGAAGTAAGGAGCTAATTAATTTCAGGCTTTAATTAACGCGGCTGATGTTTTCTGCACGAAGTATGCGCGCGACTTCATGAAGCTCCGATATTACTTAACATTAAATCATGCTTTAACTGGGCCGAGCGACGCAGAAACAATTACCTCATGGGAGATCAAAAATGCAGATATATTCTAGTTCCGCCGGCGGAACTGGCCTCTCTCTCTTCCGCACACAAGCACACTAGTGTCCTCTCACTTGCACGTTCGCAGCCTGTTAATGCCGGGAATGTATGGAGACAGAACTTCCACGACGGGGATTCACAAATTCACATAACCTAATATGAACAGAATACTTTCACGCTACCGTTCACCGCGCAAGCACCACACAATTTTTCTCCGTAACGTTCTAGATTCAGTACATTTTAATCAGTGGTTTCTTGTAAAAAATGAAGTTGCGGGACCGCAATAATTTTTAATATTTATCCCATTAAATATTGAGTATTGTCTAATGTTTTTTTTTTATCCAGAAAAAAAATTGATGAAAAAAAATTATATTTCCCAATAGACTTAGTGGGTCATCAGTTTTTTTTTATCCTTTTTTACTCTGATATCTTCAGATGATCTGGTTGCAGTGATCCTTGCATTTTTAAGAATAATAAATTTGAAACATTACCTATTAGAAGTTTGTTTCTTGTATCGCTTAATATTTTGTTCATGGAGCTGAATTTTCTTTCACATTTAGCTGAACTGCAGGATATTAATTGGGAGCAAGGCAGCAAATGTTTCAAATCAGGTAGTGGTACTTTCTGATCACCAGTTTCTAAATAATCCCTGAACGCATTTAAACATTTTATAAAACTGAACTGAAATATTTTGCACATGGACACAATTTCCTTTTTTTCTATAATTCACAGTGTCTATTTCAGTTGGCCATTTTTAAATTTTAAATTTATTTTGGCGTAATATAAAATATAAAAAAATAAATAAGAGCAGCAGATACTTACTGTCAGGAAATAATAACAAAGTTAATTGATAACTGAGTTCTTCAGCAGAAATTTATATACCAACCAACAGTAAATACCCCAAACACAACTTTACAAACACAATTAGTCTTTTCGTAGCGCTTGTTCAATAATAATACAGCAATTAATTTTAAACCATACATATTTTCACAAAATAATCTATAATTGTATACTGATAAAAAAGCAGCGAGAACTACATGTAGTAGATAAAAATTTTCTAAAAAAATACAAAATGTTTGGAATATCACAATACAACAGAATATTGTTGTGAAATTTTAAATTTTAATTTTCAGGAATAAGTTTCGTCTCTACAAAAATACAGGAACGATGTTCCCGACCGTTCCCGCTCTATGATCCCACTGATTTTAATCATCACCACCACCAAATTAATTCTCCTTTGTTGAAATTCAAATACGACAATCTCTATTCATTAATATCTATAACCAAGTTGTAAGAACCTAAACAAAACCTGTCTCCATTAAGAAACACATGTAATTAATTACTCAGTTATTACTGCGAATAAATAGAGAACGTGAACTAATAATTTGTCTCTGCATTGTTGGTGTTGGAATGATGACTACTATAGAGAGAATATGCGAATGAGTTCATTATTCGAATCCCTGGAGATAAGGTAGTTCATTGCTAATTATCTAAAAAGGTAAATGTACTCGTAGAATGTCAATAACATAAAAAGCCAGCGATAACGTTACAGACTTCTGCGCCCTTAAACCACAATGATACGAATTACAATAAAACAATAAACATACGGAATTTTAACCAAATTTCAAACCTAAACAATGAGTACTTTTTAAAGATGTCTAGGTTTTTTTTCAACAGTATTATGAAACCATGTCAAGATCACTTCACTAATACTGTTTTTTGATTATGACAAAGATCTATCGGCTTTGTCTTTTAGTGCGTTCTTGATTATAGCCCACAAATTCACAATAAAATTCACATTTGGAGTGTGGAGAATTCTTGGGCGACAATTAAAAATTTTGATGAGGACATCCCTTGACTTCCTTGTACGCTAAATTATACACATTATTGCTGCACTTCATTTAAACTTATTTAACTTGAAAGTGAGATCATTCTGCGGCTAATCATTCTTCAACTTCCATTCGTTTCGTTTCTTCGAATTTCTCTTCAAATGAATTATCTTTTAAAATTTGTATTAAAAAGTTATTAATCCTTATTGCATTACCTACACAAAATTATTTCAGCCGCTCAAAAACTTGCAAAGATAGAGATATTGTTTTATTTTTTTAGCCATATTTCTCACGAAATATATTCTGCTAGTTGCAAAAGTTAATTTATTCAAAAGAAATCAAATGTCCCATACACAAATTTCAAAAATTTACGGCTAATAATTTTTTAATTGTGCGAGATACATACGTACAGACGTCACGCCAAAACCACGCGAAATGGGTTCAGAGATAATGAAGACGTATATGTCCGTTGAAATCTGAAAACCTAAATTTTTCGCGATTACAATACTTCTTTTTCTTTGCACAATGAAGTAAAAAGAAGAAAATCCAAACAAAAGATGATTAAAAACGTGACGGTTCATGATACTTGTCATAAAAGATATTTTTAAAGTACTGATTGAACGTATGAAGACAAAAATTATAATTTAAATAACGTAAATATTTAATGAATTTGGTTAAAATTAAAAGGAATATTGTATGAGTAATTTTCGGTGTGATAATTCAATTTGAGAAAAAGGTTAAATCTGTGTGTAGTGAAGTTAAAGTGTAGCCCGGTAACATCTATATTCTCCAGACGTTCATTCGGCATTCAAGATGTTGGAACTAACGAATCTTCTATTTTTCTTAATGTTCTTTAGGATTTATTTAGTCACCTCGCAAACAAACAACCTTAACCATTTCTTTTCATTCCGGGATTCCTGAATCTTTCGGATGTCGTGTAAAGTTTTCAGCGAGGAAATCCCTTGCAGAATCCGATTGAAGGTGGCTGTTGCAGCCATCTGTTACCGGCTACTGTAAACACATTGTTATTTCTAGATAAAGCAACGGGGAATAAAAAGCGATTTTCGAACGGAGGAATTTAATATCACGAATAAAACTCATTAACTTTGAGTTTAGTGGAGGGTGTTTACTGTTCAGGTATTTCCACGCTATTCGGGCAAGAATAGCGAGCAATCAATATACGGTTTATACACTTTATTACTCAGATAAAATTATTAGTCGCTTCTTACACACCTTCGCATATTTCATTTCTCTTCTCTAACACCATTTTCTACTCAAATTCCACTCTCTTCTTTAATGAAAAAAGTTCATCCACATAAAAAACGGGCATACTGTACACTTTCGATGATTTGTTTGATTTGTATTTATTACTTGAAAGCAGGGATGGTCTGATATAAACTATATTTATTTTTTTTAATTCCGTTGGTTTAAATAATTTTTATAAAATAATTTTCTAAATTTCCAAAATTCTGTATTTTATAAACAATATTAAAGAAATAAATAAATTATTATAAAAAGCAAAACCGCATCTCTTTACATTTTTAAAACAATGATTTAAATAAAATTTTATAAAATAACACATTTTGTCCAAAATATTATTTATTATAAATTATAAACAATATCAAATTAATACATTAATTATAATAAAAAGTACCTATATCCGTTATTTCAGAGCCTGCTTTAGGGAGCGGACAACCCGGAGGGTGGCAAATCTAAAGGGCGGAATTTTGTTAATTTAAAAGTTTATTATTATTGTTAATTATTTTTTTTACCAATTGCATTTCGTATTTACTGTTTTTTCCTTAAAAGTTAAAAAAATGTTTGTTATCCTTACTTCTCAAGAAAGCAACCATAAAAGTGCAGCCTGTTTAATTAAATAAAAAAAATAGGCTAGGTATCAATGTCGCGCATCTCAGAACGAGTTCTCTCATTAAGTTTGTATGATCGTCTAAAAAAATATTCAAAATAGTTCAAATAAATAACATTTAGAATGTAATTCACAATATATTGCTGGAAAGCTTACAGGGTGAATGGATGCGTGTCCCGTGAAAGTGTAAGTAAATGGAATCGGTGGTGAGCAGGAATGAACATGGAGGGTATCGGTGTCCACGAAACGTTAATTTCATGGGTGGAGGCGCCGGACAAAGTCAGCACGCAGCTGTCCCGAAACAGCGGAACTTCCTGCAGAGCTTTTGTCGCGAGCTCTCCACATTTTTCCTGCCCTTTGTGCTTTCCTCAGCCCGTTAAAAATCAGGTTATCTGATAGCCAACCCCATATTTTAATATTTCAAGGATTTAATCTGCCGCATTATAAATAAAGCCACCGCCAACTCGCCAAGCAAATATATTTTTTGCTGTACAACTTGTAAAGTGGAATATATAGTTAGAAGTTTGAAACTAGCAACATAAATTTAAATCTTAAATGTAGCATAACTGAATTTCATGACAAGTTTCCTAACAGAGTTCTACATCTTGATTTTTATTTTCATAAAACAAAATATATGTTTGTGAAATAAGAGTGTAGCACTTGAAGCCCGTATCGATTTCTCAACGTGTAGAAATATCGCGATATATGGGCCGATTATTGTCCGAACTGAGACACGTTTTGCAGTAATTCAATAAGATATTGCGCTGCTCTATTCGACGTACGAAATAATAGCCATATGCACTTTGCTGCTGCACTCAATCTTTTCCTTCCTTTCCAAATAAAAATCCACGGCAGATTCCAACATTAACCAAATATACTGCCCGCTCCTAAAATACAAGAAAACAGAACTAAACGCAAACGATCAAAGAAATAGAAGATTGATTCGTAATAACCATATTACAGTATTCTTAGAAACACCAGACTCTGAAAAAAAGAATATTACGGGCGCGTGTTCTACAAAAAGAAAGAAGTAATAAAGAAAATTGTCTGTAATTTGATTTAAAGCACATATGCTACAAAATATCCATACGTCGAGTTCACCTGCTTGTTCCCTGACTAATTATGTGATTGAAAGACCGAATACTAGATACAAACAATGTTTTTCATGTCTACATTCCTGTTTTCTGAATTGTAAGCGCGATAAAGTGTCAAACATCGCTCGAGTTTATGAACAATAATTATGTTAGGTACTTATTTGCGTGACAAATTTACACTTTAATTTTAAATTGCTCCGTTATCAGTTTTCCTGGAAAGAATCTAAAATACCTATAACGGGTAATTTAAATTTCACTATGTTTCTTAATTCTGAATTACCTACCACAAAATAAAAACAAAAAGATTATTTATGTATGCCTTAGAATAAATTTTTCCTCATTTCATCTGAATGACTTAAACAAATCATAAGGCATACCTATCAGTAATTTAATCATTTGGTTGTAGTTTTTCATTTGTAAGTCAATTATAGATTGCAATTGTAATAACAGGGTAATGCAATGAAAAAGAAAATATGTAAAAGAGATGTCGTTTAGAGAAGATGATTTCATTTAATGCATTTTAATGCGAGTAGTGTTCAGGGATGGCTATTAATTTTAAAATTGTCCTTTTGAGACAGTGACACAGAATAAGTTTTAATTCAATGAAAAAACGAAGAGAGGTTGTTTGCGAGCGAAGGCAAAGAAAGCAAATAACCGTTAACTTATATCAAAACTTGGTTAAAAGTTGTTAAATATCGCGGAGGGAGCAGCAAATGTACGAGGATTGCATTCATAAATCACATAAATACTAGGATAAAATGTACTCGCTGATTAATATTATAATGGTTTCTCGACGCGGCAGCCGCGCTAGAGACTGAACACTGAACGAACGAGATTGCGTAATTTGCATCGCAAATTCGATGACTGGCGATGCAAGGGACACTGCCAACTTGGCCTCAGACGATTCTTCCCCAGGAATTCATCCCCACTACAATTTCGCCTTCATACAAACGAAAAACGTATCAGGAGTTGTATAGAACTTTAAACAAATCATTTTGATTTGAAAATTGACACTAAAAGGTTATAAGTGTAACTGCGAAAATGAGCAAATAATATGGAAATCAAAGTTGTTATTGTAGTACAGGAAAAGTTTTAAAATAATTTCCTTCTTTTGTTTCAATTTTCGTTTTAATTTATATCAAACATTTTTAAGAATAACTATAAAAGTCTTGTATGAAAATCATAAAATCTTTGATCATTATTCGATTATCAATACTAGAATATCAAAATAAATATATATTTTTTGTAGAATTACTTAAATTATTATTTTAGTAGGAAGATTATTATTTATCTACAATGTTCCGTTAATATTCTTTTTCTTTCTCTTGATATTTTACTTTTGTTATATCCCTGACATACGTATTTATGTTTCCTTCTGTATGAAATGACAGCTTTCATGTCATTACACTCAAAAACTCTTCAGCTATAGAATAAATTTCTTTTGGTGTGAACTTTATTTTCAATATTCCATCATCGTTGACAACTTTAAACAGAAAATAGGTTTGTTCCAACTAAGTTCAGAATGAGTTTGGAACTATATAACGCATGCGCAATATGAAAAAAAGTTTTTTAACTAACTTCAAACCAAAATTTTGACCGACAGCCAGATATTCCTACGAATTTCTGGCCGATTGTAAACCGTTTTCTGATAGTCAAAATAGTCAGAAGATCGGATCATGTGCAACTTGTCAAAACTTGGAACAATTTGATTTATATAACCTCAAACATTATACTTTTTCTGAGAAATGAATAATTTGGAACGAGTCATTGATTGTTTTTCAGGTACAAATAAAACTAATTTAAAGTATCAGTACTGACATTGATGGTTCATAATCAATCCAACAAAACATGATCCGGAAGTATCTATTGTTTATGTATGCGTAAAACATGATACATGAACTAGTCACAAATCGGAATATCTAGTTTCTTTTTGGATACTTGTGATCACAAATCAATATTTTCGTTTTCGTAATTACGTCATAACTTTCAAGTGTTTGATTTAAAAGTGACAATCATGCTACAAAGTAAGCAAATAAAATGAGGGACACTGTCAGTTTTGGGATGCACTGGGGATGAAACTGTGGGCATGTTCGAGCTGGGCCGGCGTGATATTGTGTGCGACAAATGGCGGAGTCACCGCACTTATGTGTGGGTTAGCGCAGTACGACCCTCTCGGGCGCTCATATGCACTCAGCGCTTTACTGCACCGGCCAATTGTAATTTAATGCTGACCTGACCCACTTGTAATCATTGCGGTGAATCAAACATTGAGAGACAGCGCCAGTAACGGTGCATATTCCAGCTTCATTCGATCATGCTACAAAGTAAATACTGTTTTACCTATTATTATACTCAAAGCATGTCTGCATACATTGTTTACCCTCTATAAATGATAATAATCATTCCAAGTTGATATTAATTGTTATTTGATTCAGCATAAAATAATCTATACCTGCTTATTACAATACATCGATAATTAAAAGCCATGTATTTGAGTCTACCCTACGAGAGGATATTGACAAATAGTTGGCCTAGCCTAGAAAAAAAAACTGACAATAGTATATTGTGCAACTAGTGCAGAAAGTGTTGAAATCACTCTGCACGAGTGACATACTATACTTTTTCTAGGACCATATCAGGGATGGCAAAAAAAAACAAAGTTTTTTTAAAGAAAATTATCAATTTTCTGAAATCGATATTTTGGTATAAAAGTAAAATATTGATTTTTTTGACGATATTGATGGATTATTATTATATATTTTTGTATAAATTCAATTAAAAAGAATAAAGGATGAAAGGGTTAAATAAAGTTTGTCCACATTCATCACTTATCTTACACTGAAATAAATATAACTTTAAATAGTATTTTTGTTACAATGTACTTTTGTAAAAATTTGGTCTGTGATGTTCACTACTTTTTTGTTTAGGCCTAATTTTGTACAATTATATATTAATTTAAATTAAATTAAACTCCATTATGTTTCTTAACATTTTTTTTTATTTTTCAGTTTCGTTGTATATCGCAAATCGATTTTTGTTTTCGATAGATCATTTTATGTGAAAATAGATTTTTTGAAATTGAAATATTAACTTTACTGCCTATACAATAATATATATTTGCTTGTTAGATGATATTTTTCTGATAGCAAAGTATTTTGTAAACAGAGTAAAATGAAAATTAATAAATTGTAGTTAGAATTGTAAGAGAGAATGAGGTAGAGAGTAAACTGGTAATTATTTAATTCGGCATTTAAAATCATGCGAGTGTCTTGGAACAGAAGAATGAGCTGCTTGTGTATGTATGAGAATATAAATTGCTCGTTGCAGTATTTTGCTCTTTGCTGCATATTCAATTGCGCACTAAAAATTCTGTTAATTTCGCTTTAAACCGGCAGTAAACCGGAGTTTAGAGCGCTGTGTGCATATAAAACATTTTAACAAGTTTGAAACAACTGCGAACTAATTTATCCCATTTGTATTATTTATAAAATCAATAACTGTGTCGGGATATTAAGTAACAACACTAATTTGATCCTTGCGAGGGCTATAAACACAGCTGTTGCTGGAGGAATCTCGCTGGCTTTTTCGCAGCTTAATAACAAAGTTAGAGCAACTATGAGTAGAAAGTTATATTCTTGGCCAGGGAAATCCCACAGCGTCGAAAATTCATGGAGTAGGATGACCGTTCTGCGAAATTACTGCCGCAATAGTTTCCACTCTGGGAGACCTACGGCCCCGGCTACACACACGAGGGAAACGGGACAAGATCCCACACCCACACCGAATATTTCAATGCCGCCATTTTCCCTACATTCTCTAAAAACAATCCGTCCACCATAAACCTACCCACAATCCTATAATTTTGTTACTTAATTATGAATTAATATATTTTTATAAATATTCGGAACGTAGTATTTGTTACAGTGTTATAGTAATGAAGTTGAATAAATAAAAGACATATGGTAGACAAATTGTAATTGTGGTTGTCATAATTACATTATTAATCAGTTATAAACCGACCTAATATTGGCTAGCTAACGATTATAAATTTGCGGGATATTGAACTCTATAAGTACCTACTAAAGTTGGTTTATTAATGTTAATAAGTTCTGCTTTTCCTCTCCATCAGCTAGTCCTGACCTCTGGTAAAAGCTTTTAATGAAATGAATATATCATTACCAAAATCTGTGTCAGGGAGACACACAACCACATGAAAGAACGACATTTCCTAGACGGTGCTTCGGCAAACGTGTGAACTGTCAACAAATCATCACCTTTGGCAAAAGATTAAGACTAAGAAGTTATTGCAGATAAGTCAGATGGAATATTAAAATTATTCTAGAAGCACACTCAGATTTTGGACTACCCCCGAACTACCTTAGTTTGGAAAAAGTGAAAAGTGTTTTTTCCTGGTGTCCTTGACTTCAATTCTCTATATTTATACTCTTACTGGGACTGTCTATGTGTAGCTCGAGGCCAATGTCTGATACCAAGACAACCTAGTGCACCCTCTGAATCCGCTGTCGTGTGTAATTCGAAGCTGATGTCTAGCACCTCGATAGATTTTCTTCACTGTTGGGATTGTCTATGTGTAGCTTGAGGCTGATGTCTGGCACCTAGATGACCTAGTGCATCCTCTGAATCAGCTTTCGTGTGTAGCTCACGGCTGATGTTTGGCATCACGATGAATTCTCCTTCCTGTTGGGCCCGTCTATGTGTAGCTCAAAGCTAATGTCTGACACCTAGAGCCCTCAGAGAGCCTTATATGCAAAAGCTCACACACAATTGTGGGAGCAACAATATCAGTCTTGATCTCAATTATATAATTTTACCAAATATGATTATAATAAATTATTACGACAATATTAATTAAATGCAAGCTTTATATATCCAATTTGTCTCTCTACCTGAGGTTTTGGCTGTACTTCTCCCTCAGGTTAAGAAGGTGACTACCGCAGAATTTAATTTTCAACAGCACTTTACGATTTTCGTTAATTACAAATAAATGTACAAGATAGATATTTTGTTTTTCTTTTGGAGTGAATATCATTATTTTATTTAGTTAAATACCTGTCCCGATTCCTCTACTATTAACAGCTACTCTGCATTACGATGATGAAAGGTTAATTATTAAAAAAAAAAACACAACGATGGTTGAGTGAAACTTCCCACGACACAATCTTTGGTTAATATTTGTACGGAGGAGGTAAGTATCGTTACAATAAGTTCAGAATTTACTTTAAGTACCTAAAAAATTCTTTAGAGAGAAAGGTAGTTGATGAACATGTATAAATATATTTTTTGATGTTGCTGATAAATATAGGCGGTGTGTAGTATATTTATGATGTGTAGTGATAATTTGATTGTGGATATTCTGTGGGTGTGTGCGACGCCTGTTCAGCTCACCTGCATCTCGGCGTAGCGACAGCGCCGCTTGTTTATACGAAGCCATTCCGCCCGTATGAATATTAATGCAGCTGGATTACCCAAGCAGATGAGTTAGCGAGGGTTCTACATCCCAACACCAACAACCAACACTATTTTTCCTTTCATCTTATTGCAACTTCCGCAATTCCAACCTGCCAATTGTTTACGAGGGATAATTACTACGAAAACATATCCTCTTTCGTCATTACAGATTTTTCTGAATCTCAGTTGTGATTTTCAGTGAGAGAACAATCGGAGCAATGTAAAGATCAAATATTTCAGCTTGCGATAGCTATTACGGAATAAAGTAGAGCATTGTAAGCCAGGCATGTGGGTAGTAATAGAGAATTCAAAGGAAATGGAAACTAAGAGATAGATACTGCTTCGTTTTATCCCGCCTTTGAAATGTTTTACAAGAGAACTAAATCAGAAATTACTTCCAGCAATGCATTTGGGTGCAATGAAAGTGAAAAACTCCACATACAAACCTCCAAACGATGCCGTGGAGGAAAATCTCTACTCACAACAAATTATTCTGATTATCAACAAATTTACAATCAATATTACAAAAAAAAAAAATTAAATTAATGTCTTCAAGTCAACAACCACACATATGAATATAAAGTTATTGTTTAAAGATGATAAGATGATTTTTCTTATTGGAAAATGAGATGAGATGAGAAGAGGATTTCTATTAAATCAAAGACGATTTAAAAGAAAGAATGGCGTGAGATTCTTGACTATTTTATGGTTTGTGCAAGAAACGTGATCCTTTTATCGGAAAGGATTAGCCGAATCTGATAAAGGATTAAAAAGGTGGTTCACCTTTTTAATTTTGCAGAACTGGCCGAGATTAACTCGTAAAACTGAAATAGATATTTAATCCTCCAAGACGAAGATTTGAAGCAAAGACAAAAATCATTGGTCCAATCAGCATCTGATTAACGGGATCGGGTGCAATAACGAAGCGTGAAATTCTGATTAAAACGCAGCGGATTGGTGTTCTGTTTTGCGAGCCAATCCACGTAGCGATCGGCTGCTAGCTTCCTTTGTGCGGCTGCGGATGGAGTCTTCGCTACCATTTGTCAGCGTTAGGGCCGCCACGGTGACAAGTTAATTATGTACGTAACCGATGTTTAAAATAGAGATTAGAGCCAGCGCTGATTGTGGCTGTAGCCTCGAAAAAAGGGCTCAATCATGGGAAAAACACCGCGAAACAAACACACGCACAAAGAACTGCAAAACTCGAATTTTAAATCTTCCACAAGTTCTTAAAATACAAGGCAAATAAGAGCGAAAAATGCTCCTGTAAGTTACAAAATCCGTGAAATGTTTTTCATAAATATTAAAACACATTACAACAAATATTTAAAAACTGTAAGAGAAATCAGTACTACAATTTAATAAAACAATCCAATTTTATTCGATAGTAATACCATTAAAGGTTTGATTTGGCCGGATACTTTTTTATTTATATGAACACTTGGTTGCTTGGAAATTTATTGAAAAGATTTTACGACAAAATCACGAGAGCGTAGTTCGAGTGATTTTGACAGGATAAATCTTTCAATCAAATTGCCATCAAGAAATCAAGTGTGAATATTTATAAATAAAAGATCATTCTGCACTATAAATCAAACATTGAGTTGTATTTGTCAAGATAATTCCACGATTAAATAGCATTTCAACCGATTTTGACAATAATGCGTTACCATGGAGAAGGTAAAGAAATAAATATCCATTGTATCTACTTGCATTTTCTTTTCCTTCCTAATAGTGGAATTATTATATTTATTATTAAAATATAAATACGATCGTATCGTCCGTATTGTTGTCGAAACTATTACTCATTATATTTTAACAAATAAATTTGAATAGACTAAATGAAAATTATGAAATGAACTACTATTAGAGACATTATTGAAACGGCGTAGGCGAATGCATTATTTCCTGTACGTTCTTATATATTACTATATTAGGCGCATCCACCATTTTCTAACATCGCAAATTACGGTATTTATTATGTAAAAAAAACTGTTCAATAGTTTTATTATCTACTGTAAAATATATGTTTAGCAGTTATTAATAAAAGTTGAAATAGATATGTAGTACAATCACGCATGAAATAGTATATGGTGTATCAAATGCAGAAAAGTATTTATATCTATGCGAGACTACGTCGCATTTCGCAATTCTATATTGGTATGGATATGAGCATTTTTTGACAAGATACATACTACATTTTTTAGGCAACTACATAAAAAACTAATGTATTTGACACTTATTTCTATAATTTTCACACAAACAATCGGTGTGTTATCAAACAGTCAAAAGTGATAACCATAGCAACAACAAAGAGAAAAGGGAACAGCGGCTCATGGCTTGTTAATAGGCTTTGAAGGGAACGGAAATAATTTTGCGTAAACATGATTGGCTTTGGTCAAGACGGAAATGTATATTTCCGTCACCTAATCTTAAGTTTTATACAATTGTTCGTTTTGACAGATGGTGTATTAAATGGAAATGAATAATTTTCTGCAGTGGTCGCCTAAAAAAAACACAAGTAAGTAAAGTATCTATGAATAGTTCTGTGTCGATATTATTGTGTTTTGTTCCATGGGAATATAATATACTGTTAGTTAATAATCACGAATGACTACAACTGCAGTGGAATTCTCGAACAGAGATATTTTTAGCCGGAGTTTATCTCGCTTGTGTAGGAGTTGTGTGGAATCAGTTATTGCGAAAGAGAACCGTGGAACTTTATTGAGTGCTTCTGTCTTTCATTTAACATCCTTCTGTAACTCGACCTCGTGCGTAGAGCGTTCGAAAACGTAGAAATTACGCGTGCGTTAATTCCAGAAATTTGATAGTTTACGAAGCAAATTGAAAACTTTTGTTTGCTGCGAACGCTTTCAGATAATGACATTTTCAATTAAATGTTTAATTCTCTTGATTTCGGTTCTCAGTCTACAAGACCATGCATAATAATTGCAGCATTATGAAGTAGTTTTGTAAAGTTTAGAAGCAATTATACACATCTAGTGTTCGCTTGCTACAGGCAGGAGAGAACGGCAGTCTTCTTACACCGCTCAGATGCATATTTGCATCCTGTGATTCATATTGCAAGCAACCTGCATTTACACACGATCCGAGAAAGATTCCATCCGCGAATACAAGCTTGCCGTAGACAGCCTTGAATAAGAACATCTCAAGTGGAATTAGAACATCTCAGTTACTGAACTAGATCAGCAAAAATGTATCAGAGGAAAATACATTTCTCCTATTTCTCTTACAAACATTATTGAAACTTTCAGCCACGTTAAAAATTAATTCTATAAAAATAACTTAGTATAGCAAAATTTTTGCTTCTAAAATTTAGTATACAGGTGGTGTTTAGGGAAGTTTTTATTTAGAAAGTATTGGAATTCTACATAAAATAAAAGGAATTTACTGAAATATTTTGCAACCTTAACGATAATAAGTAATTTGTAGGTCAATATATTTTTAAAAAGTTTATTATAAGACATTTTTGATCAAAATTCTCGTGTCAATAAGCATCTGAATTTTTTCTATATGTTTACAGTAATGTAAAAAAAAATTTCATATGTATACAAAATTTTACATAATGTAGTTGTCAAATTTAAAGCAAGTAATTTTAAAAGATAAAATAGGAATGTATGAAGTAGTTTTATTGTATAATATAAAATTATGGAAGAAATAGGGTAAGAGGGGGAGAGATGGACTAATAGGAGATATGGACTTTTGGCTTTAAAAGTAGATTAGAATAATATCTCTCATAGGGAATATTAATTTTATTGTCCAGAATCAGAATCAGTATAAGTTGTCGTTTCAAAATTAATGCAGTTAACATTGAATTACTCAAGATTTACTTCTGAGAAGAGTTGGACCAGAGGATTAGTAATGTTAAAAAGATCAAGCCAATCGGTATACAGAAAAAAATCATGCGCACATAGCTTATTTTTTCCCTTATTCTTATAAGTAAACCTAGATTATATGTTATTATAAATAAATTCTGTTTTTAAATATTATTTCATATTATAAACAATTAATTTTACAAAATGTAGTCCATTTCACCCCTACTTACTCTATACAAGTATAAGGAACAGATTTCACCAAGGGCGTGTCAATAAAAGTTCAGTTCCGGTTTTTGTTACGCCAAAAATAAAAGGTTTTCTCGGTTTTCGGTAATGTTAATTTTAAATTGTTACATATTTGAAGCAAGGGAATTTTAGGAATGAATTGAATTAAACAATGTTCTGAGCTGTTATAACAAACTAATTTGAAACTTCAAAGTTATTGTAAAAAAATATGTATAAAACATATAACTAAAGTGCCGGAATTTGATGTGTTGGTCACATCAGGGTGTTTATTATTAATTTATAATAAAATATTACAAGTAATTACTATAGTATACGTAATTCTAATATTGACAAACAGTTCTCAATCTTTCTGTCGTTATTGAATGTTAAAAGTATCTATATAATTTATGATTAATCATTAACTGAAGATATTTCCCACAAGGTTTAACTAATTATTTATGGGACAATGGGTCTTGTAGCAATTCGCCCATCCGAATTGTTTTTAAAGTAGAATTTCCAGCTCGTTTGACGAGCATTCAACTTGATGTTCATTCGGCATGTTCAGCAATGTGCACTGAAATATCTTAGTATGTTTGTTCATTAAAGGTTTAGCTGCACGTAGAATCCAGGGAATTTATTAAATTTTTAAATTGATGTGTGGCTGGGTGGATAACAGGACATTAGCGCGCTGCACGATTCTTTTTCTGGTTTTTTAGCGTTTAAAGTTTAATAAGCCACACGAACATTCCGCTCATATCTCTCTATTCTCTTCTAGATACAAATGAACTCTTTTCCATACTTACTGCACCGGGACTCACAAATTTATATTCAAAGTGACCTCAATTCATTCAAAAGTGTTACACTTTATTTAAAATTTCATTTTTCCACCACAGACATTTTATTTTCATTATTCAAAGTCTGACAATTTTGTATGGCTTCATTATATAGTTTCCTTTATTTTGTTTTGTTGTTAGTCATTTCCCTTCAGTTGCTGATTTTCAGTTAGGTCTCTTTGAACTGCTTGTAGCCATTTCGTTTTAGGTCTCCCTCTTTTTATTCTGGCTTCTACAGTACAATGTGCAATACATTTTTAGTTGCCATTCTTCTGGTTGCCTACTGAATGGAGAAGTTTAGCGTGATTGAAATTACAAAAGATATATTTTCTAATCGTAAATATATGAATAATTATAACTTAAAATAAAATTGAAAGTTAAAATTATGTTCCCATTTATTTATAATGAATCATTGAACTTTTGTGACGTCACAAGTGAAAATATGTCCTAGATGTAGATTGAGGAAAAAATCCCTGTTAAGGTAGACTACACGTTCTTCGCGAATTTCCAATGACGTTTTATTTCAGAAAATTTAATTTTTGATAAATCTAACTATCTTTGACTGAAATATAATATAGAATATCATTTGAAGACAATCTTAATCAAATTAAAAATTCACTAAACTTTCCCATTGACCTAGCCAGCATAGCCTTCTGCCCTAAAGGTTTCTAATGTGATTGATTTTCCGTTTATTTCGTTGAGTTTTGCATTTGTTCTTCTGAAGCACTCATCTCCAATTTTTCATAGTATTTTTCTTTCTCAGATTTCTAGGGCTTCTGTTTCTGTTCTGTTTAATTTCCACAGTTCGCTTCCATATGTTACTGTTGGTTTTATCACAACTACATAATATATTTCTTTGTTTATCTTTATTTATATTCTTATTTTTAGTACGTACTTTATTTAAAGCATCCGCGATTTTTGAGCCTTTGGCGATTCTTTCTTTTATTTCTGGTTCTACTAAAATATCATCGTATATATATATATATATATATATATATATATATATATATATATATATATATATATATATATATATATACCAAATATTGATTCCTTGACTGTATGGTATATTGAAGAATTGTACAGTATTTAAATCAGAAAAAATAAAGTTTACAATTTGAAGGATAGTGCAATATTATCAAGGGTATTTAAAGTATATTTGGAAGCTCGCGATTGTAACTGAAAAACTATTGGATTAGGCAATCGCGTGTCGTGTACTCTATCGCCATTTAAACCCATTAAAATTTCAAAACTCAATACATTACGTGAAAAGTTCCAATGCATCAATACTCACAATTTCAATTATATTTCAGTGAGCTAGTCAGAGTTTCCATTTAACTGCCAGGATTAATACCTGAAAGTTTACTGGATTAAATAATCATCCTGTCCTTCCCAGTTGCATGATATCCTTAATTAAAAATCTACAGTTATGAAGTTGCGTTCATTTCCCTGGAGATGTCATAATACTCGCTCCATTTAATAACAAATTTAATGAGCTATGTTAATTTTAATTTTCTCTGCATGGTGACACCGAAAAAGACGACGCACCAAGAAAAAACAAATATTTCCCACCAATTCATTTTAAAAGTACATGCGCTGCAATTCACAAAAATAACAACATAGTGTTGTTGACAAATTTTTGTTAACCTCATGAACAAATAAATTTAAAGGATCTAAAATTTATATTAATATTTTTCACCTTTCTCATAATTTTTTTAAAAATAAAATATGAAAATTATAATTTCACCTTGTTTCTACATAAAAAAATGGAATATAGTTCTGTAAAATTACTAAACCATGTTTTTAATACTACTTCATTTATAAATGATACACATTATATTTCCAGCTGAAAATATCTATATTTAACTATAATGGGTTATATGATTATAATCGAATTTCTGTTTATGTCATAAAATATGAAAACTAATCATTATAGATTCTCATTATAACAATAAAAACTAAATATTAGTTTGTAACAATATGCTATTAGCAATTTAAAGTTCTAAAGAAAGGATATGTGACGTCAGCTTGATAGGATCGTGTAAAAGGTATGGTATACCTTACCAATATATCTCTCTTCTTTCACGATTCTACCATGCTGACGTCACAGCATCTTCATAAGAATAAATAATCGATTTAAAAAATACCGATTTTTTTCTCTAGTTTCATATACATGTGTATGTAAAAATCTAAATTTGGTCGTATACCCCGTTAAACACTTTTTAAAACACATTTAATTTTATTGTAGTAATTGTCGTAGAAATAGAGGTATAAAATAAAATTATGAATTGGATTGCGAATGGTGCGAGAGATATTTTCGGAATAAATTCGTAGTGAAATGTTGCCCCATATGTTTTCTTAATAAATATACGTACGATATTCTGTGTATCTGCAATCCTCAATGGTGTAATACGAGGACAATATATTGTTTCAGCGTTCCATTTCCAGGTATGAAATAAAGTGTGAAAATTTAACATTCTGCTGCTTTTACTTGAACGAATTCATTCGCTGTTTTGAATTCAGCTCCGTGTCGCGTTTATTTCAGGGCCGAAGTAAAATTACTTATATAGGTGGCTCTGAATACCGTTTTACGATCTGAGACTTTCAGCGTTATCGTCAGATCAGCGTCTTGAAAGACATGGTTTTATATTGAGGTCTCCTTTCACAGCGACACACGGGATGGGACACAAATTAAAAACAGCACGACGAAGCCATTAAAAGATAAGGGATTACACTTTAATTTAAAAATCCATTAATACTCTTCTTTCATCACCCAAATCCTCTATTGATATTACTATTTTCATCGACATTATTTTCATCTAAAACAACTCTCTTTTCATATATTTTTTTTAAAGTTATTTCAGTATACTATTCTAATTAGAGTTATTTATAGAAGAATAAATGAAAGTGATTGTTACTTTTTCTAACGAATCTAGAGTTGCGGAGCCAAAGAGGATTAGATGTAATAATAAATATAAATGAACGAATTAATTTTATTTGCATTTTCTTGAAAGAATTGTGCTGTATTTTTTGGCAAAGTTCTTTTAACCTTCAAGAAAACAAATAAACGCTAAATTACATTTTTGTCTCAAAGAGTAAATTTGCGAAATTAAAATTCTATTACGTCGTTTTCCACTTTAAAATAAAATATCTTCCTTTGTCTTAATTACCAAACAGAACATCTTTGTCGACAAAAAACTGTCAACATCAAAATAATTTAAGTTTTTTAAACATTTAAAGATTATTTGTCCCCACGTAATTATTATGCATTCACGGTAATAAAGCCGGCACCTTGCACCTAATACTTCTTGCAAATTCAGTATTTTTTCGCCGGTTTTGTTCTTTTTGTGTTATCAACGCGTTGTTAGCTCAGTGAGAAATAAAAGCAGCACGGGTACGAGAGTACAGTTTGCTGTATTTTGTTGTATGATGTAATTACGCCGGCTACTCTGATCCAAAAAAATAGTAAAATGTGTAAACTCTGCTCATTGTCCTACGGGAATGTATTTTTATAATTAATGCTGGATGTCAGGGGGTAATGGACCTCATTATACATTAATATTACACGAATTCCTACGGTTTTGTGTGTCTACCATTGTTTGTCGCCAGTCATTTCAAAATATATTTTACACAATATAGAAGCCATAAGTCTTTATTGATATTATTATAACAATTACCGATTATTCGATTTAGCGCCGCTATTTCCAACAACAGTTAAAATTCCATTCCAAATTAACTACAGAATATATTTATTCTCATGTTATATAGTACAATAAACACATTTGTGTTTATCTAAATATTTTTATTCTTTTTGTTTGTTATCCTTTAGATAAAGATGAAATTTAATATTGATAGTAACGTAACTAGTATGAAGTGTTAATTGCACAGAATTTTTTGATAGTCGAAAGCAATTAAAAAATTCTACGTCATTCCAAAATTTAAAATTATCTGTTTTTAACGCTACGTAACTGAATAAATAAATTTATTCTGCAGATAATGTATTTAATACCAGAATAAATCCTAACTACGCGAAATTTGTATTTTAACCTTAGGATAGCATTAATCTTTAGGTTAACAAAATTTACCTTTAGATGGAAATACCGACCCTTAGTTTAGATTGAGAACCTCATTTATTTTAGTTCTAGAATGTGTCGATTTTATAAGTCAATCTTTTTTCTTTGCTTGCGACCTTGCCGAATTTGCGAAACAAAAGAGAATGTGTATTTGAAAGTTTATTTGTGTTAGAGAGTGTTATAGGCATGTAAAATATTTGGTTTCCTTTTGTGATTGCTAGTTAGAGAGTGGATCCTTGGAGCCGATATAACGAGATGTAAATTGATTCGCGCGCCTGTGTCGGGTAGGAATTGCTGAACTTTACGTAAGATGAATCGTGGTCCAAATTGGAACTTGGTTAACCTTTTTTCCCTTTCTTGTTTGCAAAAATAATATGGAAGTGTATTCTTTCCGAGGAAACATTGTTTCCCCTTGCGTATTGTTTGTACGCTGCATATTGATTTACAATCCGCTCGGTGAGGCAAAGCATCCCAAACTTTGCCCGGACCATCGGAAGGATTCTTCGATCAGGCTCAATCTCACAATCTTTACGGAAAATCGTCAACATACTTTTTTCTTAGCATAGACGCTATCCGTGGCACAACATTTCTAGAAAAAATAAAACACTAAAAACTGTACTTGTTTCAAGTCACGTTTGTCCAAAATTTTAAAAGTAGTACTCACTCCTTTAGTAAAATTTGTTAAAAATAAGTTTCTTACCGTCGCTTGCACCATACTTCAATTTTAATTTTTCCTTAGTGCCAAGTATCACATCGGGATAAAATGTCAAAATTTCGATTAGTATTTTTTTTTGTTTAAGTATTGCTTAAAATGTAAGCCTTCTTGGAGCAACTGGGCATTAGTGTAATCATTATCTGTGGTACAAATTTCGTACCAGTGTAGAGGATTTTGAAACGTCTTAGAATAGTCCAGATGGAAATAGGTATAATGCCGTTAACAAGGGGTTTATTGTGGGGATCTGAATCGGATGTGTAATCAGTATTACCAGCTCTAGTGAAGTTTCATTAAATCTAGTGATTTCATATCCAATCTAGTGATTTAGTGAAAGTTTATAAAAACCCTTATATCTAGTGATTTTTATAAGAAAGTTGTTTTTCTAAATATAAAATGCAAATTATTTTTATAAAAATTATAATGCAATCTATTGACTAGAACATAAATGATATTTTACTTATTTGAAATATATTTGTTTGGTTATATTAGTGATATTATGTGTATGTGTGTGTGTGTGTGTGTTCTGGGGCTGTATTTTTCAACTGTTACTTTGCGGGTTACCTTAGCCACGATTAATAGAAAAATATCGCATCGAATAACTGTCTTACGATGTCAAAAATATACGTTGTCTACTATTTTGATGCGATACTTTTCTACTAATCAATAATTAAGGTAACCGACCTTTAACCAGAGATGAAAAAACTGGGCCTTAATTAGTTGAAAGGAACGGTATTTTGCTTGGTAAAAGAATAAATTAATACATTTTCCAAATTTCTTAATTAAGTGTCGGAGCAAAATAATAAAATGTATTTGAATAATTATTATTATTTGATGTTATATTTTTTGTTTTTCCTCAATTTTTATATAGATGTTTTTAATAATAAATGTGTTGTATGAATATGAATTATAGTTAATTCTATTTGATACCATCATTCCTTGATCGAGAAAAAAATAGTTTTAAATAAACAAATATTTAAATATTAATGGTAGAATTTTAAAACCTAGTGAAAATCTAGTAACTTTTTTATACAATATCTAGTGATTTATTATTGTCACCTGGCAATACCATGTATGATTGTGGACTTATGCAGAAAAAGGATAATTTGCAGTGTGTGATTTGAAAGAATGCACACAGAGGAATCTTATGCTAGTTAATGATAATGAGAAAGAACATTCCTAGGAAACAAAGAACCTGAATTATATACGGCACTTTTAACAGAAAAACTTTTATTTATATGTATTATGCTATATATATAATAGCCAGTGCAAAATCTGTACTACCAAGTCTTTGCGTTTTTACTTTTTTTACATTAATCCTTGATATTCATATTGATAATACAACTCTATTCCGATAATGTGTACTACTTTCTACACTGAAAATTCAAAACGACATTAAATTGTGAAGTGTTGTATCATCTGTCTTATTATTTTTACATATTGATAAATGTTAAACCATATTGGACAAAGAACAAAAAAGAAAGAAAATAGTAACTTCCCCTAATATTGAACATGATTTTTCCTCTTCACTTTAAATATGTAATATAGTTTGTATTAAATAATGTTCGAAATGAATATAAAATGTCTTTGACTGAATGAGTATCCTGCTCCCATCCCAGAAAGAAAGAACAGTCTGAAAGATACGGCGGTTCTGATTCGAAAGGGGCTGCGACGTCTGGTAACCGTCGAATGACAAATTCCCGGTTCGTGGTAAAAGTTGGGGTTCTCTGCTTGGAACATACGCCACGTCGCGGTAAATGGAACAGACAGGAAATAAACGAGGCGAGCTCACACGTACGTCTGTCTAACATATCTATGTGTACATATTTTTACGCCTGGCCGTGTTTTAAATGTAATAAACGGAAAGCCGTATATTCAGTTCGCCCTATGGGAAAATGAACTATGAAAAATACTTCATACGCTGTATTCATACTGCAATTCACTGCAAATGGGGATCTGCAAGAAATGCGTACTCTAAATAATAGATAGGTATGCGATTTTTCTCAATTCGAATATTTTTTAATGTTTACCGATTGAATTTCCGAGGCAGTTGTTATTTACAGTGAAGATCTGATATTAATTTAAAATTGTAAATTTTTAATTGAATTTTAATGTAAGTGGAATTATTAAATTCAGCTGTAATGTAAGAATTATTATAGAACACTTAAGAATCTAGTAAATACGAATGAATAATATTTAAACAAAAAGCAAGTTGGGGAATAAATTATAGCCGTGAAATTTGTGTGGGCATAGAGTGTAGAAGAAAAAAGGGCCTTATTAAAGCGCGATTTAAAATCTGATTGTCTAAAGTTTTAAATTCAAAACAATGTAAATTTTCTTAGTGGATTGCGCTAATTACGAAGGTAATGAATTCAGCTCCCAGAGAAAAAATGGCTGAAAGCCTAAACAAGGATGGTGCGGCGGACGTTTTTGTGTTATTAATTTTGAAAAGGCAAAAAACGTGTTAGGTAATTAGAAACACTTGGACAGATTAAGTTGATTCCTGCGAAGCGAAGGTTAGCCTAGCGGGTCATTTGAATAAGTGTTTTGCAAATTCCGGATTTAGCTGCGAACACTTTGGCACTTTCTTCACTCATTATGCAAAGAAATGCTCGAAGGGAACTTCAAAGCTCCATTCCACCACTTGAACATTTGTGAAAAACTGCTCAAGAGTCCGCCGTGCCAAGTGTCATTTTGTTTTACGGCTAATAATTAAAATTTTAAATGTTTCACATTTTTTTCTTCCGCCAGCACCACTCGGGAGGATCTTGTTTACATCCTCTCATTTCCCTGCGCCTCGTCCTCGCAAATTTCAATAATTCTCTTCCTTCCTTTCTCCGCCGCCGTTCCCGTTCCGTGTTGTGGGAAGAGATTCCAGGTACGCAAACATTGATTACAATTTTCACTGTACCTGCTGGCTAGTTGTTCACAACGTCCAACAACCAATTACATTCGTGCTCACATCTCATCATTTTTCACTTCATTCTCCAATCGAGTGAACACTATTTGTACAGTCCAACGTGTCTCTACTAACAGCATCGCATTTAAAATAGATAATCATCCAATTTTTATTATCGTAGACATAGTATAGGTTTATTCATACAAGCCGTATCGAATAAACGAAAGCATATTAACACAATATTTTTATTTATTTATTGTAGTCTCTTTTGTTTTCATCCTGGTGATATATCGCAGCTAGATTTTTTCTACGTAATGTTGTGTGATGAGTAGACAAATGATGGTGGGTCGTATCGAATAACTAGGCTAATAGGCTAAGAAAGTTCCTAATACAAAATTAATGTTCTTTAGCGAGTGGTAAAAACTTTGGCGGTAGGGCAGGTAGTTATAAAGTTGTTGTGGTCCTCAGGTTCGGTAGTGCCGACGTCACTCCGTCTTCTGCGCTGTAATATGCAAATGAATGAGAATGTGTGCCGAGGGAGGCCCTGTATGTTGTAGTCTCATTTAAAAACTTTTTAATGTCCGTGATGCGACACTGTGTAAAATATTCAAATTACTTGTTTAGTTTCCCTCTCCGCAACTTCAAGGCCTAACTGTTTTTATTTCCTCGGGTAATTTTATCAGGGCGCTAACTCAGTAAGTAAAAGATAATGCACTTTCCCAACGAAAATTAAAAAAGGAACGCGCAAAAGAAACACCTCGCCAAGTTTTTATCGCCACTTTTGCAAAAATTTGTTTTCTATAAACATTTTTCCTTTACTAAATTCTTTCTTATTCTACTTCTTCCGCACTAGAAGCCAAACTATTTGTTCCAATTCCATGTATGTAGTAATGAAATTATCAGCTAATAGACACACAAATAAATCTACAGTTTATAGTAACTTTCAAATCACTCGGATACAGACGTTATCGTTGGCGACGCTGTCTATCAATTTACTTCATGACAATTTTGACCTTCATTTAATATTTAAGATTGCAGGGTAATAGCTTCTGCAAAAGATTTATATTTTAAAGCAGGATTTGAACCACTCGAATACAACATTATTAGTTTAATAAATGTTCATTGCGATATAAATCGAAGGTCCACTATTGATAATAAATATCTTGTATCATTCTCGAGATATTAGCATTCAGAGTTATAATTCGCCTCCACCATTTTTTCGTAATCTTTAACTCAATAAATAGTAATTCCTGCTACGAATATTCGAAACCGCAAGTTGGGAAATGTGGTGATAGTAGTAGCTGTTTCTGTGATACATTGTAACAGGAGAAATTATAGTCGGTTGTTGATTGAAGAAAGGTTGTTTCTGCAGAATTTCACACTTGAATTCTGGCATAAATTAAGCGGGAAATTTAATAAGCTGTTAGACAAATAAACAGAGTTGCATTTCAGCGAGCGTCGTGTTTGCTCTATCTCCATTCTGTTTCCGCGAAGCAGAATTTATCAACTTTCGCCGTTTGCGCATAGTTGTGCAACGCATGTAGCATTCCCGGGTCTCAAGCATTCTGCGGTCGCTCTAATGTTGCTACAGACGACGCATTGTTGTAATGGGAATTGTCTTTGTTGTCGCAACTTGCCCGTTTCAATTCCTCCCCAAAAAATTACCGCTAGGAATTTCTCTGCCTTTTACTTGCAAGACAACATCACCAACTTCAAATTGTCATTCAAGGCATAATGTTTCTCCATCCAAACACACATCACTAACTTCAACTTATAAACAACTAACATTATCGTAAAACATCGGGTCGACAATGCAACAATTAATATTGAAGAAGGAATGATTAAATTCATAGATCTCATTGGGCTTTCAATTCAGAACTCTCTTATCTAGTAGGATGTTCTACCTACCAAGTTTTTTAAGAAATAAAAATTAAGTACTTCTTGAGACTTCAGTTGCTACAGCATTTTAGTAGATATAAGAGTGAGTTCAATTCCCATCCAGGCCCAAAAATTCTTTTAATATATTTGCTGTTGTTCGCCGTATTGTACTCATAAAACAACGTCACCGATTTCAAATTATAGAGAAATAATACTGTGGCAAGAAAATTTATGTAGTTCCTTTATTGGCCAATATCAAACTTTGATTATCCACTGCACAATAATTTCATAAGCATTATCATCGACGGTGTTGTGGCTTCATGGATTTCATTATCCAAGACACGTCGGCGTTGCAATCGTAAAAGCAGCGATAAATTTCGTGCAGGGAATCTCGATATTAACAGCCGATAATCACTGGCCATTGGGGACCTCCAGCAAAAATCGCACAACAGGCCAAAGAATTCTGTTGATCACTTTCAGAAAATGGTGCTTTGTAAAAAAAACTTCTCCCATTATAATAGAAGCAAGGTAAGATGTAACGCAATAAATAACTTAAAAAGTTGATCAAATGCTATGGCTAGGGATGATTCCCAATGGGATTAATTAAATTACAATATTTTATATTCATAACAATATTTTTCGAAAATCATTGTAAAGTAGTAGTAGTTCTGAAGCAATATAAAGTGTTAATATATCCTTATACAAATATACAGGTATCAAGAAATTACGTATTATTGAAATGTTGCGCCATAAATATATAAAATTTAATTGTCAGTACAATTGATTTTATGTATATGCAAGTTAGAATTTTGAGCTTCTAAAATAATTTTCCATAAACTTCATAAATATGTGCATTTTTTATTTCTGATAATTATTACTATTAAATTAATTTTAAGTTGAAAACATCTAGCAAAGATGAAAAAAGATAGATTTTATCTATTATAAATTAATGTATGGTGTAATTAATCCTATATAGACGTACGAAATTCAATTATGGGGGTGCGCTAAGAAATAAAATTTAAATATTATACAAAGATTTCAAAATATATGTCTACAATTAATTGTAAATACTCCGTGGTATGTCACAATGAATCAATACATTCAGATTTCAAAATTAAAAATATTAAGGGACTAATAGAAACATATACTCACCTCGATATAAAAATCGCTTACTTAACCGTGTTAATAAAGTAGATTATAAAAAACTAAATCTCTAAATTTCGCATCTAAATTTGAAGTAAAAACAACATAAAACTGAAAGAACTCCAATGGTAGTTAATTTCTCGCATGTTATTTATTTTATCACATTTGCATGTTGCTAACAGTTGTAAATAAATAAAATAAAATTGATGAAATTCGAGGGAAATCATATTTGCGATCTTTTCAGCGTGAAGACATTTGTTCTGACTGCTGGCATAGTAGTTGAGTAAGGAGGAGCGTTGGATGAAATGATTATGCGTGGTGTATGAAGCGATCTCCATGACAACGGAAAAAAGGCAGGCAGTGTGTAGTCATAAACAATAAATTGAATGCAGTATCGTGCAGTAAATTCCCACATCAAACCGTTCATAACTCGGAGGCAGGCAGCTTTGTTGCAGTTGGCGAATTTATGTCGAATGATGTAGCGCAGCCATGAATTTGTAGCTCACGAGCGAAAAACCGCGCCGCTGTCAGCTGCTGCACTCGAGTTTTACACCAGAGTACAAAGTTGCGTTTGCATTCCGCATTCTAATTTCTCGGCGCGGACGCTTCGACGCGATGGACTAGTTTTTAAAACTTTTGTTTCTGGCAGATTCGGTACGAGCATGGAAAACGTAATACTTTGAATTTCGTGTTGATCGGATGCAAAGGATTCTCGCAAAAACCATCCTCTTTTTCTGCCTCTGTAAACCATTGTGCTTTTAATTCATTGACATTTATCGCCGATACAAACATTGCTATAATTCCAAATTTATTTGCTTCTGATTATAGCTGAATTTATAACTAATATAGAACACAGAACATAATCTAGCATGGTTTATATTAAAACAGAAAACATAGAATTTTGTTTGGTGATTTTATAAATGCCACACAAGACATAGAAAACAGACCTCGGGTATATAATTGATTATATGCGGTTACTGGTCATACAAAATTAACTAATTTTCTACTGAATTGATTCATTTCATATCGTCCACATGCTACATGTTTGTGAAGGAATTCAGTTTTCTTTATAATTTTAATTACAATTTTAAACTAATATGTCTTTCCTTATTTTTGTGAAACTTATCTATTAATTTTTCATTGCACTTTTATAGCAATACATTTTCGGATTTCATTATTTTCTCACTCAAATACAACCTTTCCCACTTAGTTTCCGTTCATATTTTTTTCATCATGATCGTCCACAAATAGTAAACACGGAAAACAAAATAAAGCATTCTTCTCGCTACAACCAAAAATCCAGTTGTTTCTTAAATAATGTCTTTTTTTAAATTGTCTTTTATATGGTTTACCGCGACTTTTACCTGGAATTCCTATGTTTAGTACAGGTGTTAGACGACTTGGTTGGTTAACTGTCAATTGTTTCAGATAAGTTTGGAAAAATACTTTTTATGTATTTAAATAAATTTTAATTTGTTAATACTCGTATTCTTACTGTTGTATATGATTATCAATTTTAACAAATGCTTGTGTGCAGCTTGTATCGAGCATAACATTGTGTACACCGATCTTATTCCGATGGTAAGCGACGTGTATCGAATCGCGTAAAATACGGTAGCAGAACTCCGTAATTACTCAGCAATGTTATGGATGTAGCTAGGCGAATAAAATATTCAGTGATCATTTGACTGATTGTGTCATGTCTCAGCACACTTGCTCTTATTAACCCACAATATAATGTAAAATGAAAAAGTAATTTTGATATTTGATTTTTACATACAATTTAATAATGTACTTATATGACTAACTAATAATGGGTATTTTTATTTTAAATTATTGGTGGTTCTGCAGCTCTACAGCACTTAAGGACAATAAGGACAAGCCGCCACTGGTCTACTTTCTTTCTCAAACATGGCGGCTCTAATAGAATTTATTTGTACTACCGTATCGCGCCAATTATGCACGAATATAGAAAACACATGCATAGAAAATGAACATTTTTCAATTCCTAAACTGTGCAGATTTATGTTTTGTGCTCTGTGTTTATTATAATATAGATATATTTATGTTCGGTGTTCTTCTTCTTTGACGCTACAACCCAAATCGGACCTTTGCCTCAAGATCTGAAGTACTTGTTCCGTAACATACACTTTAGTAATGCAGGTTGTCCGCCTACAGCCTCTGTAAGGTCAGCACACACCTTACCGCTGTGCGGTATCCCATCCAAATGCGACCTATGTTGCTTATCTACATGATAAGACAAGACACTCCATGACCACATAACTATACTGGCTGTGTTCTATGGCGTACTTATATTTCAGATAGAAACTATCCACACCAAGTAGAGTGCTCAGAAAGTAACGTCGCTATTCTATGGAATATTTTTTCTTTGACTGTAAAATATCTAATATTTTAGGAGAAAGTAATCGTCAGAGACTTAATTACACGCCATCCCAATTTGTATCTTTCGCGTTTCGTAAATTGAATGTCGCTCCCTTGAATATTCAATAGTAATTAAAAAATCAACAAGACGATTGTGTCCATCTCTATTACCAATTTAAATTTAATTGTCAAACATGGAAATCCTGGGAATTAACATAAAAATTAAATAAAAAGCAGGGTGGAAATTTAAATTGAATCCTGATATTAAAATTTACAGCAATATCTATAATGAAATCTTGATTGAGGCGAGTATATCGCGCAGTACGTAATAAAAATCTGACGCTGCAGAATCCGGGATATGAGACGGGACCGGGACGCTATTACCCGGAATGTCCCCGGGTCATATTGGCCTGCAATCTAATACCGGACAGGAGATATCACGTCAGCGAGCACTCCCCTAAATTCTCCGCCAAGTGACGGCGCCTCCACCAAATCATTCGACGCCCAGGCGACGGAAACTTCACGCACAAATCCTTCAAATTCAACAAAAAATACAAATCGTTTTCATTGCGGTCCCATTAAATTCAAGCATCAAGCTCAATCCAATTATTATATAATTCATTATTGGTAGTTTCAAAATACATTCCATTTGTATTACTCTATTTTACTTTGTTTTTACAAAAAAATAAAAATATGACATACTAAATTCTAATTTAATGCGCAGATTGCGGAGTTAAAATGATTGACTTTTTATTTTTATTGATCTTGATGCAACTCAAAGCTAGAAATTTGACGCAGAATGGTCAAATTTGCTAATACAAGATAATATACCACTATATTAATATAAGAAAAAAACAGGAACCATATTATACAAAAATTACGCAATACAAATCGAACCGTTGTCCTTCAGTTCCGTAGGTGGTTTTGCTAACCTCATTAGCATAAAATGACAGATGTCATTTTACGTGTAGAGCAATAAAAACTTAAGCCAAAGAATTTTATTATTTTTTATAAATTTCGTAGAATTATGTTATTTAAATGTATCAGTATAAAATAAAATATAGGAAAATACATACATTATATTTCCAGCAGGTGATCCACACATCATCTGTTGCAAGAATTATTAAATTTTATTCGCTATCTCATTATCGCACGTGTTACGAGGGGTAGGTAGGTATATAAGCAATCTGTGTCTGACCAACGACAAAAATTAAATAAAAATAGTAGTGTAAGCGCGGTAACTGATATTTTCAAATAACAAAAAAACTTGAATATATCATTCCTGTAATTTTTAAGATGATTTTGGCGTCGACAATTTGTGCTTCATTCTGTTTTATTAGTTTCGTTATTATTCTCTGAAACTCTTTTCGTATGTTCATCCATTATTATATTTGCACATAATACTGTCAGTATTGAAAAATAATTACACTTATCGGCGCATAAAAATACAATATTTTAAGGACAACAACTTGTACTGAAGTTTTACTACTCAATTGATGAAGTGAGAATCAACTGCGGGAAATAGAGTGTACATAATAGTATTATTCGATGCAAGATGGTAATTTTTTTTGAGACATACGATATATTCGATTGGTTTTTAATAGAAGATATAATAGTTTTAAGTCCGAATTAAGTTGATGAGAAGATCTAGGTGTATCATAATTTGGTGTATTTATTATTGATTGAATATTGGTGTGCCTTGAGAGGTGGTAGGCATGCTAGTTGTTAGAATAGAGCAGTTTAGAGGGAAGGCAATGCAAAATGCAGGTGTATCATAATTTGATCTGGTAACGGAATAACTGGCCGTGCATCAGCGATTCCATCTCGTGTGTGTTTGTCGCAGGGAGCAATTAAAATGATTCGCGATCATGCGCTGCCCGCGCTCTGCTAATTAACTCATTCCGGCCACATTAAATATTTGCTGCACTCTGCATACCTCTACACTCACTACCAACACTAACTTTACATCATGGCCTGCCCACCTCTAACTTTAATTGGATTAAAACTGCAAAGAACACGAATTAGATTACCTGTGTATGCTGATACTGCATGCTAATATTACCATTAGAAAAACAACGCCAATAACCTAATGACAACATACATCTTTATAATGAGATAATATTATAAAAATTATCACATATATGATACTAATAACTAAAATTTTAGACTGATTGTTGTGATGAAAATCAAACAAGTGCGAGGGAACTAAGTAAAAATTACAAGTAAAATTCTAGTCACGAATGTTATTCACCATGACAATTCCTAGAAATATACCTATATTTCTAGAAATTAATTACTTGTCAAAATTTTGATGGACGTTTTATTCAAGCAACACCTGTTAGTTGTGAAATTTCCACGGCAAGTACAATAACTGATAATTGTCGGTGAAATTTGATCTGACTGGTTCATTTTACCAAAACACAAATGACAAATTATGATTGGAATTATCAGTGAGAATACAATTCTTGTAATAATCAGCCAATCTCATCGTTTGAAAATGTTACACTAATAAGTGGAAATAATTTATTGCCACTATAATAATGTTTTTTTAAAAATTTGTTGAAGATCCTAATTTAAAATTGTTTTAAGGTTTGCGAATAAAATGGCGATCTGGATCATTTACTTAAAATTTTAATTATTTATTAAACGTTTCGGCCATCGGCGATAGTGGCCATCATCAGTACAAGCTGTAAATTTTATTTATACATTATTTTGTAAAAAAACATAGGACATAAAATGTAATACAACACGTTATGTAGAGTAATGTGCGTATAAATTGTTACATTGGATTATTATATTGAACAGATACATTTCTGTAATTAGAATTGCATTAGTTTCAAAACTTATATGTAAGAAATTACCGGAATCTTACTGTTCCTGTTAATATTTAAAATTTTAAAAAAGTTGAAACGTTTGAATTGAAAATCTTTTATTGACAATATTGTACACTACATGATGATACTGTTACTTCCACGGTGGAAGGTTGCTATAATAATGTGTTATTTCCAAGAGCAACGTTATTACAAACAATGCAAATATGACATAAACAAAAAATTATTTGACAATTGTCACCGATTAGTGAAAAGTGTCTTCTAAACGCTGGGGACGTTGCTTAGATGAACTCATTAACAGTGTGGGTATGCATAATACCTCAATAAACACTAAAAGAAAATATACAAAGACAATTTAGTGAGTTTTTTAGTAATCATTAAACTTTCTTCCCAAATATAACTCGTGACTTCATAAATTCATAATATTTAGAAAATGCCACTCATGTTAACCCCAATCTTTGAAAAATGTAACTCCTGCTTTGCAATAGTTAGATTTTCATCGTTGGAATTAATATTAGAGACATTTTGAAAATATTATCGACAATCAGCTCACCACTTGTTATATTATTCTTGATATTATAAAAAGAGAGAGAGAATAAATTGAAAATAATTTAACAGATTTTTCGAAAACTTGTTGCGAAATAACGTCTCGACAACCCGTACATTTGAGGGGCTATTGCCAAATGACAAAAAACTCACAAATTTAAAACTGATTCATACATCATACATAATACCACAAGCGATGACCATGATCTTGATTTTCTAAATTACCAAATAGTCACTCAAAAATTTTTACACACGTTATAATTAAGTAACGCCTATTTAGTCGTGAAATCATCGCGCCAATTTGCACTATTGAAAATTGTCAGTGTAATTCGAATGTGATTGTTGCAACTCATCAAAATACTGTGATTTATTGGATGACAAATTATGAGTGGAATTGTCCCCAATACATTCTATTAACTGAAACTGAAAACTGTTGTTGGTGATAAATAAGTATATTAAAGTGAGAAATAATTGTATCCTTGTGGAATCAATACGGTGTAAAAAATGATCCGAGAAGATCATTTATTAAATTTGATTCCCAAGAGAAAAAATCACATTAACGCCAGATAAATTTCTCCGTTTAAAAAATCGTCTTGGGCTAGTTCTTCTATGAAAAATCGCCCGGGTGTGTATTAAACGTAGCCGGTCCATCTCTGCGCTGTCTTATCTCGCAGCTAATAAACTCCCGCGTACAATGCAGGAGGGATTACCTCAGAGGGAGCAACATTCAATATGCACCCAGACGCCAGATTAACGTGATATCGATGCTTTATTAGTTTGTTCAGATTACCAACATTGTAGGGTGAGGATTTTTTCATCCCGAAACGAAAATTTGGGGGAGAAGCAATGATATTGTGTATTTGCTCAACTGAAATTGATGCAGTATATATTGAGGGGTCTTGCTTTATTAAATACCCATTTCAACAAAATTATTCTTGCATTTTTCCAATATAACAATTATCATTAGTGCTAGAACACTAGAAGAATTTTGGTCGCAGGTCAAATTGAAAAGTAAACACGTTAAAGGTCAATTTTTAATTGTATTTTTGGTGAATTGTCTGCCTAAAATGTCTGCAATGGTTCAATTATTTATAAAGGATTTTCAATATTTTATTTCAACATAGAGATATTTTTATTTGGTGTAGTTGGTGACGCAGAGATTCAAACCGAAGATCGAATTCCACTCAGATCAAATCGGAGCGCGCTAACCTAGAAAGCCTCCGCTATCCTTGTAATTTTCCATATTTTCTTTTATTAAATTTAAAAACTAAATATAGGACAGGTGATCACTTTCTAAATTTTATACATAATGGTATCTTGAAAAAAATAATATACCCTTATTTTTAAAATTATTAATTCTAGGATCCGGAACGAAATGCTTTTTTGTTTCGTTTCGATTCAGTTCCGATAAAAATAATTTAGTTTCGGTTAATATCGTTTCTGCTTAAAAAAAATCATTTCCGTTCGAACGAAAAATGAATTTTATTCCGAACCTGTCATTTCATTCCAGACATTATATGTATAAAAAAACTTCTTTAAAACTTATTTTACTTATTATTATTATTATTACAATAATTAAGAAGTAAAATATAATAATTATAATATTTAAAATTTCGTTTCGTTTCTGTTGATTCTTTTATCGTTTATTCCGTTTATCGCTTTCGTTTCTGCTCCGTTCCGGTCCCTGGATTAATTATGTGTAGTTTTGAAGTAAATAAATAAAAAAGTTAATTAATAGTTGAAGCAAGTGAAATAATAATCAAACAATTAATATGCTGAACAGGTACAGCTGGTTTGTTTTGATGAAATTGATTTTGTTGTTAGTATTATAATTTTATAATCGGTACATAAGTAGTTTTTCCTTGAAATGCGAATAATGTCACATACATTATTAAATAATTTTAATTTTAGTTTTTTTGTAGGTTGCAAAATGCGTGCTGTGAAGTGTAAATAATTATTTTTTCCCGTTATTCATAATCTATGGAACTAGTGTCTAATATCTACAAGGAAATATGCTGTCTGGTTTGTTAAGCAATTTTTATTAGACAACTGATAGTATGATAACAAGAACACACCTACGAATTTTACAAATCAGCGTTATCCACTTATTCTACGTCACGGTAATGAATGCTGATAAATTAATAAATAATTGCTAATAAATATATATTTTTTAATTTGAATATTCATAATTACCTGTATATAATGCAATTCAGTGGATTTTTGATTAAAAATTTATTCTGGTAACTTGGTAACCTACCCATTGGTAGATACAAGTTTTGGAACAAGTTCATTAAATTAAATTGCAAGTCTGGATTTTTAACAAGAGTATATTTAAAAGCGAATATATAGGCAAAATGTAAAACGACAACAATGAACTTTAATTCCACACTTCTAGCTGACCACATTAAATTTTAACCAGCCATAAAAACCGGTTCCCGTTACAGAGTTTATAGAACGAATATGAATAAAATGTTAAGTTATTTAAGTCCGTAAATAAAAGAGTAGAGCTAAAGCGTAATGCAGCGTAAAACTTCCACAAAGGCTTTAAAAATTTATTAATAACTGCAAACAAATATCAATGCATGCAAGCAGAGAATGATTCAACTCACGGCCATTACGAAATTCGCTCAGCTGTCCGGAGAAATGACTGATGGCGGTCCCTGGAATGAAGAAACACATTAGTGCGTTGAACCGAATTATGGAAAAAATATGCATGTTTACTCAAAGAAACAAAATTACCTATTGATTTACTTATCGCCAGTCGAACAACAACCATTTTCCATTTGATATGGTTATTCTACTAAATCACAGACTGATTATTTTAATTTGTTTCTTAATAGTTTCTTTTACAATAATTGACTTTTAACGTACAATCGTTAAAAGGAAAAACATTAAGGTTAAAAAAAAAAACAAGAAAAACTTACACTAGTAAACGTAAAACGAAATAATGGTGGCAGCATTAAAAGTATTTTACGATTACAAATCATCTAGCTCATATTTCAATTTCTCAAGGACTTATTCTTTTAATAGGTACTTACTACAAACAATGAACTATGTGTTAACATTCAAAAAAATTGTAGTACCCTAACATCCATTCGTTGTTATTTAGATATATATGTTATAATGAAAAAGAATGGGTAAATTACATAATGTTAGTTTCATAAAAGATTATAGTAATATAAGTACTTGACATTAGAGAAGGTATGTTATCGTACGAGAATAGTTGTAATACTTAAATTCTGAATCTTTTATTATATTTTTCACGCCACTACCAACAATTTAATTCATATAGGTAATACTAAAATATTCGTAAAATGTCGGCCACTTGACAGTTCAAATTTATTTATTTGTAACTATTTATAGCAATGACGATTCGCCAGGGTAGGTAAAGTAGGTGACGCCTACATTGAAATTCCAATATGAAAAATATATTTTAATTTGTCTTTATTATTAATGTTAATTTTTGAAACACGGGCATAAAATATCTATTTTATTTATTTAGATGCAACGATGCAAGAGCAAATATACTTTTAAAAACCTCATAAACGTAGTACTGGAATTGGTTCTTAGTTAAACATACCATCAGCGATGGCAAAGGCGAACATAAACGTCGCCTATACAGCCGTCCCGCTTTTCCGTGCACCCTGTACGTAGTTTCTAGCTATGCGTTTGCTTATAGGAGTGATAGCTTATCGCTGCTGTAGCTGTACCTATAGGCGAGATTTTTGTCGCCTACAATCTCCATTCCGCAGTTCGCTCTGTACTTCATACTTTCCTAATATTTAATTTTTGGTATAATTTACAGAAATATGTTGTTAGAATTTTTTTTTAAATAATATTCTTAATATCGTTTTTTTCCAAAATTAGCCTTTTCAACATAAACCAACATTTAAATTATATTATATTTACACATTAAGTATTCACTCATTTTTTATAATGCTTATTTTGTCGCATATTTATAGTTAACTTTGCCCGTTGCTAGAATACCAAATGTATATCAAATTACTATGATTTTCATAGATACTCTATTACTGGGATTGTTATTTTTTATAACGGCCCGTTGGCAATAGTAGCTAAATAATTAAATGATCGCAGCTATAACGCAATTTAGAAATATTTGTTTAAAAATTTCTCTGGTCGGTAAATCACTTACTAATCAATAATTTATAATTATAATTAACTTCTTTCAAAACCAAATCAGTAAATATTAATAAGTTGATAAAAATTGTGATTATTTATTTATGTTCAATGTTGTATTGTTCGTCTTTTATAAATTAATGCTCCTTAAAGTTTTTCCTTTGGTGTCCTTTTTGCAGTGAAGGCTATAATTCAAATGGTGTATTATTTTGATTTATTATGCAAGGAAACTGCACTCCAAGTGATGTTTTCTTTGAAATTTACTCAGTTATTCTCACAAAGAATACGTGTTTTGAAGAGATACACAATAGGTTCAAAAACTGCATAGTTTTTCTTCCTTAAAGGCGATAGTCCTTTCATGTTGAGCGTTAGTGCGCTGCCGTTTACATGTAATGTTATTAAATTTTTTTTCAGCTGCATGTATGATTAATTAAAATTACTTGTTTATATTCTGTTTCGTTTTAATAAAATGATATTAAAATTCATAATTTATTAAAATAACTAATATGGAAAGATAATAAATAAATACTGCATACATAAATTATTGAAAATTAATTATTTTGTATCATTGAGTGTATTATTAGAATCAAATATGCAAAGTAATGAAAAAAAATGAAAATTGTATGTTTAACAATATTCCATGCTCATAATTTTTAATTTTAGAAGTCTTTTCTAAATTTAGTCAACCAACTAATAAGAAGCAAATATATTTTTTTTATTTATTCTTATAAGATTCTTATTGACAACTCCCTCGCGAGCTTTGATTGTTTATTATTTCACTAAGGAATATATACCCATCATAATTTTTGTATGCTTGAAAACGATTTTTTCTTCTGCGTTAGTTATACAACAAATGTGTAAAGTTTGTGTTTTTTAGCCGAATGCCGAAATATTAATAAAAATTAATTTTAGAAGGAAATAAAACAATTGATAAATATTCCACCAGTACATGAAAAGTGTTTACGTTGCCTGACAACGGTTATTGTTCAAACAAGGTTGCTTAAAAATTTACACAAACGCAATTTTATTCCGTCAAGTCTGAGTACTATATATTTAATGTTTGAACCAATTCTACAAGTCTGTAGAAAATGTTAAACATGTTTGAACTTATTTTTGTTCAAACTTGCTGATATACATGCTAAGTACATTTTCGATGTACATGTAAATTGTAGTATAATTTTTATCGTTTACCCGCAAAAATGTGTGATATCGGAAGAATTTTTTGTGGTGGATTTTAAATAAAGTTTCCCCGTGTAAGTATGCATATAATTATAATCGAATACCCGGTACGTTATACATAGTCCAGTGCTCTGCTCTAGATGGAGCGAACGTCTGTTACACAATACATCGCGTGACACATTGAAATTGCGTGCGGGGTAATTCTGGGTGCAGTGGCGTGCCACTAGTGCACAACGGGGCACACTTTTCCAGATAGAATTGTTCCAGGTGATATTGATTTGATTTAGCGCTAATGCGAATCATGTGTAATAAGGGCAATCGTGTGAATTTGATGAGGAGCTTTGGAGCACAGGTAATTGCAAATTCAATCGAATTGTTTACTCGCAAAACTATTACTCTCCACAGAAGAAACTAATATATTTTGAAATAAATACAAATTTGGAGTTGGTTAGCCTCGTTTGTTAAAATTATAATGACGATCACCTGTTCTTCCTATTGTTAGTAATTACTTTTACATTCTATAAACTAAATAATAAATAACAACAATATTAATTTCAAATTCCTTACACAAGTATTTGGTTATAATGTATTTTTTTATATATTTATAAGAGAAAAATTGAAGGTTTAATTTTGAAAGGTACAATTCATATTTTAACTTCTAATAATTATTAATATATTTTATTTCTATATTAATATTAATATGCAAAAAATAAATTCATTTGAATTCATTAATTAAATGTGGCCAGTATGAAAAAATTGTGGAAGCGCTTAAATATTTTACATATTAATTTAAAACATGCAAAAAAAAATATCTATGGAAACATTTATAAAAAACAATTATAAAACATTTATTTCGTTTATTAATATTTAAATTTTAATGCATTGTGTATCAGTTTTTGTGTTTAAGCGTATTACAATTTTAAATATATAAAAAGTGCAGTGTGCACTGTATGTATTATTAAAATTTGTTGTAAATGATTCACGTCAGCTCATCGCGTTGGCGTATAAATAAATAATTGCCTGTTGCCTAGGGTGACGCCTATGCTATTCTATTTTTTCCAGGCCTCCATGGATTTTTTGTGTTCGTTACGGAAAATGGAACAGACATAATAGAAAAATATGATAAATAATGCATTTGAAAATATGAAAATCTTTCACGAATCCACAGTTTTATGGATGATATATGGACATTGTTTTCAACTGAATATTTTAGTTCCAATAAACGCGAGGTCGCCGATTGTTTGATTCGATAGGCATGTCACCGCGTTCAACGAAATTGGATGGTGTAGTTTTTTTACATCAGAATACTCGTTATAGCTAACGACTAGATTAAAATATATTGCTGTGACAGCTTTAGAATATTGTGATGGATAAATTTTTAAACAATGCGTCTGGAAAATGATACTTTTTATCTCAATGTGACATTGTTTCGCGTATTATTTGCGGAATTACATTTATTTTCATACGAATTTTTGTTTGAAATATGCATTGGCGTAAAAATTACACACCACTTTCAAATTTGTCACAATGGGCTCTCTTCAACATTCACGCATTTTTAAAACTTTTCAGTTTATGCCACGATAATTTATTGATGTCCGTTCATACCTTTTCAAAATTATTTTACATGAATTTCGCATACTAATCTTTTAATTTCATCCTGTTTCATTCCTTGTTTCTATTTATACCAGGGCACGTAACCGAAAAAAATACTGGTTAACGGTTAACCCTTATAGAGAACGTTATAATAATAACGGTTTTAGTTCGAAAACCGGTTTTTGAGAATTGGAAACCGGTTTAAACCGGTTAATATATCGGTTAAAAAAATAATTAAAATTAACTAAAACAAACTAATTATAAAAATTTGATTAAAAAAAATTACAGAATAATTAATTAAAAAAAAATTTTTAAATTACCATCTGAGAAAATTATAACAATTAAAAAAAAGCAATTTATTTAATGTATATTCACAAAAATTCCCGTAATATCTTCAGAAAAACGCAGGTCACTTTATAATTTTAAGCTTGACTGTGTTGACAAAGGCCGTATTTATTTGGGACTTTTTGTGTAACCTTAACGTCCAAAGAGACTACCTACATTTATGACTCTCCAATAAAATGTTAATTGTAAAAACTGTCATGATTCATGTTCAAATACAAATAGAAAACACAGATATAAAAAAAATATTAAATTTTTTTCTCGCTAAATGATATTAAAATAAAGGTTAATGTTCGCTAAAACCGGTTTATTTTTTTTTTGGTTAACGGTTACCGGTATTTTCGGCCTGAAAAATATCGGTTAAAATTACGGTTAAAGTTCGCAATTTTCGTTCAAAATATCGGTTACCGGTTTTTATTAACCGGTTTTTTTAACCGGTTACATGCCCTGATTTATACACTATAATACTATAATCCCTTCTTTTTTATAATTTATAAAACATACTCAAATTGTGTATGCCCTAATGATGTGTGATGAAAATATTTACTGAATTGCATAACTATTGCTAATAGTCCTCATTTCCAGAAAAAGATTTTTTAAAACTGATAAAACGATAACTCAAAATTTTTAGAAAATTTTAAATCTACGTCTTTTCTGTAATATATACACCGTTCTTTAAAATTTTAATTTGAAAAAAATTATGACAGAGATAAAACCGAAAATTTCGGTTTTTAAAATTTTCACAATAATAATAATTTTTGCGTGAATTATAATTAAAATATTATTGATATTGCTATGGATTGATTCTATATAGTGCTTATTGAAAACTAAAAAGTTAACATTTGCTGGCACTAATTGTTGCATGTGTATTAGCATCCTATATATTGTGCTCGTCTTTTAAAAATTTCAACGTGAATTGTCGTTATCTGCCTTGCCTTCGCTCCATTACATTCCAATTTCATTTAGTGACTTCCCTTTCCTCATTTTCCTATTGCTTTTTCTATCCTATTCAGACTATTTTCAGAGGACGCAGATGCATCAAGTACTTTTTGTATTGGGCTTATTGACTGTAATTGTAAAGAAAATTGCGGAATTTAATTCTTTCCAGCGAATGTTAACAAGAAAAAGAAGCCACAAATGGACTCTCATTAAGCAGTGAAAAATTCACCCACGGAAAATCCAATTCGTGTAAATTTCCCTTTAATAAACGGCCTTGTAATAAATTCTACATTTTATATTATAAAACAAGTACTAAAATAATTATGGAAAAACAAAAATTAGTTTACCATTTGTTATAATTAAAGTTTTCTGCAAATTCTTTTATCTTGAATCACAATACATCGGCTAATTTATTTCAAGTTACTCTGAAAATGTATTCCACTATGTTGAATATTTCTGTATCAGACACTCATATCTAAACAAACATGTATGCAGTATAATAACCATACAGCTACGTAATTCTCTATAATTATCCATATGATACCATACGATGTCTCTGTCAACGTAGTTACAATTTGATGAGATGTTACGAGAATTCATTTAAAATAGATATTGCCCTATTAAAGTTTGAAATACATAATTCTGTGTTTGTGGAATATTCTATAAAGATATTAATAATACAAGGTGTAATTGATATTACAATTACCACACCGATTAATTAGAGTATATGGCTTAATACTCAACGCGTATTTCAAATATGTATACAGAGGATTATTTTGTGTATTGTGTAAACAATGCTTATAAACAATATCACATCTTGCTCATTCGACAGCCTGTAATCACATTGTACACAGATTCGGCGCACCCTTTTATTTTATCAAAAAAAAACAAGGAAAATGTATAAATATAAGGCTGAATATTGGTAGGTACACTTATACAGGCTGATACGGTAAAATAATTAGTACTTACAGTATTAATATAATTCCTTTTGGAGTATTCGAAAATTTTCACTCTCAATTATAATAATTGTAACTGTCAAATATAAAACATTTATTTCCATAGATAAACAGAATAACTGCAATTGTAAGTAATTTGCCGAATCATTAGGTTATTTCAGAAAAACACTTCAGGTCTCCATGAAAACACCATTTGCGCTTGTAAAATTTACACCAAAATATAATCAGATCTAATCTAGTGTATCAGAATGTTAAAACCAAAATTTCAACTTTTTTTATTCACTAGTATTTAAGTAATCGTTACAACAGCCATCCACACTCATGGACAGGCATCATCGTAAAAATATTAAAATCGCGTTTTAGGGACTTCAAAATGTGGTAACTCATTGAAAATTCACTATCCGATTTTTAACATGATTCCAATAGCTTTATTACTGACTGGCGAAAAGTAAAAATGTAGTTCTTTTTGGCTATACTATTTGTCAATGTTCACTCGTACTCACAGGTTTTGAAATTGTTATTATGATTTATTTACATAAATTTTAATTTTAATACCAAAATCATTACTTTTAGTGTAGTTTGTACAAAATATATTTATAATAGATAGGTTTCGAAGGGTAGATTTCATTTGAAATATGAAATATTGTATCAGAAGGCAATAAAATGAAATAGATAGTACATTAATGTTCTGTGTCGAAATAGTGCTGTGAAATATAAGCAAGCTTTATTAACGTATTCAACACACATCCTTCTTATTGTGCCTCCCTTATTTTCTTCATATTTACCCCATGTAGTGTTCATAATTATAGCTTGCAAGATTTATGGCAAAAGGGGAAAATATAATGAAAATATAATACAGAGGGTGCTTCATATCATTTGCGATAGAACCAACATTAAATCCTTTTCATTTTTGTGATACATTTACGCTTTCAAAAATATTATATTTCATACATTTTAACGAAATTCGTGTAACGTGAACCAGATTATCCACGCGATACTTGCCGCGTATTATAACTTACTTTACGTGTAGCATATTTACAACCCTTTAAGATAAGATTTTTTTCTTATTCTAAAGTAATTCCACCCCTTTTATTATTAACGTCACTTTATTATTTACTGGTACATAAAGTTTTAATTGTATGTTCGGCCTTATCGCTAATGAACAACAAATGGCTCAAATTAAAATTTTAATTGAGAAATTCAGGACACTAAGTGGCCAACTCAATTTCAACCAAGAACAAATCTATACATCATTCTCGACGTCAACATTCGCTAAATATATAACTTTGCCTTATTTTCGACATCATTATTGAAAGTATTCTACGGACTAAGGACTATGTATTTAGGTTTCTACAAATTAAAAATTCATACCGACGAATCTAAATTATTAAAAGTAAAAAGATAAAAAAATTATTCATATCAATTTATAGTTTTTAGGACCGGTATTTCTTTAACTAAGTTACTGTTAACTTAACCCTGCTTAAATTCAACCAGCACAAATTAATCATGGTTATAGCAAAGACCCTTTTTCAATCATGTAGACATCTCGAATTAAATTAACCCTGGTTATCAAGTTTCTGGTTTAGGTTGGCAAGAAAAATATACGACTGCTTTGTTCATATCACTAGATCTGTCAGTTTATAAATGCTTGTTTAGTTTTATTTTAAAGTTATTATAACACATTATCAAATAATGACAGAAAAACGTAGCAGATAACGGTTGTATTATTATAATCAATTTGATAATACAATGATCAAATTATAGATTGTAAAAAACATTGCTAGGAAAAAAAAAGTGGCGCGTCCAAACAAGAACTTGAAAGGATGAAATATGAAAATAAATTAGAACCTGTTTCTTAGCTGGAATAGCATTATTACTAGAAAAAATATTGCTATATAATTTAATTTATAATGAAACTATGACCACAATATATATAAATTTCTAATTGTTATACGTATGTATTTATTGGATGAGTTATCACTGAACATCTCTATAAACGAAACCTTCCGTAAAATTCGGCATCATCCGATTTCTTTCAATGATCTGGTCTATGTTTTGCTTTATAGTGTTTTTTAATAATCGTATGAGTAATTAAATTAAAATCTTTGTTAGAACTTATTTAATTCATTGCGGTTAAGTCACTATTAATTTTGACCGGTTAAGAATTTACCAGTTAACAGTAATATTTAACCAACGATTAGCAATTAAAAACCGCATTTGAGCATTTTAACTATAATTATCTTTAATTGAAACGCTAACCAATGATTGAAAAACCGGCCCTTAATAGGCATAACTTGAAATGCTAACATTTAAAATATATTTTTTTGATTTGTAAATAATAGTTTGTTTTTTGGAAACAAATTGTAGTGATCGTTGTCCATAGATAATAAAATTAGTTTAATTCGTGTACATTTTATTAATACTAAAATTTTATTATCATCATGCATATTAATATTTCGCAATAAAGCGAGCGTAGGAATTTCTCCGGACGTTCAGATAACCCCTGTTAAAATATAATAAGGGTTGTTCCATCAGCATTCTGCATCGGTGGCTCCGTATTAAAGTATTAATTAACTTCTCACTGGGAATTTATATCCGAATCGATGTGTCCAATTACTCTTAACAGGTAAAGTTTTATTATTAATTACTACTCTTCGTTCTAACCTAATCATAAAACATTACCTTTATGTTTTATCCAAAGGCGAACAAATTTATTCATTAAATACTGCATTAAATGATAATACCCTTTAAAATTAATAACATCAAAAGAGCTTTACACATAATGAAACTTATTTTTTTTTATATAAAATCTCATATTATTTTGGGCCAACATAGTTCTGAATTCAAAAAAGTAAACAGGATAGTTGGTAGAGTTGGTAGAAAGTTTTTAGGATTGTTTGTTGTAGTAAACTTTCGATATTAATTTTTGGAAGAAAACTGCAGTTGTGGGGATTTTAATAATTGATGTCCAGATTGGTAATTGGAAGTAAGACACGTTATTTAATAAAGAACTGTTGTGTGTATTGTGTCAAAGTGTAACTGACTTTGCCAACACAGTAGAAGTGAAATTCAATTTCCCCCAACATCAGTAAAACGTTTCCAGAATTCTTTCAGCAAATTATAACTTCTGCATCTCCAGCAGGTGCCTAATTGCTTGTTCTCTTTCTCCTTCTACCAGCACATGCTAGAAGAAGACGGTAAGAAGAAGGGAGTATCTACACACTCCACTGAACCAATATTATATCGCGTGAGCTTTCCAGTTTTCTTCTTCCAAGATTTAACGGAACAAAAGAAAAGCAACGATTAATATACGGCCGCTCACAAAAAAAGAACGACGTTGTTATTACCGTCTTACATGCACGGACAATAACTGCCGATTTTAAAGCTCTCAACGTCTAATCATTTTTTTAATAATGAAATGTTGAAAGCCAGATAAAATTAGACCAATGAAATATGGTTCAGATAGAAATCAAGAGGTAAATATGGCAGGAACCCGTCATATAAATAATATTCATTACTAACACTACCAACGGCCACTTATTTAAATTGTAGCTTTTTCAAAATAAAGTTTCCATTACATATTTTAAATCTTATCCATTACAAAAAATAATTAGATATATATTTTATACATAATCTTTTCAAAAACATTCATTTTGACAACGACACATAATTAAAATTTTCTTTGTTTTAATTATCCCTTGAATAGGCTTTAGACTGATAATCTCCCCCAGCAAAACGCAAGTAAAAATTAATTTGACCTTCAGTCGAAACTTTCCTAGGGTATTAGTTGTTTCGATTTTTGGAACAAATGATTTTTGGTACACAGTTTTACGGAAAAAGTTTCGAATTTATAAAAAAATTCTTAAATACTTGTGAATCCAACTATCATGTTCTCTGTCATATTTATTATATTTATTAAGAATAAAAATAATAAACTTTCAAAAAGTAAGAAAAACTTGCCCTATAGAGTAATATTCTATAATGTGCTCTTTCTACAATTTTTATTTTTTTGTTTTCATTAATAGAAGTTTATGTATGAATATTTTTCATATTTTTATTTCCGTTTTAAGACAAATACGCGAGAAATAAATTGTTAAAAATTTCCTTCAAATTCAAATTAGCTTGTGATGTTCTGCCTTTGACGTTTCGACAGTAGATATCTATGGTACCACAAAAAAAGATTTTTTTTTGCGTTTACCAACGAAACGTCAAACTTCTGCGCCATGTTATATGTTCATCTCTCTCATATTATGCCTACCTTTACGTCACAGCGAAATACTGGTAAAACTTTAAAATTTATTATAACTACACTATATATTTTTAAGTGAGATTATGTACATGTTCACATTGTTTTGTAGCAAATTATTTAAAACATATTCAAAGTATGTTGAATTTGAATATGCTGGAAGCGGGAAGAGCCCATTACTATGCTTTAGATTCTAAATTTGTCCTAATATTAGTTTTTGCGATTAATGGTGTTTAATTTCTTTACCAGCCATAATTTTATAGAATTTTACTTACTATGTGTAACCTTCGATTATTTTTTAGTAATGAAATTTTGTTGATTCGTTATTTAGTAAATGAAATTCGCATCTCAAATTGAGTTTTTGTGAGGGTGAACCTCCCGTTTTAATTTACGATAAAAGTCTCGCGATAATTCATAACCAGGTTGACTTTAATATAAAACTTAACGGGAAGCAAACGAAACAGTTGCACAAAACAGAAAAATGAGAGGGAAGAATCCATCGGAATATGAAAACAATGGAACGAGTCGGTCTTGTTTTATGCGCGATATGAGAAAGTTAAGGTAAGTATTAAAAGCCGTCTGGATATTGCAAAAACGCAATAATATTCAGACCTATGCTCCACTTATTAAAACTTCTCTTTGACAGTAATTTACAACTATTATGAATCGCAAGAAATATTAAGCATTGCTGGAACTTTCGCAGTCAATGCTAATTAAAATGCAGTCTCATTCAACACGGACCAATTAATACCTTTGATGTATTCCTTGAAAATATTTCACCTTGATAACACCTCAACTATTTTAAGATGTGTCAATAGCTTTACAATTCTGTCATTCTAAAAATAAAGAAAGTAAATCTTTAATAATTCTGTAATTCTGCTACTATTAACTATAGAAATGCTGACATCGTTTTAATAGTGAATTTGAAGCGATGTTGATTTATTTACTTTATAATGACGATGATGGCAACACACAAAACGCGAGAAGAAATGAACACCCACACGATTTACTTTTGCTATTAATTAGAACATTATTCATTACATACATATTACAAACGTTACGAATTAAATATGTTACAATTGGACTAACCTTGTATGATCAACCATCAACCTTTTTAGTTTGTATATTTAGAAGTTGATGGGTATATTAGCCTCTCAACCAATTTTGACTCCCATCTTAAATAGTCTTCGTCCTATTTTTATCGTAGTTTATAATCGTAATGTAGTCAGTTTAGTTTCACCTGTTTAGTCTTCAATAAGTTCAGTCTGGTGTTTGAAATAATTCAGAAACATTTTGGGCCAGAACTACCACGTCTTTAAGTAAGTCCAATTCTGCGAAGGATCAGTTTAATTTTATAAGAGCTATAAATAGTGTAAATAGACTTAAATCAAGCAATTGTGGGTCTCATCGTGTGTTCCTAATGTTCTTGCTATATCGTCAGTCATTAGTTTAGTTGTTTAGTAAGTCACCATCATCTGTCTGTCCTCTACAGAAGAGTGTACTTGTATTTGTCACGTATACAGAAGTATTGCAATAGTTGTGAATAATATAGAATTCATAATGAATAATCTCAACTGTCAGGCTGACGATTCACTGTTTCACGTCTTGGAAACAACTTTGGAATAATCAATCTGGCGTTATTATGGAAACATACATCTGCACGGACTCGTGACATCACTTTTTGGAAACAAATCCGAGAATTCATGGATTTGTTTTGCTCGCCAGAATTATCCTATAGTCTTCGAGCGATGAGCGGTTATCACCCTATTTTCTCCTTACCATATTTCGAAAAACTAATCTGTTGTGGGCACTTTCTCTCAAATCCAAAATGACAACTAGGCCATAAATTTTATTACTTAACTAAACAACTGTGAATTACGGATGTCAAATGAAAAATACTCGACATTACGTTACAAATTTATAATATTTCATCGATTTCGCTTGATAAATTGCAAAAGATTGCAAAATATTTCGTCCCCTAAGAGTAGATTTTTTATTAATGATTGCATGAAACGTTAATGTCGCTAAAAATGTTTATTAATTAAAATTCCAGTGTTTATCAACCCCCATTAATTATCCTCTCTCCGCGAAGAATAAAAAGTCGGAGCGAAGTCCGGAGTAAGACTTGCTCGTTATTTCCGGAGCAGCCAGTCGCACTTCATACAACGAGCATAAAACGAAGTAGCGAAATACACTTCGCGACAACGCCGAAACAGAATGTCGTCAACTCCGAATTTATCACACACATTTGTTCTTTATTTGCCAACTTATAAAATAAATTTTATTCGACGCCTTCCTCATACAAAAACAATGAAATGCCAATTTAACATTAATTTAGAATTCATGGACCACATTTTTCTTCATAACATTTAAACTTTACGAAACATTCAATAGTTTTATCCCAAGTGCACAGCAAATTCCTATATATTCTGATTGTATTTGACATGCGCGAGGGGTATATTGGAAAAATATCTCTTAAGAAAAATTTCACATACCATGTTATAGATTCTTGTAAATTTTAATTATGTTCATTTGCGTACAAGTCGTCAAAAAAAATTATTTGAGATATGCTGTAGGTTTTTTTTTTTGCACAGACTGTAGGCTGATAACCTAAACTACTAAAATTTAAGTAAACCATGTAAATAGTTGGAATTTTCATCTCAAATTTAGCTGCCCTATCTTCTTCAACGCAATGATGCGATGATATTTCAACATTTGCTCTAATTCTTGCTCTACTGGTATTCTATATTTTTTCCACTAATGAGACGATGGAATAAAGAGAAACATTCGTAGGATTTGAAACGCCTAGATTGTAAGCCCTGAGTGCAAACTTTTCATAACATTTGGAAAAAGAAAAATCTTTAGAGTGTTCAAGCAAATTTATAACACGCCTCCACCATTTTTGAGGAAATATTTTGTGTGTTGTTATGCGGAAATTTGAGGAGATTATTATATCGTTTTGTGTTAAGTGTAGTGTGTATAATATACGGTATTAGTATGCGGGTGTTTGATATGTCCGAATTCATAAAATTAACATCAACGTGAAAAACTATTAATAAGGAAAATGGGAAAATGAAGACGGAAAATAAAATCGCGTGCTGTGGAAACCCAGTCCTGCAAATTGTTAATAGAAATTTACGAAGTGTCAGTGGAATTTTGCGGTCACGTCAAATAGGGAAAGTTTAACGACAGTTGGAGAGTGCAGGAAGTAGGTGGCAGCAGCGGTCATTCTTCCTCGCGTCGGCAGCCAATCCGCGAACTAATCACAGTAATTAGAGGATGCAAGGCCAGTAATTATTTTAACCTGCTTCGGTCCGACCGCGCCGTAATGGGCTGCAGGATTAGTTGCGTAGAAACAGATAACCAAACAACAACTGACTCAGCACCACCACTCATTTTTGCGCCACAGCGCCATCAATTTCGGTGACTCCACACATTCACCACCACAATTTGCATGAAATAATCCCAAATTATTATAATCATAACTCTACTTGTTTACTCAAACAATATTTACTTATTGTTCAACGTTATTTCTTCCAGATATTTCATTATTTTCATTTCGCCTTTCATTTTTGAAATAACAAAATATACGTAAATATTACATTCCAAAGAATTTAATCATACATTTATTAATATTAAATTTTAAAATTTAAAAATAAATATAATAACCATCCAAACATTTGCTTCGGTATGTAGTCTATTTTAAAACTTTATAGAATATCCAAATTTTGGCATATTTGCTATTGAATATGCTCAAATTGTCACTAGTTCAAGAGCACACTTAAGAATCTTATTGACATAGTAAATTCAGAGTATATTCTAGAGCAGTCATCGTTCAGTTTGTGCTTCGGTTTCCTTGGGTCAAAAATTATAGAGCAAACACTTACAAGTGCTCTAATTCTTGGCTCAGTAAAATCAAAACCATCGCGTAGCAATAAATGCTCACGAAATGATTTGGTTTAGATCACAAATTAAGAACTTAGGCCAGAGGTCTGACAGGAGCAGTGGCGGCTCGTCCTTAGGTGTTGCAGAGCTAAACAACATCCAAAAATTTTAAATAAACATACGCATTATTATTTTATTATATTATTAAAATATATGTAAAAATCAAATACCTAACAAAAATACTTCTTTATATTTTACATTACCGCAAGTGCGCTGAGATATGATACAATCAATCAGATCAGTGAATAATTTATGTTATGCTCGATAAGAGCTGCAAAAACTGCAGCTTATAAGAAAATATGTGGTGCAATTCACGTGTACCTCTTATTTGTTAAAATTGCTTATTATACAACGGTAGCAATACGAGTATTTACAAATTAAAATTTACCTTAAATTCATTTTGACTTTAAAGTTGAAATACAAGATTTATTGCCACAAAACTACAATGAACAATTAATGGTTAAGTTTGCCGAAAAAAACGTAAGACGTATTCTTTTAAAATTTAAATTAAACTATAAAAAAAATAATTCTTTTGATTAATGTTTTATTTCCTTTTTTGTTTGATGCAGCACACCTGCAAATAGGTAGCACGAGCCACTATTTGACAGGAGTAAGAGACATGTTGAATTTTCATTGGCAGATATTCAAACTGAAATAAAAAATATATGTGTAGGATTTTTTAAATGAAAATTATTACATATGTATGCGTAATTTGACCCAAGAAATCCAGTGGAGACAATAAATGAATGTCTCGCACCTATTTATGGGTATAACTTTATGTATGTATGTCAATATTTGATTTTACGTTTCCCCTTTGTTCAGTATGTGATATTAGGTAAATAAATTGAGTAAAATGCGACAGGGAAGTATAGGTAAATAGAACAAAGCTGTGTTGTAATCCGCGTATCAGAATTGACCGCATGGCTCTCAATTTCATACCCTATTTGCGGTGGAGCAAAGTCAAAGGTGCTGTAAATAACGAATTATTTCCTTGCCGGAGAATAGCTGGCCCAATGTCCCGTGCAGTTTTGATATGCTCGTTATTATACACGACCTACAATACACTCACTTACTTTAATAAAATGAACAGATCTTTGTTGGAATATGGTTCAGGAATTAGGTTTCTTTCGAGATAAAATTTACCAGAATTTTAAAGTTTACAGCCCTAATAAAGGTGAAGTTTATTTATTTTATTTGGAGCAACATTCATGAAAGTAACCATAAATAGTTATTTGTATCAGTAGTCCAGAACCGAACTTTTGCGAGAGCGATCTTATATTGACAGGCCGAGCTGAAAGCGAGACCTGCAAATAATACGAGATCTCGCAAAAGAGTTTTTGGACATGTAATACAGAAGATGTACGCCGATGACACTTTAAATTTATTTTATTTAATATTATTACTACTTAAAATTTTATGTTAGTAACATTTTCGATTCACATGTATATACATTCCCTTGTTTTATTCAAAAAATTAGTGACATTTGTTCTAACCTAAAAAGTAAAAGGAATGTGAATTGATATTTTACAACCATTAACGTAATATAATCGTACAAGACGAGTATACTATAAATAATAAATCAAAACTAGTTGTTCTAATTAACGTTTTAAATTTCCAATAAAATGAAATAAAATTTATTGACAGAATGTAATGCTAAATTATTTAAATTGGCTTCCCTACATTTTGCCGGCCTAGGCCTACAAACAGAGAGTTGCTGGACGATTTTGATTTCTATAATACTAGTAATGAAACGGAGGCGCGAAAAAATATATTCATATCAAGATTTTTTTTAGGAATTTCTTATTTTCACATTTTCTTAGAATAAAAAAATATGCGTAATATTTCTTTGGATGTCAAGTTCCGATGTGGCGAAGTTATTGAAATATTTAAGCTATTCATTCGCTAATTCTAATTCAGCGTCTGTTTCGGGTTAAAATAAGCCAGCAGTTCACAATTGGCTGGCGAATGAATGGAGCTGAAGGAAAATGAATAGGATGAAGAATGCGAAGGTAAATCAAGAGGAGGAAGAAAACAAAACAAGCATTCGTTCCGCACGGCTTGATGCCTCGTTCGTTACATATGACTCAATCGGCCTACGCACTTTCACCGGAGAAATGCTCCTTCTCTGGCTCCGCAAATTCATTTTGATACCCACACTTAGCAGGCACGGCGGAAACGTCAATTCCACCAGGGAAAATTACAGAAATTCGCCAGCAACAAAACAACTATTTCAGAATATATTTCCTTAGTTTCGTTCATTATCATGTTCCTAAAAAACAATGTAATCATATTTGAATCATAATTTACTATTGAAGGTAATGGAAGATATTGCGATGAATACATTAAACCGAACTAGTTATTTGACATGTGAAATTGTTTTTTACTACCCTTTAATTAGTAACCATGGTAACCTAGGTCAATAAATATCGAATATAATAAAGCAAAATGTCACTTCTTAAAGACATTGAAGCTCCCAAATTCAAATATTATTTGACTACGGAACAGTTCTTCCATCTCGGATTAATGTGCCAATTACTTTAACTATTTATTAACATAAAGTGTACACAATGCTCTTAATAAAAATATCGCATCGAAGGACTAATGTAAATTGTCAAAAATATACGTTATTTATTATTTCAATACGATATTTTTCTATTAACCGATGGTTAAGGTAACCAGAGGTGGTCCTGCTGACAGACTATTTGTTTGGTTTGATTTGTTGTTAAATAAAAATTATATTTACACACCTATAATGCAATAACTGAAACCTATCCGGTAGTATGGCAATTCCAAGAACTGCAAGTAGATGCATCTAGTCAGGAGGGTATGCAGCGTTCAGCTGTACGCATATATAAGCCCTTAGAGAGATAGAATCAAATAAGAATTAATCAAGAATCAAAAGTTAAATTAAGCAAACGGAAAAATAAAAAATTCAGCCTACTTTATTTTTGTGAATATTAGAAAACAAGTGAATATTCATTTCAGAATCTTGTTTAAGAAAATCTTTTTTGACCAGCGCCTTGTATCTCACAATATATTGGCGTATATAATGATAAACTTCTCAATCTTGTTGTATAATATAGTACTATAGGTTCACAACCTTTGCTATAATAATGTTGATCACAAAAGTCTTATAATATATTTATATTTTTATTTAGATTGCACATATGGTAAGAGTTACTTATATGAGAATGAAATCCGATTGTCCTCGTAAGGAAAAACCCCGTTTGACAATTAATTTTCAATCCTTGTGTTAATTGTGAATCGTGCGACGTCGCCAGGCTCAGGACGAGCATCCTGGCGTCCTGCAGCAGGATGAGGATCCGGGTGATTAATGTTCCTTATGTGTTCCTCAAGGAATCCAACTAATTACACTATTACCGCCAATCCGGCTTCGCTTATCACAAGACGCACTTTTCCTTTTGCAAAGCCAAATGCTAATACAAATTAACAGGTATGTCGACTCTATTACCGCTACATGTTTTCGGGGAATTACATTCGAATTCTTCAAATTTCATTATAATTTATTGCATAGCTTTAATTCTGGACAGCGTATATTATTTTATTTTATAAATGATATACAATGATGTGATGATAAAAAAATTCTATAATTGCATACTGTTATTATTCTAATATAAAATATAGAATAAACAAGACAGAGAGGGATAAAGAACTGAAATCTAAGGCGAAAAATATGGTCATTACCTCTCCTACTTCTAATTATACCACACTTAAGATCCGTATGATTTAAAACAAAATATTTTGTATATAATAACAGTGACTAGTGACTACTGTTGAATATCATTCGTGACTAGAATTTTGTCGGCAATTTTTGCTATCTTACTACGACTTTTGTTGCGTCGAAAATTGAAATGACGATTTTCTGAAGAAACAAGAATATATATACAACTAATTACTTGTCACTTTTTTAGGCGTTATATTTAAGAAACGCCGAATTACTAAGGAAAATTGCTGTACAGAAAATTGTCAATGTATTTCGAATTTATTTGTTTAAATTCACCAAAATACTGTGATAAATTATCCTCTGACACGATTTACATGTTACGTAATCCTTACTTTTCTATCTACTTTTGATGATGAGAACACATGTTTAATTAGATTTTTCATATATTTAAAGTTAAGAAGTATTTATTAATTTCATTACTCTGGATTTAGTTTTTCTGTTCAACTGACGATGTACATGATTTTTCTCCTATAAGATTATTGATATCGGTAGATGGATAATAATACTAGGTGTAAAATTAGCAGTAATGTGGGGGCGTCGTATGTAAATGGCTGAGGTCGGTGTATAAAATGGCAGAGTGAGATATATGCGGGGCATGTAATCCCTGGTTTACGGGCGGTTTTCTCACAAAAAGCTCCTCTCACGCGAAACTCTAATTTTTCTAAGTTGGCTATACGGGCGGCAGACTTGCATAACGCTCGTGTGATTTAGCGGATCATTAGAGCGGCCATGTGTACGTCTTGCACTTTTATGTTTCCAGCTCGGCTAATCGCCCTTTGTGCCCTTCTAATTAAATAAAGCCACACACTCGCAAACACTTTATTCACACCATCTACTACATCCACCATTCATTAGCTTTTCATTATTCCTAAATCACAAAACAAATCCTACAATTTATATTTCAAAACATTCAATGGGGTCAACCAAGAAAAGTTGCGATTTTTTTTCATAGATGAAATCTGCCACTTTTACCATGCATATTGCAATATAAAACATCCCAAAATATAATACTGTTCATTCTTAATTTTTTTGAAAGATATTCCCACTTCGAATGTTCATGACGTCATGAATCACAAACTTATACAAACATACATTCTATGTCCCTCAGTTGATCCACACGTTGTCAATTGTAACTATGGCCGTATTTATTTAGGACTTTTTAAGTAATAATAATAATGTGTCCCTGTATCTCTCAAGCGAAGCACAGGGCAACCGAACTCACCGAGGTCTAACTGCTGTACTGTAGGTTGTTTCATGCCAGCACTACTTCTATTTAAGATGTATAGATGGCAAGTCTATAGCATACGAGTGTGATACACAAGTAGCTGTGTTTTTTATTTTACAACAAATCACACATTGTAGGTCGCTGGAACTTGATCCTACGATTTCAAGTTCGAATGACGTCACAGCGAGTTAGAGATGTGCGCTAGCTCGTTCAGTCATTTAGCCGACCCTTTTTAAGTAACCTACTAGGTTAATTATGTTTACATGGTACGTCTGAAGTAACCCAGAACTGATCCAACTCACCCAAGTATTTTGCTGGGTTGGTCAGTTGAACCAGTTTTCTACTTTTGTTTACAATGCTTTCTGTTTCTGTCAGAAGTTATATCTTTTATAGGTTCAAATAAAAACCTTAAATAAGTAACTTTAACAAATAACTTACATTAACTGGATAAAATTTTCACCAAATGTAAAATTTGATTGTTTATTTGGTACCAACCCGAGTACATTTAGGATCAGTTAAGGGTTGATTTCCCAAATAAATACAGCCTTAGTGATTCAAATCGTTGGGGGGGAAGGAGGATGGAAGACATCATCTTGTCGGGTGAAATCGTGTGATTTCCAAAGTAAATAAATGTCAAAACTGACAGTATTCTATACAAATATAATAATGTATAAAACGTATAAAAAGGTTGTACCTATATACAGTAAACTAACGAAATTACCAAACCACAATGAAGCACAAATTATTGACGCCAAAATTGCCTTAATAAATGACAGGAATGACATGAATAATATATTTAAGAATGTTAAATATTTTGAAATATCCGTTACCGCGGTTACACCACTGTATCTATTTCATTTTTGTCGTTGGTTAGACGTAGATAGCATACATACTCCTCAGTACATTTACGATAATGAGATATCGAATAAAATTCTTATCTGTGGCATGCGTATACGACAAAGATGCAAGATAAAAGTTTAATAAGTCTTGCAGCAGAGATTGATGACGTGAGGACCAACTGCGGGAAATATAGTGTACCTATCTGACTCATACACATACAAGTTGATAAATACAAAGGTCAAACGTAAAAATTATACGTTAGAGAAAACAAACTTATAGTGTCACACAAAAGTAGGCAGAGTGTTCTAATCGTTTTTGTTTTGTGTAAATATTTTATTAGTAGGTACTACAAATTTGTCTGCATGAAATGTAACTGAAATTACATGTAAACAAGAAAATATAAACTACCTTAGTTTACATTTCGTCCGCAAGGGAGAACAGAATTATTGTGATTCGTGACGTTTGGGAAAATGGCATTCTATTTATCATCGAAGCCTATTTTCAAAAAAAAATATATCTACAATACAATATACACAAATTGCATGAAAATATTCACAAATGTTGTAGTCCATCGATTTCCAAAAAAATAATAAAACAGAAAATGTTGAATGTCCCCATTCTCTGGATTGTCTGTTTAGTAGGGAATAGGCCATCAGAAATAGAACAGGTTTGTTATATGTAAACTACAAGTAGTAGTACAACACCAAAGCAAATGAATACTTTAGCACTATGGTATATTCTCGTATCTCTAATTCAATTAAGTATTACACGTAGCATGTTAAACATAGGTTACCCGCTGTTTGCTGCTCTAATCCATACATTTTATTACAGTATTAATGATGAACAGTACCTCGTGTGTGTGCAGTTCTTTCTAACGAAGCCAATTGGTTCTGATTGAAGCAATTATGGAACGATTTTTCATAATGACGTGGCATATGTCAAAGTGAAAATCAATCTGCAAGGGTGCGATCTCCAGACCCCTGTTTACCCACTTAACACTGTCAAAAGTTCTCCATCCATCAAGGACAACTCGAGATGGGAGAGAGTTTATTTGTACAGTAGTGCAACCCTTCCAGCGACAGATGGTTAGATATCATATACCATTGTTCACAAAAAATGGAAAAATGGATTTATTTATTAAAATGTTACAACTCGTTAAAAAGAAAATCAATACCTACGCAAGTATGATAAATAAAATAGTATATGAGAAATAATTCTTATTGAATTTCTTTTAGTTCTTTGAAATCCAGATATTATTTGTCATGTCATTTCCAGTCTACTTATTTCTGTATACAATAAATTAAATTTTTAGGAGCATCTTAATAATTGTACTCGTATTTTATATGAAAATAATTACTACTTAATAAAGGGTTTTGTTTATTATTCTGTCACTGATGCCACGTCCAAATGATAAAACTTTATTATCAAAATTTATGTTCGTTAGTGTAACCGTTGCACCCATTTTACGGCAGACGCGGTCGACTCTCCAAAGTTTGGTGGCCAAATTCGAGACAACTTCTATGAAAATGTGTAGGAGGCAGTCAATCCCTCGCAGTGCACAAGAACTTGGCCTTTTGCAAATTTTAAGTTGACGAATTTTGCTTCAAAACTTGGGCGTACACCCATACAAGATCCAACTGATCCAGGGGTTCAAAGTTAATGATCGTAGACAACGCCGTTTGTTCGCTGATTGGGGTTCGGAGCGTTTGGAAGAGGACCCCTATTTTGTTCGAAAAATCAAATTCACAATGGGGTATTCCAAGCCTACGGCTTTTAAAGAAATTCTTATTGGATATCATTGTTTACCATATATAAGTAATATTAAAGTGAATATAATAATTATTTTTCTGATTTTTAATACCATAATATCAAAATGAAATTGTAATGCATTTGAATCGAGTACGTAAAATTCAGTATCAGCCAAGTTGTGCGAAGAAGGCACTCGCGTCAGCCTATTGGCTCTTATTCGAACGCGCCACTCCTCTGTCTCAGACCTACGAATGATGTTCTCAGCTGATTCTCAGTGCCTGTGACGTCACACGCACGGCCGATTTTCTAGGGTGTAATTTATTGAAACTTTAAAAATTTATTTCTGGCGTGTTTGAAACCTTTCGGCGAAAAGAAAAAATACGGGTCTAATATTTTTATGCATAGAATAACATATTAAAAAATGAAAAAAACTTGGAATACCCCATTGCCGTATATAAGACAACGCCACCCTACGCTGTTCACCAGGTTGTAATGCATCCACAAAAGTTACTGTTTGGTACGGATTTTGGAACGGCGGCGTCATTGGCCGTCAACGGCGATCTCTACAGGATCGACCTATTTTGGTCCAAATTAATCGATATGGAAGTAGACGAAATGTGGTATGGTTTCTCGCAGTGGTAACGTGAATTGGCCACCAAGATTGTACGATTTAACCCCGCTACACATTTTTTTGTGGGGTTTCACAAAATCGCAAGTTTATGCCAATAAGCCGCTGTCCACTAATACCCTTAAAGTCAACATAACCAAAGCCATCGCTCACATTCAGGCAGACCTATGCGACAGTCATTGAAAATTGCATCACTCGGATCTGTGGCACCATGAGAAGCTGCGACGGACATTTGAACGATTTTAGATTTCATACATAATGACATACATGAGCCTTTCAAATAAAAAAGAATTTCGTTAATACCTCACACTCAGTTTGTTTTACTTCATTTCACTATAGATCCGCCTTTATTGAAGAACCCTTTACAATGTCATTTTACAATGAATTCGTAATTTTGATATTATAATCTTTTTTCTTTATTTAATATTGTGGATATTTTTCGCTCTATTTGTTTTGTATATATGTATGTATTTCATCCATAGCTACTTGTAATATTTCTTTATAATTTTTTCCTAATGACAGAATTTAATAAATTTATTTACATTCATCGGAAAATAATAGCATACTTTTTATTATAGTACCATAAACCAATAGTTTTTAAATTTTTAAATCTGCTAATTTTTTTTTTGCAAGTTATGTTTCTTCAATGTGAGTTCTTTGTCAAGAAATATAAACAAGAATTTTACTTCTGATTTTTGAGGGGTTTTCTGTCAGAAAGTAATTTTTGATGTTTTTCAGCAATGACGAATATGGGTAAAATCAAATCAGTGGTGATTTATTTGACGCGGAAGAAATTAGGTTAGTAGCAAGGTAAGAGTAATAACTCATTCAGCAATTACGCCGCCATTGGGTCGTGAATGTTGTTTGGTTTTATTACGGAGGGATAATGGAAAATATGGTTTGGCTTGAGTCATTCGTGAGCTGTACTCGCAGCTATCTCAAAGCCTTGTTCCATTACCATGCGCCGGTTTCATCTGTGCCGGATTACCCGCATGTGAACGAGTCAAACTACAGCACGACGGCAGGCTTACGAAAAATCTACCGCCGCAAATCTAACCTGTAATGGGATACACAACATACACTAACAAATTTAATTATACACTTCATTCCTCCACATTATATACTTTTTGGCCTCCTGAAGTGCAAACATAACAATCACACATCGTTAACGTTACGATTTTATACATGCTAACAAGCATTTTTTTTAGAAAATACTTACGTCGGCCAAGAAATATAGTACATTGTGGTATTTTTACATCGCTCTGTTAGGGTAAAAGGGGTGAGATGGACCACTTTTTGGAAAAATAATTATTACTCTATAATATTGAATGGTATTTAAAAATAAAAATTAATTTATAACAACATATGTATAATCTAGAATTACTTATAAGAATGAAGACAAATTTTAAACTATATTCTGAAAATTACAAAAAAATATTTTATTCGGGTTCAAAAAAGTCCAACTCTCCTCCGCTATGTAGATGACACAGACCAAGAGGAGATGAACTAGTTACCATGTGTGGTATACTCTTCGTACAAATAGAGACCACAAATCACACATTTTATTCTATCAACCTTCTTTATCGTTTTTTTTTTAATAATTTTCCTTGCTTCCCGCCTATTCGTTTTCTTAATCTTCAGCTTTTTCATTATCATCACCCTTTAATTAACCATTTAACAACGGTTCTTCAGAACTCATGGAACAGCAACTAGATCGTCTACATTTGACTTTTTTCCTGTTTGTTCATTGATTAATCTTATTAACAATAAAATCTTCTGGTCCACCTCTCCTCAGCATAAATGGTCTACCTGTCCTCAGAGCAGAGATTAAAAGGACATTAAATTACTTATGACTGCGTACAAATAGAATCTTATTTTTATGTTACAGTAAGTCTAATGCACATATAAAGTATGTACATAAATAATTAGTTTAAACCTACAAAAATAGTAATGAACTAATTCTGTATAAAAGGTACAATTTTTTTTACAATTTTTTAAGTAAATCTTGAATTATTCAGTGTTGACGGCATTAATTTTCAAGCGGCTACTTACACTGTCTCTAAACAACAAAATTAACAATCCCTTCGAAAGATGTCACTCTAATGCACTTTTAAGACCAAAAGTCCTTTTCTCCTACCGGTACATCTCTCTCCCACTTACCGTATTAGAACCTCGCACTGTAAAATATAACCTACCGCACTTAACATACGTAATTATTTTGGTTTTCACGATACCAACGAAGAACTTATACAAAATGCACACCATCCCATAGCAGTAATATGTAAAACATTAAATAGCCATTGCTGTGTAATTATTATACTCGTATAAGCAAATATATTTCGAGGTACGAATTTAACACGTAAAATTTACTCATAATTCCTGCAAAGTAAAGACAACTGGTTCTTAAATCAACCCAGCTTCGCTGTCATGATTTAAATGGTATTTTTGAAACTCGTTTATCTGTTACTTTCAGGGCTGGACTTATGCAGAAAGAAAGTAAGCACATGATTAGGGTCCTTGTGAAATAGGGGCTCCCGAGAATTTCCATTAAATATTTTTTTCCGCAGATGATGCTGTACGTAAGTAGAATAGAAAATTTGTTTCGTCGAAGTAATCAAAGATTTGCAGCCCAGAAATCATTTCTTGCAAATGTGATGTGTTTCATTATTTAAATTTTATTTTTATAAAATATTCAACCATTTATAATGAATTATGAATTACATTTGTTATGATAGTGATCTTTGTTAACACAATCAAAAATTTTAATTTTGTTTGTTTTTTGTGAGATTTCTACTAAATGTGTAGTAGAACATTAAGATTCTAAATAAGTTCAAAAGAATATGTATTTATGTATTAAAACAGCAGTATTAAACATGTTTGTTTGCAATCAATAACGACCACACACCGGTGTTTTTGTTTGCGACAATTTTTTTGTAGAAAGGGGGAGGGTGGGCTACGCGTCAGTATTGCTTAGGTCCCCAACATTATTGTCCGGCCCTGGTTACTGCGCAATAATTATTTGTAAATATAATAATTTTCATTCCGCTAAAATGTAACCATAACGATAACTAGCGTGGTTTTATTAATATGTTTGTTATGAAGATAAATACAATTTTCACAATATCTAAAATGCTCCCTTTTGGCAAAATTTCGCGAAATTTATCTCTCCTATTTCCTGTCCGTTTTGATGGGATTTGCTGTGGGTAATTATGAAAATGGAAATAGTCGTGATGCGATCTTTCAGTAGCGCTAATGACAAAGTTGGTAGGGTTGTTTTGTTTATCGTATCGGCACATGTTTGCCAGTCATGTTCATGAAGTTTACCGACTGTGATTTGTGTTGTTTGTAAACATTTGTAGCCGCTGTGTTTAATATCGTGAAATATGGCGAAGGAGCCAATGAAAGAGCAAATATTTTTGCTGACTTGGCAAAACTAAAGTTTAAAGCCCCATCCTTTCATTTTATAGCTATTGATTGCCTTCGAACATCATATCTCAAATGAATGAGCCGGGAACTTTTATTAAAGACATCACCGACAAGACATACGGACATTAAAGATGGTATATTACTTTTCACCTTAATTTCTCACAGAATTTTATTTTCTTTATACAGTTTCATTACTTATTAAATGTTTACAGGTCATTAATATTTTACTCTATATTTTATTTAGTAACTTCATTACATTAAAAGTCCATTTTGAAATAAAATCTCAAGTACAAAATACTAAAAAGATAGATATATAAAATTTTTAGTTCCAGTAGATTTGTAATATTAGGTATGAGTTCCTCATGCATTTTTACGTAGGTACATCAATTTTGTAATTTTAAACATACAGTTTATGAATCGTTAACGGGAAAATCGCTATACAACATAAAATTATTAATTTGAAATATTTTACTTTATAAATGTGGCTGTAAAGTATAAGTATAGCTAAAATTAAGCGCTGTAAACTTTTAAACCATGCTTGACTAAATTCTTTAGACATTTTTCTTATATAAGTACAGCAAATATCAATTTACTTGTGCACTAGTATATAGTTTTCAGAATAGAAAATTTGAAAGCTTAAATAAAGTGAACCACAAGCAATATAAGTCTTGGACCCTTTTTTAGGTAGAAGGAATGATAATTAAAGATGTGGGGGTTGTAGAATTTTCGTGGGCAGATTCGAATTCGTGTTACTCTTTTACCTGTGTATACATAATTTTAAATTTTTTGACAAATGATGATTCTATAGACTTTTTTTTACATATTTTCAGACAGTTTCATTAAAATGGAGGGGGACCCCTTTTTTTACAGAGCGTCAAACATAAAACACTTACAATCTTTAAATAGAATTGTAATCTCAAACCCCTTTGTGTTACTAAAATCAAAACAGGATTTGAATTGAACATCCTTCGAATAGGGGATGTACAAATTTTCATCAAATTCCCATGACTGCTTTAAAGTTACGTCATCGTAAAATACTTCAACTTCACGATGACCCATGGAAACTGCACGGAATTTATTAAAGAAAGTATTAACAAAATACAGTCAAGGGGATTCCGTGTGACGTCACGAGAAAGGGTTTCCTAGTTGGTATAGGTCAGGGACTGTTACACATGTATTTTTATCCAAATTTGAAACCTTGTAACTCGAGAAGGAGTTGACATATCAGAGTGAAATTTGAACAAGATATTATTGGGACCATTGATTACTGATTACTAGTTAAATTAATTAATTAATCAAATCAGAGATAATCAAAATGTTGAGCTAAATCGAAGAGATACCTACAACTACTCAACCATTTGGTATGGTTAATGCTTTAAAAATTAATTGGGAAGGTAAGTAATTAATCTTACACTTACACTTAATCCTTGAACCTTTCTACCTCTCAGTGTAAGGTTGTCGGAGTAGATCGGATTTAGGGTAGTTTCTTCCATATGTTAATTCACTGTTTTCTGCCCTTGGCGTTACTATTTCTTCCCAATTGATTCCTCTACTCACCACTGCTTTTCTTATTTCATTCCTCCATGCTTTTCTGGGCCTACATCTTTTTCTTTTTCCGGATTCTTTCGCGTCAAATATTCTTTTTGTTAACCTATGTTAGTCCATTCTTTGTACATGTTCCATCCACCTTAGTATTGTCACCTCTATTGGTATTACATGTGTTTTCTGTTAATTTCGTTCCTTATCATATCTCTTCTCGTCTTTTCTTGTATTTTTCTTAAAAACCTCATCTCAGTGCTCATTAAGTTACTTTGTCTTTCTGTTGTCGTCCAGCTTTCACATGTAAATGAAAGAGTTGGTTTTACAACTTTTTTGACGACTTCCACATTTATTTCTGGCGGTATCTCCTTTCGATTAAGAAATTGTGATTTCATTATGTTAAAAATTCTTCTAGTTTAGGCAATTCTTTCGTTAATTTCGTCATCCAGAGTCCCTTTACTGTTATATCTACTTGTTCTATTTCTTGTCCTTCTATCTTTATATATGAAACACATTTCATATCTGAATTTCTTATTAACATTGTCTTCGTTTTTCCTATATTTATGTTCATGTCATATATTTTTCAGATCGTCGTTCTATATATTTACGTTATATTGTAGTTCTTTTTCGTTTTCTCTTATAATTGCCTTATCATCAACGTAACAATAATAATAATAAATAATAAATATATCACTCTGATATATTTATTATTTCCATCTTTCAATAGTCTACCCTGTACGTTTTTAATTTAGGTTTACATCTTTCAATGATTTCATTAAGCACTATATTGAACAATAAGGGGCTTACGATGCATCCCTATTTAAGATTTGCTTGTGAACATTTCGGAGCTTTTGTTTGTTACTTGAACATAACTTTTCGTATTTTCATATATAATATATTAATATTCTCAATATGATCTTGTTGCACGCTTCTATGTTATGAAATATTCCACAATTCTTCTCTTCTTATCCTGTCTAAGGCTTTATCGCTCAATGAGTGAGTGAATAATTAGTCAGTGATATTAAAATAAAAGTACCCAAAAATAACTTTTGATTTTTTAAGACGTAATAATGGAATATATTTAATTTAATTAATTAAAATAGGGGTGTACAATAATTTATATTAATTTTCCCAAAACAGTGATGTATTAAAAATATAAAATATTTTTTTAATAATTTCAAGTATTGTTGTAGCAACGAAGTATATGTAACATACGCAGTGGTTCCAAATAATAAATTTGGAAAACTGGTCCTTGATACCCCAACGGTAGTAGGTACTTTTTTTTTCTGTACACAATTGGAATATAATGAATCCCTAAAGACGTGTCCCCTTCTTCAAAACAATTGAAAAATCAAATGAACATCGCTTTCCACTTGTACATATGGCGAAAAATGGCGTAATATATAACATGTCGTCCTATTCCCTTGACAAAAGGGCCTCTCGACTGAGTCACAAATAATTCATTCGGAATTAACGTTAATAAAAGTTTCTATATTAGAATTTTATTATCGCGTGAAGTTCTTCCGCAAGCGAGAAATAAATTTTTTACTTGGCAGAATTTATGAACTGCGACATTAAGAAAGAAGCTAAGGAATGACGGTCGGAATTGTAAAGTGCCTTAAATAGCCTGCGTTTTATCAGCAATGAGTATATATGCCTTTAAAGAATCGCTCTTTCCTGAAAACATTTTAAAATTATATTTTTAGCATAATAAAAATTTAAGCTTAATTCCTTTAAAAATCACTGGATTTTTACACTTGGAATAAAATTAATTTTCATTTTAAATCCTTTAAATTTTAATTGAAAATATAATTTTATTTTGTGAAACAGTTATTTTATAATAAATAAATATATCCCTCCCGTCTTATTACCGATAGTTAAGTATCTTTTTTATTATAGACATCTGTAATATGTGCTTGTACTATAAAAGACATGAAAAGTACACAATATCAATCAATATGTGTGGGTTTTTAAATAAAATTTAAAGCTTATAAAATAAATTTAGTAGCGCAAATTAATTGAATTTTGTATCCATAAACGTTTATCTATTTTCCTTTTTGAAATGTAAGGGCTGTTTATAATTTAATAATTTTACACCCTCTGGGAAACTGAAGAATTTGTTAAAGAAAGCAAAAGAATTCCACTAATCCCACTGTACATAAAATATTCTTTTAAGTAAAAATTCTCTTTTATATTACGTGTACTAAATAATGCTTTCTACCTGATGCCGTCGCATTCATGCCAGTAATTGGTACTGGATAAAAATAGACCTGCAGTACAATTATTTTTTAATAAAATTTTCAAGTCGGAAGAAAAAATGGTAAACAATTTAATTTTCGCTGGGGTTGCTTTGCTCAGAGCTTTTCCGGGAATTGAATCCGATGTAAGTTAAGTAAGTGGTGCGGAGGCAGTATAAATTTAGATTTAAATTGAAATTGCACACGTTAACATCTCGGAGATAATAATAACTTTACGCATTAACCAATATTCGCACAATTCCTATCACATCGATCGCTGGACCTTTAAAAACATCTTAGAAATAGACTAAATATACCAATAATAGCAACAAACTATATATTCTCGTAACAACATTACAAAAATGCAAGGAATCTAAAGGCACAAAATATTTTAATACGTGGTATTATAAACGTAAGTTAAATTTACTTTCCTAGTAAAAAATATTTATTCCTTCAATTGACACTCGAAAGTTTGTCAGCAATATTATGTATGACATTAATCAAATTATTTTGATTAGAGTTTGTTTATTTAAATAAATTTAATATGCAGATAAATTTATTATGTCCTTTATATATATTACCGGGCATAGGAAATATAAAATTTGCAAAATAAAAAATTATAATCGTAAACGATAACGAATTTCTGTTTAAAAATTAATAATCGACATATAAAATTATTATTATTTATTATAAATAATAATAATGAAATTATTATTTACTAAATTATTGTTTTTTCTAAAAATGATATTCATACAAATGTAAGTAAGTTTTACTTAGAAATAATATTTAATAATAGAATAAGAGTGATATGTCTTTGTTGAAAATGGTGGAGGTGCTTTATAATTTTAAACTTCAATATTTCGAGAACGATAAAAGATAACAAATATGTGACTGAAAACTATTTATAGAAGATTCCATAATTTTTAGAAGATTTTTCAGTTTATTTCTGGTTTTAGAAAACTAACAACTCTTACATCTCAAAATGTATAAGACATACGGCTACAATAATTTTGCTATTCATTTAGAAAAATGAAACACCTAAATGTATGAATTTCCTAAAGAAATTCTGATGAATTGAGGTCTTGTTTAACTTAAGAACATTTATATATAATCAAATTGTAGAAGATCTTAATTGGATTAAGTGTGAGCTTCCCTTATACATTAAATAAATAAGAAAATAAATAAATAAATAAATCTCTAGATATTGTTTCTACGAAAAGTGTTATTTCTTCGATTTCTGAGTTCTTCGTTTTTTCTTCTCTATATTTTTGAGTTTCCTGCCTTTCTTGCTTTATTTTCCAACCTTTTATTCTACTCGAGATGAATATTAGACTGTAGAGGATGATGAGGATAGTAATATTCTGGTATTCAGTCAAAAATCTTTATTATCTACGAAGCCGACGTTTCGACTCCACTTGTGTCTTCTTCAGGGCTAATAGATGTTTTATTATATGAACATTAATACATAAAAAACATCTATTAGCCCTGAGGAAGACAAAAGTGTCGAAACGTCGGCTTTGTAGATAATATAGATTTTTTTTTCATTTGTTATAGATATGCATTCTGTAATTTCTTCAGTTTTTTATCGTTGTCGCTACAAGATTTAAGTTTTAACATTTTTAATCTATAGTGATTAAAATGATTATATGCGGAATAAACTGCAATGATTATTTGTTGGTAATATGCATTCTGCATTTTCTTGGGTTTTTTTTATCGTTGTCGCTACAAGTTTTAAGATTTGACAATTTTTAATCTAGAATGATTAAAATGATTATATGCTGCATAAACTGCACTGATAATTTGTCGGTAAGAAGGCGTTTGTATTTTCCTTTGTGGGATTTTCCGGGTAGGATCTGCTGGTGCGAAGTGACGCGTGGTGGGCCGTAGTTTCCGAGCGATTCACGCCTATTCACGCCATATGTCACGCGGCCGAACTGTTAATTCGTCCCTCGACGCCACTGTTGCACCACATGTGGGCGCAGAAATAAGAGAACCAAAAGTGCCCTCGCTAATGCCAATGCAAATATGGACAAAGGAAAAGGCCTGCTTTCAGCCCACACAATGCAGCCCTGTTACACCACTATTAACTACTTGTAATATGGAAATACTAACGTTACTCTTATTTATTGTAACAATGAGACAATTTTACTACGTCCTGTGACTTAACATATTCCACAGCTGCCAGTAAATGACACAAAACGGAAGATTTTGACTAAAGTGACTACGAAGGAAATATATTTAACCTTCCGTTAGTTTAATCTCTAGTCGGAGTCGGACGACTTTAAGCCTAGTTTCGTATAGATATTTTATTTAATAACGTGTAGAAAATATCATCTTCTGATTAGCTACATTAAATGTCTTCATTCTTCAGATTGTCATATTGATAAAGTACATTGCTTCTTGGTACGAAAACAGGCTATGAAAACCAATTACTAGTATTTTGACTGTAATAAACCACTGTGTTAAAGTCATGGCATAATTTCTTCTCTGGCATGCTATGAAAATGATGAATAAATGTTAAAAATGCTATAATTGTGTGGGATCAAAATTCTACAGCACTTTTATTATTGTCATATTTTATAAAAGAAATATTAAACTTTATAAGCATTTTTGTCAAGGAAATCATGATGTAACGGATTGATAATATTATATCATTGAATTCAGAATTAAATTCTCTATCGAATAAGCAAACAAAAAATATAAGTTCAAATTTAAAATTAAAAATTGGGTACCTTATTTTGAGAACCATTGTATGAAAATAGTTATTTGTGTATCAAGGTTCTAAAAGTAATCTTTTTGGGCCGAAACCAAAGTCTGCAGCCGAGGCAAAGCCGAGGCTACAAATCAGATGAGGCCCAAAAAGGACTTTTAGCCGAGGTGCACACAACATTTTTTATGCGATTACAACAAGAAATTATGAATTTTCATTCAAAATCAATTTTTGACATCTGTCAAAATTTACTTTACGGCCGCATTTACTTTACGGCCGCATTTACCTTACGGCCGCATTTACTTTACGGCCGCTATTTTTACTCGCAAATTCATTACTTTTTCATTAATATTTGTAAAGGAATAGTTAAAATTTTACTTACATTTGTTATTATATTCTAAAATAATTAATCACATTAATATGAACCATGTAAATCAATAATGAACAAACTAGCGGCCAAAAATTTTGACTTTGACAGATGTCAAATAAAAATTGATACTTTAAGGTTGCCAGCAGATACGAAAAACAACAATTTATGTACCAGCCGCCTAAAAAATAATTTTTTCTGTTCCTTAAATTTTTTTTGTATAATAGAAATTGTTTGCCCATTTAAGCGTTTTTTGTAGCTTTTATAGATAACAATGGTGAGCCAGTTAAAATGAATATCCTGTATATTTATAGACAGGGTGTTAATACTAAATTGTAAGACCCGAAATCGGCAGTTAAAACTCATTGAAATAAACAACTTTTCTTAGTTCAAATTTTTTATTTATTTTTTGATAATTCATAGTTATTGAAGTTTTTTGTTTTTTGAAAAATCGTCATTATTCCCGTATTTTAAGGAATATTAAAAAAATACAAAAACATTCAACATTTCTTTCGGTTCTCTAAAATATTTCTGTTTGCAATTATTTTAAATTTTATCAAATAATAAAATGGCGACCGATCAAAAATTTCAATTTCAATTTCAAAATACCTTGTTTTGAATACAATTTACCAAAGATATATTCCAATTATAAACTTCTCTCGTGTAAAATTAAACAAAATGAACTCTAATATGATATCGCAATGACATTTTAAATTCATAATTCTGCAAAAAGTAACTAGTAGAACTTCTAAAGACCATGCTGAAGATAGATCGATTAATGGTCCGAAATTTTCACTAATCAATAAGTTTTATGTAAAAGGAACTATCAAGCTCAAATTATTAATTATAAATCTTCTAAGTTCCCAAATTAAAAATCTATATATTCATTAGAATTTAGAAATAAAACCAACAAAGTGATTGTTGAGTAGTGAGGAAGGTAACACAATCTCTTCGGGACAACATTGTCTGAGCGTCTTGTATTACCGTCGGAAATAAGCAGCTTTATGAAGGGTTATTAAGGAAGGAGTAAAATAAAAATACGGCGTGGATAATTATTAATAAACATTGAATGATGCAGTGGCGCTGGTTTATAAAGAGTAATTTATTCGTGTAGTGTAGCTGCAGCCCGCGTTCGCTAGGTATTCATATCAACAAAGCCTCATTCAGGGAGAATATCAACGATGCTTGCTACTTTATTATTCAAATCGTGGAAATTTGCAAAGTAAATTTTATGCATGTGTGTTTATACAATATTAGAGTCGCCCTACTAAGCGATACCATTTTAATTTATATCCGTTGTTTATTTTCCCACCGACTTGTACTCCTGACTCTTCATTTTTATTGTTCCTACTTTAAACCAGCTTTATCACAACGAAATATTAAGCAGGAATGTTGTTTTACCACTATTCCTTACTGGTAAAGTGTTTTTATTGTAGATATATAGTGAGTACAATACAATATGAGAATAAATTTAGTTTTTTTATGACTAGTATATTTACATTGACAATGATAAAATTGTAACCGTTTTCCTCTGTCTAGTTAAACATATCGCTTACATTAAAGTAAAATATTTGTCAATATTGTCTATACTTTTATTGGAATAATATATGTCATACATATTAATTATTATAAAATTACAAGACGGGCCGCGGTGGCTCATTTGGTTGCTGAGCTTCGAAACTCACTATAAGCTGTGGATCAATTGCAGACGCTTTAGGTTCACCAAAATGTAAGTCAAATTGTTAGGGAACAGGGGAAGCTCACTTCACAATGTCACCTGCTGCCAACACTCTTCTACGGTTATAACATTGATGATGATAAATTACAATAGATATGTAATATTTCATAGAACTTATTTCTCATTATTAATTGACCACGAAATTTTATAATTTTCATTACATGCTTACGAAAATAATATCACCATTTTTACTTGTACAAAATAAAGGAAGTATTGTAATCGTGAAAAAAAATTGGTTTTCAGGTTTCAACGGAAATTTCCATTTTAACCATCCCTGAATCCATTTTGACTAGTTTCGGCGCGACGTCTGTACGTACGTACGAACGTTTCTCGCATATCTCAAAAATGATTAGCCGTATAATGTTGAAAAATATACCTCTTTGCAAGTTTTTGAGCAATTAAAATATTTTGTGCAGAATGCAATAACGAATAGTGATAAACACTAATAAAACTTTCAAAATATGATCTATTTAGAAGGGAAGTTTAAATGAAGTACAGCAAAAAATATGTATAACTTAGCGCACAAAGAAGTCATGTGGTGTCCACATCAGATTTTGTTATTTTACTTTTCAGTAACATAGCAACAACTATAGATAACATAAAATTAAAGAAAGTACTATAATATCAATATATCTTTGAGCTTAATTCACCAACTATTTTGTACATTTCTTATGACTTAAATACTAAAGTTGTAAATTTATTATAATTTCCCCTTTTCTGTAAATATTACACAGCATGCTATTTCCATACATTGAATAAAATGCACTCCCTTGCTGTGCAGGACACAATGTAAAAGTGTGGGACCACCCCTTACAAGAACAATGCCGTGATGATTCGGAGCTTTGCTGTAAATCAGTAATTTGATGTAAATACATAACATGCAGCTCTGCATGTGTACACTGCAACCGCGTACTGTTAACAATGAATGGTTTGACCTGTTTTCAAAGCGTTCAACGCCCAATAAGCACATGACTGATGCAGTGTCAATCATTTCTCTCGACTGAAACACTACAGCCAGAACTACATCGAAAAGCGATGACACTCTTGTTCATATAACTACTACTAAAATTAATTAGCTTTTCGGTTTTATTACAGAAGCAATGTTCAATTCATTTTGTGCGTAAGTATAAATAATAGCTATTTTTAGTACAAGTGAACAAAATATGTCTTTTTCTCACGGGCCCAGAAATTGGCCACACGAGCGAAGCGAGTGTGCCAACTGGACAAGTGAGAAAAAGAAATGCTCACGTGTGCTAAACATATTTTTTTCCATAATCTTAAAATATAATTAAAAAAAAAATCATTGTACTTTTTTATTTAATAATGAAAATCTCAACAGTACAATTATGTTTATAAATTATAATTAAATTTAATGTAAAATGTATTATAATATCTGTAATCCCATGAAAACATTGTGCTCAGAGTCAGTGTATTTTGCTCACTGATTTTATTTACTTTGCTCACTTGTGAAGAAATTTATTTACTTTGCTCACTGTTTTAAGTTGAATAATGATGTATTCTGCTAACGATTTTGGAAAAAATAGTATTAGAACAAAAATAGCAAATGGCAAAGAAAAACATTATCCTACTCGAGAATTTGCGGCCTTGAAAGCCTTGGAATATCGGATTGGACATCAAGGCATTGATTGCCTCAGCAAATGTCTTGGTACGTATTAATTAGCTTTCGGTTTTTTTACAGAAGCAAATTTCAATTCATTTCTAATCATTTTGTGCGTAAGTCAGTGTAGACAAAATATCATTACAACAAAAACAGCAAATGGCAAAGAAAAACATTAACCCCTTTTCGAGAATTTGCGGCCCTGAAAGCCTTGGAATACCGTATCGGACATCAAGGGATCGATTGCCTCAGCAAATGTCTTGGTACGTGAATATTTCAGGTCCTCCGTATTGTAAATTGTTTTAAAATATTGACACTTTGCTTTGTTGTGTATTCAGGATAGCAGAGAGAATCCACTTTCAAGTCCAGCTGATGAATTTCAGATCGATTACAAAATGGGACAGCGAAACAAACTTAAAATTTCTGCTCTCCTCAAACAACAACTTCGGTTAAAGTTTTTTCATTAGATATAAATAAACATCTCTTGAAAGCGGATTGTATGCAATTGCATGTGTTGTTTTTATAGGGCATATCAGCAAGCTCTTTATATGTTCGCGTTTCATCAAAAGTTAATGCCAAATATCAAAAAAAAAATCATGCATTTTTTGCGTAGCATATAATAATATTTTACTGTATATTTTTAAAAATTTTGCATAAAAATAAATTTAATGCAAATTTTAATACCTTTTTTCAAAAACAAAAATTTCATTTTATATATTCTTTTTTGTTTTGGGGATACAGCGGGAATTTGTGAAACATTGACGCTATCACTAGTTCCAATTCGAGATGTATGTTTTTATCTCCCGCCTATCAATATATTGTTAAGGGCCAGTTTTACCATCTCTGGTTAAAATGCGGGTTATCTTAACCAACGGTGAATAGAATAATATCGCCTCGAAATAGTAAATAACATATATTTTTGACAACTTACGTCAGTTTTTCGATGTGATATTTTTCTATTAACCGATGGTTAAGGTACCGGCATTTTAACCAGAGTTGATAAAACCGGCCCTAAGGGAGGTATTGTTTTTGGCAAAATTTCTTGAGTGTGAATTTTCAACATATGAGCCCAAATTAGAGTCCCTAGAATATGATTTTACAATTTTTACCGTGATGCCTGAATTAAAAATATTGTGAACAAACTAATTTTAAAACTAACTATTTAATGTACCAAAGAATTTTTTCTATAAAATATATGACTACAGTGGCGGAAGGTAATGTATTTGACACATGAGACTTTTTTTATTTTTGTTAATAATAGTATTATTTACAAAGTATGTTTTATTTTATTTTTGTTAACATTAGTTTTATTTACAAACTGCATATTTTTATTATTAATTTTTTATATTATAATAATCTTCGACATTATACGTATTTATACATTTCATGAAAAGTTCTGAATACAACACCTAATATCAAAATAAAAATACGAGAATCATTTACTATAAAGTATGGCTTTATTTTTTCATATTTTATTATAATCATATTGAAATGTACATTGCACTTTTTTACATTTTAAAACGAAACTTAAATTTTGAGATTTCTTTCGTAATTTATGGAAAGAAAATAATAATTTTGTAGTCTTAGTGCTGAACACCGAAATGTGTATAAGACTGATAATTCTCTAATTTATTTGTTTAGTTTACAGAGTAGGATAATTGATTTTCTCGTTTTCGTTAGGAAATCATTCCGCCCCTATAGGGTTGCTAGCTTTTGTATACGTCTGCTGACGACGTCCAAACTGATACAGACTATCCTCAGGGATATGTATATAAGATATCTCTTGTATTTAAATAAGCCAAGTGGACCGTACAATTCGCAATGCACGAGATACAAAGACGCCAAGTCGAGCGAAAAAATTACTCTACAGTGATAGACGATACGGCGACTCCGTAAAAAAGGGAACGAAAACTAAGCCTAATGCGACAAATAGACGAGAAAAACTTACGAAAATGGAGGAAGGAAAGTGGATAGTAACCCCGGAAAACAGCCTTACCTGAAACAGAAGAATAAAATATTAGCCATCAGATTTTTCTTACTCCACTACCAACAATTTTTTTTCGATACATTACAACATTATTTGTAAAAAACCTTTTAAATTTATAAAGACAAATCGTGTTGCAGTAGTTTTTTTCTTTTCAACAAAAGAAATCAAATTACTGGATTGCAATCACCAAACTAGTATAAACAAAAAATTATACGAATGTTTTATTGAAAATTTCCAATTTTATTTCACATATTTACCAATTCACTTCTATAATTTCTTTTTAACATGCTAAACATGGTATTCTTTTGATAATTAATAATTATTCTATTAATATTATTAATTTCAATCACAGCCTCGGGTATTATAAATGATTTGAAAATGTAGAAGAGAAAATCGGTTTTGATATTATTTCTGTTTTAAGTTATGGATGTAATAAACAAACGAGGGTAATTTGTAAAAATGTATAAAAATAAAACATCTTCAATGACGCCGAAATGGAGAATTACACCAATAGAAATCTGTCAAGTGCACAACCACAACAATCGTGAGTTATAGAAAAATACGCCCTATTTATCAAGCCTTAGCCTAGCCCCTGGGGACTTAAAACTCGCATTCGTTCTGTTTCTACTCCGCTGCACGACAAAGGCGCTCAAATATTATCTCTCACATACCTCTCAAGAATAAAAACACTTTCCCGCCGTACAGCGCAGGGTGAATAATTTCTATTGTCCCCAAATCGATACACGGGAGGGGTTTTTAAAACTTGGAAATACTTCGGGAAAAACTATTTGATGGATGTCGAACACCGATCACTTTCTCTCAAGTTTTTCACCCATTTTTTACAAGATCCTTCTTAGGTCTTATATAAACAGATATATTTATAGAAAATATTTCGGTTCCTTGCAGTAATTACAAGCTATTAACCTATACCAAGCAAGTAAAACTTGTCATGAAAATATAATCTGTAGGTAATTAAGACTCTGTTCCATCTAGAAATGTTATGTGTTTTAGATTATATTTTTATAATATATTATCTTAAAGGATGCTGAAAATTAAAGATTCTCCTCTTTTATATATGTATAATACTTTCTCTCGAATATTTTACCTGGTTTTTACAACATTCCTCTTAGGTTTTTAAAACAGATACGAGTATATTTATAGGAGAAAAAAATATATGGATGTCAGTGATGCGCAGAGGCTTGCAGAGATTCTACCTTACAAGTACCTTTATGTAATTAAGGCTCTGTTCCATTTAGGAATGTTGTGCTATACATGGTTTTTATAATATACTCGTATTACCTAAAAGGATGTATTAAGAACGTTAAAAGTTAAAGATCCCCTCTTTTATGGATCATACTATTGTATAAGGATGTTATGGTGGATGTGATATGATGGTTTTATTTCGTTGTGCTTTTAAAAGGTTATAGAATGCATCGTAACACGTACCATAAAGCACATGAAATTCTAAAGCCCCCATTATGAAAGTCCCCTAAAACACTTGGTCGTATTACCCTATAACTAAATATTCTTCCCGTTGGTATTTGAGGCTTGTCTGGCTGCGACGTATTTTGTTTTTTACTGCGTATCCGGTGTCGGATCCGGCGGAAACAGCCCCGGGTGCATCTAATAAAACTGGAAACATCTACTACAAGTTTCCGTGTACTCGTGCACGCATTTGCTTACAATTGATGCGACCGAATGTTGGATGCGATGCGTTCTTGCCAAGTAATAACGTTCCAGGCATTCCGGCTACCCGCCTACTACAAGGGTACGATATTGAAACTGTTTTATACTACCGGGGGTTTAATAGGATACCGGCCCAACACTTCATCACCAATTACATATCTTCGGGGAGATGTTTCCTTCTCTTTAACCTAAAATATTTTCTCCATCTCTTCCACTTTTTCCTTCAATATCTAAACAAAATAACTCCTTTAACGTAGTTTTCATTGGAAGTGATTTTCCAGATTTCCAATTAGAAAAAGAAGTTTTTTAGAAATAGACGTTGGTGTAGTATGTATTAAGACATTATACGTATTTATATACTTCATGGAAAGTTCCGAATACAACACCTAATAAAAAAATAGAAATACGAGAATCATTTTAGTAAAAAGCACGGTTTTATTTTTTCATATTACAACCATATTAAAAAGTACATTTTTGCACTTTTTTACATCTACCTAAAATGAAACTTCAATTTTGAGATTTCTTTCGTAATTTATGGAATTTTCCAGTCTTAGTGCTTTTCTCCATCTCTTTCACTTTTTTCTTCAATATCTAAACAACATAACTCCTTTAACGTAGTTTTTATTGGGTGAGATTTTCAGGATTTCCAATTAGAAAAAGAAGTTGTTTAGAAATAGACGTTGGTGTAGTATGTGTTAAGAGGGGAGCAGTGTATATTTGCAGGAATTTCCCGGTGCGAATAAAATGTTAATAATCTAAACTAGAATTCATTATCCCGTAATTCCCGTCCTCGAATTCGCGTGCTAACGACTGGGACTCTGTTAGCGTGTAGTGACAGTGGCAGATCCAGGAACACAGGGCCCTTGGCATTGTCGGGACACAAGCGGCACAGATGCGCGACACAACGCCAACCCGGGCGGAAGATGAAACATAAAATATAATTGAAATGCGAACGAAGCCCCAGTGGACGACACGAGCAGTCATCAACGCTAAATTCCAACCCCTTCACAACTAAACAAGCACCGACCAGCTCTAACCAAATCTCTTGCAAACAACCGCGAAGAAAAACATATTTATTTAGAATTGAGAGAGAATTGTAGTTGGCACTTGATAGAACAAATCACTATGGAAATAAAATAATACATTCCACTATTTATTTGTTAACGATTATTTCCTTCTTTCGGATATCAGCAGACAATAATCGTCGGACGCAAAGATATAATAGAATCGCAACTTTTGACTTTTGGGACGAAAAGGATAATCCCGCATAGAAAAGACGAGACTCGTTGGATGATTTTTCTGTCATTTATATTTGTAAAGATAAACCACAACACATACACTACACTATAAAGCAAGTATTTATTGGAATGAAAGATTTCTTGACTGGACGTTGATTTAAAGGGAGGAATCAATTTCACATCCTGAGGATGATCCCGAGTAGGATCGAAACGTCGATATGAAGTAATCGTTTTATTGACTGAAACCCAGCAATTTCTCCCTTTAATTCAAATATTTATTGTTTATACAAAATACTTTCTTGAAATAAATAATCTCATTACAAAATTGAATTTTAAATTTTGTATGTATAAACATTCTACTAATATATAATGAATAATTGGACTGAATAAGCTTCCATATACTCGGATGGGTCACACCCCGAAGCGTAGGATAAAATCCTAGACTTAAAAAGTCACTTTTCTGTTATACCTTTGCGAGCACTATAACAACAATTTAAACTTCTGTTTGAAATAAATTGCCAAATATAATAATCATTATCAGTTACTTCTCAATCGATGCAAAATTATTCGCTGCTCTAAAAATATCTAACAAATCACTTATTCTCATTAAGTTTTAATTCGCGATGAACCAATTTTGTTTTTTGTTACTTGTAGTAAGATAATGATGATAAACGTTCGTCTTTTATATTGATCTCAAATACGAGTCTACTTTTTTGTGGATTTATAACAAAAAAATAATACGACTGTGTAAAAGATACAGAATATAGATTTCTAAGTAAATAAAATATGAAGATAATACTAGAACTATAAAATAAAGAGCAAAGGAAACGATATATAAATAATATTTCATAGGATACCAGAAAAAATTACGAAATAGATAACCAAAATAAGTTAGAACGTGACAACAAAAGCAAGTAAAAGATGTATAAAAGGCATAGAAATAAATTTATAAGATACAAAACTTGAGAATGATCTCTAATAAACGTACCAAATAAAACAGAAATAATAACAATAACAAGAATGCCAGAACAAGGAACAATACTAGAGATGAAAAGAAAAAATTAATGAAAGGAATGAATAAAAAGAAAAGAATATTTATAACCAAACTGAAAATCAAAACAACTTTTTTATTTAGTGATGAAATAATTGAGGAGGTTATGTGGAAATATTCACCTTCTAGAAAGTATAATAACTAGAGAATTTGATTCCGATGTTGGTATTATTAGTCGCATCGCGCAGACAATCTGGAACTCAAGAACTTATCCCCTGCTCACCTCTAATAGTAATATAAAATCCAATATGATGAATGTTTGCAACGATTGGGAAATGTATAGAAAAAATATTGCTCCTGGATATTGGCGCGTATTAGCGTAATGTTTCAAACTAGAATGAAACTAAATGAGTAAAAAGTGTTTGCATGAAATGTGAAGTGCAAATCCAGGGCTGAGCATGTAACAAATGCCCCGCAATTTAATGTATGAAATACCCCGAAGGCAGTAAAGTTTGCGGAGTGAAACAAATGATACTACAGAGAAAACGTTCGAATTTATTGTAAACATATATCAACAGCTCATTTGTACAAGCAGCAAAACACGAATCCTTAAATTCCGAGTGTATTTAGCCACGATTGCACTGGAGATAACCTCACTAGTAAGAATAAATTAAATTGCTCTGGGAGGATAAATAAAAAGCGCAAATGGCGTCGAAGTTTGCGTGTCCTGCCGTTACTTCTTGTAGGGTGTCCTCTCCTGATATAATTCCTGAAGATGTTATGGCTCGGCTTGTTTCCCGGGATGTGAAACGTTGCGTTTATTGCAAATGAGAATGCTGCACTTTTTATTAGAGAAAATATTACGGGGGAAGGCATTTACATTCCGCATTTCGCCAGCAATTGCAATATTCTTTAATATCACCAGCAACTTTATCTAATAAAAAGGGCTCTGCTATTCGCAGATTCAAAATATTCTTTCTTTATAATTCCTTTATTATAAAACGTAAAGTCTCGCTCAAAACCCAACTTGCACGTCTAAAACAGAGATATTCAGAGAAAGCTCATTGGAAGACTTTCTGCATATTTGACCATTTCTTTCATAGATCCTACATCATACTAGCCTATAAATTGTACAAGATCTTGAACTATTTTTGGTACAATTTAAATTGGCTAGTATCAAACAGCAAATTAGTTGAAATATTGTATTTGATCTTAGAAGTGTTGAAAAACAAGAACACGTTCTATTTTTCATACAATCTGTTAGACAATTTGACTGTGAGCGTGCACGCATATATGAATTTTGTGATCTCACGTGTTTCTAACGTTTATTTGTTTTTATTGTAGTGTGGTTATAGAAAACTTAGTGTTACTACTTGTAAAGTTGTAAGTATTGCAAACTTTAAATGTACATGAATTTATGGTTAATTATGCTTGTCACATAGACATATTCAATGAAAGTGCGCAGAATCTGAGCCAATATATTGTACAAGAAATTGCATTAGTATCGCAGGAAACTTCATGAAAATTTTTGGTCCAGGATATTGTATCATTTCTTGTATTATTTATTATCACACATATAGGCTACACTAAAACGGCCTATATATATAACTGAAAATTTCCTTGTAGAACAAATTGTGAAGAAACTATTGCTGTAAAAATTTTATTGATATATTTAGCTTTTTAAATTATATATAGTCAAAAATTTCCGAAACAAACATAGATGAAATAATCTACAATCTTCTTCAAACTTTGAATGAGAACGGTACGAAACATCGAACTTCGATTTAAATATTTGAAATCTATACTCTCTAAACTACCAAACCGACAAAAAGTTTTTTTTGTCTTTTTGGGTCTACCAAAATCTACGTACTTTCTACGCCCAAAAATGGGAAGTACATAAGTTTTCAACGACTTCTACATTCGATTCTTCTACCGAAAATCAAAAATATAGCGATATCCACGTTCGCAACAAAAAATTGAGTTTTCTTACAACTGAATAAAGGATTAAAAACATGAGTATGATTAAATTACAAGCAAAATAAAACACTTGAAAAATGACATGGTTAAGTTGTAGTTATTAAATATTTTATCAACCAATATTCACTATGGAAAAAGTATTTTTTTATGTTCAAAGTGTTTTTTCGTAATACAATTTAGAAATTTCGTGCATGTAGGTGTGTGTGCGATTATCCTTGCTTCATCCTTGATGAATATGATGTGTTTGACGCGGGCGGCCAGGAAGTCTTGCGTAACAAAGGCAGTGGCGTAATATCGATTCCGCGCAGGTGTATTTAAGTACGGCTTTATGTTTCATTAACCGAACCTTTTTAATTACGCATCGCACATGCGTCGACAGGTATCAACGCAAATCACCTTCAAACGTCGCCTTTATTGCCTCCAAGCACGAAAGAATTTGTTCAAGAATTATACATTAACTTTTAATCACGGTCTCAATCGCTTGAATAATCAACGTACACTTTTCATTACGGAGAAAAATGCACGACTTTCGTTTTTCTAAACATGGCCAGCTATGATTATTCTATTACGAATGTCGGCTGGTGTTTATTCCTCATTTCCATACGCTTTTGTTATTCTAGAATTCACCACAGAAAACTTATGCTTCCAGCCTTACAAATCTCCGGGAACATTTTACTACATCCAACACAATTAACACATATTTTTCTTCTTAAATATCTTGATTAGAATTTTGGAATTTTGCTAATCGAATCCCAATTACATTACTACGACCAAATCAGGAAGTATAATATAGGTTTGTCATAGATAATTCAGAACAGTTCTCACGTGAATTGGTTCGAACTCTCACTTTGGTTGTATCCTTTTCACGTGCATTTTTTTTTTATATATTTATAACAGTTCAATATAAACAATATATACATAGTAGAGTCCTATGTAATAATTATCAAATAAATAACAATAAGATTTAGTTATACCATTTTTTTAGTACGTTGGTTTTAAGATTAATTTAAATTACGGGTCTTCTTATGCGCATGTTCACTAGTACAAGAACTCCTGAGAACTGTAGGTTCGAACAAATACAAAATTATAAATTTTAATTCCCTTGTGTTGATTGTAAAATAATACTGTGTTTATACAATTTTATTGTTATGAGGATCAGGCAATACTATTACATGCAGCAAAAAAGTATAACATCTCAATGTAAATGCTCCTTTAAGCTCCTTATTATAAAGATAGAATAACCTATTACCCATTATAATATTTATCTACTTTTTTTTTCGCATTGCTGAGTTGTAAATTAATTAATTTAGGTATTTTAGTAGTTTCCTTGGATATATAATATTATTTTAATATATTTATTTATCTCTATTGACATTATTATATAATATATTAAATATAAACTGTAATATATCGAGGACTCATAAAAGCACTATATAATAGACACTACATGCTATCTTACCCTTTTTAAAGCACATTTCAGTAGCCATATTTCTGTATAAGTTGAATGAATTAGAAAACAAAATCATGATTATTGGTATAATCCACAGAGTCTGAGAGTTTTACTAATAAGTTTTATAAAATCCCCTTCCACGTCTGTTTGTCCCGTTTGGAATGACTGTCGTAAAAGCTGAGTCACTTCATAACTCAGTTGTAAACCGACTTTTACTGCATCCTCCAAAATTAACAGATACTAATGAACAGTTTTTATTAAGAAATAAATTAAATTTGATACTAATTCGGTTTTTACAACTCAATAATAATAAACCAGCAGATTGGTTGTCTAACGACTATTTAATATCAACTTAGCACCTCAAACGAATTTTAATGGGATGAAAATTTCCTTAAAAGAAAACCTAATTAGCAGGTGTTACATTCCTAATAATCATTAAATTAGCACTGAAAAGAACCGGCTCGGAATAAAATATACATGAAGGTGAAATATTACCGGCGAGAAGTCAATGAGCAGGAAAATATCTGCAGTGGTTTCAGGGTCAGCGGATCAGTCATTACATCAGGAGTCTCAGGGGTGCGCCCTTGGCGAGGGGAGATAGTGAAATATATGACGGCGTATTTTCCTTCACACTTATCTCTAAATCTCGCACTATTCCGCTAAGCCGGACTTCCTGCCTATCGCACTTTCCACACACGGCAACGCGACAAATTCTCCTTACAACCTTTACTCAAAATCCCACCGTTTCATATTCGGGCTGTACTAGGCAAATCAGTTTTCAAACATTTAGAGGAGACGCGCCTAATATCAGATAGTTTCTTAATTTCGTATTGTGGTGGTTAAAAGCAGTGTTGTATAGTATTTGAAAAATATGTATTTGAAATAAGTACTTGAAATGAATTAAATATTTTATAATTAAAAAAATTTTTTTTTAAGTATTTTATGCATTTATTTCAAATACTCCTCAAAAGTAATTTATACATATTTTAATACATTAAATACTTTTTTAATATAAAATACTAATTGTCAATATTTGAAATATATAAGTATTTGAAATACATATTAGCTATCCGCTACACGTATAATTCGCAGAATAAAGATTATTTTTTAGGATACAAAGACCTAATTGCCATTGGTTATATATAATAAACTCTAGAAGAATGTTTATTTTAATTATATGTTTTTAACTTTTTTTATTAATTTTATGTGAAATAATTAAAAGTATTTAATATAGTCACAAGAATTTGAAATACGAAACAGTATTTGAAATACGAAAGGGTATTTGAAATACGAAAGAGTATTTGAAATACTTAAAAGTATTTTAAATGCAATATTTTAGTATTTGAAATACTGAATATTTCAAATACAAAAAATATAATGTATTTTGTACTACTTTTGTTTGGTATTTTGTACTTTATATGTGAAGTACTCTTTTTAATTCTTTTATAAAACACTCTATTTAAGTAATGAACGATAGTTGCAAACTTAAATCTACTTATAAGTAAAGCGGTAAGTGAAAGATTCCGGTATTATCTTCGGAGCACAGCGTCTTTCTGTTAAATGACAGCACTAAATGTTTTAACGGAAAATGAAATAAATACGCAATAAATTTATTTAAAAACTGTTTGAGTACATAATAAAAAAACCAAAACCGCATATCGAGGATTTTTTTCTGAAATTATTATGTACGTTAACATTTTCTTAAAAGCAAAATTTTATAAATAAGCCATACATGTCACGTTTAATCAATTCAATTCTTTAGCATGAGGGATATATGTCAAGATTATTTCACGAATGACTACAATTCAAACAAAATTTTTCTTATCAACAAAATGTAACCATAACTTCCAGTGCCTAAATATTACTGTGCTTATTTATTACGCAGAAAAATAGAAAATGACACAATCTGATTGACCAAAATTTGTAATGAGGTGAATAATCATTGTAAAAAGTTTATCAAAAACTTATTATTGTAAAGAAATGTGTTTTATAAAGTTATTGTGATAATAAACTCTGCTTCTTTAAAATGTATATAATGCACATATATTGTCAAGTAAATAAAAGATTAAAAACTATTACTGTTCACAAAATAATAGACCAATCTTAAAAAGTATCCGAAATTAGGCGACTTTTCTCTACTAATGGAAACAAAAATGAAGAAAATAGATTCAGTCGATAATAGTCTCTCTTTACTTTACAACCTTTGCTCAGAAGATAATAAAGAACCTTCTCTTTAGTTAATGAAAGGAATGTTTTATTTCAATTCTCATAAGAGTCTTTCTCAGGGTTATGTCGCCCGTAAAACCTTTTTAATAATTATTGTTTTGAACTAAATGTGAGCAATTCTGTCGTAATGAGAGATTGGTATATTGTGGGGTTTTAGCTGGGTATTGGTTTCTGTTGTGGAAGTTGACTGATGAAGTGTGAACTATGTGACAAAGTGAGTTAGAGGTTCTTTCAGCAAAGCGGAGCCTTAGTTAATATTCGTAAATTGTGCGCTTGAGGAAATCTGTGTTAACCAGCTCCGCAATCTCATTCCAACTCCTTGGGAAGTTGGCAGTGTCTGTTAATTCCTTGAGTACTCCATTGCTGGTGATATTAGTATTGAGTATTGATGAAACAGAGGGTATTCTCCGCCGGCTCAGTTGCCGGCTGGCCTCAATTGTTCCTCAGGTGAGCTGAGAACCATCCCTCATCAATTAAACAAATTAATACTCTGTATTTGCACACCGTACCGCAGACCCTATTCGCCAATGAGACCGTTGACTTACAACCTGCCTAATAGCCTACAGCTCGAAGAATGGGACGCTACGCAAACATAACTCTGGTCATGCCATTCCCACAAAAACACACCTTTAACCGTTGTCCCATATCCAAATTGAACAGAATACTTTTATTTCGTACTCGAGATATCTCACCAGTCATTCAGCTTTTCAATTTTTTTTTCTGTTTATAATACCGTTATCAGTGTCTGGACATTTGACGTGCTTGTTTTTGTATAATATTCAGAGTTTATGGGGTTAGATATCGATGAGATTATAATTCACGAAAGAATTTTTTTTATCTAACGATAAGGATGCGATACGATATATTTCTGCCTCTCTTTCAATGTTTACAAAATTCAGTCATAGTCATAGTTCGGTCGTAGTTAGTGTTCGTAATATAGTTGTCAGTTTAATCTTAGTTGTAGTTTACCCTTAATTCGGTTGTCACCTTACTACGCTGATTGACGTCTGTCAATGTCAGGCACAAATCTGTTTAGTTTTTAATTCAACTGCCAGCCCTAGAAGTTGGTGAGTCTGTCCGTAAACAAATCCACAAAATTTCCAGTAAAAGTCAGTTTTCTAAAAGATTCGGTTTTGGTTCTAAGTTTTGTTGTTTGTAAAATTTAAGATTTATTAATCAGGTGTGTATAAAATGTAAATAAATTATAAGTTATGCAAAAGTAAGTGTATGCATCCCTAATCGTGTTCCAATTGTATCTGTTATCATCATCAATCAGTCAGTACAGTAAATTACCATCACCATCTTAGCTGGGAAGAAATATCCCTCGTGTTACAATTTTACCCATTGGAACTATATCTTGGTTCTCCAAATATCTTTTTTTCTGCCGCCTAAGGGCTACCGACAACTTAAAAATCTGATTTGAGGTTCAACTCTCAGTTTCGTCAATTTTGAACCAAATTAAATATCGCTGTATCCGAAAGATTCGGAATCGACTACAAGCTGTAGGTCACCTGCTGAGGCTGTTGGCAAATAAAACTTATCACTCTTCAAACACCCTAAATATTTGAGACGCAGTTCCATCAAGAAATGTTGTACCAGAATTGATGATGAAACTATCTATCTAAGGGCTTATATACACCTGAACGCCATGTACCTTCCTAATCGAACCAAACAGGTTAACAACATCCAAGTATATTTTTATTTAACGACAAATCACACAAACTGTCTGTCGACGAAACTTCGACCAGCAATCTCTGATTATGAGTGACATCGCAGCAAGTTAGGAGATGTTCGCAAACCCGCTCAACAACTGAGTCGGCATGAAACTACAATTACCATAAGCAACTACAATTATTATATGCAATTGAAGGATGAGATGGGGAAGAAAAAGCTTAATGAGGATTATGATTCCATCACGCCGTATCCTGGGGCATCGGACGAAGAGCCTACAGTGTCCCCGTTATCTTTGCGCTGTCGCCCGGAACTCCGGTCGTATCGACTTTTCCGGGATGTGAAGTTGGCGATGACGACGTGCAACTGACATTTGGAAATGACACGTCCAGCCGGCACAGGTAACGAGCTCGCACTTCCATCCAAATTGTGTTAGACATTTCCCAACTGCCTGGATATCCAGCCCGACGTTCCACAATTATTTATTACTTCTCTCACACATGCACGACTGCAACACGACATCACGTTCCGAACTTGTTTCAATTCTTTACCATCTCACACAAAATAAAAAAGGTATTGTAAATATTTCTTTACTTCAGTTAGTACCAAAATGGATAATCATCCGACAATATGCTGTTTCAATAAGAAACTTCTTAGGTTATATTTCAAGATGGTTAATGATTCGAAGAGAAGTTCTGTAATATTGTGGAATTTCTCTTTCTGGCCGTGGCCTGTGGTAATCTACTGTTGTTGCAATCCGAAGTTCACAGCTGGCTCATATCTGATTCAGTTATAATCAAGCGCGGGCACTATTGAATCTATTATCTGGGAATTAAGCTGAGTACAGAATTAATGCCATGTTGGTTTTATCTCGAATGAGGAAACCTAACAAGCTTTGTTTACATATGTATCTACCTTCAAGAAACAACGAAGAATTGAAAAGGGAAAACTTAATCTTAGTTAAAATAATCGTAGTTATTATGAATTAAGAATACTAAATACAAAATAGTATTTCAAGAAATTAAATAATCGCCTTTGTCAAATGTAATAAAATTTTGGTTGAAATATGTATCTATGTAATTATGATATGGACTATAAACAATAATCTCCCGGTTTTAAGGATTAAAGTTATTAACTAGAAAATGGTGTTTCATGGAAAGGTTTTAAAGCCAATGATGAAATAATGGAATCGCAGAATTTGTAAATTGTAGAAGCTTCCTGGGAATTGAAAAAATTCTGCATGTTTTGAGATTTGAGTTTTGCGTAGTAAATTTATGCTAAATCTATTGAAATCTAAATTGTATTTTTGCAACTGCTCGGTAAAAAACGACACAATAGCAAAAATCCATTCAATTTGTGGCTAGTTTAGTGAATAAACTGCTTAACAAATAAAAACGTCAATTTCCCATTGAAAATTGCCAGCTTGTTTTGTGTTAAACATGACGCTAAAATAAATTTTATGCGGTATTGTGTATGGCTACATGCCCAATAAATTATTGTTGTGATTTAAATACCAAATTTCACCAGGCTTTATACCAAATTCTCTGTAGCAGTAGATTTAGAAGGCCTGTGAAAATAACAATATTAACGAAACATTCAAATCTAAATACCTTATTCATCCCGAACCGTCAAGATATTTAATTTTCCCATGACATTCAATAAAATTCATCTAAGCTTTAAAATTTAATGATGCAAATAAATAACCTGCACTACGACTGCATCTCTAGAAGAAATAGGGCTTAAAGATGATACTGAAAGGAAAAAGGGAACATTATTTCATCTCTAGTTAAAGTATAGGTTACCTTAAACCTCGGTTAATACAATCAAAGTCATTAAAAAAATACATTATTTTCTATTTCGATGCGACAATTTTCTATTAAACAGCATGTTACCTAGAGGTGAATAAATCGGCCCTTAGAATATAGCAATTACTTAATGACAGCAAACTACGCATTTTATGCATTTCTCTTTTCAGTTTCTAATTGGCTTTAAATATGCATACAAATATATTCCGTAGGAAGTTCCCTCATTGGTGTTTTGTAATGTGACCCCGGATGATTTGGTAAAACTTGGGGACGGGGACGAATTGTGTTAGATGAAAAGCAGTAAACACTTCAAAAGTATGTCCTTTGTCTCCGCATAGCTGTTTTGTACTTTATTGAAGTTGGGTCCAGATTTGCATTGTTGCACATAGAGAGCAAATGAGAAACAGTAAACAGTTTGAACTTATGTGCCTTTGTAAAGATTATCCCCAACTTTTACCATGCTGTTTCGTCCAAAGACTTCAAACAGATAGAACGCAGTCGCAGCTGCAGTTTATCCATTATGTACTTTGTCAAAGTCATTTAATAAAAACTGAATTCATCGAAGTATTTTCGTATTCCTTGTAACACAAATATATAATTTACTCTATGGGGATTTTAAATGGGAAAATCGTTGACAATTTTCCATAAAACAAAAACATCGAAAATTTTTATCAAAATAAATATCACAAGATCTCCCAATTTTATCAGTAAAACATTTAATTTTCACAATTTTTTTTGCGTAACAACAAACATGAGAGCAGACTGCACTTCGAAGAAGAGTGAAGCTTAAATATAAAACTTTATTTCAGAAAATCAGAGAGTTCGTGTCGTATTTGATGAGATAAATTTCAATAATAACGGAAAAACAAATAATATTATCATAATTATTTTTAAATATATTGATAGTTATCAACAATAATAACTATTTATTTACTTGGTAACGGAAATTTATCGGTGTATTGGAATTTTATTGTAATTAATATAACAAGAGTCATGAATGTATTGGACAAATTTATGAATAGTTGTTACGTAGTAGTAGTCAAACGAGTGTCAAAAATGACAAGAATCATTTTTGACCAGAGTTGTCGTTAGTCCGCAGGAATTGTGAGTAAATTTTACCAATTAAATTCGTAACTCAAATTTAATTCGCTTGATTATTTCACGAATGACAACATTTGAAACATGAAATTTTACATACCAACAAAATATGACCATGGCGATTGCTACAGTGGGTTTATAATTTTTTTTCACAAAAAAAAACTGCATATTTCTCTCAAATGAAACATTCTGATTGGATGAAAATAACGTGTGTGAAATAGTCATATATTATTATAAAAAAGACGATTGAAAATTCTCGACTATATGAAAAGTGTTGCTTGGAAACACCACGACACCAAATGTCGAATGTTATTTCCTAAAGACAACTAGCCAGTAATGTGATTTGAGTTAAGTACGTTCAATTATTGAATTCGGTGCACTCTGAGTTATCACTACCAGTTTCATTTCGAATATCTACTTAAAGCATACAGACTCAGAGATAAATTACCGATTAATTTATGTAGTCGATACTATGCTATACTGACTGTTCAAGTATATAGAAAAAAATAACGAAACTCATCCAAATATTCCACGGTTCGCATATTTGTTCACCTTGGTTATAGATAATTAACCGCTGTAAAACGTGGTAACTAAGGACTAAGGAAATTCAGGCATTTTTATTGGTTTATTACCTAATGAATGATATAGTCAGTAGAATACTGTTTCCAATTTCAAGATATTTGAATCACGATTGGTTAAAAACTAGTTGAAATTTATCTCAAAAAATTGATCATTTTTATTTGGGTGATGTATAGATTCTAAATTTTTTAACAAAAGTTTGATATCTGTTACCATTCACGAGATATTGGCAAATATTGAGAGACATTTAATCTTTACGGACTTTTTGTGTAATTTGAAAAATATTTTCAACTTTATCTTTTAAACGGTTAGAGGTAGGAATTCAATTTTCAGGATCCTAAATTCTTCATACTTTTTTGTATATAAGAGAAAATTTTTAGATTGTTACTTCATACAATAGGAAGTGCATGATATAAGAAAAATAAAGAGAAAAAGGACGAAACGGAGGAGCAAGTCCACCGCCGGACAAAACCCAATGACCCGCAAGAATGTCATTTGGCGACTTCTTTACGACCTGGCCCGACACAGCCGCTCAACTATCGGAAATGTAATTTGAAATTTCAATTTTAACTACGAGCATTGTTTTGTGCCTGGGCAATCGGAAGTTTTGCAGTTGCGAAATGGCGTCATTCCAAACTCGCTAAACACTAAACGATTTCTAACGCGCTGATATATACTTCACACAATGGATATTGCCAGCATAGTTATCGTCTATTAAATTTTAGAAAGGAATGCGCCGTACTGCGATTTGAAAATTACATTTTTCCACCTTACGACTTCTTATTTCAGACTGGAACAACGTTCGGTATAAAGTAACGGTTTAAAACTCACTATATAAGTTCTAATTTTTTATAGAGAATTGTAATAGTATTTTTTTTAATCTAACGAAAACTGATACGTTTCCGTTGTGTTTTTAAACTGGACAGTGTATTATTCCGGTATTTTAATGTAGTTTCCAGATTACGAAAAATGACAGTCTGGGAATATCTTTTGCGGCCTGTAACAAAGTATTCCCGTACAGAACCCACTGAGTCCATGTTTTCCGTAAAACAAAATACAATCATGTATATATATATCATGATTATTGAATATAATTTCCCTTAACGTATCGTTATTGTACTTCCATTTTTTAATAACTGACTACTACCATAAATTTTCATTTTAAAATTCTTACTAGTACATCTACAAGAATAGAGTGAATATCAGCCAATAGGAATAAATATGACCGGCAATAAGGCGCGTCTTAGGATAAAGCAGGGATCCTGAGACGCTAGCACTCGGGTACATATATCTGCTCTGGATTGTGATCTAGTTTCAGTGGGTCAGGAATTAGAGCACTCAGAAATGTTTGTTCTAATTATTGGTTTGCTGAAACCAGAGCACATTCTGGATCAGATTTCGCTGCTATGGATTGTGGTTTGGTTTCAGTGGGTCAGGAATGGAGCATTTTAATGCTTTTACTCTACTAATTCTTGGCCTTCTGAGAATAGAGCACATTCTGGAGAAGATTTGACTGCTCTTGTTTGCTGAACCCTGAAGAAGGTTTTTCTAGGTTTACGTTCAGTATTTTTTAGTATTTCCTTTTGATAGCAATTTTATATTTTGATTTTGTTGATTATTAAAATTTTTGTCCCCAAGGAAAATTTGAAAAGTCGGCGCACGTGACTCGTCCTCCATTGTCCACCACAAGGTAAAACAGTTTTTACTACTGATAGGAGAAAATAACTGGCGAATTGTTTAGCCAAGTCTGTCACCTTGAAGCTTTAAAGTGTTACCTAATTTGTAAAATATTTACAAGTTAGCTATCAGTTTTCCATGTTAAAAGCTTGTCAGTGTTTTCCGTGGTGAATAACGGTTCAAATAAATGACGATTTACAAGTGAGTACCAAATACCAAATTAAATATGTTTTATAAGTTATTTTTCCTTTAACATGCAGTTTTTAGTGTAATTTCAGTTAAAGGGAACATGAGGTAAAAATGAATGGGCATGAAATGATGCGAAGGCATTTCATTGCAGGCAACATCGAATGGGAAACTTGGGAAGTAATATTAAAATTTCAAGCTTTAGTGTGGCATTGAAAAGCTCGATAATAATTTAATGAAGTTGGAAGTTTGTTAGTGTACGAGAACACACTCTTGTACTCGCCATTTATAATTCATAGCCCGCTACATAAATTATTGGTATTTTTATATAATGCTAGTTTAGGGCAAACTTCAGTGTGTATTGTTCGTGACAATATTATCTATAGGCTGATACGATCAGCATGTTTTGTATACACGTACATGTTATTAATAGCTACATGCAAAATCAGTATTCGAGTTTAATTTGCTTTAACTAAAGCTCTAAAGGCATCATTTTGACTACCTACAAAATGTTCACCGACATAATACATTATTAATATGTCAATTGACATTAACAAGAGCAACTGACATTTCAATACGGCATTACAAAGGTGAAGTTTCATTGTTTGAGATCATATACGCTTTAACGATATCAAAAATCAATTCATGCATACGTACATCATCATCTCTTTTTACCAATTACAGGGTTTGTCAATTTTAATTTTAGTCATAAAGGCATATTTATACAAAGCTTTATACTAGATTGTAGTGGATTTCAAACAACTTAAACAGTAATGTTTCATTTAAACATATGAAATCAAAATTAATATTCCATGTTTCTTTAAGAAACTACTCGGACACAGTGGTATATTTAATAGGATAAAAATTGGTGAAGTAAGGATGCCTCAGATCTCATATCGCTCAGTTCAAATAGGATTAAGTGAGCAACCGTTGCCCGTAAGATATTTTATTTAGTTACTAATTAATATTATTGTAAGAGGGGGAGAGATGGACTTTTGGTCTTGAAAATACTTTAAAGTGATATCTCTCTTAGAGAATGTTAATTTTGTTGTTCAGAGACTATAATCCAAGAGTTACTTTAAAAAATTGGAAAAAAAAATTTGTACCTATACACACAATTAGTTAATTACTATTTCGGTAGGTTTAAATTATTTATGCACATAATTTATAAACATGCGCATAAGGCTTTTAAGGTAATCTAAAACCTCTACTCTGAGGACAGATGGACTACCTATGCTGAAGAATTAAATTGTTAAAAAGATCAATTCAACTGGTAAACAAGACAAAACCTTTAGCACAGAAAAGTATACGATCTAGTTGCTATTCTATGAGTTCTAAAGAACTGTTGTTAAATGGTTAATCAGAGGGCGATGATAACGAAGAAACTGAAGATTATGAAAACGAATAAGCAGGATGCAAGGAAAATTATTTTAAAAAAAGGTTAACAAAGGATGATTGGATAAAATGGGTAATTTGTGATCTCTATTTGCACGAAGATATAACATATGACAAATGACAATAATCTGTTAACCAGTACATCTCCTCATAACCTTGATTCCTCTCACCTTTGTAGTGGAGGAGAATTGGACTTTTATGAACAGGAATAAATTATTTTTTTTTTGTTTCTAGAACATTTTTTCGTAGATTGTCTTAGTAGCGCAAAAGTACATTTTATAAATATACCAATGTTTTAAATATTATTTAAGTATTAAACGCTTATGTTCATTAGCGGACATATTATTTCTGCTTCTTTTTTACTTATTCTGCAGCTAACTACTTTTCGAAAATTTAAATAATTTTATATTCATTTACTACTGTGGTTTTTTTCAAAATAAATAATAGGTGTGTAATATATCAATGCTATGGTAATGAATGAATGTTTTAAATTGAAACGAACATTAAAATCCCTACTTTTAATAGTGTTGGTAGTTCTTCAGACGAGGTTCTTAATCCATTGTGTAAAAGTAGTAACACCATGTATTGCATCTTATATTGTAAAGAAAATGTAAATTTAAAATTCCTGGGCGTCATCAAAGTCAACTGAGCGGTTCTTCATTGAGGTCGCTACAATATGCGGATAATCGAGTCGCCTGTGACAGCTGAACATAATTCTATAGGCAGAGACTCCCCAGGGCTCGAGGGATGTTGCATATAAAAGTATCCCCGTCCTTACGACCCTTATATTATAAATAGTGAATGCACGCATCATTCGCGCGATTTGAACCCCGCACTGACACCTCAGGGTGCGTAACTTCTGATGGCTTAATCACTAAGGGAGTCATTTTGGTTACACACAACCCCAAGACCATTTGCGCAACAAAAGGTATTTACCAAACCGGCAAACGAAGGGACGGCCTGAAATTAAATTAAAAATATATGCATACACGAATTCTTAAAAGGATATTTTTTCAGGGCATTTATTTTTTACGAGCCATTATTGTACAACTTACAGGTTATCTAAGTGTTACGTGGGTAAAGTACGTCGATTGCACAGTAAGAGAATTTTTAATTTATTGAAATTACGTTAGCAGTACAAATAGAACAGAATTAATCATAATTAATTTAGTTTTATTGGGCTTTAAATAGTTTTAATTTATTATTTAGAGTTTGACAGTTTGATAAAGCTGTTTTTATGTTCTGTAGTTGGCCTATTTACTAGCGATGTGTTAATTAATTTTGTGTAGTTTGTAATCGAAAAACAGTCGAAAAATGGTCGTAGAAAAAGTTGTATAGTAATTACGCACTTGTGGCATTACAAACTCGTTACTTCGCGGCTTTACCACTTCGAGCGTAATATGCATCTTACAACCAGTCGGAACAATACCGCATAATTATTATAAAAAAGATGTATTAGATGAAATAATATCAATATATATTCTGACTAAAGGGTTATGTGATCAAATTGTGATTTTTACATTATATGATACGGGACAAAAAAAACCCATATGAGAAAATAAATATTAAAATATTGGGGAAGGCAGACTGGGAGCGATAGTCATATATTCCTTCTCCAATACATTTAATTACTAAAATCTATATTATAGCAAATTATTGTTTAGTTTATATTATTGTAATTAGAAACTAAAGTGGTTAGATTTTATATTTTATAACTTATCTACTGAAATTTGAATATTGTCACATACCCTATTGTACTGTTTATAAAAATAATAAAAATAAATTCTTGTTCTTGCCGTATGTCTGACTAGTTTTGCACTTCGACAATCATCTAAATTAACTGGAACTCGCGTAAGCGAAAAAGAATTCATACATTTAAAAATGTTTAGAATGGACTGGTATTTGTAATTTTAATTTATATACATTTTTTTTGGGAGACATTTGAGTGCAACCGGGACTTTTTGTCCCAAAATCAAAACATTTCCGTCAAAATCGCAATGTCTGACAACCCTGCTTACAATTCTTATTACCTAATATACTATTAGAAATGAAGGATTGGTAAGTAATTTCGTTTATTACTTATCAACTGAAGAATTAGTAAACAAATAGCAATAATAAATTTTATTCAAATGTTATATTTGAAGATTTTGATGCTCTCAGCAAGAAAAAACGTAGAAAAGTATTTGAATTGAAGTTCAGAAGATGAATCCTTCTTTGGAAAGTGAAAACGGCGTTTGCACTATTTGTCTGAACAAAGGCGGCTCTATTAGATTTTTTGACGGATGCGGAACAATCGATTTGCATTGTGGCGAATAGGCATTGAAGCGACTTTTTGTCACAGTGGCAATCCTTCACTGCGACTGGAATTGTTAGGACCCTCGTCAACACGGCGGGGGGCGTGCTGTGACCCTATTGTGCAGCGTGTCACTGCAATCGGTTCTTCATCCGAGTGAAGTCAGGTAGATCGGGCTTAATCACTAACCGCCAAGGAGAACACCACGCAATACGACCAAAATAGATATTTACGATGATACAACCATTCATTTTTCAACCACAATTCACAGTAGCATATAGTTCCATTATTATTATATCCTTTTTATCGATATTATTATTAGGTTGTATGTATACTATAATTTTATTTTTTATTATTATTGTTATTCCATTATAAGTATGAATATTTTATAAAAATTACTTAACATTATTAATTAATAAATTTTTAATGTATTTAATTATAAATTTAATAATACAAGTGAAATTTATCTATATTAAAATTAATATTTAAAATATCACAGAACATAAATGTAATAAAATAGTAAAATATAGGAACTTATAATAGTATTTTACATAATTCGCAAATGACAGGCTTGAATCAGTAAAACTTACTTTGAATATATTGCAGGGTTGCATAAGAATCCAAAAAAATCAGATTTTTTTGACATATGTAAATCAGAGTTTATTTATTTAAATCTGATTTTTTTGATTTAAAAAAATCTATAGTATAATTTCAAAAACGTGTTTCACAAAATTGCACTTATTATCAAAAGAAAAACGTATTGTAAAGAATAAGTAAAAATTTGAAGAAAGAATAAAAAACTACAATAAAATCCGTTTATATCGATACCGCTTATAACGGCGAAGTTGTGATCACTTGTTTATACGGTAACATTTTTTTTTACTTTTATCAGTTACAACGACTTCCGACTATATGCAATATATGCAATTAAACGCGGATTATAAGACTTTAACATAAGATTTTAAAAACTTGCGGCTTCTCTCTCTCCTGATATATTTAGAGCTGAAGTCCAAGAGTAAAAACTTGTTCAAAATTAAATTCTACATCACATGTCATAATTGATTTAACAGCTCGCCTGCAATATGAAATTTTTTAATTATAAAATGTAACATTTTCATTCAAAATCAGACAACCATGGAAATAAAAGAAAATATTTATGTGACAGTTTAGTGAAATATCACTGATTTATTATTCTTATTGTAAGTATGTCATGTCATTAACTGTCACAAGTGATACATAATTTTTTTCTTTTATTTCCACGGCTGTTTGATTTTGAACGAAACTGTTACATTTTATATTCAATAAATCTCGTATTGGAGACATACTCTTGCATCAATTATGATTGTATCTGGGGTAGAATTTAATTTTGAACAACTTTTTACTCTTGCAGTTTTATTCTAATCAGGAGACAGAGTAGGTACCCGCAATTTTTTGAAATCCCATGTTAAAATGTTATGTTCAGTGTTTCGTTGCACACACTGTATAGCGACGAAATTTCTGGGATTCCTTTAATTTCGTTAAAATCGGATTTAAATAAATGTAAGACATTTCAAAGTAAATTTAACAAAAAAACAAACATTAGTGCAAAAAAACTGAAAGTATTGCCACATTGTAACAATACCCACACACTTTTTCCCTAAATTTTCATAAATCTGGAATGTTAAATAACAGTTGCAGATCAAGTGATTTAAATCAACGATTTTTTTAAAATCAATGGGATTTAAATATGATTTAAATATTGTGTTAAAAAAATTTCTATAACATTTCCCTGTTGAATATCTAGTTCGAAAAAATGACGATTTACAGTTGAGTAACACTTATTATTGACAGTTATCAATTTGTTTAAATTTTATGTATTAGCAAGAATAATTATTTTTTGTGCGCATCAGGTAAATTCAATTTTCCAGGTTTAAGGTATTTCTATTTGGACAATGGAAGCTATTTAATATGAGATTTGTTGCGTTGGCATGTTTTTGTGAAGGTACAATAGCTTCCGGACTTTTTGAAAATTTTATGTTAATGAAACTAATCAAATTTAAAGACACAACATCTATGCAGGAAGCAAGTTTTGTAATAGTACACAAGAGACTCCTTAGCGAAATAGCACGCCGGATACTTTTCTTATGGACTTGTTTTTAATTACTAAATTAGCTAATTAAATGATCCCGCCTGTTAGTAAGTAGTGAAAGATAATACAGCAGGTATTCCAATGACAAAAATCTCTAAATAGAACATTTAATTCAGGCGTAATTACACGCCAGTGCACAGTCTTTTTATTAATAAACTTTTTCAGAAAGCTTCTATTCACATGCTGTGATAAATAACGAAAGTTTCAAACATGCCCGAAGATCTGAAACATTCAAATAAATATTCATTTCGCAACTTTTCCTAAATGTCCCGCATTATGTTCTGTACGTGGGCTGAGCAACTTTCCAAGTCTTTTGCTTCTTTTCTCTGTGTAAAGAGTTAATATTTGGTTTGCTTCTCAATTAAACAAAATTATTAACTCGCCGGTGGAAAAGATTTTTCTCTTTGCTCCCTTTCAAAACACTAATGATATACAAATTCATCAACTTCCTTCATCAAATGAATAACACGAAAACAATAAAAAAAAACTCATCTTCATGCTACCACCTTCAAAAAGATTATTATCAACAATTTGTTAATATTCAGACAAAATCAGAATATACGGAATTAATCTAAGAAATTATTTGGGAAGTAAATAATACCTCTCGTTTCACTAAATACTTGTAAAAATTTGATACCTAGAATAGTATATTATATAACAAGTACGGAATTAATAATATTTGTCCAAAAAAACAGTTTGTAGACCGAACCACAGTCAAAGTTTCCGATTTCGGGGTTGACGAATATACTATTCCAAACGAATTGTAGACTATATTTTCTTTAGTATTTAGTGTTTGAAAACAATTCCTTTTTTTTCAAGAATTTTAAACGGGTAAATAGAAAAGCTAGTAGATTTTATTATTCTGCAAAATGTGTTCATTCTACAATAAATTTCAGATAGAGCAGAATATTAAAATATAAGGTACAGAAGGTGACTTATTTCAGCACGAGTTCGAAATTCGGAAACGATCCACGTAGTTGCGAGAGGACGTATAAACCAATACTTGACTGATTTTTTGTCCGTTGCCTAAATTTATTTCGTTCATTTAAAGCAGTCATATCAATCCGTGATAACAATGTCACCAAAAAGCTCATTTTATCATCATTAATCTTAAGAGAATATGTTTTTGTAATAGCGAAATAGAGAAAATACTGAAAATCGACTCTTTTTTAAAAGTATGCACACTTTCTATTTGTATTTAGATTTAACAATAGGTAACAAATAATGAAATAACCTATGTTCTAATAAGTGCGAAATACTAAATTTATCTCAATTAGAACATACGTTTAGAGACCAAGTTGATGGAATGGACCTTTACAGATGCCTTTGGAAATGATTGGATCTGCAATATGGCCAATCACGTACCTAAAAATGAATGACAGTTGAGATGGTTTAATTTCCCTGTGTTTGAAAGCGGGCAGCGAAGTGGGCCGGACCGGACGGTCCGCTAGTTCAACTAATGGGTCTGAACTATTAGCGCGACTACAATGGCCAGCAATTGCACAGCACATTGTGTGGCGAGCAACCCACCTACTACACTACCAAAGTTTTAGCTGATTTCACATACGAGATGTGTTAGAATTATCAAAATCTCCACTCCACACTACAGACAACAGTTGCTATATTACTTCAGTCCTAAACACCAGCTTTCATTTTTTTAATAAACGAATTATTTTAGTTTGTACTTCTATAAAATACTGGAGGATTACAACGATAAATTCTAATGACTAGACTTTATCTAATCATACTGCAAACCTACTTCCGTTACCCACATAATTTTCTGCTACCAAGTAAATAAATAATTGTTATTGTTTATAAATGTCCGTGTGACAGTTAATTAAAGTTTCAATATTATAATAATTAAATTGTTTTATTTTGCGTTATCTTTGAAATTTATCTCACCAAATAAAATATGACCTCTCTGATTTTCTTAGATTAACTTTTATTTTTAAGTACTCATTTTTGCTTTTCAGCAAAATAACTCAAACAAACTGACATTAGGTAACAGCCCTCCTCCTTTTGTTCCTGTGTAAAATAAAAGTTTATCGATAAAATCAGAAAGTCTTGTAGTAGTAGTCTGATAAATATTTTATACTCAACAAGTATATTAGTTTGTTTTTTCACTACTAGCCTAAACACCCACCGTTATTAACTTTTATTTGACATGATAAATTGTTTTTCAATACCGTTTACTTCTTAGCCATAGTCACCTTCGTCAATAATAAATTAATATTAACTATCAACCATTAATTTTCACTTTTTAAGGAAACTGAAGTCTCCAAATTCAAATACTGTTTAAATCATTTAACTCAAATAATTAAATATGCCATCCAAATTAAATAATTAGGTAAATCAAATAAAACCGAATAAAAAATCAAAAGTGAATTAGACAAAATGAAACGTGAAATATAAAAAAAGAGACAGCCTACTTTATTTTGTGAATATTAAAAAACAAATTAATTTCCATGTCAAAATGTTTGTTATTGTTATTGAGAAGACCATTATTGACCAGCGCCTTACGTCCCTCGATTGCTTCACACCTCGGAACACAACTTGGCCAATAATGATAGTCTTCTCAACCTTGATGAACAATGTACTACTACATTTTTAACTTTTGCACATACTTGTATCCTAGGACAGCAGTGGTTGACGAGCTCTGACTCGAACTAAGCGGAGTGTGATATCTGGAGTTCGAATCTCATCGTTACCAATCTTTAACCAAATAAAAATAGTACTGTGTCCAAGTGATTTGGAACACACTATAAACTGTAAATCTCTTGCATAGGCTTTAGGTTCACAACGCTTTCACCAAAATGCAAGTAAAATTGTCATGGACCGGGTTCACTTCTCATTGTCAGTTCCATCTGTGGACATAACTCTCCTAAAGTTGTAGCGCCAATAGTGATGATGACTAGATGAGTATTTATTGTTGAATGTAATAGAACAATCAAAGTACTTGTAGTTGTAATGTCGCGGCTGATGGTTTGAGAAATAATGAGTCGTCCTGTGAGACGAAATGACTTTTTGCTTGTTGACAGTTAGAGCACGATAAAAGCATTGCGGTCTGGAATATCAAGAAACGATCCCCTACTTCGTCGGCAGTGTCGAGTGTCACAAACAATATGACAGCAGCGGAAACAAAGCTCTTAGCCCACACCGAGACACGCATTACACAGTTTTTCACGGGATTTAATTACTTAAACGCGATATCTGTCGTTATGGGACGACTTGAAAGCTCTGCTGCCCTCCTTTCAAATCTGCTGTCGACGAAAATTAAACCTACCAAGATTTTTCAACAGAGACAAATTATCACCACCAATAGATAGTCAATAAGAAACCACCAAATCGTAATATAATAATTTGTTTCATTTACTTAATAATTTAAATTCTTGAGATTACCAGGTAATTTATTATAAATTTGAGCAGCAGTGAATTTTGTTCTTCAGCAATGTTTTTTTTTTCTTTTTCGTGATTACTATTGTTACAACTATTGTAATTGTAAATATGTTCAGTTTTGATTAATTTAAGCTTAAAATATTTTGATTGAAGACCTATTTTCATTTCTTGGCTTCAAAAAATGTATTCTTATCTCAAGTAACACAAGGACCATTTTTACCGTCCTTCACTTTGGTAAGAGAGGTATACGGAAGAGATCGTGCTTGAGTTTTTAATAAATAAGAAGGTTTGAAGTTCACAAAATTGGATTTCAACATTTTTACGATAACTTCTGTGACTGTACTTGTATGTGTGTGTTTAATTAGATTTTGACTACAATTGGTCAACTGATAGTAGAAGCTCAACGCTTATTTTCTAGAAAAATTCAATCGTAAGTTATGTATATATGTTATTATCCAACATACAGATTTTAACTTATCTATTTGCAATAATATTTTTGTATTTAACTTCTAGTTTAACAGATAAAAATTTATGAATTATATTTCTATCCTATTGACAAACAACGTACTAAATATCTCTTCGGAGGTAATTGTTTTTACAAGCATTAAATACAGATATTAAATTTTCATGGGAATCTGTGCATTTTTGTACTTTACACTATTATTTTGATACAGAGGAAATGAAATATTCATCATGTTTATGGGTATGAAAGTAAATTATTCATCATTTTGTATTCCTAAAGATAAAACTCACTGGTTACTGTTGTAAACTTAGCTCAATTTTTCTAGGTTGTGATTGGTTAAAAATATTTCGATCCTACCTTACTCAATTTTTTTTTTTTATAAAATAATATATACTACAGTTATCAAATTTAATGCACCTTCGTTATTTCATAAGTAAAATGTAGAAATATGAAGTGTTTTTACAGAAGAAAAAACGATTAATAGCATTGTATACGTTACGATGCTTCAATTGAATTTTATTTTTCTTTCACCCAACATTCCTAGCAGCAACAAGGCCTTAAATAGAAAAAACTTCTGTTTCATTGACCGAACAGTAATCATGAAATCTTTCTATTTTAGTTGTATTACCTAGGGCCATTTAAAATATAAATGGAATGTATTTTTTGTATGAAGCAATATTCCGTACATCAACGTCGGAGAGCTTATTGAACGCAAATTGTCGTTCATCGTGACAAATTTCAATAAATGTACAAAGCATTTCAGCGTGTCAATCGCCGTTGAAAAAGAAATGCATTCCATGTAAACTTCAGCTTCAGTCAAATTAAAAATGAAAATTGACGTTCTTTATCGGGATGCTGGCGACACTTTGCATTCGTCGCTCGATCTGCTGATAAATATTTCACCAGTGTAGGAGGAGAATTCGCTGAACTTGTCAACCCTGATTAGTAAGAAATATGGCGCAATCGATTTCCAGAACAAAACAAAATACAAGCACAGAATGTCAAAAGTTCAGGGTTACATGAAATTTTAATACTCGACCTGGCGGCTACTTCTTACAGAATTTAACACAATTAATAATACCACGCCTACTTCCCCTTTATTTCTCTATTTTTTAACTTTAATGAAAAACATGTATTGTGAAATTTAATAAAATTCATAAAGCAGTTTTTAAAAATTTTAAATTAAATTTTATTATTAATTAAAATTCGCATACACGTACCTCAGAATATTAATGAACAAAATAACAAAATCACTAAAAATTATTTAAACATATTAGGGGAGCCTACGTGTACATAAATACATTTTAGATATTACTACAAATGTAATTTTTATTTATTTGTCAAACAATTTAATTATCTATGACAATACCAGCCGAAATAGAATTACATATCAATCGCTATATCCAAAATCCATTTACTATAATTAATCACCAGTATTGACATTTTGACATTTTAACAGCCTACACAAAACCATATTTATGTATTTACTTTTTCTGAAGAAAATTCAGTATTGCATGGTCGTAATAACATACAATAAGTTCCGAACAAAAAACATGTAAATTATTTGTATATTTGCTGTGAAATAATAACCATTAGCAAAATGTTGACATGGATTTTATAATATTATTTGTTTTTTAGCAATTAATAGCTATTGTTATTTATTTTGCAAACATAAATTTATTTATTCACGTTGCAAAAATATTTGTTTTTGATTTTACAAAATGTAACACGTAAATTGTAATTTCGTCTAGTTATTTTTCTTTATAATGTGTAATCCTGGGATTACAGTAATCCAATGAGTAAATAGTTCTTTATCACGGTTAGCGAATGTAAACAGAAACACGAGAATTGTGCATACGGAATAGGCATACGTTCGCAACACAAAGAGGGTTGCTAATAAGTTTAGCATCTGCTCTTTAAACCTCTGCTAATTTCCGACATGGTTAAACTAAATACCGTTATTGCCTTCATATCTGAATTCACATTCACATCCAATACGCAGTTTGTATCTTTAATTAGGCTACAAGTTCTAGCGATTTAGTTATTTATTTATATATTATCCAACAGGAAAATAAAGAAAAGTGGCATGGGAACCATGTTTTGCCCCCTTTTGAAATTATATATGTATATTAACGTACTAGTGCGTAATATTTACTTTACACATTTATAAATAATTTATCTTAAATAAAACCATATTTCTGAAAAATAGTATTAACAAAAAAATAAATGTGTTTCAGTACTAGAAAAGAAAAATACTAGAACAAACACTGCAGCAAAAATTACTCCAGAGTGTGCTCTGATTTTAGTAGGCCACGAATTAGAATAAACTTTTCAAAATTCTTAAATTCTTGACCCACTTAAACCAGAGAAAAATCCAGAGCAGCCAAAACTACAACAGAATGTGCTCTGTTTTTAGTAGCCTACGAATTAGAGCAAACTTTTAAAAGTTATCTAATTCCTAACCCACTGATACCAGAGAGCACAACCCAGACCAACCAAAACTGCAGCAGAATGTGCTCTAGTTTCAGCAGGCTAAGAATTGGAGGAAATATTTCTGAGTGCTCTAATTCCTGACCCACTGAAACTGGAGCACAATACAGAGCACCCAAACCTGCTCTAGAATGTGCTCTAGTTTCAGCAAGCCAAGAATTAGAGCAAACACTTCTGATCAGATCTTTATTACTCATGTATGAGCATGAACCCCGATGCACCCATGTAGTCGTCGCCTATGCAATAGATACAATATTTTGCATATTGGGTACATCAACATCAACAACATTTGTCAAAACCATAACAACTGTCACTTTTTCTTAGTTACCAAAAAAAGATAAAATTCGGCGTTCTAACGCACCTGAGAGAAACCAAAAAAGTTCTAGATAAATATGAACGAAAAGATAAAACACAAAATGATTGAAAACCATGACACGCCCAGCAATGGATAATAAACTGTATATTTAGATTCATGTTTTTAATTATCAATTTCTTTATTGTAGTTTTATTTACCATCCATCACAATTTTATCTATTGTGTCATTATGATTGACGGTTCTTGAAATGTTTCGAAATTTAATTCTCATATTTAAGTGTATATTTACCACCCCATAACATCCCCTATTTCAATCATCCCGTAACGGTCTGTTCCAGACAGACTATAGAAATATAAAATATGATTATAACTCCGTTGATATATGTCCGTGGAGTACATTTTTTCTTCCCCCTGACTACAGGGTGGTTGCGTGGTTGCAGTGGCGGAAGCCTGATGGTTGTGGTTGGTGGTTGGGAGACAAATCGCCACGTGTGAAACGTCCCTAAGAGGGTGAGGTACTTAGCAAGGGTTAGGGTTGCGGTGAGGAAGATTCTGGAGACAAATTTACGGATAGACGAATTGCATTCAGAGGAATTTAATTTCTTACATTATTTAGTTGCAAATTGCTGGTTAAGTGGTGGGGTCTTTTTAGACAAGATTTATAGAATTAGATGCAGAATCAATTTACTAATACTACTACAATATTGAATGATATTTTATTTAATATAATTAACTGTGAACTACATACATCATGGATCGATCAAAAAGTAAATATAATTAGTCTCCCAGAAAAAAATTATTATCTTTTCTGAAAACGATAACCTTTCACATCAATTCTATCTAGTTGTTTTTTTTTTCAGTTTGTCGAAAATAGATAATAATCAGGTCAACAATTTCAAGCCGATATCATCGTTTTTTTTTTTACATAATACGAGTGAGATTATTATCGTGCAAAAACTAAACGTCGACAACATTAATGTTTTTTTTTGCGTAGATACAGATATGAAGAATCAAGATTATTCACATATTTTCTGTCATGTTTAGAATTAGTAAATCTTGTTTTACATGGTTAAGAAGAAAATATAACAAATCACTTACTGTTTTTGATGTTGACGGTACATTATAAAAGCACATTTACCTCCAAAATTCCAAATTTTAGTAAAATTTCAATTGTCATTTCACATAGATTATTACAAAATTGTACCTAACTTGTGTCTCGCACAACGTAACTTATTGAATGATTGTGTTTAAATTATTTTGGGGCCACTCAGAGTGCGCCATACCCATTACCTTTTTGGTTACCCAAGAAGTGAACGATCATCGTTAACCAAACAACCGACAAAATCAATCATTTGGTAAGCCTCACGCTCAGAGTACCACGCTATATCTCCTCATCGTGGTTACAAACAACTCAAATAATGAGTATTAAATGTAAGAAGATATACTACAGAAATGATCCTGTGAAGTATGATCTTGCCATTTTGGACTTTTCTTCAACGTGTTATACTTCCCGTACTGGTTTCTTTATCGCAGAAGTATAGACTGATGTACAGAGACATCTATGAGTACAGCTGGAAACATGGTTTAATTGTTTTAATAACATTTACAAATGATATTTTTTACATGCACTTTATCAAAGTTAAAATTCTTATCAGAAATTTTCAAGGCCAATTATTCATAAATCTAACATATGGAAAACTAGATTATTTTTTTGAACCCCGCTGGACAGAACAAGGAAAATACAGGTTGTGCAAATGTATATATGTTACACTATTTAGTTGCAGGTGAATAAAATAAGCTATTCTGTAGAAATAAACAATTATTATTCCCCATTTATCATACTTTTGTAATTAATATTGTATTCATTTGTTTATATAGAATAAAAAAAGTTTTTTTAAACATATACATATGTGGCCCCAAAATAAATTATAAACATTATTTTTTGGATATTTTTATTTTTAATTTATTTATAATAATAATTTTATTTAGAAAACATATTCAGTCAGTTGTAATTCTTTTATTTCACCGCCGACGTTTGAACTTTACAAAGTTCTGGGCGTTACAATTTTGTGAAACATAACTTACAGTTAGGTAAATTATCTACATATTAATAATTATATGATAATCTAATTATGCAACGCTGACAGAATTGTCTTCAGTTAACAAATAACATAAATTACATCTAATTTGCAGGATCTATCAAGTGCATTTAGAAAAATGGAAACAGTCAAACATTAAAATACAACATAAATAAATAATATTAAAAAGTAATGTACTCAATTATAAAAAAACTACAGACCATTTCTATAAGTTTACCATGATTATATTATCAATAATTATTATTAATATATATATTTTATGCATTGAGTACAAATAAATATAATCATTGAAGATCATTCTAAAAATGCTTCAGAATATTTGATCAATAATGAAATGAACCCTAAAAAATTATATTCTATTTTAATATTATTGTGATGCCACTCAGAGTGCGCAATACTCATTACCTTCTTGGTTGCCCAAGAAGTGAACGATCATCGTTAACCAAATGACTAACAAAGTCAATCATTAGATAAGCCTCACGCTCAGAGTACCACGCTATATCTCCTCATCATGGTTACAAAAAACTCAAATGTTGAGTATTAAATGTAAGAAGATATACTACAGAAATGATCCTGTGAAGTATGATCTTGCCATTTTGGACTTTTCTTCAACTTGTTATTCTTTTCGTACTGGTTTCTTACCGCAGAAGTACGGATTGGCGTACCGCGACATCTACGAGTACTACTTGAAACTACATTCTAGTAAATTGAAAATAATGCTTTCCTTGGGATAGGCTTATAGTTATATATATATATATATATATATATATATATATATATATATATAATATATAATATATAATAATAATAATTATTATTATTCGGCAATCTAACTATGCAACACATACAGAAATGGTCTCCAGTTAACAAAACACATTAATTAGGTACATCTAATTTGCAGCATCTATCAAGTAGACTTGGAAAAATGAACATCGTCAAACATTAAAATACTACATAAATAGGTAATATTATAAGTACTCAGTTTAAAAAAAAAAACTGGACACTATTTCTGTACGTATTGATCAAGATTATCAAATCAATATTGTAATATGATATATTTGTGCACAACTATGTCATTTGTCACCATGTTGTACGTGCCTTAAAGATAACTTGTGGAGTCGAAATAATAAATAAATTACAACTAATTGCGTGTTCAATTACTTCTTCAAAATTTCATTATACAGTCGATTATTACATTAATTTATTTAGAATCTATTTATTTATTCTGTATATTGAGTATGAATAAATATAACTATACAACATCATTCTAAAGTTGCTTCAGAATGGTTGGACCATTATAAAATAATGTTTAAACATTAACATCCTATTTTTATATTATTTTGGGGCCACTCAGAGTGCGCAATACCCATTACCTTCTTGGTTTCCCAAGAAGTGAACGATCATCGTCAACCAAACAATTAACAAAGTCAATCATTTGATAAGCCTCACGCTCAGGGTACCACGCTATAACTCCTCATCGTGGTTACAAAAAACTCAAGTATTGAGTATCAAATGTAAGAAGATATACTACAGAAATGATCCTGTGAAGTATGATCTTGCCATTTTAGACTTTTCTTCAACGTGTTATTTCTCCCCTACAGGTTTCTTTACCGCAGAAGTATGGACCCGAATATGGCGACATCTATGAATACAACTAGAAGTTACATTTTCGTTATGTTAAAAGTGATCCTTTCAAATATACTTATTTGAAGATCTAACGATGCATGTTATTACAGAAGTTCCCACCTCCATTTGACATGGTTTAAATATTTTACTCACAATTACAACATGACAAAATAATTAATAAATAATTCCTAGCATATGCACTTTTTAAATTTAAAACTTGTCTCGGAAACAATAATGCCGTTCTGTTTATAACCCGCCTCATTTCATCTCAGTTTAAAGTGAGATGAGCTGAGCTGAAATTTTTGAGTAGTAAAAAGAATGAGGATTGTAATATTCGGGTATTCAGTCAAAAAAATCTTTATTTTCTATAAAGCCAACGTTTCGACACCACTTGTGTCTTCTTCAGGGCTAATAGATGTTATTTTAATTGTTAATGTTGATATATAATGTATGTGAATGTAAAATAAATTCTGTTATTACAGAAAAGTCGTCAGGAGATTTAGCATCGGCAAGGGGGAAACAATTGCCTCGACTTTATGTCAGTCTATAGTTGTGACAAAAGAACGATCAAATTAGTGAGTTAACGGAGGTGAGATATACTAAAAGTAATCTAAAAAGAATGCGAGTTGTGACTTCTTTGTGTCAACCAATTCATTTATCACTAACTCCTCATATTCGAAAGTCAATTTTTGTGTTTAAGTGTGGTTAATAATATGAATATATATATATATATATATATATATATATATATATATATATATATATATATAAAGCGTACTGAATTTATTTGTTTTTAATACTTTAACATATTTTAACGCTAAAATTTACGGCACAATTATCACTGCTTAAAATGAAAAATCTCGCGTGACAATCGCCAAATCCTTTAATCCAAATAATATGCTCCATTCCCCACAACAATTAATAACCCAAACTAATAAATTTCGGGCGGTTATTGACAAAAATTGGCAAACACAGGTGGCCGGCATATATTGGCTTAGTGGGCATGCAGTTAGTGACTTTTATTCCGTGTTATTTCAGCGCAAAGCCGGGGATTGTGGTCGGTTGGCAAGCGTGTTTGCGCTAAAAATAATAACTTGTGGTGCTCGGAACCGATTATTGGTTTGTGCAACAACTGTTAACTTTTCTTCTAATGTCTTTACTCGCAAAAGAACGCATTCTTTGTACTTTTATATTTAGATATGATACATACATACCTACAAACCACACAAAGAAAACTTTAACATTTTTGAAATGGGAAAGATTGAGTTGAGTTGTGGATGTATTATATTTTGTTTTATCCCTTGACGAGCAGTTTTTACAATGATTTTTAAAAATTGAATTTGTAATTATATTCATATTTAATACATATCACCATGAAGAAGACTTAATTCAAGTTGAAACGGAAATTGACTGAATTCTACTACAACACATTAATATAAAAATTGTGAAACGTAAAATGAAAGGTATAATTGTAAACCATTACGTTACTTTCTTATCTTGCTATCGTTGTCTACGTCTTCTATGAAGACGTTGACCATTTATTTCCAGGTAAGATTAACAATGAGGAGTACACAATTATAAATATTGTATACAATATGTTTCAATAGAAAATATAGCAAAAATAAATTTATGAAAGTTCCAGTTATTTGCCAAAAATTCGTTATTGGTACCTATCATAAATCGACGTTTTTAAAGTTTTCTTCTCTCTGTTGCTGGTAGATTTTGTTCGTTAATAGAAAAGATAAATGACGAAGAATATATAATATTACCAATAAAATCTTATTGAAAAAAAAACAATATTTTTTTTTGTTATCCCAAATGTCTAAATTGATTTATTCTATTCACATATTTTTCCATTCTGCCCTATTTTTGCTGTCTGTTGTTACCTTCCTCTTTTATAATTCTTGTCTTTCATATTATTTCAGTTCGTGTTTTTTCTCATATCCATACCATTAGAGCTTTTTTTTCTATGGTTTTGGTATCCTTTCTCTTTTGCTTCTATTTTCCTTAAGTAATAAAAATACTAATTTTAAATAGCCATAGCACTAGCATTTCAAAGAAAACTGATATGGTTTTGAAATTCCGGTAGGCATTAGAATTCGTGTGAAACAGTTGTGTTTTGCAGCAATCGAATCCAATTTTCTTTAATTCATGCTGATTGCATTACGGGTATAATTTTTATCCCGTGTTTACTATTCATCGTAGTTAGTGATAACACGTGTGCTCAGCCGTCAGTGTCAATTATGTAAATTTTTCAATGCGCTCGTGCAACAATGCCCGCTGCAGGCCGCTTTAAAACATCATCACTCACCGGGAACCGCTCCGAAGTGACACGCGTGTTATTCCGAATTATCGACTTGCATTACACGCCACTTGCAACACATCTTTAAATAAACTGCGCTCTTTCAAATAACTAATAACATGTCCTACTTCACAATTATTTCATTTTATTCTTTGTCTAGTTGTCCTGTTTTTAAATTAAATAATAGGCATCATTTTTCATGCAAATTGTTTGAAATCCTATTTAAAAATTCAAAACGCGAATGATACAAAACAACTTTTTACGTTTTAAATAAATAGCACCCCAGCTTTTGTTTCTGTTATTATTTAATATTTGTACATTCATTTTGTTTACCAATGTTTACAGTCTATTTTTTTCATATATTGTTAGCTATTTTGTGGGCACTGATAACTATTAACTAAAGTACAACTGAATGAATACATGATATAATTAAATTTAAAGGAAAATTCACTTCTACCACAAAAAAATATTTATATAAATGATGGAAAGTGGCACTTTTCTCCCACTATATAAAGCTTCAAAGTTATGTTTTTGTCAAAATCGTTGCACAAAATTTGCCAACTTTGCACATGTGCAGTGTGGGAAACATCATTTCTCACAGTAATTGCTAACACTGCGCAAGTGTGAAAGTACTCTTTCTGAAGTTACATACGCCATATTGTTTTTATTTGAGAAATAAGGAAAGTAACCTTACTTGCGTTTTCAATTTCACGTGTAATAAAGTTTGAAAGATTACAAAAGAAACAATGTAGAAATACTTGATTGCTGCCCTTTGAATTGTTAAGATAATAAATATTTATAGGTTTACGGGTATACTCGTATGTAGGGACTTTAATAACAATAAGTTCAGATGTCAGGTATATTATTTCGGTTGAATATAACTTTTAATACTAATAACAGAAGGTAAATGGAAAAAATTAATAAAGATTCAGTATTTTCCCCTAAGTGTTAGTGAAAAGGCACATTATTTCCTGTTTCTGAAACGTGTTTTCCCTTACAGATAAATGAAAGTTCCTGCGCTTCCCCTGCGAGTTTTTGAGGGAATGAAGCCACCGTAGTGAATAATTGAACGATGGCGATGTACAGAGACGAGTATTACTATTAATTCGTAATGCAGGTACTCAATTCAATAACCATAACTGCAAATGTGGACAGGAATGTGCAATGAAACGCCGTCTCTGTCTGCCCCGTTGCACTCGCTCTGCTACATTCTTCCTACACAGATTCCTCGTTGATGAATATTTTATGTTTGTGTGAAATGCTGTAATTGCACTCAAATACTAGTAATGAGCTGAATTTCTATTCTATAGAATTAAGCCACCATCCCAATGATAAATGTTTGTATCTAAATTCTGGAATAGTATAATCTCGCTGAGTATTCACCAAGCAGAATGTTACGTGGACAAAAGATGTGGAATTTAATTCCGTATGCTTTCTGCATTAGCGACACACGACGATTAAGAAACGGCAATATATCATCATCACCCATACATTTCCATTACTTCCCTACAATCGTCTTGCTTTCCTTTATAACTGAGGCGAAAGAGATTCATATTGACATTTTTATGATTTGATAATTCGGTGGCACTACAATGAAGACAACAATATATAGTCATCATCCACAGTTTATTTTGCCATCACATCTGCAGTACTTTCCTATATTATTTTTGCTTTCCTTTATGTTGATAACTGAGTTTCAAGAGATAGATATTGATTATTGTGATTTGATAATTCATGGAGAAACGTTACTATTGAGAAATAGTACATATGTTACTTACTTACTTAAAAATAGATGCGGAGGTTGCGGAACCGTAGCATGTTTCCATACGAGAATAATTAATTGTATTATGTACTCACTACAATCAGTTATTTTTTATAAATTATATTGCCCGTTGCTAGACGTCTACGTATAAGAACTATGATTTTCATAATTACCCAACTATAGTTCGCCTCATATAGAAATGTACCGACGCGAAACACTCATTTTCGTACATATTTTAAGTAACCAATAAGAGAAGGTACCTCCGTTGAGCATTTTTTTACCAGAGGTATACTTAGTTCGTAGTTCATATCATAAGAAACATGAAAATGCAATAAAATAAAAATACAATAACAGGATTAGCCGACCATTGTACTAGCAGGTACTAATCATTCATGCAGTGGTGTTTCGTTTATATACATGTAACAAAAGGGTTAAAATGAATTGGATGGAAAATCTAGAGATTAAGAAAGCCGTTATTTCAAAGAAAAATACTGACAATGACCAAACCAATGTAAGTCATTCCCTTCTAGTTAATTTGAAAAATAGTATAAGTACTGTTAATTTGTACATCAAAAAACGATTGTGACAATAAAAAAGTGTTTATTTTATTAATATCTTTATATTTATACACTATTATTTTTATATAGTAAAAATAGACAATTGCATTTTTTTAATTTATGGAAAATGAAGTAATTAATTGCGTATCAATTGAAATATTTACAATATTTCTTATTTAAATAATCCCACGCCACTAGTAGAATACTTTCCCATTTATGGTTTACGCCCCTAGCTTATTGGATCAGTACAGTTTTGAACTTCGTTGATTTGTACTGTACAGCGCACTGGTAGGCGAGACAACAGTCTGTAACGGTTGCAGTATGTACTGCACGGTGCATTGCACACCATTGGAAAAAATCATATATACGTTGCCGTCTCCTTTAAATGTTTGTTGCATTAGATGCGCGAGAATGATTGACAGGTTCATTTTAATTTGAGTCAACCTGTAATAGAACACTTATTTTGTTTAACACTCCGTTGACAATGGTAACCAAATAACACAAGTTTTCAGTCACTCTTGTTGTGGCTAGGGAAGTAAGTTATTATATAAATAACTATCATTACTAGGGTAGTTTATTACAAAAAAAGAAAATGCTTGCGAAGTTCATTGAAGCTTTCCTGCCACTAAACTTTAACGGCTCTTTGGTGATGCGTGCGTGACACTGTATAAGTCATGAAGAAGGCCGCCGGACGCACCCCAGGTCATCTACGGATATTTATTACGGCTATTTGCTGTACGGTATGACCCGGTCTCGACTGCAGCTCTATTTACTATTTATCTGCCCCTGCGGGGCTGTAGAAGTTATCAAGATGGCGGCAAGAGTCTCCTGCAGATAGCATCGTACACGCAGTTGGTCACTCTCTGCCCAGTGAAGAATTGACCCGTTCATCACGGATAATCCCTGCCTACGAATTAAATTATCGCTCCCGTGGTTCTACACTCACTATAAATTTCTGCTTTTACAAAACACATTAATGCCGTATAAATCTACAACATCGAGATAACCCATGACATAAAAATTTGTCCCAGTGAATACTGGAATTAAGATACATGCAGTTGTCATGAATTTTTAAGTGCAGCACGTCTTCGATTTTTTTATCCTTCAACAATATAAAAGGAATTTATGAGAGTTTGATCTTTTATTTACACTTTACAGACATCATAATTCTGTAGCCATTATATATTTTATGATATATTCCTTCACTAGCAAAGCAATTACATTACCAATACTGAAATTCTAATAGTAATTTAATAACATTTCTAAATATTGTTAGAAAACAGCTGTATTGCAAACAATAAACTTAAATTATAATTTTGAATATTTTAATGATAAATAATGAAAGACAGGGATAATTGAAACGATGACTGCGGGATTCCAACCCTGAATCCTGTATCCCATATTCTCCCTCTTTCCACGTGGCCACTTTTCTATTATGCTCTCCCCGACGAATAACATAATAGGCCGTGGTGTATTTTTATCTCTATTGGAAAAATGCGTGGAAGCGAAACGAATGGAAGATATTTGATTTGGGGTTGTGGAAACCAACGGTAATCGAGGATTAAATTGGTTTTATAAACAATATTTCCTCACAAATTACTAGGTGTGTCATCCGATAGAATATTTTTGAATCAATTACTTTGACAGTTGGCTAGTTTATGATTTATACAATGTTTTATTCATTGGGGACAGCTGCCCGGATCTAAATAATAAGGAATAATTTTTTAAGATGAGTTCCATGAACAGTTTTATAGATTGACCGCATATGTTATGCATCTTAAAATGATAGACCTCATTGGGATTTCAACAATGAACTTTAAGTTGGGTTAAATACATGAATTTTTCAGAAATCTTACCCAACTTAGATTTCTGAAAAAATCATGTATTTCCTGGGACGCTGTGGCTCATTTGATTAGGGTTTCACACAGTAATTCTTTCAAACAATCTGTTACGGGGGGGTTGTGCAAAAGCAAATTAACTTAAAGCTATGAAAACAGTACAAATTTAATTAAATTTGTTTATTCCGGAGGATACTTAGCTACATAACTAGACTTCTTTTGAAATCAGTATCAAGTCAAGTCAAATAGTAGTAATTCCAGAATTTGAGAAATCGAGTAATTCTTCGTGATTAGATCGTCGAGAAATCACAATAAGATTTAAAAAAAAACATTCTAATCTGCAATTTGCTACTTGTCGTTTGCCAAATTGTACAAAATGCAGTCAAAGCATTACTAGGCCGGATGTATTTAAAATTTTATCTGCATACTTAATAAGCTTGTAATTTTAAGGTTCCCTGGTTTTGGAGTCAAAATAGAGGAGTTTATGGCACTCTAGTTTAAGTAACCGCCACCTGTTGTTCGTATTTCTAGAAATGAAGTAAGTAGCTGATAACTATAAAATTATGAAATATCCCCAAGTAACTCGAACAACTCTTCCTCATTTCATGTCAGTTATTTACCAATTCCCCCTCACTTCAAACTAGTTCTCGTGGTAAATTTTAACTGTATGAAATGCCATCTGGTTATCAAGTAATATCAAGTACCGAAGTACCTAGCTTGAAGTTGATATCAAGTCAAGTAGCTACGATTAAGAAAATCAAGCCAAGTCAAGTAGTAAATTTAAGAAAAGCTTCATTTTGAAGCTACATAACTTGATGAATCCATCCATTTGGTAAACTATTAGAGTTCAAAAATTCTTTCCCATTAATCTGTCGTGTCCATAAAACGCATTTTAGGTGGGTGTTTAGTAAGGGTGCGCAACAAAAATCGGATAAGTTTAAAACAGTGTCCTTTTGTACGGAGAGCACCCTAGTCGGCCTCCAGCGGGTAATAAAGTGCGCTATAAATTAAACTAGTCGGATGATGTTTATGACGGAGCGTGAGCCGAGCCTGGACAGTTCCCAATCCCTGCTGCGGGTCCGGCTCTGAGCGTCAAGCTATGAAATGAAACGCTGAAAGTATGGCGGCTCCCCAAGATAAATAGAAACTGTAATAGGTCAGACAGGGCTTTGCATATCCGCCATGTAGCTTAATCCTAGACCAGGGGTTGCCAACATGCTGAGAACCTCACCGCAAAATCGTTACCCACAAAGCATCACCTAACCATTTTTATAATTTAGTTCGATTGAATAGTGGAATAAACTGAAACACCCTTCCTTTTCAATATACAGGATGTCCCAGATTTAAACGACATAACTTAACCAATGGATTAAATACCTAAACATAAGCTCATGTTCATTTCAGAAAATTACCGGTAATGCCTAATTTCAGAGATTTTCTTATAAAAAAATCTATGTTATAACAACCTACTAAGTATTATCTTAATAAAATGAGATATAAAAATTAATATGTTTGATAGATGCAGGTCGACATTTTGAACAATTGTAATAAAAAAATTAGATTTTTGCCAACACATCAGTGCAAGCAAATTGAATTTTGTAGTTATGTAGTAACTTATTAATTTCTAATTTAATTTTAGCATTATGTCATATCTTAGTAAGATAATACTTGATATCTCGTTATGAAATTGATTTTTTACGTAGTTTATTCCAATAAGGAAAACGTGAATATATCTGGAATTAAGCATTTTTAGAAATATTATCAAATGAACTTATTTGTAGCTATTAATCCATTTTTGGAGTTATGCTGGGACTAGTGATGGGTCACTGGGAACTTCCCGTCAGGAATATTTTTATTTCCCGGGTAAATTCCCGGGAATTTCCCTAAACACGTTTCCCGGGAAAAAATCAGGAATTCCATTTTGGAAATTTCCGGAAATATGTGGGAAAATTCCCGGAAACAAGTAGGGAAATTCCCGGGAATAAGGAAAATTCCTGAGAATAAGAAGGAAACTTACCGATAATAAAATTAACGCAGGCGCAGCATTACCGACGTGTTCTAACCAGTCCCGACTAATTTCAACAGTGTTAATATTGTAATAACTTTATAACTTTGAGTGGAAAACAGAAAAAAAATAAATTAATTCTTATAATTTTACTACAGCAACATCACCATTTGTAATATTTTTAGTGTAATGACATAATCGGTATTTAACTTTCTCTTATTTTTATGAAATAATGATTTTTATGAGGAAATTTATCATTTATTTTCCCTAGGAATTTTCCGGAAAATATCTCCAGAAATTCTTCAGAAAATTCCCCAAAAACTTCCCGGGAAATATCCCGGGAAATTTTCCGAAATATTCGTTCCCGGGAATTTACCCATCACTAGCTGGGACTGGGACACCCTGTAGATTTAAGGGAAATACAAAATAATAATTTAAAGATCATTACACACGAAACATGCGTTAATAAGTACAAAACAATGAGACGTTATTGTAATCATTGCAATTTCTTAAACAATCTATAGTAATCAAGCGATTTCGGCTTATTAAATCATACTAAATGTAGTAGTATATTTGCTTATATTACTTAAATATAAAATTTTAGCAAAACACAAGCAGTGAACATTGCTTGAATACGTTGATTACAACTTAGAATATGGAATACTGTAGTTTATCTTCTACAATCAATCAATGTTTCATGTAAATTAGTAATACATTTTTTAAGAAATTAATAGTTTGTAGTATCGATCGAATTACAGTGCAATAATTTAAAAACTAAATGCAGTAAATAATTGTTTCTTTTTTAATTCAACCATTTCTATTTCTCATACTGGTCGTTTGATGTAAGCAATAAAATACTTTTTTTCTATAACCTATATGAAATGATGACATTTCATACCTCCTGTCAGTTGCAGAAACATCACATTTTATCTCAAGGGACAGAAGTATTAGTATTTCTATCCCTTGAGATAGAAATACTATGTCACCAAGACAACAAGTTGAAAAATGCAATAACATTAGAACAAGTAACAACCTACTATTCTAAAATTAATTTGAAAAACATGTTTTGCTTTTCTTATTGAACTTATTTTTTTAAATATTTCACAGTGGTTATAGAAAAAAATATTGTATTATACACGGGGTAAATAACATATTTTAGCGCTCTGTGTGATTGTAACCCTCCGCTACGCGTCGGGATACAAATGTCACACTTTGCGCTAAAATCTGTTACTTTTACCCCTTATATAATAAATATCTATATTTTACACGACTACTAAAACCTGATTTATTATACTACTAGTAGTACAGATATATAAAATCTGAATCAATCCAATATAACCAATGGTCGCCGATTAATTTAAGTAGCCCATAAACTTTATTAGGTAGTTAGCAGTATAAAATATTATCACGAAAATATTGAAAAAGAAGTTATAGGAAATGGAAACGAAATAAGAATTTATCTGTTTCATTGACCAACGGTTATCTGAAACTTTGAAATAATCGAAACCCAATTCTTCAAAAATTATAATGAAAATAAGAAGTTTAATTTTGTACCCGAAGTTGGGGTAATAGTGCAGCAGTTATTTGTGGATTTAGGTTGTGATGGAAGAGAGAAACGTTTGATATTGTGAGGGTTTGGAATCCCTGCGAAGTCAGATACGCGCCATCCATAACCTGGTGTATTTATGAGGATGGGCATTATTTCAATACAGTCTTATCTAGACGTCCAGCTGCAAGCGACGTTGCAGATTTTTCATACGTTCTGGTCCGGGCATTTTTCCTAATTTTATCCGCGGCTCCGGTTATTTATCATAGGGAAAGAAAACTGTCAACCAAGAGAGAAACATAAATGTTAATGTGATTTTTTTGGAGGGAATTTTCCTGTTCCTTTTTCCTCGTGTTTTGATTCCAACGTTGTTGTGGATTGTTAATATTAATGTGTTTTCTTCACTTTGAATTTTAACACAATCAATTTTGTTTCCAAATGGAGTCGGAAAATCTGGGACATGTTTTGGTTCATGCCACTTAACTGACAAATTATGGAAATGGACGAATTTATTTCTGGACCGTTTCGTAATCCAAGGACAGTGGTCAATTTATTGTAAATAAATATATGATGTGGCCAGCACATAACATGTAATTGATTTTGATATACGTATATTTCGAAGTTTTTATATATTACGTAAAAAAAGTCGACATTTAGGCTGAAGTTTTCCAAAAATATTTAATTTTAAATCTACAGTTTTGGTTCTTGAAAATAATATACATTGCTACACATCGATGTAATAATTTTCATATTTGAAAGAGAAATGAATGATCTCTATTCTTTTCACAGATATTTGAGTACCTATATTTAAAAAATGAGAATAGATAATCTCAGTGACTTTGGAATAAGGATAAATATCTCAAGAATAAAAAGAGAAAATTCTGTTGAAAATTTAAAATCATCGATTCCAGATCTATTATGGTCTACATCCTAAAACCAAAATTTTCAATCCAAAAATGGGTATAAACACATTTTCGTATTTAAACATCAGAAATTATAATTTTTAAGATTCTATTGTGATTGTAAATAGCTCGAAATGAGGCTAAAAATAATAAATCATTGATTTTGACTGAATATATTCGAGATAGTAATATTGAAAGGGGCATCTTTTTATGTAGAAAGAAATGGAAGTATTGAGAAACTAAGCGAACAGAGAAATCGCAGTAGTGAAATCTAAAGGGAGTGTAGAGAATTTGAATGGAAATAGGATAAAGAGTGGGTGACCTGGCACAGAAAAAATCTCCTGATGGGAAATATATATTTATATTTCAGGATTTCTGAAATCCAGCCCGCAGCCCTCCAAATACTACAGAAATGTCGGCCTACGTACCGTAGATAGACCTAACGGTCAACGAATTGAAAAGAAAAATCTCACGAACTAAATTTAAAACCTGCTCAACTTTAAACTCAAATCAATCGAACACAAGCAGAAAAACTCTTCAGAAAAATAATAATTATTAAAATACTAGGTCGATACATATTTACCCTGCTGCGTATTTTATTGAATAAAAATGTATGGTTATTCATTTGTTTCAGTTGAATAAAAATGATATTGTATTTCACAAACTAAGGACAAATATATAATCAGAAGAAAATTACAAGTAAACAGAAGAACATAAAGTATCGGGCGGTTACTGTTTTAAATATTTACTATGCTCTTTCTTGCTTGAATTGCAACTCCATTATAATTTATATACTCTATTAATTTAAAACAAATTCGAATGAGCAATTACTCACCACAATTGAGATTAATAGTTTGATGCAACACGACTCACCTGAAACAAAAAAACAAGGAAATTAAAAACTGCGATGATTGAGTAAATGATTAAAATCCAGTCGATTAATCATCTAGGATGTAAAATAATAGAAATAAATTTCCCCCGTTGAAATATTTTTATTAATAGATTGATATTTACAATTGATTAGAGTATAAATAAATAATGGATTAAATTTATTGGAAATGTTAATTTGGGTTCACATTATTAATTCGTCATTTGACAGATAGATAATAGGATTAGCAGAGCGCAGTATTACATGATATATTCCTGTTTCATTTTTTCAGCGACTTCACCCTCTCGGCTATGTAGGTCACAATATACATAAAATAAAATACGGATAAATTTGCCATTCGCAGTTTCAACATTTTGGAGGCTGTAACTCAATAACTCGTCCATTATTCGAAGGTATGTGCGCTCATCTGCAGGCTCAACGACACATGGATATTTTTACACCCGGCATAAACGCTCCGATGGCTAAAGACACTCCATTCCAAAGAAATAAAAACATATTTTTAATACCGGATCATTTTGGCCTCAAATATTTTTAGCTGGACCTGCCTTCAATAATTAAACAGATATATAAAAATAACTCAAAAGTAAGTATAAAGTTTATTATCAAATAACGAGAAAGTATTTTTGGAACATAAGTTTTATAAAGCAAATAATTTACGGGAAAAATAGTTTTGGGAATTTTTTTACAATAAATTTCATAGTTCTACAATATACGAGCCTTCTCTCATATAAATTCATCAAAATTAGCTGCGCAAAAGTAAAACAACTTTACCAGTTTCAGGATATTAAGCTTTTGTTTACATAGACAAAAGTAAGCAAGATAACTAAGTCATAATTGTGTACCAAGTGATTATGACAAGTTAATGTGGTAATAATATTACAGTACAGATTTGTCACAATAACATGGGACATTTGTTATATTATATTAAATCAAACAGATTTCAAACATTACTCAAAATCGAAAGAGAATTTTATAAAATAATATTTATTAATAACGAGAAACCGGTAAACTATTGAACAAACCACGGATATTATCAATCATATCAGGCCTTAGATGTCTCCAACTCAGTATTCAATTGACATCTTGCGACGGTTATGACACTCATAACAACTACCCTAGGTATTTTAATAGAAATAAAATTATTTAATTAAATTAAGAATAAATGAACTTAAATATTTAATCTAATTTAAAATATATTAGAATACATACATTGGTTTACAGGAATAGAGACGATTTGTTCTAATTATATTATATTATAATTACCATTTTATAACATCACCTTCCCTTTTTATAACGGCTTTTATACATCTTGGTAAGGTATATACAATACTTCGGCATTGTTTTAGAGTGAAATTATCCGAGATTTTTTTAAAGGCCTTGCGCAAGGAATCTTTTACAATTTTACGAATCAATGTATTGTAGGTTTATATATAATTTGGTTGTTATAGCGGAAACTTTTACTTTAAGCCCTGGGGCGGTAAAGTAGAGAAAAAACGCCCGCCGGACGGTAAAGAAAATGTCAAAACTTTGTAATACCTTGTATTTGTTGTCATATCGTTCCTTCGATCTATTTTAAAATACAGATAAGTGTTTTAGTATTTTGGACAAAACTTTTTACAGTATATAAAATTGTTACCCGCAGAATAAATTTAATGTTGTGATATTTATAAACAAAAAGCAAATTATCTGTTGGACCCTTTGTGTGCGAAATGAGTTTTAAGTTTAAATAGGGATATTTAAAAGAACGTGGTGTGATTAGTAGCTGATCAGATCCACAGGTCTTCGGTAACTAATAAGAAATTCTTGAAGTTATTAAAAGTTTCACATGCCAAAAATCAATATTGGGTAAGGAAGTTCGCTGTTGCCTCGACGTTCCGATCGCAATATAAAACTCCGGGGCTCCGGCGGGAGAATTGCAACAACGCCGTCCGCCTCACTAATATTTACATCGCGTCCGCGATGTGATTTATTGCCTTGTATCAAACTCAAAAGCGCGTTGCGTTTAAATAAATAAAAATCTATTTCATAACAAAACTTACACCTTTTCACACTCTTAACAATTCGCATTGCAGAAGAAAACACATTCATTACTATGGGCGATTTTTCGCAGGAAGTAGTTAATATGTGGTTAAATTTTTGTTTAATATTTTCGTGACGGACAACAAGAATTTTTATGTTTAGTAACTTTTCACTTAAGTAAGTCGACCTTATGCAATATTTCTTGTTTAATCTTTCCTATCTTTTCATATGTGTGTATTGTTTTTTAGACTAATTTTATTTATAGTTTTGCATTATAATTTTACATTTTATTCAATTGACTAATCAAGTAAGTTGTAATTTTCAATATCTTAAAATTAATGAGCCAAGTGGGACCGTAACCGGTCGAAGTGAATTAAATTTTAAATAAAGTAACTACATCCCAATACTGCATTTTATTTTGCAATAAGTTCTTCAGACCAGAAGCATCCATGACTGAATACTTTGTTATATTTGGTTGGGTTAAGGTTTGATATTTTCGGGACAAAACTGATACGTAGTTTCTGTAACGTAGTTAACTGTGGTAAGTCTAACTACCTAATAATCCCATAGAAATGAATATTGTATACGTCTTTGATGTTTTCATAATATAAATCTTTGATAATAATAAACTATGAATATTTCCAAATTAACGCGATCTCTGATAGATATTAATGTATCTGCTTTACTAAAATACCCCATTGTAGCCAGATCATACCTCCTTTAGCTGACGTAGAAAGTGCATCTTAGGGGACATTTTTATACAGAAAATTGATAATAAAGAATTTGTGTCGATGGGAGTAGAACTCAGGTTTGGAACCATTATTTTTTTAGAAAATTTGTTTTTAATATTTGTCAATAAAATATAGCATTATGTTATGAAAGAAAGCAGTAACTTAAATTTTAGTTACGGTTAATTTCACAATTTATATTTTGATGAAAGTTAAATTTATTTTGCATATTTTCATGTCACTGTTAACTGCATAGGTAACTAGTGCAACATCACTTTCTCTAGTTACCATAGAGGTCGTACCTCAAGGGATATTTTTATACGGAAAATTGATGATAATAAAGAATTTGTCTCATCGAGAATGACAGGTTCGGAATACTGCCGGTTATTCGTTTTTTTGGAAAATTTATTTTTAATATTTATCAATAAAATAGAGCATAAATGTATGTTACGAAATACAGTAATAAATAAATTTTAATTACTTTCAATTTGATAAATTATTTTATATTTATAAATACTTGTTTTGCTAGTTTTTCTTTTCATATTTTCACGTCACTGTTAATTGTGTAACTAAATAATGTAAAAACATTTAAAAATGTCCTGACCTTTATCCTACAAATTGGGTAAATATGTAATTTTGATGATTACATTTCCGTACTAAAAATAGATAATTTGTTTTGTAGCATATTATTGGGAGACTGGTGTAAGGTACTTAAGGATATTATGTATGATTGTATGTGGTATATGTGTACCTTTCCTTTAAAGCAATTACAAAATTCATAATCCCCTTGAATAACGGGAGTTGTGCGTTCCTTTATACCGCGCTATCGTCTTACATCGCGAAAGACATCTCGAGAATCCATAATAGGCTGAAGTATGTTTACATAATTAATCAGAATCCCAACACAATGAGATGCAGCCACAAATAACATCATCCCCATTGTTCCCCGCTCCCAGCTGATCAGATAAATTACCATGCGAATATATGTAAATATGCGACATACGTGGCGCCGTATTAAAATGTCACAGGAGTCGCAGAAGGCGTCGCGCGATTCTCACGTCCCGCTTCCATGGCCCGCGCGATACACCGCCGCGCCGTTTTATACCGGAATAAAATACAATTGAATATTCGTGATGAATAATAAAACAAAACTCCAAATATATAGACGGCGAAAAATAGTAACTTGGACGTGACTCCATATCTTGCGCTGCCACCATTTCTCATTCAACGTTGTCGCACTCTCAATCCCAGCTTACTGTGCCTAGAAGCAATGTCTTCAAACGTTTTTAAAGTTAGGTAGAGAATATTACCAGCAATCGAACATAAATTTCAAATATAAAAGACGCTTATACGTCCAAAAATAACAAAATGTTGCGATATACAACAAATATCAGAAATCGAGAAACCGATACAAAAATGTCTTATCGAGAGAAGAATATTGAGAATAACATACAGTGCGACGAAGGAAGATTACTGGTAAACACAATGTAGTCCAAAATTAGATTAATTAATCGAAGAACAAGTCGATGAATTATCAAGTGAATTAGATGCTTCGGGCATTTAAATACAGGTATATTGCAATAAGTGAAGACAAGATGAAAGGAAGAAAAAATGTATAGTTAAATAAAAAACAAAAGGATGATGTTGAACATGATTTAAGGAACATGTAAATGAAGAACTATTATCTCAAAATCGTATAGCATGGAAGATGATTGTTGCAGAATCTAAAGTTTACCGAAAGTTATTAGAGCTAAAACAAGAAGAAGATAGAAAACGATGAAATAAAAATTAGTATAAAATATTCAATATTATAAATAAATAATAAAAATAGGTTAGCATGTCTTTTTGAAGTAGCATTCCAGGCTAAAGAACTATTTGTCGTACACGTTTTTTCACTAAAGGACAGCACTATTTATATTCCTTTTCCGTCTTTGTCTTGATAACTACATTATAATTTTTATTGATTTAATATTTGTTTACTATTGGGTTTTCTACAACATAAAAAATATGTGTACCTATAATGTAAACACTACTTAGTAAATGTACTAAATTCTTTGTTTTAGGTGATAAAAATAAATGGATCATCTCACTGCTGCCACCAAATTATTTATCAAGGATCCTCTAATAGTAGTTGCAAGGTGAGTTATTTTTTTAACAACGTAAATGATCAAAACAGAAATATTTGGTTAAAAACAATATGTTCCTTAACTGGGAAGGTAAAAACTGAACGATCCCACAACTGCCACCAAATTATTACCACAAATTGCCACAAAATCATCTCACAGCTACTATCAAATTATTTAACAAGGATCCATTAATAGTAGTTGCAAGGTGAGTTAACATTTTTTAACAATGACAGTGTTCAAAACAAAAATATTTGCTTAAAACAATATGTTCTTTAACTAGGAAGGTAAAAACTGAACGATCCCACCGCTTCCACCAAATTGTTTACGAGTTAGTGTAGGTCTGTGCGCGGCTTGTGAGGTTTTTGTGTCGATTGGAAGTTTCGTGCCGGTGCGTTTAGAATTGGTGATAATTCGCGGAGTTCCTTTGTCGCTGAGGAAGTCTCTGGTACGCAATGATCGATGCGCGACCCTCACGTGTAGCCTAATGCATCCGGAGGGCGGACCGGAAGCAGCGAGTTATGTTTCCAGTTAGTCCGGCCACTTGCAGTTGGGGACTTCCTTCTTACCTCTAATGACGCCGATAAATCCAGCCTCCGTGACTCGCGCACATCCATTACCTCTCGCAATTACAAAATCAGATGCATACCTGCACTCACAATCAATGTAACACCTGCACTTACACACAAACCCAATTTATACATCTATTATTCACAGACGGTCATCAGGGGCATTTTCGTCTAATTATTTCGAAGTGCAACATTGCCGATTGCTGAATCTTTCACACGTTTACCGAAAGAAACTTCTCCCAACAGAACTGGATTTATACAATGTGGGACCCAATTACCGACAGGCCACTGGAAACACTCGATTTTTCTACGAAAAGAATGAATTCTGAATTATGAGATTTAATAGAACTTGATGTTGTCATCTAACAAACATAAAAAATAAATAAAATAAAAACATATTGATAGATAAAAAAATCAAAAATTTAACTGTCGTACTTCTGTTTTATTTTAGTTTTTTACGGTTGTGTAGATTTTACGACATACGTATATTAATAATTTTGTTTGAAAAATTAGATTAGAAATTAGATTCAAGTTTGATCCCATGAGTAGATGTGGTACTTCTTTCATAACCAGTACTTAATTTCATATTATTGCTCTATAAAACAATAAAATTAGTTCACAATTTTAAAATTTTTCGACAACAACAATACATAAAGGAATAATATTATCAAGAGTTACATTTACAGAATATACCTAAACTCTGATTCTCTGAAAATAATCGGTTCAATCGGCTTATATCCTGCCTTTTTCACAATATTCTTGAGGATTGTTTGTCCCTAATTTGACATCAATTGTACCACAATTTAAGGAATTATATAAATACCACAGATATAGATAATGCATTTTGTTAACTCATAATGGTATCTTTAACTTTTTTTTATAAGGAATAGAAAAATTATCTTTATATAAAAATTTTATTATAATAAATTTACAAATTTATACAATACATACATAACTCATGTTTTATCTAAATAACCCATCGTGAAAGACGGTAATTCTTAAATTTTAAGCTCTAAGAGATACCTATATTTATTAAAAACATTTTCGATAGACAACAATATAATTTGTGAAAAATTGCGTGTAGTCTGGAGATATTTTACCAGAAAATATAGTTTTTGTCACTTTCGGTTATCTAATTTTGGTCAAAATTTAATCAACTCTTTCGAATGTATCAAAAGATATAAATTTAAGTTTTATAATTTTCTGGTTGATAGAAATTGAGTAAACTAAAATATGAAACCTGTGTATACTCGTATGTCAAAAACACGATAGCAAGATTCCTGTACCTCCCTTACTAAGGTGACGGGAGGTAAAAAAAATCTAGAGTCCACCAAGAAGACCTAAAATAATTTTATGTTTAATATTACAAAAAACAGAATAGCGTATCATTTACCAGTAATTAAAAATAGAAGATGTTTGGTGAAATTGGAATAATTGATTGAGGGATTGTGTAGAAAGGAAAGGGAAATATTTAGGGCTGTGGTGTTTAATGTTGCGGTGAGAAATGACGTGTATGCAAAGCAGGGGGTTTTTGTTTTGAAAGATGTACGACAGAGATTTGGAGTAAAACGACATTACATTTATATCGGTGGCAGAGAGAAGACGGTAACGTTATCATGTCTAGATTGGTTCTGTCAGGATGCGGTGCTTGTGCTCCTTTGTCCTAACAGGCGACACTGGAGACGAGGAGGAAGATTGATGGACAAGATGACTTATTTGTAAGGGTCAACACTTGGCGCTGGCGGCACAATGGGACGTGACGGCTGCAGGGCGCACTCGCAAAAACCCGCAACCGCAATCTCGGATCACACCACGGCACAACATGCACTGTTTCTGCTAACATCATTTCATACTTCGGCAATTCATTACATTCTTACCATGCTACTTATGTTGTTGCATTACTCTTCTCTGCATGTTGGTCGTTGCTGACTTTGTAACTCTGCATTAACGATATAAAGATGTACAACAAAACGCGCTACGTAGGTCTCTAACATGGGATTTAAAAAAAAATGTGTTTATTATCTCTCCTGATAGATAGGGCCGGTTTTTCAATCTCTGGTTAAAGTGCCGGTTACCTTAACCATCGGTTAACAGAAAAATATCGCATCGAAAAACTGATATAAGTTGTCAAAAATACACATTGTTTACTATTTCGATGCTATATTTTTCTGTTAACCGATGGTTAAGGTAACCGGCACTTAAACCAGAGATTGAAAAACCGGCCCTTAGAGCTAAGGGAGTAAAAATTGTTCAAAATTAAATTGAACATAAAATAAGATCATAATTGATGCAACACCATGCCTGCAGTACTAGATATATTAAATATAAAATGTAACAGTTTCGTTAGAAACCAGACAGTCATGCAAATAAAAGAAAAATACGTGGCAGACTAAGGGCCGGTTTTTCAATCTCTGGTTAAAGTGTCGGTTACCATAACCATCGGTTAACAGAAAAATATCGCATCGAACAACTGATGTAAGTTGTCAAAAATACACATTATTTACTATTTCGATGCGATATTTTTCTGTTAATCAATTGTTAAGGTAACCGGCACTTTAACCAGAGATTGAAAAACCGGCCCTAAGTTTAGATCATAACAAAAATTAATCATTAATATTTAAATACATTAATGGTAATAACATGTCATTAACTGTCACAACTGACACAGATTTTTTCTTTTATTTCCTGGCTGTCTGATTTTAAATGAAGATGTTAATTTTATATTTAATAAATGTCGTACTGTAGACGTGTATCAATTATGACCTTATCTGCTGTAGAATTTAATTTTGAATAAGTCTGAACTGTTGTAATTTCGCTCTAAATCTATCAGAGGAGAGAATATCCGCAATTTTTTTAAAACAAATGTTAAAGTCCTAGATTCTTCGTTTCGTTGCTCACACTGTATAATGTTTTTCATGTGTTACTATAGACCTTAGCATTTGGCCACTTGATCTGCATCCGGAATTAACAGTTGTTCAGTTTTAAGCAATAAACTTCACAAATTTATGACCTAACAGTTATTCTGGATTCGTGAGAAAATGTTTAAAACAGTTTAATTTTTACAAAATATTGTAAGTAGGGATGATAGTGATTTCTGCTCATCCCTCTAAGATATACCATAGTTTACAAAAGCTGTTCTTCAAAATCTTTGCTGAAGAAAGAAGTACGTCGGTTTATAAAAGAAATACGTTTTGATCGCGGTACGATCAACTAAATGAATAATAATCTCAGTTGTTATACAATAAGGATTATTATTATTATACATAACTCTACTAGCACTTCTCATCTCTAGCAATAACCATAGAAAACAGGAAGGGCCGCGTTTAGTAATTTCCGGGCCCTAGGCACAAGAATAAATCCGGGCTGCTATTTACCTGTACACAGACTTTCTCCGGTTAATGTAACTAAAATTAAAACTTTTGTATATTTACCGACAAACGTTTTGTTTACAATATTTATTATTTTAAGCTCGAAGTATATTTTATAAGATATATAATAATAACAACCCTATTTCTTAATTCTTTATTTCTAAATTAAAACTGTAATATAAAAATATAATATAAATACTAGATGAAAAATATCGTTAAATTTACAAATCGTTTTCAGATCAGAAGAGTACAGTTGAACCATCAGACTGCGATAAAAAGCGAAACAAATGAAAATCTGTTTGCAATTCGTCTATATTCAGACGTTGTCATAATTATCTTTTATTTTTGTTTGTTCAATGGGGGATGTGACCAAATTTTTATTTTTACTTATATGACACTAAATAAAAATAAAATACCCGTATTTTTTTAAATCAATTCATTATTGGTAATTTACGAGAATATAAATATTAAAAATTTAGGGAAGACATGCTGTAACTTTGACAGTAAATCGTGAAAGAGTGCAGATAAACTGAGAGAGTAAGATACAATCTACCTGTCTTTTTTCACGATCCTATCATGCTGGCATCACACATCCCATCTCTAGATCATTAAATTGCTAATAATAAGATTATTGTAGAATATTTTTTTATATACTGATATTCCATTATGATCAAATATCCCATTGCAAAAGGTAATCATATTAAGGCATTTCTAAAGTATATTGTTTTTGTTAATTACGTACTTATTACAATCTAGATCTCTCAATTTTGTTATTCCATTCCAATATCCAAAATAAATATTTTTCTGATAATCAGTTCTTATATTGTTTTATTTTTATGAAATATTGAATATTCATATTTTTTATTGGGAGTAGATTCGGGCGAGTGGGTGTACCTAAATTTTCTTACAGTAAACGCTGCTCTGAATTCAGGACATTTTTTATTGGAAAAATGATGTCCAGTTGTTTAATGTAACAATGTTATTATGTTGGCGCACCCAGATGCGGGTGGATGTACGCGAAGTGAAAGGAATCGTGTCGGAAAGGGTTTTTGCGATAGCGTTCATCGTTTAATAATTTGGTTCTTTATTGAGGTCGTAACGTACGTAAGAGGGAGTGCCGATAATGATAAAATGTGGTAGGAAACTATATAAAATAAGCTTTCGGCGCTGTAATATAATGATTTGAGAAATTGTACGTAGTCTGTGATATTTATTGGGGATTTGGGATTTAATTTCCGCTGCATGAGAAATTGGTGGCAGTCGAAGTATAAATTCAAATTGGAAAGTTTCGCCTGAGATTTGCTTTCAGCTAATGGCGAATTATATGAAAATCTAATTCTGCTAAACCAATTTCAACGCAGTTTTATACTTCATAATTATTCACAAATACACTTAAACAAAAAATCTGAACTGATAGATATTTTTCTATATCAAACAATTCTTATCAATGGAATGCATTAGCGGTAATGGTTGTCCATCATTACAGCTATAATACTCAAATACATTACTGTCCCATCAGCTCTATTTTTAAATCTGGATCAATTGCACCAATTAAGCCCACGGCAAAACATTTGGGCTACGCTACTCAACAGTTGCATAGCGTCCTTGACGCCAAGGACATCTAGGATCTCGCACGCAAACTAGGCGTCGCGACGCATGCAAAGTCGTTACTTCTAATCAAAATTCTCAGAAGAAATTTATACAAGAATGTGCTGGCCAGACAACGGAAAATTACGCGCTTGATACCGAAGTTTCAGCATTTTTTATAGCTAAGTGTAATTTAATAGTTCGTAGCTTTCAAAGTGCTGGAATAAATTATAAATAAAGAACACCGAACTGGAAGTAGGACAACTTTACTGAAACAAGAAACTAAAAAAAAAATTGTGGTGTTCTACATTTTCACATTCTTTTTGTTTCATAAGCGTGACGTTTCCTATAACATCAATATTTCCTGCACCTACACGTTTCTAGATATATTACTATTGATATATGAAAGTCGAATTTAATAGTCACTATCAATAATAAAGTAAGGGCAAAGTGCAAGTAAAACATCTAACAAAATAAATACTGAAGATTTTTAACTCCCTATTGTTATGTGCGTACTGAGGATTTTATAAATTTTTTTTAATAATAAACATACAAATAAATGATTTTGCTCAACATCATTTAAAATTATAATCATTTTCTGCTTTCCAAGTATTTATTAATAGTTTAAGGTCCGGATAAAGGGCGGGCGAGACGGGCGACTCTCAGGGGCGTCAAATTTTATTTTTAAATGTCAGTAATATTTATTGATTTCCATATTTGTCAAAATATTAAATGTTTGCAGCAAACAAGTTCAGATACATTTATAATCAAATTCAAAGGTAGCACAAGTTCAAGTTAACTTAAAATTGTTCGCTAAGCGTACGTATTTATTTGTAACAATTTACAACAAAAATGTAGAGTCAGCGCACACCAACTCTGAATTTCATTTGAGCTCAAAGCTTGCGAAGTCCGACTTAAATTCGTATGTGCGTTACGTTCTAGTACATTTTCCCGGTATAGCATTTCGAATAAATATGTTTGTTTAAATTAAATTCTTTATAAATATAATTTTATTTTGGTTAATTTTTCAGTGCTATAACAATGCTACTGTTATTTTTATTTTCAAAACAATATAATCATATTACACATAATGTTATCGAATAAAAAGGGCACCAAAATTTATTTTGACTGGGGCGTTAAAAACCCTAGAACCGGCGCTAAATAGTTTATATTTTATCTCATTTCTGATTTCACTATTCTGTTCAATATATTTCTTATATCGTATTGTTCTAATTTAGTAGGTAAATTAATTATGTATGTGCTTGACTGTGACTTTGCAAAATGATCTTTATCTAATTTAATTTTCTTATTTTCACTCGTATTATAATCACTAGGGTTAATGCTTTGTGTAAAATAACTGTGACTTTGCGGAATGATTTTTATAGAATTTAATTTTCTTATTTTTCACTAGTATTGTAATAACTAAGATTACTGCTTTGTTTAAAAAAATTCTTATATCCATATTGAACAGTAGTACGTTGATTGAATAATAGAGATATTATTTATTCAGTGGTAGCACTAAACGGTAAGCGGCCCCATTTTCCCTTCCGTCGCTTCGCCTACATCTATTGTACAATGAAATTGTAGCGATTGATATTTTTTGTTGGAAGACGAGTGAAATATGTGAGAATAATAAACATGGAATTAATAATTCGATTTGGGCGAATGCAGTGAATATCCGTGCACTAATGTAAATTTGAACGGTCGCATAATTTTTCATTATATTATCTGCGGACAGTGTGTTAACGATAGACCAAATGATATTAATAATTATTATGATTTATTATACCAAAGCAAAATGACACAAAATTTTAAATACAAATAGTACCCACCCATGTGTAAAAAGCAAATATTTTTCGATAAATCAAATATGCAATGGAAACAAAAATATTAATAACTCATTTGCACAGAGAAAATAATTAATCAGTTTTATGAGTCGCGTAGTCGCTGTCAATACAAAATAATGAATATCGATCTTGCGTGGAACGCGTGTCGCTAGACGTGCAGCGTTGCAGATGCAGCGATACCAAATAATGCGTAATTTCCCGTTTTTACTCTAAATGTGTCCATGTCCATTGTTTTTTGCTTTTGTTTACTGTCAGATACGTCCGGTCACTGTACAATAGACAGATGGAATCATATGCAACCATTTGCCACAAACACAAAAGCTTTTTCTCTCCCAAGAGAAATATCACTAGCGTTTAACTATTAGCGTAGGATCTTTCACATATACAAATCATTTATTAAAGTAGCATTCCGCAACATTTTCTTAACAACGACAAAGCAAAGATCTTCCTTGAATTTTGCGGTATAAAAATACATATATAAAACTGGATGCACAAATTTTGATACATTAGATTAGAAAATAAAAAGAGACTCTAGTAGAATGAGTTTACAGGTGTTGTTAGATCAAAGAGTACAATTGTTATTTGAATCAATGACTTTATTAATTTTAATAAAATAAATTTATTGGTTAAATGGCTATAGCTGTATATTCCATTAAGGGCCGTTTTCACCATCCACGTTTTAATATTTTATTCCGCAGATTAAATTTAAATATACTTCAGCTTCGATTTCACCGACCTTGGCTAACACTAACAGACAGTTAAATCAACAGTTAAAATAACCCTACATATTTTGATGGAATAAATATTTATTCTAATACTGTTAGTCATACTACTGTATGTTCACATGCTTCGCATATAATTTAGATGAATCTCTATTACTTTATTTCATAAAAATAATTCTTATTGGTTATATTTGGTAGTGTATTTTAATATAATATTGAATATATATTTAAAACTGAATTTTATTAAAATAATATAAATAAAACTTAAAAATAAAAAACATGTATTGTAGAAAAAGTATAGTTTACATGGTTTTCTACATTAGAAAAACGGCCCTAAATATTCTTTTTTTTTTCTTTACAATATAAGAACTATATCCATTTAACTACAAGCAGCGGTGGTTCACTTAGTTTGCGTTTCGAGTCGATCTGAGTGTTATATCTGGGGTTTAAATCTCAGCGTCACCAATCTTGAACAAATGAAAATACCGCTTCAGAGCCCATTAGAAACAGTAGATCATTTGCAGAAGGTGTATAGGCTGCCATCCTATACCCACTAAAATAAAAGTAAAACTTGTCACGAAGCAAGTACTTGACGTCCTGTTCCCTGTTTTATATATGTAATTAAAATAATACATGTATTCACCTATTTCACGAATATAACTTAATATAATTACAAAATGTTTTTATCGTGGTTGCAAAACTATCTTCGGTTCACGACAGATCGGTTGCGGAGCACGTTTTAAAGTATCTGTTTAAATTGAAAGAAAATGTGGAATGTTTGGAATACGGCTCTGTGTTTCTCCTCTCCTCAATCAGCATAATGAAATGGAATCTGACAGCAGCGTTAAAATAAATAGGGATCCTGAGAATGAAACAGAAACAGCTTCCAATAGAAACATCAACATCGCTCCCATCTTGTCCTTTCCAAACAACAAACTGATATTAATAACAAACCTCCGCGAAGCCATTTACACTTCAGTACATAACATGGAAATGTGGAGGTTAATTGGGCCACTACGTCAAAAAGAACTGTAGGAATTTATTACTTAAATTGTGGGGTCAATTAAAGTAATCAAGTTATATGCACTTGTGGCTTAAGTGGAGCGGTTGAAAAAGTCGTTTTTTACACTGCCTTATGAATACGCAATTGTAAGATAAGAACGGGTGATAAGAATTATTAAAAATGTAGCAATTCACTTAAAAACGTTTTAACAATGAAACTCCAAATCCAACATCTCAAGTAGTATTTTCCAAATTAATCGAATACAATGTTATTTATAATTTAAGAGAATTAGTAAGTAAAACGTTCTTCGACTGGATAGTGGATTGACCTTACGGAAGATAAAAAATCGGACAGCTGTCTTGTGAATTAAATATATATTTCAAAAAACCAACACTTCGATTATTCAATAGCTGTCATCGTTGGGTAATCATTATATATTTTGACATTTTTTACTTCGTAATACATGTTTTGTAATTACACTGTACATTGTTTTATTTTTTCGACTAATTTCCTGTATGTATAAAAGTTATCCACACATATTACCACATTTGTATTTGACGATTTCTAACCCTGATGAAGATTGATTAGTCGAAATGTTTGGTTTTTGAAATAATCATTTAATTCACAAGACTGCTGTCCGATTTCTTATCGTCCTCAATATTATAAGAAAATAAGTTGGGTATTCCACAATTTATTGTTGAGATAGTTTCGTCTCTTCGATTGTCTTTAGACTGGCAATTTCTGTACTATTATAAGTACTATTCTCTCTGAACTATCAGATTTTTTTATATATACTTTGTGAATATTAATAATGTAGCGATCCCAAGGTCGCGTCGTGGGTGATGGCCGCCAGCAGACCTGTCGGAACCTGCTCACAGCGCTTCTATTGTTCTCTCGTTTGTACGAGAACATTCTCGAACTAAATTGGTCTACTATTTAAGCCTAAACAGGGGAGAAGAAGTAAACATGAATAGTTGGTGATATATATATATATATATATATATATATATATATATATATATATATATATATATTGTAAATAAATAGTTAAATGTTTAAATATATAATCTTAGTGTTTAAGTCTTTATTAATAATAGTTATTCTTAAATTAGTGTTTATATTTGTTTATTCATAGTGTTACTTATTTTTATTAACTTTTGTTATTCATATTTTTTTTATTAAACTTAGTTTTATAAATATTAGTGTTTCAATTATATTTTTACATTTCACCTAAATAAATAAACCTTACAATAATAATAAAAATAGCGCTATTAACGCCTCGACAGCATCTAGATAAACTAGTAAGAATAATTGCTAAAAAAAGTAAAAACTGTTCATCCAATATAGACATACCTTTGCTTTGTTAAGAGGTCAAAGTGTAAGTACTCGTGAGTCAACGGACGCCTAATTAACGCCGAGATGAAAGATGTCATGAATGAGTCAGCTGTGGTACAGATGTGATCACATTGATTTAAATAAATTTATCATTGTCTTTGTCCAGCCAAGTTTTAAAGAAATAGAATTCAATTAAAAGCATACCAAATCAGTATATAAATATTTTTTGTCATAGTAATCAAAGTTTTCAATGTTTCAAGCTTCGAAATCCAACTATACCGAGTTTCATTTCATCTTAGTTGTTAAGCGATCGTCATATATTAGAGGTATTTGATAGTATTTGGATTTTCCGATTTCATGTCGAGTCTATTACCTAGCTACGCCCAATTGTTTATTCTGTTATTAGTTGCAGTTCAGTATGATTTGTGTATGTTAATTTAAACCTACAGAACGTAAGTGATTTCTAATACCGAAATTGTTTATACGGAATCAATACACGAAGTAGGAATAAATCACGGGAAGTTTGGTGCGCTTAATAACGCAAGTGCAAGGACATGAGTTGGGAAGGAATATGCAGTCAGGTGTGCATAATAAATTACAGGCGATAATGTATGCATAATCAATGCGACAGTCACGAGAAACATCAACAAGCCTCGCGAATAACTCAATGTGATGAATCGACACACCTGATCTGCTGTCTCCGGTGAAATATTCCTCTAGCGCATTACTAATTCCCGGAGGGTGCTCCTACCCATCATACTGCCACCATATTTTAAGTACTCTACAAGAGATTGTAGTGAAAAGGACTCGAAAATGATCACACGAGTATGACATTAAGAGCTCGACTCGCAGAGTAACGTTATTAAAAAAATGTAAAAAATCTTTGATTTAAATTAAATTTCATAAAATATTTAATATATTATTAATTTTTATAAATATTATCACATAAATACATATAGGATATATACGCATACAGTTTGTTTCCCCCAGTTGATACTCATGTCATCAATCCTAATCGTGTGATTCAAATCGTTGGGAGGGAAGGAGGATTGATGACATCATCTTTTCGGGTAAAATCGCATGTTTTTTGAAGTAAATAAATGTCAAAACTGACAGTATTATATAAAAATATAAAGAAGAAAGACAAATACAAAGAGAGTTGAAGATCAAATTACCGAAACTACCAACACACAATGAAGCACAAATTAATGATGACATGAATGATTTTTTTTAATGGTAGACGGATTTTTCTTGACTGGTCAATTGATGAAAGGAAAGAAAACTACTGGAATTCAGTCAATGGGATAAAATTTTATTTCCTCTCCTACCGGTTTCGACCCCACATGGGACTTTCACTCCCTGAGGAAGACCCATGTGGGGTCGAAACCGGTAGGAGAGGAAATAAAATTTTATTCCATTGACTGAATTCCAGTAGTTTTCTTTCCTTTCATTTTTTTTAATATTTAAAAATAACCGTTACCGCGATTTTACTACTGTTTGTATTTCATTTTTGTCGTTGGTTACACGCAGATAGCACAAATACCCCTCTGTGGAATCCGATTACTGAGAGAAGAATTAACTATTGATACATAAATAATATAATTATATACATATAACCTAACACAATTGACAGTAATAACATTGACACTTCAGAAACAGGCAGTAATTTATTGCAACAAGAACATGGTGCTGACACTGATCTTCTGGATAGGGCATATAGTATATGAAAGAGTGAAGCCTGCGGAAGCCATTTTCTTGAGGTCTGAATCTAATCCAATTGGCGCGAAATATGAATAAAGTCATTAATATCTATAAAGAGATATGAGATATATTTTTAAATTTGATTTATTTTAGTTATTTTATTTTGAATTGTTTTACGTACTGAATTTATCTTGTTTTCTTGATAACAAATTGCATCGCAGAATGATCGTTCTCAAATTTAATTATTAAAAAGTAAGTTAGAAACGACTACGACCGAACAATGGCTAAATCATTTAATATTTCTGAGCTTCAACAATCAACAATGATATTTTACGAACATTATAATAAAAATCATTTACTAAATACGGATTTTTAGTTTTTAATCCGACAGAAAACCCACTCTGCATTTTTATATCATGTAAAAATAAAATGAATTAAAATAAAAATGATATTCTGTGAATTTTATGCATAGTATATTTTTACTTGTGATCTTTAATACCTATTTCATTACATTTTCCTCTATATCGAGTATTAACATTTCTACAATATTTTTGCGCATTGCGTTTTTTTATAAATATTTTACTCGTTTCCATAATTCTTTCAAATAAATAAATAGGTACCTACCTTAAACAATTCAAAGTTAAATAACTAAAGCAAATAAAATTTAAACAGATTTCTCATATTTCGTTGTAGATACTAACGTCTTAGATTAGATTCAGACCTGAGAAAAATATGCTATACCCTATCCAGGTATATTATATAGAGATCAGTAGGTGCTGAGCTATCCATTGTTGGCGCATGTGCAAACCACGATACCTTAACTGATATATAAACTAATTACAACCGTAAATAATATCTAGTTGGAACAAACCTATATGTTATAGCATCACGAACGTCATTGAAACTACCTAAACATCAACCGGTTAGTACAGACCAGTTGTTGTTATAATCACAAAAATTTGTTACGGCGCATGTGACGTCGGTAGCGTCTTCTTCCAGTAATCGAATTGTAACACGTACGATAATAAAATAGCGAATAAAAATCTCATCTATGCCATGCGTATACGACAAAGAGATAAAGGTTTAATAATTCTGGCAGCAGAAATTGATGACATAAGTATCAACTCTGTAAAATAGACTGTATATTCGAACATTAAATTCCTCCCTGATGGAATTTTAATATTAAATAAAAAAATTGTTGCACGGCAGGACATAGGCACAGTGACCTCATTACAGTTTCATAATTTTCAGATATCACGAATGTTTTGAAGTACATGTAGGATATATCCACTTTAAATATTTAAATTTTTTAATTTAAATAATTTGAAACCACTTTAAAATTATTTTTTGCACGATCGGGCATTACAAACGTTTATTGATTGGGTTTCCAAAGTAATAAGCTGCTTTTACTAGTTCTTACGTCTAACAAAACGGTAAGTAAAGTTTTATTCAGTATATATGCACAGAAATTATTTAGTACATTCATTTCTTACTATTAAATTTAAAAGTAGTTACTCATAATGAGAAGATTTTCTAGACTAGTCAATGATTGGACAAAAATTGCTGGAATTCAATCAATATTTAGAAGACTTTATTTTTGCTTCGATCGGTTTCGACCCCACATGGATTTTCAAATACTAATATTACTTATATTATAATTATTAATAAATAATAGTATCTAAAAAATTAAAATTAAATTTTAATCAAGCAAATAATAGTGTAATAGTTCGATCAATAATAATAATATATTATTACTTAGTAATCATATCATTCCTGCAAATAATCGAGTTCAATCCATTAGGACTATGAATATCTAATTTTGCATAAAAAAATTCTTCGAAATTAAAATTTTCTGTCTTGGCGCGTTTGTGACGTGTTAGTGCCAGTTTTATTTGCTACGAATTTCACCGCCTAAACAGTCATTTGCTTGTAAACAAGAAAACGTGATTTTAAACATGAAGACATGGTTAAATATCAAAGAAATACGAATGCTCATAGCAAACAACATGTATGAACATACTAACTGCATATATTTAACATGAAATGAACAACATGTCACTACTGTGTCACAGTTTTCAAGGTTTTTTTAGATTTCAATTTTCTGAAATTAAATTATAAATGAAAACGCTTTACTAAATATTTTTATTATATTTTCTTATTATACGATCATATAAACTAAAGAAAAAAGTTACTATTTCACATAAATTCCATATCATCGGGATACCCCATTGGATTCGTCGCTTTACTCCTCTTTCAAACTATTATCACAGATCTGTAAAATATTGTTAACGTTTTAAATACTTAATATACTATTACTTTTTTTTGGAGTATTTTGAAAAAAAAACTCGTTTGGTTTGACCTGCTCAAAATTAATTTTAATAGAAAACAATAGTATCAAATAAACTATTGAAGAACATGGGCAGATAAAATCGGGATGAGATTTTCATATGTTTCTAGACAATTTAACTTGCATTTACATACTCTGCAAAGGACCTACTGCTTAGAGTGGGTATGGAACCTCTTGGTCAGAGCGGTATTTTTTTTGGTTAGACGCTGATATTTGAACGTCAAAATTCAATCCTGATCAAGGATTTTTTTTTATTTTTCTTTAGACGCAGCATATTAAAATCCAAGAAAATAATGTTTAATGTGAATCAATACATGATTCATTTTTCAATTTCCCACTGGCAAATACGAAAATATTCTACCGTGTCACTAAATTATAAAAAAGTAATAAAAGTAAAATTAAAAATATTTTCATAATGGGCAAACTGAAGTGGAACAAAACGGGAATAAAATTGGATTTTTTTCGCTGTACAAATAGCACATAGACAAAATTACATTTATAAAATGTTTGAAAATTGTCAGTGTTGATGTGGACGCGTCACTACATTTACTGTTTATGAGCCGCGTCTATATTTAGCCCCAATGCACATATGAAGGATATGTAATATTGTCGTTCATTACCCACTAATGCCGACTGTGTTTAATTGATGTTACACTTCTGATTAATTGGTCTATTTTTAGAAGATTGCGAACGTTATTAACAAAACTACATATTACCAATTCCTTTATTGACTTCCTTGCACTAAATACTCTTTTATTTCATAAAATTTTCTGCAAATAAAAGTTGGTTTTGTGACGGCCACAACTTTTTTTAATGACCTATTTATAAATAATAATTTTGCGTTATACGATATTCCTTGCAGATATTTGAATCAATATTTTTTTAGAAATGTTGTAATTTGAGATATTTTATTGACATGAGATTTTTTTATTAAATGCGTCAGAGTGTCGTCTCTTAGATCATTTGTATTTATTGAAAAAATGTATAAATATCTCATATATTCAAATCCATCTCTTTGCTATTGCAATTTATGATTCATCCCACAAAAGAAATTGTTATCTGCTATAGAAAATCATTCCTTTGAGGTCGTCTTCAAAAGAATATAGTTTAGAAAATAAATTTTATTTCGGAAGCAAGTTGATGGAAAAAATGTCTTGAGTATTGGAGTGGATACATTAGGAGAGAAATAATTTAGGTTCGTTAGGTGGAAAACATCTAAATTCACATCTTCCTTTATTCAGAGCTCCAGTGCGACAGTTAAATTACCGGGATAATTGAGAGTTAGACGGATGGCGAGAAGTTCAAAGATCGGACGAGTTTCGTCTAAGAATATCACCCACGCACTCAGATACGCTCTCCTCCGACGTAGAATCGCGCGTTATTTCCCCCTAACTATCACACTACTATTCCCAAAATACATTTATTCATCATTTCAAACTTCAAGAACAGATTACTAAAATTTTCACCAAGGACACAATCAAAATAATTAATCATTTTTACTCGCAATTCGCTATTTTTTGTAAGATTGCATCAGACAAATATGCACTCATAGCTGGACGATCAATGTCTACATTTAATCCAGTCATATAAGACGAAATAAGAACAGTTCTGTGGAGTGAATCGGAATAAGCTGAATTTTTGCACTGACCTTTGTTTAGATATTCTAAAGATGGGCTGAAAATTCGGCAATGAGATCGCGATAGTAAATCAAGATATCGAAGGTCGAAGTCACGGAAGTCGGTTTTTTTGCCAATATCTCGCTTCCTGTGCATAGCACGTTGTTAAAAGTTATGGTAAAATTTGTAGAGCATAGAATTCTCTACAAGTTTAGTTATATGCATTTATTTCATATGATCAACTGTTTTCGAGATATAGCGAGGAATAAGGAAAGCGCGCATGTGTTGATGATTCTGTTTCGAACGATGGAAATATATTTATGAAATACATACTCTGAAAAACTTCAGATACCTTTACTTTATCAAATCAACAAGACTCAAAAGACTCGCGAAATTATCAGCTCTTACACCTACAAGTGCAGCAGCTGGACAGCATATCTATCGGGTCTACTTTCAAGTACAGACCTGATTATGAAAAGATTTACAACCTGCAGAATTGAGATGGGATTTAGAGAACGAGATTCTGAAGCCGACAACAGCATTATTACCTCTAGCACTGGTCACTGTCACGGCCAAGCATGTCTAAATGCTTCATCAAAATAAGTGAATTTCAGCTACAGAATATGTTAGTCAGTCGACAACAATGATTCAAAAGTTGAACTTACGCAACCAAAAAAAGAAAATGAGGACTAAGAACAGGAGTCTTAAAACGCTATATTTCAAAAATAATTAATCATTCGAAAGAAATGCATACAGACAAATTTGAAAAGAATTCTATGCTCTACAAGTTTAGTAATAACCTCTAACAACGTGCGATGAATAGGAAACGAGATATTTAAAAAAACCTGATTTTTGGGACCTTTACAATGTGAAAAAAAGGTCTGTGCAAAAATTCAGTTTATTTAGATTCATTCCGCAGAATTTTCGTTATTAATAATGATAAAAATATTCCTTTAAAAGTAAATAGATACAAGATAAAATCAAAAATTAAAATAAAATGCTTCCTTTTAGTTTGTTTGCAAATAAAATTTTTCCACTCGTAAATTGCGATGGTGTGGGTATATTTTTCAAAAGTTGAAATTTATTACTGCCTTGGAAACATAATCGATAGAAAAATTATACAAATTTTATACTATCTTGGTCTAATCAAAATTTTCATTATAATAATCAATATTTTTTAGATGCAATCAAAAATTTTATTACTGTAATCAATATTTTTTTTAGGTAGTAATCAATATTTTCTTTACTTCTTTACAATCCAAGTATGGAAAATTAAATTGTGTAAAAAATACACTACGAAATAAAAACATCCTCTGGGGTTTTGGCGTAACGTTTCGAGATGATAAATGTAATTGCATTCCTTGTAGATTAAATAACTATTACCAGATGTCAACACAAGCAATAATGTTGCATTTTATGAATAATGTAATGTAAGTAGTTGTATGTGTGTTCAGAAAGTGTTTGGTATTCTATTTGAAGTAGTAAGAAAGCAAATAAAAGTCCGGAGCTCATAAAATTTTTAGCTGTTGTAATGGCATCCATGTAGAATAACTAATTTAATCCTATTAACTGTAAGCAGGGTAGTCATGCAACCCCAGCTAATTTGAAATAGCTTCGTGTTACATACGGGAATGTGCTATCTGCAACTAACATACCTATATGTACTTATTGAATATTCAGAAGGAGAAACGTAGATTTAACAATGTTAGCAGGTATAGCTTACAGGAGTGCGACCCGGACACACAGGACTTTAAGGATCATCACCTTTAACTCCATACAAACAGCATTCACAAATAAACATGTCACAACATATCTCTGTTCTGTATTAACCAATCAAATTATAGTACATTCAATTATTATAATGCAACACGCTCGCTTTACGGTTGTTGTTTTTAGGATTTTTGTTGATAGTTGAACATTCTAGATGTTAGGTAATGAATTTATTGGGCCTTCGAGCTTATATTTTGAGAAGAATATGTCCATGCTCTCAGTGGAAACAAATTTCAGCGCTGTTCATACTTTGGAGAGGAGAAGAGCCGAGTAGATTAGATTGATAATTTCTAGATTCTACTTTTTAAACAGGAATTTTAGAATTTGAAATCTCTTTTGCTATGGCCATCGACTGTTGAGTTGTTGTGGATGTTAGACCAACCTTAGTATTTCTAATATAGCCATATATTTGTTTTACTAATAAAGGCTCTCTCACTGTGTTGTAAATTCGTATGTAAATTTGATTGAATCATAAATCCGTGTTTATGTAGAGTCGTAATATGAACTGTATAGTATATATTGAATTATTTAAGTATTTTTTCTTCGCGGTTGATTATAAAAACTTAATTTAGTCTTAAAAACTTTATTAATAAAATTACATTTTACATTGCACTAATTCCATCAGTTTACTTTTTAATGTTCCATTGTCTTCTTGTTTCTTATAAAAGTTATTCATGATTTATTTTTGCTTTAAGAATGATTAAATTTTTGTATATCATCTTTGTCGTATACGCAAGGAATAAATTACATTTTTATTTGCTATCTCTTTATCGCATATGCTATAGAGGATTATATATTCCATTCCATCTATGGCACAACATTCCTATGTGGAACAGGGCCTCAAGTTTTACTTGCATTTTAATGATACAGATTGTTAGCCTACAGTCTATGCTAGGTTAGCGCACACCGAGCCGTTGTGCGGTAACCCATCCAATTCGACATGACAGGCTATGTTGCTTATCTACACGATCAGACAAGACACGCCACGATCACACAATCGTACTGGCTGATAGAGGAGTATATATGCTACATGAAAGAAAGAGGAAAAAGTAGTGCATATTTCATTTATTATTATATTCGCATATAATGTTATTTGTTTTGACATTTTTTGCTTCGAGAATCATATGATTTCAAGATGATGTCATGAATCCTTATTTTCCCCTTGGAAATTAAATTATAATTGATGACGTGAGGATCAATTCGTGGAAACTTTTAAGTACTACATTTCGTCTTAGGTACATATTACAATAACTACAATTGTTTCATCAATATTGTTTCAATATTGAAACTGTGTAAAACAATCCATATTTACTGAGATTATTGAAGTATTTGTAGGAGAATAGTGCGTATTATAGCACGAAGAGCAGCGGCTTCAGCGTGCTGTCAGCTCGTATCTCATTGAGTGACAGTCCGGTCAACATGTGTAGGTGTGAGATACATCACATGCATGATTATCACTTGCACAGCACACGGGCCACGTACAGCAAATCAATCTTGTATGCACGCCGGTAGCAACTGCCGATTTTGCCACCATTCTGTACGCATCGCGACTTCTAACCTCCCTACATCACAAAACACCTCGTTACCAACTTCCAACAATGCTGCAAGTATCAATAACCTCCACGAAATTGTGGCAAAAAAGAATTCAAATTATAATATAAAAATTAATTTATGGTTTTCATGTTTTTATACTTGAAATTAAAGATATGAAGAAACGAACTGAATATCAAACGCGGCCATCTAATGAAAGCAGGTTTATAGGTTTATAAAAGTACAATATTACTCTTTAACTTATGTACTTTTTAATCTCCATTAATCAAAAAGCCACTAAAATGTCATTCCAATATGCATTTCATTTCCAAGATATACATTTTAATTATTTTCACATCCCATAAAATATTCACTGTCTCAATCTGAAAAATGACGGCCCTAAACACGGCATGAAGAAATGATTATTTTACATTTTAATACACACTTTAAAATATAGCGCACAATCAATTTTCATGGACGTTACAAGAGTTTTTAAACATGCAAATGATACTGCTTGTTTACATTTTAATTTATTCAAAAAAGTATAAAACTGCGGCTCAAAAACAATATTCTTTTATGTTAACATACACAGCCAACAGCGAAGACATTTAAACGAAAAAAGCACGGAAAAACCAACACACGTTTATCACCTACAACACAGGGGCGGAAATAGAGAAAGAACGCCAGTCGTTATTTGCAATCGCTAATTACAGAACACTTCATTCAATAAATAAATTTATCAGCACTGCTTTTTATCCATCACCGAACCAACCTACATACATTTATTTCTTTTTCGCTTGTTTGTTGTTACATTGATTAACTCGATAACATTTCGTTTTAATCAATAAAAAATCATTAAAGTATATATCTGTAATGATTTAAAAAGGAAAAAGCGATCTGTGCTCTTCACGAGTAGAATGGAAGCATTGTTTTTTGATATTAAGCACGTATAAAGAGTAAAATTAGAAAATTTCCACCTATGTTGTGGATAAAGGTGGTGGAAACAATGCCTAGAGAAAATTCAAAAATGCATGTCCTCATTCCGGACTTTTAGCTTTCCGAATGCCGGCAATGGCCAAGGGAGCTGCCGGTCAACGGCACGAAACACAGCCGATGATTTATTAATCAGTCGCGTGTGCTAGTAAAACAATATTGGATATGGAATATGGAACGCGCTGTATCAATATGACATAAATTTTACACAAACCAGAACTGGAGGCAAACAACGCCAATTGCTGTATAAACAGCGATAAAAATTTGATAGAATTGTAAAGCAAAGTCAGGGTGATTATTGCTCACGTACGGAAACCAAAACCGCAGGGGACCTGGCATACAAAACGCTACTGCGCAGAAAAACAACCCTACAGGCACAGATAAAAACACGTGTATTAAAATATCATTTACTCGACTACAATTTTACTTCCAACAACAACCAAAAAAATATCTAGTAGAAAATTCATTTTATGCCATATTTTAAACTATTTTTCATTGACCCCAACACTGCCACCAAATTGTTTCAATCATTTTGTGCACTTCCCTATAAATATATCAATCACTGTTTATTACTCAATGCGTTATGTGTCAATTTGCTTTTATCTGCTGTATAATATATTTATGCCATACAGCTTCACAAAATCATCCAGGTGTGAAGAGTGCACTACAGAAGCAATTTTTATGAGAGCCAGACCTTGTTTTTCATGTTCTTCACATTTAATTCTTTTGCTTTTTCTGTATTATTTGGAGAAAATGTGAAATTGCGCGAACTGCTCAAAAAAATTGAAGACAGTGGAGTAAAATAAAAAGTAGGACAAGAAAGAAAAGCAGAGGAAACAATTTGTAGATGATTGTAGGCGATGCACTTGTGGCGATTTGATGCACGCGGATGGCTCGCGTGTCCATCGAGGCGTCGACGGATCTTTATAGATCACTCCGGCGGTCGTGATAGCGCTCATATCTTATCACTCCCGACACAAAAAATATGGTGCATGCCGAGTAATAATCAAGATTAAGGTAGAGGTTTAGCACGAGCCGTTCGGGGAGGGATAAATTCCGGCCTAAGCCCAGCAGCTCGTAAATTGCAACGCCCTTCCGCTGAGGATGGAGCTGAGGGAATGGAAACAACCCCTTCTGTTTTGTCCACGGAACGTCGCCCGAAATTTAACCCGCCACAATTACACCCTCAGGTTTTCTTCCTCATTTCTCTAAAACTTGCAACAGTTTTCTCTTCCTTCTTTACTTCTAAAACAATGACAAAAAACTGTTGATAATATACAATCATTTAAGGCAGCTACTATATACTACAGCTTTTAATTTTCTTTTGGAGTCTTCTATTTTTTCTTCTCTTTTTAGTAGTACAGAGACTATCTTCTTTTATTTTATTTCTGTAGTTTTAATGGTATTCCCACAGATTAGTTACATACAGAAGCGACACTCCGTGTCGGTACCTTTCATGTTCCCCTATTCAGTTATATGACCTTGATGCATTGTGTAGACCTTTAAATTTGTTCCCTTCCTTCTTTCACTAAGATGTGAGGAAACTTTCCGATTTTAAACAATGAGCCTTTTAAATTTGTTCACATTCCCCATCTCTCTCTAATTTTCGTTTCTCTGTCTTACTGTCGCTTCTGTATAAACCTATTCTGAGGTATTCCTTAAATCCTTGCATTTTCTATCTAATTTGCTGTCTCTTTTAATCACATTTTACTTTTTATTTTGACCTATCTTATTAATATACAGTGTGGAATGAACCCGGCAAGGACGAATCCTTAGCCTGGCGGGTCAAGCTTGCTAGGAGTCTGTACCGTCGACAGACTCACTCCTTGCTCGGGATTCATGATTCGTGCACTGATAACATCCCCTGCTGTACACTCAATATGCACCCAACTTTACTGCGCAGATAACCCCTTGTTTCCTTCCAAAACTCTAGCGAGAAAAGAAATATATCAACACGGCTGCTTTCCATTACTGAATATACCGATTTCTTCATCAGAATTATTATTCCATTAGTTCCAGACCAAATTTTTACTATATTTCATGTAGTTCACACGGGAAAACTCTACAGTTTCAACAAATTTATAAAAAAAAACTGAGATTTCAGATTCAATATAAAAATGCGACTCTATCTATAAAATGGTAAAAGTTTTAAATTTCAAATGAAAGAACAAAAAAATGCAATGAAAAAAATCTTAACAACCCATGATTTGTCGACCACTGTATTAGTAGATATGAATCATTCGTCCAATATGTAATTCAAAATTTTACTCGTACAAAAAAATATTAAAAATGAATTGTCTACAAAGTCTAGAGATTCAGAAAGCTGTTATTTAAAAAAAAATGTTTTCAATGACGATACCGATGTAACCAATAATTTGCAAAATAGTTTATATACTGTTAGTGTGTATATCAATGTACAATCAGACGATATTAATACGCTCCAATTCTATATGAGCGAAGTGAGAGATATAGTGTTCAAATCGCTATACGTAGGTCGCTCGTAAAGGCAGTAGCCAGATAACTAATTCAAGAACATCCAATTAATATGTCCAGATAATTCGCAAATATGTCCGCTGTTCTGAGTAACCTGCCTAGTTCTTCAATTTATTTATTCCGCGGAAATAAATATTATCATTTGCGTTCATAAGCGTGATTTGAATATCCCTCGCCTTTTCTTTTTATTGTCCTGCGTTTCCTTAATTTATTATTAACAACTTTTTCAACTCGAGGTCGATTTTTTCACCTCTGGTTAAAGTGCTAGTTACCTTAACTAACGATTAATAGAAAAATATCGCATTGAAAAATTGATTTACTATTTCGATGCGATAGTTAAAGTGCCGGCTACCTTAATCGTTGGTTAATAGAAATATATCGCATCGAAACACTGTATTACGTTATTACTAAAATAAATATTCGTTTTTCCAGAATTATAGTTTTGATGTCATTAAAGAAAATTGCCCGCCACGTAACTATCATTTGCTATTGATCTCTCTGTATAAACGGTGTTAAAGAATGTTCAAGATTTATAAAACATGGAGAAGAAGATAAAATAAATCGAAAAATATTATGCAACATGTATCAAAAAATGAGTCGTTTCCAAGATATGGGAGTTATAATTTAGATTATATTTCTAAGTACAATACCGACAGCCATATATTTTTTTAAAATATTAATGTCTGCTAATTCAGGCGTGAAATTCTATAACTCGTAACAACTACAAATAACAACTGCACTTGTTAAAATATCAATTGTAAATGTCAAGTTCAAATGTGCAATGAATTTAAGTGATACCCACATCAATGTAGACCTATAGGGTGTTCTTTATGTATATGTAAGAACATATCAGCAATAAATAACCATTACTATTATAGAATAGCAAGTACACTTTGTAGTTGATATTTGCAATTGATATCAAATAATGTCCAAATGATAGCAACCGAAGTTATAGAATCCCACCCCTGCATTTGTTTAAAAATTAATATTAATTTTAAATTTAATGTTTATTGTTTATTTAACACTGTTACACTGTCATCTTTGATACTTACATGGCTGTCCGTTTCTACGCAACAAGTATTCAAAATTAAAATTCCCATATCTCAGAAACGATTCATTTCTTAACACTTATTTTTTAACACCCTATATGGTTACCATAATGACCGACTGTGAGAAGTAGTTGAGATATGAGTTATTTATTTGGGGAATAGTTCCCACCCATATTAATTTTAAATTTAATATTTATTGTTTATTTAACACTGTTACACTGTCATCTTTGACACTTACATGGCTGTCCGTTTCTACGCAACAAGTATTCAAAATTAAAATTCCCATATCTCAGAAACGATTCATTTCTTAACACTTATTTTTTAACACCCTATATGGTTACCATAATGACCGACTGTGAGAAGTAGTTGAGATATGAGTTATTTATTTGGGGAATAGTTCCCACCTGCTCAAGTATTCACACTATTCCGTGCAATGTATTATTCATCCGACCAATACAATATCCGCTCATAAAAATTGAATGGCCAACAAGTCATTTTTCGCGTCCTTATGAGTTGGGGCCCGAGGTCGAGTCCCTCCGGTGTGTTTAATAAATGGAGCACGTTTTATTGAAATATGGCGGCCATGTATCAGTCGTGTATTGCACCGCTCGGCGAGAGACGCCCACCGACGCCCTATGATTCCTTTGTCTGGCGTCTTTGTTTCACAGCACATAGTCACACTTGGAATTTGTTAGTGTTGAGCGAGCTGAATCGCATACTGAGACGCGCTTATACTAAAAATATCTCCCATACCACCCACACATTATTCGCAATGTGGACGATAGTTGTTATTAGTTCTTGGATTGACTTTGGAAATCAAATCGCAGATATTAAGCGGTTAAAATTCTCTACACCACTAGAAAATAACTACCTGTATCAATTCTCGAAAAATTAACTCGCAAGCTCGTATTTTGCGAACGGACAAATGTCATTTGCGAGCAAGTTAATTGGAAGCATTTTATTTTAATTTGTGGTTTTATTATTTATTATTATTAATTTGTTTCTTGAATAAAATATACTTTTATTTATTATAAATTTAAATTTAGTCTGTTACCTTTTTGCATTTTTATCTTTCAGTAGTGTGTCGTAAACCTAGAAAAAATATTCCACCAACTTTTCATATGTCTTGTATAATTTTGATGTTCTTTTTATTTATCCAACGCACTATTAAAAAAATATTCGACGGGTATTAAATATCTTTCAATATACCGCGAGTTAGAACTTACAATTTTTGAGTGTTGCCTTTATAGAAATTCTATTGAATGAATATACCTACGTATTAGTAAATATACGTTTTCATCAAGTCAATTAGCTTGATGTTTTTATGAATTCCTTGAATTGGTTTTAAAATCAAGCTTTTCTTAATTTTACTACTTGATTTGACTTGATTTGCTATCCTAGCTACTTGATTTGATACCAAGCAATTTCAAGCTACTTGATATTACTTGACAAAAAAATATTGCATTTTAAATTTATCTCTAGAACTAGAATGAAGGGAGGAGAAAATTAAAAATAACTAATGTGAAGTGAACGAGAGTTTGATTTACGTAGGAATATTTCGTGACATTAAAGTATTATAAGAGTAACGCAAATTCTGCTGTTTTAACTCCAAAAATTTGTAGGCAACCTTAAAATTGCGAACTTTGCTTAAAAATAGGTTGTTAAAAACAAAAAGACATAAATCATAATATTAATCATAATATTTATTATTTTATAATAGCTCGCATAGTCGACAAAGGGTAATAGGCATTTTTTTAAAGAAATTAATGAAACTGGCCATTTTTTTATTATTCCAATATCCTTAGCTCCTCTTGAGACACAAATTTTCTAGGTTTGCTGTAACTACTACTACTAACCCGAAATGGTTTAGCTGATAACTTTATTAGAAGCCTCATGTTTATTTGTATTTTCTTACATTTATATTATTTTCTGTTAACCATTTGAAAAATAAGAATTATTTATGATTTAGTATTTTAAATAAAAGTTTTTATTGAAATCACATTGTGATTTCTTTCAACTACATAATAAAATTGATGAAAAATCAATAAGTCTTCAAGAAGTACTTAATTTTTCAAGTAATTGAAATATTACTACTAGACTTGATTCGGCAACTACTATTTGACATGAGATTGACTTGATTTCAAGTAAAGTTAAGTCAAGAAGCTTGAATATCAAGTCAAGCCGTGAAACCCTCGTCCTCGACAGTAAAATATCATTACAAATACCTGCGATGAAGCAAAAAAATTCTAATAAAATTAAAAATCTAAATTACATTCAATATTTTAAATAACTGTTTCAATGGTAGTACAACAAATAAATTAAAATAAATATATTCTGCTTGCCGCTGCCACCAAAACTGTATGCTCCAAAAAATACGAAATGTAGGATTTTTTCTCCTAGTGCGATTTTGAAAAATTGTTCGTGTTACTGTATTGAGTGCTACAAATATTGACAATATCCATTACTCATAATGAATACAAGATATCATTGTCAATAGAAAGATACACTCGTTGATAAATTGATGTTCGTATTTCCAGGAACACTTGAGTTATGAACAACATTATCTCAGGAACTTTATACTCGTACGACGATTTTATAAAGCTTATTGTTTGAATATAGGTCAGTAAGTTTCAAAGAAATAATATTATTATCTTTAATATTGTAAAGGTATTATTTTGTATTCTATACAAATCAAAACAATTCTCTAAAGAATAAGAGACTGGTGCATTCAACAGACTTATCTACAGATACACTAACTGCTTCTAGGATTGTAATCAGACATTCTTCCATCGGAAAAATGAATAAATAATATTCTCGCGCCTTTGTACGAATTTACTAAATTATTTACATTGATCAATACGATACTACACTCCATAAAATGGGAATACTACTTCCAAAACAATTTACAATCATAAAAAGATACAAAAATACTCCGTACACAACAGGAATAAATATTGAATTGAATTTAATACATTATTTTCTTTACAATATCTTCAAGTATCGACATATTATACACATTGCTACAATCTAGATTTTGTATACCTTGGTTCATATCATTCTGGAAATTAGAAAGCATGATTGATAAAGCGGTATTTTTTGTAATTAATAGTTAGCGACTCTGAGAATCGAACGACCATCGTTGGTTCCGACTCAAGCAAATATAATAAAGGTAGAGTTTTACCTGCGCTTGCTACCAACCAGCTCAGTATTACCAACTTATTGAATGTCATGTCATTGTATTGGGATAATACCGGAGCAAATGATAGATTTCTCCTGTGTAAGTGAATCTTGTAGGAATTTATTTTCATTTTTCAATTCAATAAATTCGTCCAATTTGCCGAGAGAGCACGTAGGTCATATTGTTCCATTTCTGTGAAGAGAGTGTCCGATATTGAAAGAATTTTCCTTTTCTTATTACTCCTAATATATTTTTCTATAAAATAATTTTAAAAATATAAGCACTTAAGATGTTTTCATATTAATTTACGTTCTGTTTGATCTTTCAAAAGATTTTAATGTGAATCTTGTATTTTATTTATGAAGAATAATTTAATATACTTTTCTAACAGCGTAATTACGAGACGCATTTTCAGGACTTTATAACTTCGAGAATACATTATGTACCATTTCTACAACTCAATTACCAAAAGGAATCTTCAGATTGTCGTAAAAATATATGAGACGTCTTTATTATTTTAAAACAATCTTTAAAGGATAAAATGTAATATAATATTAGTCTATGTTTTCATTGGAACTGCTGAACTGATTCTGAACCATCAATGTCATTATTGTTTGTTGTATTAGTTTTGTTTTTAATATTTATAGAAATGCTCGATTAACTAACAGAGTTCATGTTTGAAGATTTTTGGAACGTTGTTTTCGTAATGCGCATGCGTCAAGCAATTCAAAGGTTTGAAATGTGCACAATAAAATTTTTATCTAGAATATCAATATTTTTCCCGGCATGCTGACAGACGTATTACTAACTGATTGTGAATAATAATAATTTGTCAATCTAGAGAGAAAAGCGTATAGGTATTCGAGTGAGAGTGGAAAAAGGACTTTTATTTCGTGTTACACATAAAATTTTGACAGTATTGCCAGTCTCCAATTCATGTTCAAGTTATCAAATTGTGAAATAATGTGAAAAAAGAAAAGAAGAAGACAAAATTGCCCTAATTATTTTAAAAAGATATCATTATTAAATAAGAATGTTTAATATACCTAATACTGTCTTTTCCAATATTTCATTATATAATAATGCCAATATTTTACTTTGATAACAGTTTACATTTTTCTTTCTAGAGAGGGAAAAATAATTTTCGTCACAATTTTGCAAGAAGTAAGTAGAGGCTTTCTATGCATGTCGCGATAAAAAACTGTTATTATAAGTGTAGAAAATAATGAACTAGGAATAATAATTTAAGAGAAATTAAATTTGAATGAAATATGTTGAAGAGTTTTCCCTTTAATCCGGAATTTAACTCGCGATTGAACAATTTGGAGCATACTTTCTAGCGCGCGCCCCCATTGTCCGTATGAAAAAGTCTGAAAGTTTCATCGTTTCAGCGGGGATGTTTTCAGCCTCACGCACAATTTCAAATATCGAAAGTTTGGGCAAATCGTTAACGAGGAAAAGATGAAAGGTTCACCTGCCGCCTACGCACGGTTTCTAAGATACAAACAAGAATTCCTCCCAAGATTGAAAAGATTGCAATCTCAAATTGCGGCCAGAAATTAAATTGTAGAACGAATAAAATTGTGGGGCTAACAAAAATATTTGCTCGGTAATTTTAAAGTGTTTGTAAAACGTAGAACAGTTTCCAACATCCATAGTTTTCTCCACTTACTATTATATTTTTTTGCTTCTTTAATTTCATTTTTATATTCCAGTTTCATTTTTCTCGTTTCTGCACTTTATCTCTTACTTTAGACTTATTAATTTATAAACTATAAACAAAATACCTACTTTAATAGGTAATACTGATTTTTCATTACTTGTGAAAAAATAAAATAAAATACGTAACATGATAAGTAGAGTTTAAAGAATATAAATTATTGTAAAATGTTATATTTATAACCAGGACATGTAATCGAAAAAATACTTGTTAACGGTTAACCAATATAGAGAACGTTATAATAATAACGCTTTTAGTTCGAAAACCGATTTATATCGGTTAATATATAGGTTAAAAATTAATGAAAAAAGTTAATTAAAAAAATATTATAAATATTTAATTAAAAAATAGAAAAATTAATTTAAAAAATAATAAAAAAATTTCTGTCTGAGAAAAATATAACAAATGAAAGAATGTAATTTTTAATTAACGAATATTCACAAAAATTCCCCTAATACATTTAGATAAACGCATGACACTTTTCAATTGTAGATTTTTATGACTCCAATAAAATGTTAATTGTAATAACTGTCATGACTCATATTCAAATACAAATAGATAACACACATATAAAAAAATATTAAAAGTTTATCTCGCTAAATGATATTAAAAGAAAGGTTAATGTTCGCTAAAATCGATTTATTTTTTTGGTTAACGGTTACCGGTATTTTCCAACTTAAAAATATCGGTTAAAATTACAATTGAAGTTCGCAATTTTCGTTCAAAATATCTGTTACCGGTTTTTATTAATCGTTTTTTTTAACCGGTTACAAGCCGTGTTTATAACTAAATTAAACTATCAAAAATGAGAGAACGGTTTGGCATACTAAGTGAACGCAAGTGACATCAAAACTTTTATTTCTTTTTTATCTATTGTGTTGATAGCTACGTCACTATTTCTTATTAATAATATAAATTTTGAATTAAATTAAATAATCCAGATTTATTCAGAAAGAAATATACCTATGTAGAAGACAAGGTTTTTTTTTAGTATATCAGTAAAACGTTTTTATATTGTTATTCATACAAACCTCAATTAATTTAATGTAAAATATATGTGGGTATAATAATAAATCGCACGAGATTGAAAATGTGAAAATATGATATTTATTTAAGAGTACCGTTGTATGAGGCAAATTAATGAATTAATTATCTTTATGAATAAACTCACCCCCTTCTTTGGAAATTTAATTCAACACGTCACATACCTGGAACAAAGAATGAAATAATTATCTTTCAGCAATTACTTTACGCAAATCTGTGCACACTAGGATAGAGGAAACAATAATATAAAATACCATGATGAATTTATAATTAATCCTTGCGAACTAGAACAAAGCTAAAACATAATCCGTAATAAAAAATTAATCAACACATCATCCTTGGTAACAAACTAGCATCTAGTTCTTACTTTGTTTGAAAAAATGAAATATGAAAACAGCGTTCATGTTTCAGGGATGACACGGGATTAGAGGCGGCAAAAACAGGCGAGGGCGCAAAACATCACACGGTATAAACAATTCATACGCCCCGGAACATATTGTGTTAATGAATAAAGCGAGTACAAATGCACAGCCGCCCAGCTCTCCACTGCAGCCGATGTTGCTACAAGAGATGTTTATTTTTAACAAATAGCTTTTTAATGGCTAATTTGTGGGTTAAGTGCTCGTTTTATGAATATTATAAACGAAACTGTGGGCCGGTTTCGAAGCTACAATAGCCCGGAATTTCATTTACACCGAGGATATTTTACAGGAGGCTCACGTTTTTACACGCGTTTAGTTTATTTTTACACCGACCCTACAAATTCATCTTTCCTATCTGCCACGGATTTTTTACTTAAATAAACAAATTTTAATCCTTTTATTACTACACCTTTCCGCCCTGTAGATAAGTGGTGCCCCTACGCAAAACTTTATCATCATCGTACAAGATAAGTTTTAATAAAAAAATTATATTTATATAAAAAAATATTTCAAAATAGTAGATCGTTTTAATAACTGAAATTCAGTAATAAAAAGTTTTAATAATAATAACTGGTAAAAATGTGTTTTTAATTATGGTTATTAATGCATGATTTATAACGAGTGAAACTAAATTAACTAAACAGGATGTTCATTTTAAGTCGGTTAAAAGAGCAAACAATATTGTAAATAATAATACTTTTAGTCGGCGACTTCACCAGTTCGCCTGGTGCTTGTATTTTAGCTATGATAATAATAATAGTAAAATATCAATGTATTTTTCTATTAAGCTAAAATTAATCTGTATCTATTTGGTTTACAATCTACTGAGGTAAGTGCGGTGACAAGGATTACATTTTGGAAAAATAATTATTACTTTATAATAGTAAATAATATTTAAAAAACAGGAAATATTTATAACAATATATAATCTACGTTTACTTATAAAAATAAAGAAATAAACTTTATTTTGAAAGCTACAACAAAACATTTTATTTCGGTTTATTATAAGTCCAACTCTCCTTCACTATGTATGTAAGTGAGATGGACCGAAGATATGACTTGATGAATTGGTTAACATATTGTTATCATTTGTGGTACACTCGTCGTGCAAACTGCGATTACAAATTACACATTTTGTCCAATCATCCTTCTTTATCAACCTTTCTATGTGCCAATGACTTTTTTCCTGTTGTACCATTGTACTGATCTTTTTAACAATAAAAATCCTCTGGTTCATCTCTTCTCAGCATAGGTTATATGAACCAATAAATTACTTATGACTATGTACAGATGACCACATTTTTAGGTTACGTTAAGTCTTATGCACATGTTTATAATGTATGTGTATAAATAACTACTTTAAACCCACCGAAGTAGTAATTAACAATAAGCTACAAAACTTTTTTTGGCAATTTTTTAAGAAAATCTTGGGTTAATCAGTGTTGACTGCACTAATTTTCAAGTAGCTACTTACACTGTCTCTAAACAATAAAATTCACCTATTCTATCGGTCCATCTCTCCCGCACTTACCTAGTATAGCAATTGGAAATGTTAAGAGGAAATATGAAAATCTTATTGCTATGTTTTTTAAATTTCACACGAAGAAACAATAACCTGACAAAATGTTTTGTTCTTTTTTTTAAAAAAATGAAGGTATGAAATATTTGGCAATTGGTTCATTTTATGGGCGGAATATTTTGTGACTCTTACAAGGAAAGCTTGAAATTCGTTAGAGCAAGGAGCATGAGAGGTTGGCAAAGAGAGGGAATGATTTGGGTATTATTCGCGATGGCAGTGCGGCCATAACTTCGTTTGTGTTATGGTTTTGTGCAGTGCAGTGCTTTGTGCATTAAATAATCAGATCCATTTGAGTTTACGGCAGCCTAATGCGATTTGCTGCGTCCCGTAATAAGTTGAATGGTGCGAAATGAGACTCGGAGTAAAAACGTAACGTAGCAAGAAAAATGATCCTCTACAGAAGAAGACTTAATAGGCTTTTCCAACGTCACTTGCCGGAATAATTTTGTATCTTGAATTCCGTTGAAACTAATTAAATTAATTAATTAATTTAATTAATGTGTTCAATTAAAAACTTTCATTGCCGTTCGCGTTTCACGTTTATACGTGCGGAACTTGTTAAACATTGCTATATGTCTTCTTTTTTGCGGGGGTGAAGTTCTTTTAAATATTTGCTTGTTGTAATCAGGGTGCAAATTGTAATTAATACGCAATTACCCGGCGTATCCGTAAACAGCAACCAGCGTTGCGTTCGATACGCGGCCGGACTAATGGCTCATGTGATGATTCTTCGATCGCTCTGCACTCATGCGGCATTGCACTATGGAAATCACAATGGGTTCCCGCCCTTCAATCTACTATCAATTTACTACAAACATCCCCAAGCACACACATTCCTAATACCACCTCAATTTTTTCTCCTCATCCTTCATAGAACGTCACTCGATATATATTGTTACTTTCACTTATATCAAACATACAATAAATGTGAAAGGTTAATAGCAAAAAGTTATAAATAAGGAAGAAAAGATAATGTGGAAAGTTTGGAACTGGAAGCGATTGTCATGCGGATTTTGGGGTGAGGTGTTTTGATTCCTCATCTACGCGCGTCTGTTCTGATTTACGGATAATTACAGATGGTTTCAATACACCATTGTGCCGGCTGTCTACATAGAAATGATATCTTATTTGGGGTATAGATATCTCCGTATTCAACTCGCACAATGGCACATTGTGCGGCGTCTAATTATTGTCAAATTACTGTCGCTATCAGCAATTGCCTTTTCGCGAAACAAAAATCTTTATGAAGTGCGAGGTTAGCGAAGAGTAATGACCTGGCACCCACAAAATTGCTTCATAATTTTCTTCCGCAACCCTGCACTATCAATTCACTTGCCTTGCAACCCCAATGCCTTGTAAGCACCCCGGGAATGGATGATGTAGATTTTTATGGCCATCAATTAATCGGGAGAATATTTCAAGACGAGCAATTAATTTTATTGGCGTTTTAATCAGAACTGATATGCGAGGGGACACTAAATAAAAAACCAACCTTCATTAATACAAAATTCTCTTCGATGTCTCCATTCCTTCTATTTTTCTCATATCATATCAATCATAATTATTACTAAAGGAGAAACATAAATTTCAACATGGTTTTCCAAAATAAATAGATGGATTACCGTACAACGATTTTATGCATCCTAATTAATAAAATGAATTGAAACACTTACAAGAAACGATTTAGATTATTTTCAAAATCGTAAAGCACCCGGTAGAGAAAAGATCGTGAAAGAAAAAGCTAGTCTCGTGCTAACGAATGTTAATTTTCTTGGAGAAATATATCAGCGATGAGTTTCCTTGTTAATGTGACGGGATAATTGATGTGATGACATCTTCCACTTTTCTTTTCGTCTCTTCTAGTCGTCTGACTGTTGAGATAGAACTATTTATCTCCCAGAAAGGAACGATTTCATACGGAGAAAAACAACTGCATTTATTAAACTGCGCACGGATGAATATCAACTGAATTGCTACCCGCCTTCGAAGGGAAAGAAAAAGGTGAATTCGTTCACAACCTTACAAATCTACTATGTGTTGTCTCTTTTAACTTCAACCGGCACGTTTCTCTGCTCATTCAAAATGTATTGCAAATTTCAAAACTTATTTTAATAATATTCTTTTCAGTTTTGCTTTTCAAGGGAAGTGGAAGGCAACAATTAAATAGTTTTATAACTACGAGTGTATTAACTTTAAGAATGGAAACGTAATAATCGATTGGAGTAGGTATGGAAATAACGAGTGAAGTGTAGATTTGGTGGAAGATAGTTAAGAAGGACAGGGGTGTAATTGGAAGAGGTGAAGAATGGGTAAGGAAGTGTATTTCTTTTTGGATAGTGTGTGGTGTTGTAGGCGGGATTATTAATTCGATTCATTTGTCAGGCTCGCAGTGAATGTGAAATACCTTGGCGGAGCACTTGAGTCTTTGTCCCGTGCTCGCGCGCATCCACCCATCATCTTTCTCTCTTCATTACAATGCGTCCGGCTGCTTCCCTTCACGCATTTATCATTCTGCTTTTTACATTGTACACATCAGTTTTTTTGTTCCGACAACGACACATTTTTCTATTCTTTCCGATCTTTTTCTTTTGTGCGTTGAAGAGGAATTTTGCGCCTCTACAGAGGAAAGTCGATAGCGAAGTGATATTATTTACTTCAACGTTTGACGCTGTCGCATTGCTCTACTAGATTGCGAACTTTTATCTGGGAAATATGTTCATGTCTTTCAGCCAATACGCGACGGCTTTTATTGTAATTGCCTCTTTAAAACTCCAGGCCTTTATTTCACAAATATCATTCACTCTACTACTTTATTTCATCTGTAACTAATACATTTTCCAATGCAATTTCTTCGTTTCTTACGGCACAATATCGCAGCAAAATATTCTTCAATCTTCTGCTTTCAATAATACACTCAAAGCTAAGGAAATTCTCCAATTCTAGTCATAAATATGTCATTTATTTTTATTCTCTATCTGTTTCGGAAGCAGTGGGGGTGAACGTGTACAGGTCCGAATGCGGTGTGACATTTGGGGGAGTGATATTTGGTTTCTTTGGCTCATTTGTCGGTCACAATTCGTTAGGCGGCGGAAGGAAGGTTCGATCTGCGCTCGTGATTTTAACTCATTTAACAGCGGCAGCGGCGCAGTTTACAGAAAGGTTAATTCTCCAGAATAATGCATAATGCAATGAATGTGTGAATGGAGCTGCCCGAGGTACGAGTGTTGGAGGATAATCACATAAATCAGGCGGAGACCAGGCCCCGGGAGGAACGTTACAGCGGATCCAAGATCCGTATTAGAAATTACAATATACGCCCTATTCAACACTGTTCAACCATTCAATACCCACCTAGCTAATAACACTTTCTCATTGCACCGGCCAAGACAATGCTGTTACTGTCTAATGTCTACATACTAACCAACCACTATCTTCTTCATATCCCATTAAAAATATATCAAATTTATAAACTACATATTTAAAACATTCATTTCACTGTAACACATTTCTCATAATAATTCAATTTAACGGTTTTTTAACAATAATTATCTATAAAAACACCCGAACACAGCAATATTATAAGTTTAAGATTACAATTTTTTGAGTCAGGATACCAAAGATTTCTCTAAATTGGCCAGTGTTCTATTTCTATTAGTTGTCAACATAATATTACACATTTATTTATAAAAATACACCGACACATCTTTCGTTCAGTTTGATGATATCAAAAAGTATGAAACGATTGACATTGTATTATTATACAGAGTGTAATAGAAACAAGTACCTATATAAAATTTAATCAGTAATATAGAACTCATCAAGAGCAACAATTTTTATTAATAACTTTTCCTTGTAAACCTTCTATATATTGTGTTAAACTTTATCAAAGTTTTTCACAAATTTCATTACCCACCAACGGGATAATTTTTTCTTTCCAAAATTAACTGACGTTAATATCTTTGTACTTGCTATTCGTAAAAGCAGGCATTTTAACAGATTACAACTTTTATATAAATTATTAATCAATTTATTTGTATTGTCAAAATTTATTTGATAATGTTAAGAACTCACATTTGCTAAAAACAATTTTTTCTTTATTTCTGCTACATAATCAAATTATTATGAAAATACCAGTGATTTGGTACTTATCTATAGAGATACAAACACTACTAAAATGTTTGTTGTTAATCTCGAAAAGTATGCCAAGAAAACAGTCTCTGACGCGATATGTTTGACGTCGTCTGTAAATTCCATGTGGTCGGGAGTATAAAACAGTCCATCACAATACATATTTCAAAGGCTTAATATGGTGCCTTTGGGACATATGTTTTTTGGTTGTACGTTACACTTCTGCCATCAAAATTAGCATTATCTTACGGGCACCTTCCGGACTTACAGGCATCTCAGAAACCTTCTCCAGGAATAAACACATCCTATAACATATTTTATAATTTACCTGTGAAATGAAAGCAGTGAATTCTTCACTTGTAATGTTATACATGTCAAATACTTTCTAACCATTGTCTCCAATTATTAAAATGTTCATTGGTTAGTTAGCTAGTGATAGAGTAAGAAGTAAGTTAGTGATCTACCAAGAAAGAGATAGCGCAAAAAGTATGTTACACATGTTGGAAATACTAAGTTATATAGAACGTCTATCACTTACATTGTAGGATTTATCATTGTAACAATAACAGCTAAGATTATTTCAGTAGAAGTAAAAGTGGAATGATTCAGACAGCAGTTTAAGTATATTAAATTATATGATTTGTATTTTTTACTGTTTTGTAAAATGAACACGAGGTAATATGACATAAGATTTTTGAGAATACGTATTGGCTCTGGCGGCATTGTTTGAAAAGTCAATCAGCGAAGAAGCATTTAATACCAGTGCAGAATGGCTACCTGTAATATTCGCGCTCATAACGCTGTAAACAAGTCGACGTAAATCATCGCACATTGTGCTGTGACATTTATCTAAGTAATGCATAGGCAGCGGAGGAGAGAATTCTGAACCATAGATTTAATGCAGATAGATGCGTCCAAGTTCAGGCAAGCCGCGGCTCAGGAATGCCCGTAAATCTTCCTAATATGTTTACATATAACTTAAACTCGGATTTATGTTTCCTTACATTTACTTCCGCTCTCTCACAGGTTCCACTCCCTCAGGCCTTACCTGTGGATTCACACATTTCATAACCCAACTTGCCTTCCAGCTCCAGACTCCGAATCTTGCCGTCTTACTCCAATAGATCAATTTGTACTCAACTTACTAATAGACGAATAAATTAACACGAGCTCATATGGAACGAGCTGAACAAACCTACGAAAAGTAAACTCATCGAAGTAAAAACAGAGTCATAGCCTTACAGTGAAATTAGAAAGCTTTCGGCGTAGCCTGCAGCACTCTTTTGTTTATTGCTTTTTCCTCAGTGGATATAATTTTACGGAGAGAGAAAAATGTATGTGAGAATTACAAACATGTAATAGAAAATAAAAACAAGTATTACTATGCGTAGAATAAAAATACCCTGCGGTGTAAAATTTCAGTGTGTAAAGTTGCAGCATGGGATAATTTTATTGTTTACTTATTAAAAAAAAATTAAGAGTACATTTTCTTCAATTTGAGCCAGACTTAAAAGTAAAAATTTGGAAACCCTGAATCTATTTCTGCAGCATCATTATAATATTCAAATAGGGTAATTTTTGTGATACTTGGAGGTCTAGGAATCATGTATATAATATTATTAAGAAACTTATCCTCTGAAGAATCTCTCAATAAAATATAATACAGGCACTGTGCGGAATCGAAAAACAAAAAAAATAAGATATATTAAAGAAAATATTAATTTTGTTATATTGCGATAAAAAAATTTTAAATTTTTAAAATAAGGTGATATTTTTTAAAAAAAATCAGTCGGCTTCCTAAAAATGTCGCTAAACAGCCGCTACATTATAAATCTTTTCGTCGCTACAATACGATACTTTTTGTAATAAAAGTCGCTATTTTCGTATTATATTGTTGTCCAAAAATAAATTAAGCCCAAACGTCTAGTCTGTGAATTAATTAGTTCGCTGCTAGGCCTATGAAAAATTCGTTTCTTTCAACATACAGAGTGATATTTTTTTTGTTAATATAGATACATGCATTTTTCAATAATTACCATAATACGAGTAATTCAGGTTTTGAAGTATAAAGAATGTCAGGTTTAAGACTTCGGTAAACGTAGCATCTCCCCTGAAATTCCTCTCTTTCTGCAGTACAGGGGAAGAATTCCAATGCGTTTGTTTGCTGACTGCAGCACTAAAAGGTATTAGTAAATTCAGCAGCAAGTGGAAAGGCGGTCCTGTGCAGACCAACTGAAGCTTTGTATTCATCTGCTCCAGTGTTTAATTCTTGCTATTTCTCAACTTTATCAATTACATTGCATGAATAATAAAAGTAGAAATACCTTAAAACTGAAGTCATGTATAATGTATGAACAAGGATGTGTTTGATAAGGTTATTATAGTGTCATAAGAAATCAATAAAAATACTCGTTGCAATTGCTGTGGATTAACGAATCATCAACTGAATATTTCCTCGAACTAATTCCGTATGCGGTATGAGTACGACCTTGTCATTATTATAATTCCCATCCAAGTATTATTGATTATTCAGGTAATTGTTACTCCATAAATAATTTCTTGTAATCGAGTAAATTGTTATTTACTTCACTTTCTTACCACACAAACACAATTTCGGAGAGAAAACATTTAAGAAAAAAGAATTGGCAGATTTGATTTGAAAATGTAGGAGAGTTAATGTAGAAAAGTGTTTAACATGATTGCATGAGGTGGGATAAATAAAGCTAAGCCCTTTTTTAATTTCCCAGCTTGAAGTGGCCAGCTCATAACTTCGGGCGGAATATGTGAAAAAGGAAGAGCAACGTAGGAAGCAGGCGAATAATTACATTAGATAGTATAAACATTATATAAAATTCGTTGTCTCTAATTTACTTTTTCTTGTTTGTCACTCGCTTTTTTATCCGTGAGTTGTTTACCCTGCAATTTTTTCCCCAGCCGCCTATTCTGCTTTCAGTGTAGCCACACGTAATAGAATTTCACATTTATTTTTTCAAGTGCTCTGCGTACAAGAGGTCCTCTAACTGTATTTTCATATTTTTTGCCACATTAAGAGGTTTCTTAAGAGACAAATCCCACGATTCATTTACATTTGTCCGCCTTATCTTTTCATTTTTTTCTAATCTACACTTTTTTATTTTCTCCAATTTCACTAACATTGCTCTTTTCAAATTTCCACTTTTGTAATTATGGTTTACACATTATTTCTTTTCCCATGTCAAAATAATTTTCCTACAACTTCTTTTCAGTTCATTACTTTTCGCGGAATAGTGCTTTTATTTATCACTGGTTTTATTTGCAACATGTGTGAAACATTGTGTTTTTTTGATCTCGTGCTATAATTTCTTCTTACTTTAATCACTAGTTGCATAAATAATTATTTCTTCTGGACCACCGATTAGTTTTTAAATATAGCATAGTATTTGTATTTTATATCCTTTTTCATCCAATATTTAGAGATATACAATGCTTCAATATAGATTTCATTATTTCATTATTATTATTATGTTTAACAAATTTGAAATGAGACACTGCGCTGTTTTAGGACGACCTACTAGGTTTTGGAAAGCAGCAGTGTAACCACATATATAAGCCAATTTCTCTAGTGATAGTGGGGGTATTTACAAACCCTAATATACTACGTAAAAATAATAGTTGAGGATGTATTTCTCGTTCGTGAGAGTCACAAAATTGTTAGTCAATATATGTGTATAGATAGCATAGTCCGTAAAATAAGATCTTTTAATAATTATTGTTGTATATTGTTTGTTGAATCTATATTTATCTACATTTATTTTATTCATGTTTGTTAACTTGACTACTTGTATATTTCAAATTTTATTGCAACCCTGTTGTTTGGTTTATTATATTTATTTTTTTAAAACGCATTTTTTGCATTTCATCCCTCCTCTGTCCCTGATTGTTCGATTCCTGTCTACTTAATTAGTCAGGTTGTGGAAGCTAAGTTACCGTATCTCACGTCCTGTGACATTATTATTTTTAACTGGCGTTTAGAGTTTTGATTAAATGGAAATATTATTTTTAAAAAAAGTTTGAAAGAATTATGACAGCAAAAAATATAAAGAATAGAGGGTAATATATTAAAGGGTTAATATATAATGACAGATCAATTAAGAATTGACGAAATAAATTTAAGAACAAAGGATGAAGGCCGGAATAATACCCGTGCGATACTTCCCTCTGTCAAAACCAAATTAATGATTCGGAGTGCGTGGTGGAATAATCAACAGAGTCTACCTGGCTTGGTCTTGTGTTTTGTGAATTCCCATGGTTAGTTAAACAAGTCGTGGGTGTACTTCCCTATTGATTAATATGGAGATAGGCGACAGCGACTTCATTACTCGTCCCAGCATTGTCTCATTTGTATTTTGATTAATTGACCAGATGCCAAAGCCAGGAAATAAAATAATGCACTTTGACTCCCTGCATATTTCAGTGATTAATTGGAGTTTGTATTTAGGTGCATCCGTGATCTGAATATCAAATGCGCCTGAGACTTCAGACAATCTTGGAACGGAAAAGACCATGACAGATAAAACAGCGTTGGTTCAATATAACAATATGCAATGTTTTCTATAAGTTACTGTTGACCTAAACGTTTGAACAATTGATCTACATCCGGAATTAACAATAAATATTAGTATTTTTGACCTAACTGCCATTCTGGACTCGTGAGAAAGTGACCAAAAATAGATAAGTTTTTACGAAAAATGTAAGGGAGAAGACAGTGATTTCTGTCATGCTTCAAAGGTTTGCAATATTTTGTAAGATTAGCGATCTAACGTCTGAAGATTTCTGAAGCATGTAAGAATTAAAGGAATGATCTCTAATCGTGGTATGTTTCACTCAGAGATGTACAGGGCACGGCCCTCCGTTGATTTTTTAGCGGCCCGGCTCATCATGTAGTATTTAATAAATATCGCTAAATAAAAACGTAATTAAGAATAATTGAAACAAATATTAATTTTACTTCATATTACCTTTTTTGTAATTTTCACCATATGCATAAATAAAATAAACGAGGTATAAATAAATATATACAGTAGTAACTCGAACACTCGAACAAAGAGTTTAATTTGTAAAATCATATTTTCGTAATTTGCTGCTTCCGTAATTATTTTAGGTAAAAAAGATTCAAATAACAGCTGTAGAGCATAAAATTATGCACCTGAATCAAAGAACAAAACAAAATTTACGTGCCTGGACATTTCAGAATTTAGTTATAAAAATAATATAAATTACCCCGAAAATAGCGGTAGCCATAGAATTGACATAAAAAATAACAAATGTTTTTCGATTTTTATATGATTTTACATATTAAATCCCTACGTTCATAGGTACATATAAATAAATATATTTTAGTAAATAATTTTCAAGTTTTTTTGGCGGCCCATCTATAACTCACAGTGGATCTTTATGACACTAGTCTTAACAAGTCTATGCATCTCTGGTTTAACTGAACTAGTTGATCGAACAATATAAAAGTGTCTTTGCTCTGATCGCGATGCGATCAACAAAACGGCTCACATAATGTTAGTTCGATAGCAAACATACAACGTTTGCCGTATTTTTGTAATGTTCTAATTTACTTTCTGAAATGTAGATTTGTAAATATAACTTATATCTTAAGAAAGTGTTCGCTCGTTATTGTCTCATCGAGTATTGTGTTGTACTTCATCATAATCGAGGTAAATAAAGTAATCATCGATGCATCATTCTATTAATCACCCCTTGTTACAATGTAGTGGAATGATGTAGATGTGATAAGTGATTGGAGTATTGGAAAGAGGCAATAGAATTAATGGGAGTAATTCTCAACAGTTTAAACATAATCCAGCATCATAACAAAGTATATCTGATGATCTCTACCCGACGTGCAGTGAATGCGAAATATGTCCATTGAGTAGTGCTCGGCGCTCATTTAAAAACATAACCATTTGTAGGCAATGCCGTGGGAGGGCCAGGTGGGCCATCCAGGGATCAGCCGACGCACAAAGTATCCAGAAGTAGACATGGAAATTAACCACGTTCTAATTTCAATCATAATGGGCCAACGGAGGATCGTTTCCAAAACCTTCCAATACGTGCTCCGAATAAAATACCGGCCAAATTACAGAACCGATCGCGCCGATTTACACCGCCTAGGATTGCTGAATTGAAACACCGATGACTTCTTTACTGAACCCCAACATTAAACTTACTTGTTATAAACATAAGGCAACAACAGGGTTGCTTCCCAGAAGCATTTAATTTCTTGTTGTTAAATTAAGTACGATTGGCAAAATTGACGACGTCAAAACATATTTGGTGAAAAGTATGTAGCAACAACTCTTTCTTTGCAAGTTGTACAGCGATAAATATGATTTTGTTTAGTGCAATAAGGAACAGTGATAATCTAAACCGAATCAACTGATTTACTTCGGCGAGTGGATTACTTAGCATCAGTTCCTTCGTTCGTGTGTTTAAAATGTTTCCTAATGGGCTCTTATCATCTTTTAAATTTAAATTTTCAATAATTGGCTACAAAACAATTTTAACAAATATATTATTTCACTTAAAAAGTATATGTTTACTTACAATAAATTACAAAGTTTTACCGTTATTTAGCTATAACGTATCAGTGTCTCTATAGAAATGGACATATAATATGAGAAAGACAAACATATAACATGGCGCCGAAAATTTGGCATTTCGTTTGTAAACACATAAAAATATTTTGTTTTCGTTGATAACTGGGTTATTTTTATGTATAATTATACTTATATTTTTATTATTCATGTTTATTATATACACTACGGCGTTATTGAAACGTCAAAGGTAGTAAGAACATCACGAGCTAATTTGATTTTGGAAAAAAATTATAGTAATTTATTTCTCGCTTATTGGTCTTAAAAAGGAAATGAAAATAAGATTTTTTTTATGTATTTACAAACTTCTATTTTTGAAAAATAAATTAAAACAAAAAATGTGGGAAGAGCTCATTTTGTGCTTTTAAATCTAGATTAAAATATTCTAATAATAATGCATTTTAAATGTAATTCAATTTGTAACTTGAAAAGAGGTTGATATATTACGGAATTAGAGAAAAACAGTTATTGAAAATTTTCTTTAGAGATACATGCAAGAAACAAAATTTATGTAAAGCAAATTCAGTATGAAATTGTTTCATACGGCCCTTCTCTTCAAGTGATGCCTTCGATTTGAAATAATTTATGACAACCGACCACTAAGCTACCCAATCCTCCATAAAACTTTGCATAAGTCATTTTTAAATATCTTTTATAATGACTATATTTTATTTTATACGGGTAGCGGTAGCTCACTTGGTTAGCGCACTTTGACTTGAATTCAGTAGAGTGTGAGATCTGGGGTTTGATTCCCAGCGCCGTCAAATTTTAACGAAATAAAAATACCGCTATGACCGAATGGTTCTGATTAAAACAGTAGATGCTCTTGCTATTCCTTCCTTAAAGGTATAAGTAAAATTGTGGAAAAGGTAAAGTTCACTTTTCAATTTCTGCAACCAAAAATGTCTTCGGTTGTAGCGCCAATAATGATGTTCCATTGCGTAGTACTATTTTTATGTCGTTATATTCTCAGCAATATAAATGCGGCCTGAATATTTTTTGTGAGGATAAATATCCTCGTCGCGTGTACATCTGTTAGCTAAGCCGTGCTATCAGATGCACCATCAAATTCCCATCAGCGGTGAATGGGCGCGGAATGAGATCTGTGGACCGGCTCCAAGATGTGATTAATACCCTGAGATGCGTTTGACTTCTGTAATCCGCCGCGTACAGAGCTAATAAACTTCATATTAACAGATCTAATTTACTGTGTTTAGGAGGGAATTACGACAAGAGGTATTCTGTTTATTGAGAATGCTTCTGGGATTAGCAATAATCACGGTAAAGGATCGCTGATTTGTTAACTCCAACTATTCCGGCGTCATCAACTATTTGCCACCGTCGCGGTGCTGCTCTACTATATATTACTCCCATTTACATTTCTGAATATATCTCTACCAAAATACAATAATACAATCTCTCAAAAAATCATCATTATCATCGTAGGTGAAATGAAGAATTGAACGTCACTCTACCCTTAACAATTTTTAATTGCAAATTGGATATTTACTATACCGCGAGTTTCACTTAAAATAAAACATTTTCTAATCTGTCTTTAGTCATTTCTATGAATTTATTTATCACCATACTTTTCCAGATAAACTGCAGCACAGGTCAATGACAAGTGAACTTATCATAATTTACTGATTTATAAAGTAAATTATTTTTATTTTGTTAATTTCGCACACTTTTTAATTTTGCTCTTTTCTTAAGTTTCATATCTAAACATATATGATTAGGACGGTCAGGATCTAAATTAGCAAATATATTACAAACATTTCTCAAACTGCAGTCAGAATTGTACCGAGAAATCAGGCGATTTTTTTTCATTAGAGCCATGAATTTATTGACAAAATTACGAATAGTTGTTGCATAGTAACAGACAAACGAGTGTCAAAAATGACATTTAGATTACGATAGCAAAGGTGGAGTTATTTAAAAATCATTTTTGACCCGAGCTTTGTAGCTTGAATTACAGTTACTTGATTATTTCACGAATGACAACAGTTCGAAGATAATTTTTTATATCATATGTAATACCACTAGTATCTAGAATTTTACTTGAAATTTTTGTCGTTATGGTCACGAGTGATTGCTGTAATGAAAATCAAACGAGTCCGCAGGACGTGTGACGATTTTCTAAAGCAACGAGCAGAAGTGAGTTAGGCAAAAATTACAAGTAAAATTCTAGTTAGGAATGGTATGCGACATGACAATTTCACGAAATATATAATTTTTTTTCAATTAATTACTTGTCACAATTTTGACAGGCGTTGTATGTAAGCAACGCCTATTTAGTTCCGCGGCAATTGCCAGTAACTGATAATTGTCAATGAGATATAAATCTGATTGGTTCTATTAAACCAAAATATTGTGATTTAATTGGGTAACAAATTATGAGTGGAATTGTCAACAAAATATAACCATGACAATGGTACTGCAGTTTCATCAATTTTTTTATTAAAAAACTGATGAAGCATTCTGATAGTGTATGGTAATATAAGAAACAACGTGTTGATTAGTAATGAAAAAGCGGCATTGATCGAGTTGCGAGGTGGAGTAATAAATGGAAAATATAATCGGGCTGGAGCGTTGGGGCACGTGGATGATCTGACACGAATTTACAAGCGGGGGCGCCGTGACAGCGACAAGCAGCTGCCGCACGCCCTACCAGCGCATTAATGTCGCCCCCGACAGTTATAGACGCTATGATATCCACACCGATCTACCCGTAACAAAATATCTCACATTTACTTATTAACATTACCGATAACATTACTTTCACATTACACCGTCTATTGAGAGGAGTAAATTGGAGCAATCTTTTCATTTTGTTTACCATCTCATAGATTCTCAATTTATGATTCCTACTACCTTTTACGAAGTATGGTAATTGAAAAATTTCAGTTTTCAGATTTCAACGCAAATATCCGTTTTGATCATCCCTGAATCCTGACTAGTTTCGCCGTGATGTCTATTCCTACGAATTTTTGTATGTATGTATAAACAGTGGTGGCCAAAAGTATGAAAACTTCTTTATTTGCTCAATATTATTATTTGTTTTATATCGCTGATTTTTTTAATTTTTCGAAATGTCTGCCTGCTTCATTTCTTTTTCATGAAGCTGAACAACTTTTTTTCTAACACCTCTCGAAAAGAATTTATTTTTACCCATTTTAGCATTATCTTTCTAAGCAAACGGAAAAAAATGTTCTGAAGCCAGAACGAATAATACGATAGTATTAAAATGTTTCTATACTTTTGTTTGGCAAAGAAACATCATATTTTTAAAGAAAACAAAAACAATGGTTTTCTCAGCCTAATCATTCTACCACTTGTATCCTTGATACATATTAATTATGTAATTATGTAAAGGAAAGTATTGAGAGTATTATGTCGCAGGAGTTGGTAATGTATTTGGGTCGTTTTGTTGGTGTAGCAGCGATGCAAAAATGTTTCCTCCGTCAATTTTCTGGGTAATTTACGCTTAAAATATTAAACAAACTATCCCATTTTCCCTGACGTTAATTCAGTCCTTTTCTATTTGGCTGAGGATTGATTGATTACGGCGCAGTATGAAAGTTAGCGGTGAATGCAGAATGGCGATCGATGTCGATGTATTGCTTACGTACGTACGGAACATTTTAAATTTCAAGTAGATTTATTTGTGCGGGATGTCAGTTGTCAAAACGTCAGTTTTTGCTGCACACACCTCTGCGATATATTCTGCAGCCTTCAACATGCCGACGAAGGACTGTTGCATTTTTATGAGCTTTGGTCATTGGATTTTTAACACTTTTTTGACGAAGAACTTTCCTAAGAAAAAAGAAAATATTGTTATTAATAATTATACATATATTTATATGAACAATGATGTACTAGATAGAAAATAAATTGATCCCCAGCGAAAAATTTAGGGAATAATGAGGATTAATATACATGTAATACTTTATGTCCTAATAATGTGGTTGTATTAAAGTAACTGCAATATATTTATGCATAATGCAGGAAATGATAATATCTTTATCACTAACGTACGCGTTCTGTAGTTCGTTCAATATGTTTAGTGATTAAAACTATAATACTGCCTATTTGTCCCTGTGCGTATTATAGGTAATCAATCTTTGATCGTATCTGTGTGACAACTCTATACATAATTCAGTATTTGTTCAGGTCATTGTCGGTATGTATTTAAAATGTGACATCTGATGTGACAGCTTCGTCGATATCCCGCTTCCTAAGCCTTCCTGCTCTTCCGGACTTTGTTAAATATTATTATTGATTTTGTCAATCAATATACTGAAATCTAGGTTAAATAAACAAATTGCGACCAAATTAGTTCCTGCCGAATATTTATGCAGTTTTATTCAAATTCGCCACTAAAGACACAAATCTCCAATACCATCAACTTCAAATTTTTCTTTACGACAGGCCAGAAATAAAACGCTAAAAATAAACATATCACCCCAACTTTAACCCAATTTCAAAATTTTGTATTTACCAGAAATTTTCATAATTTTTAGCAAATTTTGCTTCTATTTTTATTACCCATTACTAGGATTGACAATTGCAAATATCGAGAATGATATGGTATAAATAAATGTAATAATGATACCTATCGACGTTTTAAAAAGCAGAGATGTTCAAAGTAGATTATAAAGAAAAATGAGTACTACTACAAATATGTAATGACATTATTTGATCCACTAGAAGTATGGCAATGTTTGTTCGTACTGAATACAATGAATTCTTTATAATTTAATTCATAGAATCAAGCTGGAAAATGTAGCTACATAGATAATCTGTTTAATATGACAATAATACATATAACATATAATGATGCATAGAAACATTAATGTTAATACCTTTGGGAGCATTTTGATATTTTAATAAATTATTCATAGTAATGATTTGGTTTTATTGGATACGTGAAATATTAATATGATTGAATAGAGAGCCGAAGGTCTTCGTGTGTGGATGCGCGTTATCGTTGATAGCGCAAAGTGAAATACAAGAGCATGAATAATAACAGGCGTTGTAGTCTGGCAACTGTCCAGACCTAAACATGCGATTTCGTTAATCAAACACTTCTGATATTTCACCCCTTTCAGCTAGAAATAGACCCATGCGCTAGGATAACCTTCGCGAAGATTCCAACGGTATCGAAGTTCGCTTATTTCTTCTGTAAAATAGAAGCTGACATATTTCCCCGCTTTGTGAGAATGAGGATGATTGCGTAGTTGTTGGGAGTAAATAAAGCATATGGCGGCTGGCTTGTGGGATTATAAAGTTTGCGCAAACATTGTAAGTGAAAAACAAAGTAAGTTTATGAAGATAATAGAGTACAGCAGCCACTGCCAACAAGACCACGACGTGCGATAATTGCGTCGTGCGATCCACCAGATCTCCTGACGAATCTCCCTGAGGAGCCGATTCCGTGTCAGCAATTCAATCGCACTGACGAACCGTAAGGGGGACCATCACAAAATCATCCAAAATTGGAAAAACGCAAAATTGCCCAAACCAATTTAATTCTGCACTGAAAGGTTTGCACTTCTAAATTTTCTCATCTCACAATGAAACAGAATCTAATATACCTGTTTCAAAACAAATTTAATTACATTTTAGCGGTATATGTTGTCAGCCTACAGTCTTCGAACGACTAGGACACAGCGGTATTTATAATTAATTAAAGTTTGAAGAAGAACCGCAAATTTGATAATAGTTAAATCATTAAAAAAACGCAAAATTGCCCAAGCCAATTTAATTCTGCACTGAAAGGTTTGCACTTCTAAATTTTTTCATTTCACAATGGAACAGTATCTAATATACCCGTTTCAAAACGACTAGGACACAGCGGTTTTTATAATTAATTAAAATTTGAAGAAAAACCACAAATCTGACACTAATGAAATCATCATTACAAAATAAACATACCAATATTTTTTTAAAGCGATATTATCATGCACATTTAAATATGTAGGTAAATCTTAAAGTTGTTGTTGTTATCAAAGTTTTTCAATTTCATTAAATATCTTGAGTACATGACTAAAATGAAAAGTAATTTATTAAAAACAAAATTGTTCAAAAATAAATTTATAATTTAATATACTTAATGAGATATGAGAATATATTACAAAACATGAATGTTGATAAACATCGTCAGGGAAACCTACACTCGAATGTAAATATATCTTCTAAACAAGTATCTTAAAAAGATGTAAGGTAGATATGAAAAAAGGAAGACAGGTGTAACAATATATACGTAGCAATTTCTAATAAAATGTAGTTATATCTTGTTCGCTATCGCAAACAATAAAGGTATCAAAGTGTTCTGTTCAATAGCCCCGCCTGACAGTACACAATAATAAATCAGTCTGAAGTCCCTGCAGACTCAAAGAAATTCTTTCATTAAAATCTCGAGTTAAGCTCGCTTGTTATCATCCATAACAACATTTAACAAATTAGATAAGGCGAGAAATAAAAAGGGTAGTCTACTGTCGACAGAATTAGCATTGATTAGTGAGGATACAGCCCCAGGGGCGAACACACGGAAAGAAAAGCGAAGAAAATTATAATCAGAATGAAATTCAAATACCCATTAAAATGGCGACGTTATTATGTTGCGCAGCGCGACCAAGCTGTAATTTGTTGTTTATCTTTTACTCTGCTCACTCATCACTTTCGGAAAATGGGAGAAAATGGAAAATTCATTTTCAAAAAAGTATAATATTTATGCACCCGCAATTAAACTATTGGTTATAATATATAGTAGTAGTACGCAAAGGAGAGATAAATGTTTTTTCTCGCGGAAAAAGATTTTAGCACGAGCCAGGTACATGTTTTTTTAATAATATTAAGAACAAATATTCAAATAAAATATTAATGAAATAAACTTTAATAATAAAATTAATTTATACTCTATTTTCCGATGTTGATCCGAATGTCATCAATTTTAACCCTATGATTTAAATCATTGTGGAGGACGGGGAATTGATGACATCATCTTGTCGAGTGAAATTGTGTAATTTCCGAAGTAAATAAATGTCAAAATTGACAGTATTACATACAAGTACAATATTAGATGAAACATACAAAAGAGTTGTAGAACAAACTAATGAAACTACCAAACACAACGAACAACATATTTTCGAGGCCAAAATCACCTTAATAAATGACAGGAATGACATTAATGACATATTCAAGTTTTTATAATATTTGAAAATATACGTTATCGCGGTTACACGACTGATTCTATTTCATTTTTGTCGTTGGTTAGACGCAGATAGCATATGTACCCCTCTGTAACATGTACGATTATGAGATAGCGAATAAAGTCTCATATATGCCACGGGTATACAAGAAAGATGCAAGATAAAAGTTTAATAATTCTTGTAGCAGAAATTGATGACGTGAAGATCAACTGCAGGAAACATAGTGTATATCTTTTTCTTTCTTCGGTCCTTTAACCGGAGGTGAAAAAGCTAGCCCTTAATTGTGACATTTCTCTCATCATTTTAGTGTCATAGAAACATAATTTCTCTTCCAGTCGTGAAAAATAAATTATTATTTATGAGATATACCGGATAAAAAGACCGATTACGATACAAACATTCTGCATATTTTATTTAAGATGACAGCCCATTACTGGAAGAAAACAAATAAAACCTTGTTCTCTTCAGTAATTTTGTGCAACAGCCACAAATAATAATAGTCCGTAATATCCGCAACAACTCATGGTTGCATGGAGATATGCGATTTTCTTTTCGTTATTATTTTTTACATATAATAAAATATTATTAAGTAAATAAAAAATAAGATTGTGGGTGCTGCTGCGAGGATGAGACGGCGATGTTTGTGCATCGAATTCTCCATCTTTCCGTATGTGGTGGTAACGTGTTTTGGATACGTATAGGTGTGTTACCAGGCCACATATGTCGGGAATGGCTTCGGTTTCCCTCCACTCAAAGGGAATATTCTACGCATCCCCGAAGACGTTATTAAACTATGACGATCTCAACAGGAATAATAATTGGTATTTAAATTTATGAAACTCGCTTCCGACCGGATATTTACATAAAAATAATTGAAGCTCGCTCGAGTTGCTTCCGCTTGCCAATCTTTATTTAGACATGAGTTTGTTCCAACAATTGAAATGCGGACAATAATACTTATTTCATTCTGACAAATATTTTATTTGTGCAGTCCTTCCACAAAAAAATCTGTACTATACAGAGTCGACTTAATTCTAATAACCTAATGTTAAATCTTTACGAGGTCAAAATTCTTCACCATATCCATATCCCATATAGAAATGCAAGTATCTCGATAATAAGTCACGATATCAAAATTTAGATTCAGCCACCAAAATATATATTTTTTCAAATATCACAAAAGCAACATCTATTGTGACGTGGGTTACAAGGTTGAAGTTTAATTTTTACGCCACCGTATAAGAAATTTTCACTTTTACGCCGCCGGAGTAAAAGTAAAATAATTAAGAGAACATTGAAACTATGTAGAATCAGCGAATAACAAATAACTTGTACAGTAGAAACCTGTAACATCGTCCTAAATGTCATTATAAAACTAGATAACCTAAGAATAAAGTTGTTAAAAACCATCTACAATTGAAAGATTCAATTGATAATCTAAATTTTAAGAAAAAATAATATGTGTCATTCAGAGGAAAAGTGTCTTTGTGTGTCTCGCATGCAAATGTTCGACTCGCTTTGTTCGTTGTGCAAGCTTCCATACTCGCCACACAAAGTATTACTTTTACTCTTAATAACATAATATACAATTTTAGTAAAAGATAAAACGAATTGTGAAAAACCGAAAAAAAACAGATTTTTCACCACTTTTCAAAGTTTTCAGGCTTCCCTTGATAAAAACTGAACAAGTAAAGATAAAAATACATTTATATAAAATTTCCCGTAGAATCACATATTTTGTTATAATGGATTTGAGTTATTACACCTACTTTTTAAAATGCACCGTCATAAAATTGAAATTATTTTTACAATTCTCTAAAATTTTACTTTTGTCAATATCATACAATTCCTATTACAACATGGATAAGCAGGATGTGAAGCTGAAACCTTTAATTCAAACACCAAACGCCTACAAAAAGGGTAAAAAATAATTAATCTGCATTGTGGAAGTTATGAAAAGAGAATATTTTAATTTGAAAGCAGCGGATTTCATAATCTCTGGTAATGAACGTATGCTGGTGGTGATGGTAATATTTCGGCAGCTGGGTATGCTGGTAAAGAGTGATGACAATAATGAACAGTGACAATATCCTCACGAGTAATAACGGCGAAATCTCTCCTTGGAGCGAGTGGACCAACAGCTCATAACACGGAGTCTCTCTCGTATAAATTGCGCCTGATTTATGTTCATTACAGCCCGTACGGCTCAAGGTATGATTTATCTCATAATTCAATTAGGTTTCATTAAATCTGCAATGCTGTTTTTAATTATTTCGCGGCCCGAGCGGACTCAAATCTCGGTAAGGCATTTTTATGACCCTACGTAATCATAACTAGGACGAACCGCACTATCATAAATTTATATAGATTATTGATTACTTTAGACAGTTATTTTAACTAAAATACTGATGGAAACTTCAAGGGAGCAAAATATTTGTTTATAGATGTGTCTGACTGTAATTACTAATTAAAATATATAGCCGTTTATCACCTTATGAAGACTGAGTTACAATCGAAACGTTGGTGTATCAGTGAATTTTATTAAATCACAAAAACTCCAAAAACAACTTTCCTTTTAAAATTATAACACTTAATATACACTCCTAAATGTCGTCATTTTCTAATTTTTAAATATTCAAAATGTTCTGTTTATGTCAAAACAATCAATTACAATTTGAAAATATTTGGCGGATAAAATTGTTCCCACCACTAAAAAATAACGTCATCTATATTTATGTCTTTTTTTTGATAGTAAATAAAAATAATTAAAATATGTTTTTAGGAGATCACTTATTCTTTAATGGGTTCGGAACCACGTACCTATTATCTTTCGCTGTCTGTATCTCAGATAGCGATAATGATATGCGAGTATTTATATCGTAGAGGGTACTTTAATTAAAACGGAGAGTGCATCACTCAGGCCATTTTATATAAAACGGTGAAGATTTTTCCCTATTTTTATGCTTTTAGCTTTATTGAACAATATGAAGAAAATAATTGTTATGAGAAACGCTCTCATTTACATTTTTTAAATACTTTGTTGTTCCATAAAAAAATGAAAATTACTATCTACAGTTTCATATTGAATATAGCCGCTATAAAAATTAAGCCTAACTGGAGCATAACGTTTATATAAATTTCCTTAATCATGTCGTTATCTTGTATTTCTTTTCTTATTCATTCTTGTTGCTTAAATATTTGATCGCTGTTTCGGCTACAAATCAACGCAGCGTATAATCTTTAGAAATACCAGGGTCACTTAATAGGGACAATGACCAGCAAAATAAAAAATTCCTGAACATTTTTTCATAGCAGGGGGCGTCGTTTCTTTGATTAACATAGTGTACAACAATAGAGAATGAAAATGTTCAAATAATTTTGATTAGTCATGTGATATCTGTATGAAATGTTACATATATATAAATTTTAGTAGCTAATAAATAAAGTAATAGAATAAATTAAAATTTAATCACAAATTTAATTATAACATTTTACATTTTAATGGAAAATTGAACAATATATTAATTTCTTATTAAAGATTAATAACGGAGTTATAATTTTATTGGAATATTCATATTTAAAACAGCCAATAATTAAAATGAAACAAGAGAATAATCGCTTATGCTGTTTTCTTTTAATGCAAATATTTCTACACGAAAAAATAAAATAATTTTAGTTTTAGTAACAATAACAAGAGGACAGTGTCGTCATTAAATTTTTTGTACAAGTTATTAAAAATAAGAAACTTGTCAACGTGGTACCAAAGTAATATATGTTAAATTAAATTGCAAGACCATCAATATATTAAAAAAATATTCTGAGAAAAAGTATTAAGAAATGTATAATTTCTAGAAATTTTTTATTATTTTTATTGTTAAATTTGTTCTTACACAAAAAAATAACCTAAAAATAAAAATCCGTATGTATTTTTAAAACAACTTTTATTTTGTTTTAGTTCTGATTTTCATGAAATAAAATTTTAAGGTCTAAGAAAAGATTAATTAGAGAAGCCATTTTTAAAACTAAGAATATTAATCTCAATTACAACTATGGTCTGGTAGTTAGTAAAGCATGGCTTCCTATATTAAATATCTTACAATTCGTTCCATACTTGTTTACTTGCATGTTGTATTTGTCATTACACTGAAGATCGCAGCAATTTTTGCTGCCCTATCGTTGGGTTTAATAAAATTTACAGACCTAAAACTAAAAAAAAGTTGTTTTATTAATTTATTATGAGTTTTGAAAACTATTTTGTTAATTTAATATTTTTAATTAATTTTTTACTACTTTTTTAAAAAAAAAATCCTACTATATAGATTCGATATTGCTCGCCATAAAACTATAGAATAAATAATGGAGAGATCTAGAATGGTATCTTGCCTTTATTTGTAGTAGTAAATGTTTGTTTACTTTGCGAACTTCAAAAATTTATATTGACCACATTTAAAATAAAGTACGATTATTTTATTAATAATTGCAAAGTACAGAGCCTTAAAATACTGTACGATACTGTGTAAGACAGTAAGGATGGTCACTGTATATACGATATATGTTAGTAAGCAACATCTCTCCAACTGTATAGGTTACAAGTAAAGTAGATATTGGTTCCTTTATATTGGGGTATGTGATCAAGTTTTGATTTTTACATATATGATAATAGACACAAAACAAAATACCTGTATTTTTTTAAATCGATTCATTATTCTTAGTTTATTAGAAAATAATTATTAAAAATTTGGGGAAGGGATGCTGTCACGTCATCGAGATAGAATTGTAAAATAAAACAGGTGGACTGCGAGCGTAAGAAACAGACTACCTGCCTTTTTCCAAGATCCTACCATGCTGACGTCAGGTGTCAGGTGTCCCTTCTCCGGAACATTAGATTGCTAATAACTTTATTATTGCAGAAAATGTTTAGTTTTTATTAGTGTAATGAGAAACTAGAGTGATTACTTTTTATATTTTATGACTTATATACTGAAATTCGGTTATGGTCACATACCCCATTGGACTTGCATTTTATAGTCAGGTATTAATCTACAGTGATGATCAAAGTATTTCTTCGACCTGTAGATAAATTGGAGAGGTAATGAAACACTGGAATTCAGTCCTATTTCGAAGGCTTTATTTCAGTATTTTATTAACAGTCCGTGGTAAGAACCTTCAATTTACAGTGCTTTCTGAATTCTGGAATCGAATTCCATTTTCAAACTGAAAGTGAGTATTTTTTAGAGGAGTGCATGAAATGAAGTTTAGGATAATTGCGTGGTGCGTGTGAGTAATTGAAGTGGCATTAATTTCCAGGGGCGGAAGATCAGGTTTTGGCAGTTTCGCGGGCACCAGCATAAGAACAGTCGGTTTCGGAAATCCTCTGTCGTTCGGCGAGTGATAAATGGCTGAGCTGACACAATGGCCGCAAGCCGACATGATCGCAGCCGCATTTCTTATTTCCCAATCCCTCGTGCTCTGCTCTTTCTCGTTCTGGACAACCAAACACTAATCTATTCATTCCTTTCTCATTACGCACCATCTCGCACGCACCGAGTTCCATCTGAGCCCGCAAATCACAATGGAATACGGGAAAACATTTATACGCTTTTCTTCAAATTATTCTAATTCATTTTCGTTTAATATTGAGTTTAATTAATAAGATCATATGCTGATGAATGCAATAGCCTTTTCTCTGTGTAAGCAAAGGCAAGCACTATATTTTTTATATTCTATTACATTTAACTACAATTTTTTATTTAGTATATAAAAACTAAAAATCACACAGAAACACACAAATGTTTTGCTGTTGAAGTGTTGTCTTGACGTTTTGTGAATTGATCAAGCAATTTCAAGCTACTTGATATTTCTTGATAAACAGATTAAATTTTAAATTTATTTCTACAACTAGAATAAAGTGAGGCAGTAACAAAAAATAATTGATATGAAGTGAGCAAGAGCTTGAGCTACCTAGCGATATTTCGTTACATCGTAGTTATCATTTACTAGAGAACCGCAAACTCCGCCATTTGACTCCAAAAATTACTGGGCACCTTAAAATTGCGAGTTATGCTTTGCAGTAGGTTGTTAAAAATAAAAAGGCATTTATCATGCATTTTTAACGAAATTAATGTAAATGACCAATTTTTTATTAATACCAGTTCAGCTCACGTTGAAAGACAGTTAATGACATGTCATTATAGAAATTTTTGTATTCTTTTAATATTGGTACATTATTTAATGAAAAGAATATAAATTCAACTTAACTAATATTAAAATACATACAATAAGAATTATAATTCATTCATACTTCACTAAACTGTCACGTTTTATTTCCATTGCTATCTGATTTTTGACGAAAGTATTACATACTATATTTAATAAATCTCGCAGACGTTCTGTTAAATCAATTATGATCTTATATAATGTAGAATTTAAAATTAAACAACTTTGTACTATTGTAGTTTTGCTCCAAATCCCATATCCCATATTAAAGTCCTATGTTCCGAGTTTTGTTGCACACACTGTATAAGACAAGATACGAGAAAAATTTATTTGTAAGGTAGTTATATTTTAATATAATTATAATCCTTTATTTTTATTATGGTATACATTATGATAAATTTATTGTTTCAATTTTGATGAAAAAAAAACATTTATTGCAAGTGTTGAAAGTATAACATGATATTTTAATAAGGTTATATTGCAGCGAAACAATGCTAAAATGATATTATTGACCACGTTTATTATTCAATTCAGAAAAGTCAATACGGAATGATCTTACGCGAGATTTTTTTTCGAATTAAATAGTACACATAACGCAATATCACATCTTGAGAAAAACGAAAATCATTTGAGCTCTAAAATCATTTGGAAGAAATCCAATTGATTTGCAGTTAAACGAAATTCGACAAGATAATAATGCGTTGTTTGCGTTATTATAGAATGTACGAGACGACACTAATTGAATGCAGGAGATACATTCTTGCCTTCGCGGATTTCGAAACCGCAATTTAGTCTTTCCAGTTATTCTATATAAAGTTACAATCACCCTATTGTTGCATATTATTTCGGAGTAATATATTAGTAACTTTGTTGATCAAAGAGAGCGTATTTATATAAATTAACCTCTGCGACTGAGGGTAAACTGTTTGTTAATAAATACCAAATAATAATATAATTTCCTCAAAGACTATAAAATCAAATTAAGCTAAACGCGGTTAAATATTGACGGAAAGTGTTTGAATCTCACACCAAAATTCAAATCTGCGGAGCCAAGATAAATCACTCCTTGCTTCTGTGTGCGAACTTCATAGAAAATTATGTTATTACCGCTGTAATGCTCTAGGTACATCTTAATTCATGCGCGCACACTATGTAATTTGCCTCTACAAATTTGTCATGCTTATATACCAATTTTGTTTGTTTTTATAATAAATGTAAAAATATACACAGCACAATTTACATGGAATTAAAAAATACATTTGTATCAAATATTTAATTTCACATATATGTTTGATATTAATCTCAAATTTAATATACAAAAATACTAAAATTGCACGTGGAAATATTAATTAATTTTTTGAAGGGAGTGAGTTCATATTTAAAAGTCAATCCAAAAAATGTAAACATGCAAAATTTAAATTCTACTGTATACAATGTATCATCATTAAATTTAATTTGAATACTGCCAAAATTTACACGCTTGCGTTGAAATTAGAAATAGAAAATTCTTTGAACGTAGATAGATCATGGATTATTTTATTTGGAATCAAAATTTTGAGAATCATAGTGTTTGCCCATTAGGAAGTCCTTTGGTTGTATTTATAAAACTTGACATATTTCGTCGCGCCAGGAACAGAATTTAAAATAAAACCGTCTCAAACTTCATCAAAATTCAATAAAGTTGTTACCATTATTGAATTTGCCGTAAGGGGATATTTTTAGCACAATTTATTTAATTTTAATAACACAATTCCGCGATGAAAACAAGCAGGCGTTTCTTGCGTACAACATCGATTTCACATTTGTGTCACTCATTCCGAATCAGAGTGTGCATAACGTTAAATACCGCGCTCGCTCCAATAACAAGTTAATTAAATTGTGCAGCATTTATCTTAATTATACAAAATGTGCCCCGCACATGACGAAGGTTCGGCCTTTTCATACGCCTCAATCCGAAAAACTAATTTGCTGCGCCCAAAACAACAACTTCGCAACATATTTACACAGATTCTAACCCAAATTGCTCCAAATTTCAAACACAAAACTGATTCAATAACTAAAATATGAATTAAGAATGGTTTCATAAGATATCAGGCTATAATTCTTCCAAATTATATAAATTCAAATGAGAATAATTATAATAAAACAGGAGATATCTTAAAGAAATTAGGATGTTTTTTATTTATTAGCAAATATTAATGCTTTTGTAATCGGGAACTCCACCATTTTTGCTGATAAACATTAATAAGTAAATATACATATTTCATTCATGGCTTATTTCTTATTGCGAATGCAATGAGATATAAATAATGACAAGTGGCTACATTTGAAAATATTTTGCGGTAAAATTTTCCCCACCACTAAAAATAACTACTTTAATTTATATGTTAAAATTATAATTTTTTTATTTTTTGGTACTAAATAAAATTTAAAAGAATATGTTTTTAGACGGCACTATCGAGCCATTTTTTATATTTTAGTTTTCAAGCTAAGTATATTACCCAACTGTGTTTTATTGTAGTTGAAATAGTGTAAAAAATTCTGTTTGAAGTTATGTTTTGAATATTGCATTTCTCTATCTTTTCCTCATTTCTCGATGATTAGACACATAATTTAGTATTCCTTTTCCGCAATCACAATCCGGAGTAATATGTTTAGCCGGTCCTCCCCGGACTAATCAACGTAACGGAGCGACGCACTGCGTCTCGGCGCCTCATAAAACTTGGAAGAAAGCCGTCGCGACGCTTTGTTTCAGGGGATGTTACAGCCAGATTCGTATAGGCGCAGATACACGCTAGGATAATGTCTGCCGCGGATTTATTGGCCGCATTATGATCATCGTTACAATAGAACAGGAAATAAAGATAGAGGATTCATAGCTAGGATTACAAAAATCACTCCACGTGCATTGGTAATTCATCGTAGAATCAAGAAACACGTTTTTCTAAGATGTAATTTGTTATATTTTCATATCTCGACTAAATGCAATAGTTTTTCTGAGAGATTTATTTCCATATACATCACGTATGTTTATTTTTCTGAATAACAGCAACATTACTCCACTACTCGGATTAATAACTATAATTAACAACAGTAGTGTAATCAGGGATCTTACAAGTTCGCATGTAACTTATTCCAATCTTGCGCACAATATAACTTGTGCATTATCAGATGGAATAAATCACGAACTTGGAAATCGAACGATAAAAATCCGCCATGTGTTCATAAACAGAGCAGTATCTGCAGTTCGGGAATGATCCCCAAGTGGGTCGCCATTTTGCGCAATTATTGTGAATGTGCTAACGGTGGTTCATGTATTTATCTAAATTTCGGTATAGAAATACGAGCTCGTTGCCATTAGGGCTGAAATATTGAGTTTGTTGTCGACATTTGACCCAAAGGAGGGAATTTGATAGCGATATTAAATGGAGTAATTTGTTTATGTTACTATTACTACCACACTAATAAATTCACATATGCTAACACCTTAATCGCTCCGAGACTTCATTACGATCATAGCTCAAGTGTTGTTGTTTAATTCTAAAGTTTCTAGACTCTTATCTTTTCTAGATTATCAAAACAAGCTTAGTAAAGTCTTGTTTTGAAATTTTAACAAAAGAGAAGACTTTCTTATTCTAGATCAAAAAAAGAAAATTCTAGACAAGAAGCTTAATCCATCCGAGCTGAAAAAGTGCTTATAAAAAAAATGCTGGTAAAGAATTATCTTTGTTTGTCTAAAATGTATGCTCAAGTTAATAATGAATCTTGAAAACTCAAGATTCTTGATATTTAGATAAAACTTTTCAATCTAGACTTAGACTGAGTCAAGTCTTGCTTTGTCTAGAGCATCGGTCGGCAAGCATTATATAACTCTTAAATTTCAACCATATTGTGGGCCCTTAAAGAAAAGGCAAGTAAAAAAAATAGTTGAAGTAAAAAAAATTATAATAAAATAAATTGTATTCTTTAGGGACGTAAAATTAAATCTCATTTGGTACCACAAAAGGGTGACTTTAACCAATTTAACTGGAGAGGAATCACGTTGCTCAATAATTCTAGCAAAATACTATCAAAAAATTTACTCGGTGGAATAAAGGAAAAGAGTAAGCGTAAATGAAGTAGATAAAAAGGTTTTAGAAAAGGAAGATCTTGCACAAGACAAAAAAAACAACAAACTCTAAGAAATATTTACTGTAAATATTTTTGCTAAATGGATTTGGTAAATTCTTAAAATGAAGGAAATTTCTAGAATCTGGAAACACTGATTTTAACAAAAATCTTAGCGTGGCACTTTAAAAGTCATCTCGTGCCACTTAGTGGCACGCGTGCCATTGATTGCCGACCTCTAGTTTAGACGGCAACACTACATCCTCCGCAAGTTCACAAAAAAGTGCAGATTTATTATAAAAATGTAGTAAGGATAATTTCTTCCGTTCGGACATCATCAGTATGTGATAAAAATGAAGTTCGGTATGTCGAGACTATTAACAAATTGATATGGTGGATAGAGTAGAAAACGACCGCAGGCACATTGTTTATCATCCGCTTATGAAAAATGTGTTACATTTTGATTGCAGTGTTTTATTCTTTGAATGTTTTTGGCATGAAATAAATGAAAATTGCGTAATAACGGGTGGAAAATGAAACAGAAAATCGAAGAAAAAATGTGAATTTAGTTGAAATGTGCTTAATTGACCGACTGATGAAGATTGATGGGTGAAATATAGCGAACAATATTAATTATTCCACGAAATCAGGCTAGTACCGGCGATATTCTATAAGCCGCTTCATTGTCACACCGCTCATGTGTAATCTTTTCTATCTGACATCGGGCTTTACGCCTGTATGTCAATCGCGCTAATAAACCCAACTCTCCTGATATTTAACCGGCCGAGTTGCTGCCAATATTAGTTACCGGCATTACATATGTCACCGTACATATTCGCCAAAATTGTCCAACGGACTATTAATTTTATTATACTTATCACACAACTATAGACATTTCATGTCATAATACGTCATATTATCACATGACGTTATGAATTATAGGCATTAAATGTTATTCCTATTATTCCACTGCCTCCAATATATACGTCCCGGTATAACTTTCCCAATATATTATCGTCATTCGTATTTAACCGAAAATACATTCATTCGTTCAATTATTCATCAAGAATATTTAAATTTCATTATTGCTACAAATGGAATATAAAAATAAATATAATATGGCTTCAATCACCGTCTGAAAACATTTGCTGTAAAATTCTCCCCACCTCCAAAAAATAACTATCTTTAATTTTATCTTAACTTAATTTAACTTTCTTTGCATTTTTTGGTAATTAATAAAATTTGAAATAGTATATTTTCAGACGGTCACCCATCCTACAGTGGGTTTGGAACCATATCAGTAACGATATAATTATAGGATATTTAACTGACGTTACCTTCTAGATAATGTGCTAAGTTTCAAACTAACTAAAAACTCGCTTTTAACCCTTATATGATAAGTGTTGTAATGGAAAGTTTCTTGGTGAAATGGAGAATATTGGAAAGGCTGTGAGCGGATGATCCATGTGCAAAAACACTTGTTTCGTATTGAATATCCAATCCAATTCATCCAGTGTAATCTGTCTGCGTGAGGATAAATTACTCCAGCATTGAGTCCTTAATCCGCCTGTGAAATTGCTCGTGTCGCTTCTTTCTAATAACACCAGCCTGGGTATTTGAATGGTGCGCCATTTTTACTCATCCCCAAGTGATGACAGCCTCGTTAGACGTCCCCATCGATTCGCGAGCTGCTTTTAATTGGTGTCAACTTCACACGAAGATGTCTTTTATTCAGCAAAATATAGAAATTGTAAAGGAATTTTTCTTGAGAAAACGAACTGTGTTTAATGTACGCGACAATGTATACACCGACGTTGAATTCAATTCAAAATGAAACGTCTTTAATAAAAACTTCAACAACATACAAAGAAAGAAATTATCACAAATGATAAGTGTCGTTTACATTTATCGGAAAATTATTCATTAAAAAATATCTACAGAAAATATAAATTAAAGTCGATGATAATGTAGAAGAAGAATAGCGATTAATTCAGTAAAAGGACTAAGGATCTATGTATAAATAGAAGGTCGAAATTTCGTAGCCCAGTTTCTAAGAATAAACTTGTAGGGCTTTGTAGTGCAACTAATTAAAATTCCAGGGTAGTGAAGTCCAGGTTGGCAAGTCCTCTGGCGGTGCGAAGTCCGGAGAAGTCCGGGCCACTCCCTGAAGATGTGCGGCTGGAATTACCGGAGCCGGCGACGACTCAGCGCACTTTGATCTCCCGCGACAGACAAAAGGTGGGAATACTCGCGCTCTGGGAGGAGACACTAGCCAGGAACAGGGATGAGAACAGAAAAACTGGATACTAACACGGGAAAATGGGAAGCACAATACAGTAAATACAAGAAAAAAAGAACACCATCTATTACATAACACTTCTATAAAATTCTTATTAGCGCGTTTTTTACTGCGAAATAAAAAATATAAAACGAAAGAAAGTAACTTTAATCCTGGTTAGATTTCGTTCCAAACTTATATCCATACTCAACTCCCTGAAATATGAAACACCAATGCTAATTCATAAATAGGAATTATTAAGTACGCAGTATTTGTAGATGATTATCAGTATTTCTGAGCGAGACAGGAAGATTTGTGTCATATTTGATAAAATACTTTGACTTACACGCACGGGCAAAGCATTCATTGAAGTAAGTTTATAATTTGTAATCATTTTTTTTTTATTTTTTTAGTACATTCTCTTTACAAGGAACAGGACAATTTAAGTTACCTTTGTTATTTTATAATATAGTAATTAAATATATGTATTTTTTATTTCACTGCAAAATGTTTTGATTTTTACAATGTAGAAAATAGAGATAAACGTTAAAAATCTGAAAAAAATCGTTGTCAACTAATAATCAAATAAAAAATATTGCTGTGTCCGAGTTGAAGGTTCCATTCAGAGGATTGAGACTTAAAACTATTCTACCAAAATGCAAGTACAATATGTCATAATGAAGTCAATTTCTTAATTTTACCTGCAGTCAAAACTCTTCTAAGGTTGTAAAGCCAATGATGATAAATATTTGACTTGATTTTTTTTTAAACAGAATTATGATCTGTAAGTTTCCCAACATTTATTGAGAAACATAAAGTATCTAAAATCGAGATGAGAATTCCATCTATTTTTACAAATTTTACTTGCTTCTTAGTTTCAGCACTTTATATATGAGAATCACAAAATGAATAACTTTAATAGTTTAAACGTAAGCAGTTTATACATTGTCGTTTAATATAACTCATGTCTTATTTTATTTATAGTGTTTGCAATTATAACAAAATCAGACGACAAATAATGGTAAGTCTGTATCTATCCTTCGAGTTCCATATTTCAAATCGGAATTGTTGTGTATTTAATTTTTTTTTTATGTTTCCAAATATAGACGCCAAAATTGTTGGTAATTAAATATTCAATTTATTAGGGACTAATAATATATTAGTACCAAATTAATTTATAATCATAATTGATGGATTTCACAAAATAATGATGTTCCAATAATTCAATAAGAATAATTTACTAATTATAATTAATAATTTCATCAAATGATTTATAATACAGCAATATTGTGTTAGTTGTTAGTGTAGTACAATGTAGCAATGGTAAAAGAATGATGCGTTGAACTGTCCAAAAGATATTTTATCTGTTTTTAACGCCAGAAAAAGAAAACGAAAGTGTTAAGATTAAGGTTTAAAATAGTACGTGAGAGACAAAGGTGTAATAAAATAAATAACTCTACATTATTCAAAAGTGCAGCACTGCAGTAAAAACCGCATTTAAATTCAGTACAGAAAAACAAAACGTTGATTGCCCTCGTAAACAATCCGAAAAACATTATTTTCTGAACTGTTGTTATTATTTGCTAGAAATAACATCAGAAAATACCATGTAGAGAAAAAGTAAAATAGCAAAAATATGAAAAAAGGTGGAAGCGTTAAATTACAGATTTGGGTTATAATATATTTGTACCATAGAGGATTTTTTTACCAAATGTCGTACAATCTAGCTGATAATGAAAGTGCCATTTTAGCGGTAAATAATTTTAATCACAAATTATATTAATTATATGATACGGAAGGTTGCCTTTTAATAAATGATTTGGTATTAATACCGTTCACGAAATTGAAGATAAAACATATTTATGAATAATTCTGTGCGACATTTAGAATATATATTTTATGTTATCATTATTTCATATTTCTCTTTAAGAAAAATAAATATATTGATATTTACAAATGGAAATATTAGGTTCAATAGAATATTATGATTGAGGACAATTTTCCAGTTTTATATTGAAATGAAAGTTTGTTGATGAATTTAAGCGGATTACTACCCGTGGTATTCTTGCACAATGGAATTAGTGAGAGAGCCAAGCCAAGTAGGAAATGATTTGGCTTGTAGCTAAGTGGCCACATACGATGTTGAACTTTAAAAGCAGGCCATTTTACGCTCAATTATAATTTTATTAATATCCGTGAATAGAAGATGAGAGCATTAGAAACGTCCCATTTTCGCTCTGTTCTCACGGATTTGGAAAATGAAGCTGACATTTACTAGACACTTGAAATAAATTACACAAGTGTACCATACCAACCAAACGGGATTAAATGTTAACATTTAATCCCTCACCCATTACATTACCAACGCATTTCCATTTTCATAAATTTCATTCAATATATTCCGCAATGTCAAAATCTTTACCAATGCCACGTCCATTCCATTCAAAACTACATTTCCTTAATGCTAATCAAATATGATCACATGATTGCATGTACACTTGGCATTAAATTTTCAGAATAATTAATTAAATTTGTTTTCTTAGACATTATCACATTAATTTTTATTTTTAATATAATATTATATGCGGAAGAATGTTTTTACTACCTTTTCACTAGAGCAGTAATTCTTACACAAAATAGCTACTATCATAGTTAATAGGATAGTTACGGGTACCATAACAGCGACAGATGTCAAGTGAATTGATTTTAAAACTTGTTTTCCTCGGCGCGTGACTTGATGAGCCTCATGCTTTACTGGGTCCGTCAATCCACTCCTTTGGCTCGTGTAAATTTACCGACAACTGACGGGAAGTCACTCCATTTCCACGGCTCGCCAAAAGCAGGAAAAACTTTGTCGAGCCACGCGCTGTGGGAAGCCGCCTTTATACATCTAGGGTCTGGTTTGTTCAATAGTTTAACGGTTTCACGTTATTAATAAATATTATTTTATAAAATTCTATTACCTATAAGTAACGTTTTCGTGATCAAGTCAGTATGGTTTGATATATGACAATTGTCCCATGCTATTTTGACAATTCTGTACGGTATTATTATTTCCATATCCATACTAACTTGCCAAAATTACATGGTATACAATTATAACTTAGTTACTCTGCTTACTTTTGTCTTTGTAAACAAAAGTTTAATATCCTGAAACCGGTAAATGATCTTTATGCGCTATTGGGTGACCAGATGCCCCGAATTTCCAGGATCGTCCCTCTTATTTTTCCTGGTATCCTAAGGAACCTTTTCGGGACACGTAATTGTCCCAGTTTTTCTACAATGGAATGATATTCCATAACTTCAGTTCCGATCATTCGCGATTATTGCGATTCCATAATAATTGGTATTTGTAGTTGTTACGTGTAATAGAATCACACCATTCATTTGAAATTTATTATTTCTATTACCTATCGACGTTTGTAATAATCATTTATTTTTGTTGCGTTAAGTAATAAAAAAACAAGAATTGATGAAAAAACATTGGAATCGATTAATAGAATTATTAATGCTTTTGAATTTGAAGAACAAACTCTAAAATTATAAATTTTGTGTAATATTTTTTATATTACATAAAGCAAATATAGAGTCTTTTCTCAAATAAATATTTAGTGATTAGATAAAAGGAATTGTGTAGATTTTTAATCTTTATACAAATCTAAAGTGTGTTTGTATGATATATTTATAATTTAAGAATCCTTTCGAAAATATACCAGTTTTGTGATTTATAAACCTGACCATCCTAGTGTATTACGATGGAGTTATTAAAAATAAAATATGGTATGAAGTTTGTTGGATGATACGGGTAAGCCGGCATAAAAATGCCTAGCTATTCCCAAATCGCGTTTGGCCATGAAACAGAGCATCAGAACATCTGAGCATCTCCACCGCAGCTATCACCTCCCGCGCGAACTTCAAAGTGAAGAGTGATTTCCGGTTTTATTTGTTTTGACCCTTAAAAGCACATTCCGCTACTTCAAAAGACCTCTTTTCCCACAACCGCTGCTTAGATATATTTGTATCAATATTTATTTTCCTTGGCTGTTTCCCGCAATAAGAACCGATATTTGGGTGATAGAAAAATTACCACGCTGAATTAACTGCGACGGAAGCACATTCCCAGCCGGAAATCTCAGAAGACATAGGTTTTCATTTCTCCAGGCATCAAGAAATTCACTTACGTTCTTTCAACCGGAATTCTTGCGGAATGAAATACGGACAGCTTACAGAAAACATATCCATCTGGTTTTAATCCTCACATTCCCGCATTCTTACTCAACGTTTCTGGAAAATAATTATCCAGTTTTCTTAATATCTTCTAATAACTCGTATTTCATAAACAAATCACGGAATTATTTCATTTCTGCTATTGACAAAAGATAACCAGAATCTTTATTATATCATTTTTCATTTTGTGTTTTTATTCAACTAGCCACTATAATTTATTAATTTTGAGTCAATGGAGGCTCACTAGTTTATTATCATAATGACTCTAACTTAGCAGAGGATGACATCTAGGGTTCAAATCTCAGCTTTGCTAATATTTATTCATATAAAAATATTGCTGTGGTCCAGTGGTTCGAAAACTACTTGAAACTGTTGGTCAGGGACTACTACATTATACATTATATAGAAACAAATGCCGGGAGTCAGGATACATTAGGATTGTACGAACTAGATATCCCTGACGGTTTGTGATTAGTTCATGTACCAATTCATGTACCGTAGTTTACGCATGCGTGGGCTATGAATAGTTCCGGACCATGTTTTTGTTGGAATGGATTGCGGACTGATTCTGAACCGTCAATATTATTAATGTCAATTGAGTTTGGCTTTGCTGCCACTTCTACCGATTTTTCTGTAGATCTACCGATTTCCTCTTCATTCTACCAAAAGACATTGATTTCTACCGAATTATTTGCTCAAAATAAATTTTAGAATTAAAGCTAGTGAACTTAAAATTTCGTCAACACAAAATACAAACATGTTTAATTTTACTAGTAATTGATTCTCTCTTCTGTAAAAGTTCCTTGATAAAGCCCTTATTGAAAGCAAAACAGATAAATCTTCTTGGAAAAAAATGTATAACAAATAATGTTATTGTTTTGAAAATCTCCTGTATCAAACATTACTAAAAAAAATTATCTTGTAAAAAAATTATATATTGAGAACTTAATGTAAAAAAAATATAATAATGTACCGAAAATTGTCAACATTTACCGATATTCTCCGAAAAATCTCACGAATTCGTTACATCCGAAAGTGGCAATACTGGATTTAGGTCAGTTTTACTTTTATCTGAAAATAAATCTATAAATATAGAAGATAAATACAAAACTCACTGCTTCCTTTACAATCACCTTATTTTTTAACTTAATACAATTTTGAGGTTAAATAAATTAAATTGTCAAAAGTTTTGATTATTAATACATGTTCCGATTCTCGGACTGTTTTGACCGTCAGAGAACTAGTTCGAGATCGGTCAGAAAACAGTAGGAACAGCCGACGAACGATCAGAGTTTCGGTTTGAACTTGTAACAATTTGATTAAATAACCACAAAGTCGTATTATACTTATTTGTAAAGAGACAGTCAGTTTTTTATTTCCCATTTTTCAAATTTAAAACTGTAAAAATAAGCCAGAGCTGCACATAATTATATCTTCTGTTTTTATGTACCTAAAAAGGTACAAGTAAATCTAAATTTACGCAATTGATAGTAATGACATTGACAGTTCAAAATCAATCCAGAATTCGTTACAACAAAAACAAAGTCCGGAACTATCTTCACTCGCCTATATTACATGAACCAATCACAAACCATCAGAAATATCCAATAGGAACAAACCTATTAGGAAGAGTAAATTAGCGCGAGTTAACGTACGGGGCACATGAGATTTTGATTTGAGCACCTTGGGCATATTCCTGCGAGTGGGCTATTCCATTTAATCAGCTTGTATTTTCCGTCCCATAATTCTCGGTTTGGTGGCTGACGAAATTCGGTATAACAGTAATTTGCGGGCATTAGCGGGTGAGGTAAGGTGAGTCGATGGCCGATGACGACTGGGAATTTGTCACGCGAGGTGTCGAGCGGGACGCCGACGACGACGCCGACGCCGACGCAGGCTCTGCTTATTGCCGGAGGTGCTGTCGGCTATACATCAGTTTTTCAGACATTATCGTTTTACGAGCCCGGCTTCTTTCGCGACCAGCGAACGTCAAAAGGCTCCACAAGAAACTCCACAAAAAATATCCATCACACAGGCTTGTCAATATATGTTCATATACCCCATATAATGTACAGTATCACGCAAAAGCTAAAAAATAACATGGACACACTAAATTCCCTTAATCTCTATCATTCAATAAGCTTTTCGTAGTAAAATATTTATGTTGCAGTGTAGCAAACACACCGCTGCCACCAAATTTTACATTCTTCAAAATAAAATTAATAACAGATTTATTCCAAATAATTATTTAATTATTATACAAAATATATATTATTAAAATAACAACCAATATCGTATTGGATTTAGTAACAATGATTAATTTATGCATATATAAATATTTTTTCATAATATATATTATAATAACATAACCCGAATATAAAACAGGTCCTAAATAATATTATTTTAATATTACTCTGATGATTGTATAAGTACATGCGACATTGATCTGACAAACTACAGACTGCTAAAAATGTTTGACGAAAGTAATAATACAATAGCATCTACTAATTTTCGTAAATTCATTTATATTTTGCTGTATAAAATGTAACAAAAGGTTATCATTTATTTCTTGTTATATAAGGTTTTTTATTTCTAGGAGCGAATGTAAAAGTTAGATTTGCACTAACGGTTTATTAAAGCCTCAAATATTCGAAAAACTACAAGAAAAAAGAAACAGATAGATACTGATATATCAAATGCAAAATATATCCTGACGAAATACTAAACAATCAGAAGCGTCAGTTTTGGAAGTTAATTTTAAGTCGCTCCTTCTAGTAAAAAAACACAGTATCGTTATAAACAAGTTAGTGAAAGTTATACTTAAATTAAAGTGTATATGAAATTATATTTATTCCTCTAATTTGACGGCAAGTTATTTTTTGCCATTAATAAAATTGTTTTGATTAGAAATTGTTTATTTATAGCTATATCCGTGGTTTGTTCAATAGTTTACCGGTTTCACATTATTAATAAAAAATATTTTATGAAGTTCTCTTGTGAGTAACGTTTTCATGATCAAATCTGTATGGTTTGATGTGATATAACAATTGCCTCATGTTATTTTGACAATTCTCCAAGCTAATATTTTTATCATACTAAATTGTCAAAATTACGTGGTATATAATTATGATATAGTTACACTGCTTATTGTTGGATTATGTAAACAAATCTGAAACCGGTAAAATAAAAATACTATGACATATTTATTCTGTTTTTTACAACACCGGGCATTAATATACATTAAATGTATAAGCTAATTTGAAGTAAATATTGTTAGGTTATCATTTTCATTTTACTATACGTGAGGTTTACAATCAAATCTCCTAAGCGTGTACAACATTTTTTTAAAAGTAGGTTGCGTTGTATTTTATAATATCGTTTCGAAAAAGTTTTGGGCGTCCCTCCGTTGTCTTGGCGATGGCCTAGAGTTATTGATGCTTCAGTTTTGGAATGTCACGTTCTCCAGAATGATTTAAGCAGAATATAAATGAAGTAATAAGTTCTGTTTGTGTTTACCCATGTTTTGTTATATTCCAGATTTTTTGGGGTGCATAATAAAATGTTGGCAGTGTTTATTACTAAATTTAACCAGAAGATTCTTCACGCCTGAGCTATATATAGGGGAAATCGATAGCTAATTCTCCGGATCTGTTGAATCTTACCTATGATATTTCACTTTGATTACATTCATAATGAAATCTAATTTTAGAAAGACATTCACACGTATTGCAAATTAAATCAGGTTAAGACTAACCACACATACACAGGAACATCTCTTCATTATTTGCCCATGGCATGAACATTTTGAAACAATTTTATTTTAAAAGGAATAACTAATAATTTTAATGGATATCAAAATTAATAAATGTAGAAGAAGATAGCAGTTCATGCTGCCGAAATTTTGCTTTTATTAAACTTAGTAATTTATCCTTCAATTTTAGAAATAAAATATTTATCAAGAAAATTTTTAAGGTAAGAATAATAGAAATGCATAAAGACTGGGCGAATAGTCGGTGCTCAGATTTTACAGTCCAGGTGTTGCGAGTTCAATTCAGCGTCATTCGATTGGAAATGATGCAATAATTATTTATGTTGAGTGACGATAATAACAAAATACAGTAACAAGACCTAAAGAACGAACTTGTGATTATTTACGATAAACATATATATTTATGAATTATACTATTTAGGAACTAAACTACAAAAACTATTATAAACATTGTGCGATCAAATCTAAAAACGTTACAATTTAATCATTGGCTATTGGAATTAACTTTTTAGGAGGTTGGTAAACTATTTTCTTTAAAAAAAATTCGGGCCCTCGTATTTGCATCCCATACTATCCAAATAACTAACTGGCCGCCACAGATATTAATAACATTAAAAATAACAAAGCTACATGGAATAATTTAAATGCATATCATATTTCTTCAACAACCTATTACAATACTAAACAACTTAACCTAAACCATTAATGCAACTTTTGTTTGTAAATTCTCAGCAAAGTGCAATAATGAGGGTAATAACACAAAAATAACCTAGCCTCGAAATTGGTTGTTTTGGTTAACAAAATCGTAATTAGCTTTTAGATCTGTAATTATAATATTTTCTGTAATTTCATATTTTCAGATCAGGAAATCAAGTTTTTGGTTACTATTTGATACTATGGCACAAAATTAGAGGAATAAGCTGAAATCAGTTTTCCCTCTTTACTATATTTTGTAAAAACTAATCTGTGAGACATTTTCTCCTGGATCCAAATTACCAAAAACAAAACAAGAATGGGTATACAATCCCACCGAAAGACGATTTTCAGCCGAAACCGTAACCGAATATTCGGCTCCTTTTCTAGTTTCGGACGAAATCGTAACCGAAACCGAAACTTATGTAGCTATGTTAAAATATAATTAAATTTTTTTCTTACCGCTTAAGGTATTATTCGATTATTAAATTAAATAAAAGACTTCAATTAGAAAGTAACTTAATATTTGTAGAGAAACTATCTTTACCAAAAAAAGAAAGATTTTAGTTATTTATCACCACCTTAGAAGTATCACTAATGATCACAATCAAAAAGTAGTCTTTTCAAGAAGTATTTGATACTAACAGGTTATTTTATTCTCTTGTAATAACGTTACTATTTTTCGAAATCCTGTAATAAGCTTTTGTCTTAATTCGATAAATTAAATTAATGAGATCTTATTTCATTTTGTAGTTTGCACCTTTGTACTAACAGCCTCAAAATAACGATAATAAAATAATAATTATATCTTCAAAAGGTAGGAAAATGAAATACTGTACAAAATAAAACTATTAACTAAAAAACAAGAACAAATAATAGGCGAGAGAAACCACTCCGAACAAACTCGAAAACACCAGACACGACACGAATATTAATTTCAGCCGAGCCGAAATTTCGGCCAATTTTTGACCGACACCGAAACTGCGACCAAACCAGCATTTTTGCCCGAAACCGAAACTTCGGTCGGACTTTAGTTATGAGTATCATATCTGCCAGTGATGTGGGCTTAAAATCCGAGCTCGAAGAGGGCAGATTTTAAAATATCTAAGACCTGGTAGATTCATAAAATTCGTGATTTGTTTTTAGTTAGTTACCAGTTTCTGAAATTGAAAAGTTTATTAATAAATATTATTTTATAAAATTTTCTTATCAAAAACGATTTCGTGATCAAGTCTGTATGGGTTGATATAACGCCAATAATATTACCGTACAGATACAGTTTTTATGAATTAGATACTAGCTTACTTTTATATATGTAAACAAAGCCGTAATCCTGAAACCGGTAAAACAATAAATTAATTATATTTGTATAACAGTGAGAGGTGACATATATTTTTTTATTTCCCTTCTCGCAAATAAACGACAGTGTTCCCCATTTTGGGAAATTATAACCGCGATAATTATATAATTTAGTTACAAGTGCGGCTACTCCAGCATTTTTAAATATTCATAATGCTCTCGATAAAAACATCACGCAAAGCAGTGGCATGTCACCATAAATATGTTATTATTTACATTTTAGTTTTCAAGAATGAATGCATTAGAGAACGCGAAGTCTGCAGCCGAATTCAGGTTCGAGCACGACATCCCCACATAACAAATAGCTCGGAATTGCGATAGGGAATTTTATTTAAGTTTATTTACCCTAGCTCATAATTCTCTTCTTTGTGGTAATCTACCACAACGCACACTAATTATATTTAAACAAATTAATGAGGTCTTTGAGCGGCCGTTTCAAATATTGACAGTCTTAATTAATTTTCAAATATTTCAGGATTTACAAAAGAATTATTGTTGGTTAATTGCGAGGCGCATTCTCATTATTGGATTCAATTGGATTGTTTGATGAAAGAGGGATTGCGTTCGTTTGCGCTCATGTTGCTGCATGGGTTAGCAGGAAAATACAACATTTTCTCAGCTATAGGTATTTAATAGTAAAACATAAGAGATGCAATGGTTCACTTGGTTAGAGCACTCCGACTCAAACTTGACACAGGGTAAGGTCTGAGGTTCGATTCCCACTATAAACTGTAAAAATATCCAGAGAATATCAAAATATTAATACAACCAAGTACTTTAATTATTAATTAAAATATTTAACAGTATTTTATGCTATAAAGAACTTAAGTACATAATATATTTTGAACAAGCAGAAATTTTACTAACTTCTTAAGGATGTTAAGATTAATGTTTTTTTTTTTTACTTTTAATATTTATCTTTATTTGTTTGTATTTATTAATTAATAATCAAACTTAAAAAAATGAATTTAAAACGTAGTTAGAATATATAGGCCAAAATACAATACAAGTATGTACAGGAAATAGCATTTTGTGGATCTAGTAGGAAAAGAGATATATTCTCAGACAATGCTGGACATTGCGGGACGAACCGTCGGCGAGACCAGCAACACCAGAAGTCCGGGAAGACACTTTTTCTACGTGGTACACATATTATTTTTTTCGATCGGTTTATATTCATTAATTATGAAATAAATATAATTGTACTTTTTTTACGGAAAACAATGGTCTGCGTACTAAAAGGAAATGCTCTGTCACCGGCCGGAAAAATATGCATGTATTGTTTTTTTCGTAGTCTAGCAACTACACTAAAATACCGGTAGATGTACTTTCGATTCGAAAACATGACTGAAATGTGTCACTTTTCGTTCGTTCGAAAAAAAAAAGAATTTTCTTTTTTTTCTAAACTGGATAATAGTATATTGTGTATTTAATACAAGTTATATATTCCTGGACGATGGTGGACCATAGGCGAGGCCAGCAATACCAGGAGTTAGAGAAATCACTTTTTCTACATGGTACACATACTATTTTTCGATCGGTTTATATTTAATAATAATGAAATAAATATGATTATATTTTTATTTACGAAAACAGTGGACTGTTTACTGTACGGGAATGCTTCATCACCAGCCGGAAAAAATATTCCCGGACAGCTATTTTTCGTAACCTAACAATTACACTAAAATTCCAGGATAATGCATTTTACGGTTCAAAGACACTCCGAAAAGATGTTAGTTTTCGTCTGTTAAAAAAATATTTGTATTTATTATGCATCCTACATTTTTCCGAAGATGTCATATCATTTTCAATAATAATATAATAAAAATAATCGCTGAAAAGATTATTTTTAAATGTATTTGTAGAAAATATTTTTCAATTTTCGAAGTTCAGTAAAATGTCTTTATTACATTGTTTGTGAATAATTCATAATTGGCGTATATCCCTTCGTACACAATTTAATTATAAACACACATATGACGTTCAATGCGTAATAATTAGATTTTTGTATCAGTATATTTTATGCCAAAATAAATATGATATAATTAAGTTATCAATAATTTAAATTTACCATATGTGTACACGATAGGAAAAACGAATTCATTTTCATAAATTAAATTGAAATAAATACTCGTAATGAAATCCAAAAATAATATCCCGTTTATAATTCTACATTAATAATATATGAAAGATAATAACAATTTCCATTATCCCATTATATCGTAAACACATTACCCATCAACTGGGAAAAAACTTTTTCAAAAATTTATAAATTACAGATAATTTATCATGACATAACTACATGCAGTTATTCTGTGCACACTTAATGCAATTATCCTTTATTCAATTAAAGGACAACGAACTATTTTCTACCCTATCTATGTGTATTGAAAAAGTATAAAATACAATCAATAGCTGTTTGAATTATTAAGATTTGTTTAACGAAATTATCGTGAAATGATTTTGAAGGCGTAGCTAAGTGCATAGAGAATTTTCTTTCAGTGCAGCTGAAGGAAAAAATAACATCACGCCATCACGGCACGGAAGAAAGTCAATGCACTAAAAACCAAACACGGATATTGCTATTTTTATCCTATAAAAAGTACAAAGAAATAGTTTTTGACAGGGCAAAGCTCATAGTTAACATAAATAAATCAACACTGATTTTACATTTCGTGATTCAATATAAAAATTATTTCCTTATCCGATTATTATCATAGTTTTCAGCTAGTTATATGACACATTATTTTATGATAACGCATAGATTACAATTATTCTAGTAGAAACATTAAATATATGACATATTTATGTATAAATGGTCAATATAAAGTAATAATACAGGTTCAAATATCATAGTAATACTTAAGAAAATTGGGGTATACTTAAAGTAGTTCAACTTTTATCGACAGTTCTAATAAAAAATTCTGTTTGTTTCAGTGACTTTTTTCCAATACTCTACATCGTTCAACACATCAGTTACAGTTAAATAATCCGAGAACAGTAAGAAATATTTACAATTTCATTTATAAAATAACATCACATTAATTTTGCTTGTAATTCGTGAAGTGCTTTCTGTTTGATAAATATATACAAATGTAATGATATTTATAATAAAAATTATATCCATTGTACAATATTTACTAAACTTGAAACAAATACATTCCAAAAAGCATTTTTTTATATTTTATACATATTTGTAGATGTTTTTTTTTGTAACAAACCCAATTGTTTTCTCTTTCTTGTCGTCATTTCCATCACAATGAAAATGTGACGTCAAAACGCCTTTTTAAAGTATTTTATATAACAATTGTTACTTCATTATATTGTATTTATTTCAATTTTATTGTCCCAAACTAATCTAGTTGTTAAACTCATTTTTTTAAAATAAAATTCAATTATTATTAATTATCAAAAATAATTTATAATTCTGATATTGTTCATTTAAATAAATAACGGAATTATTGTATGAGTTTAATGTAGTAAATTGATTTTAAATTAATTTTATAATTTTATGTGAATATAGCAAAATGTAAAATTTAATGTCCGCTGTATGAATTTATCTCCGCAAATGACTCTTCCTTGAGAGTTGTGAAAGAAGCCCTTGCCACTAATTGGCAAACTTCACGATATCGCATACATTACCGCATGGCGCGTTGTCACATTACTGTCTTACGATCGCGATAACGACATGTGAGTCAATTTATCTCTTAGTCATCCTTAATAGCTTCAACACATTACCCTGTCGCGCCAACAGGGACAACAGATACGGACTTACCGGTACAGACAAGGATGGACATGCAGAACGTACCTGGAACAGAAAGGGATGTTAGAAACACTACACTTACTTATATTAACAATCAACCATTAAATTATTTATGCACAAAAATAGAAATAGGCAATTCCACAATACAACTAGAAAATTACCGCATATATATGTAGTAAAGCAAATTGACATAAATTAGCAATGAATGGATGATATATTTTTATTTTTATTTGTATTACAAAAATTTTGTTTATATTGTTTATAAATAAATAATAAATGTATTACTTAGCTTATTACCAACTGTTGGTTATATATTTATACTGAAAAGAACACAAAGCCACAACGGCGCCTCCACCATTTTTACTTCCATGTACGAAGTAAAGGAAGTATTGTAATTGAGAAAAATTTCATTTTTCTGATTTTAACGCAAATATCCATTTTGTATACGGGCCTGCTACAACATCTAGTTGTGGATTTCCCTTTTTTATTGAAATCAGTAGTGTCAAACTGCATAACGCATAACTCAAAAACGATTGGCCGTAGAATGTTGAAACTTTGTGTACGGCATTACTGTAACATTTAGTTATGCACCTCCGTTTTTTGTTCCAATCGGCCTTTTTAAAAGAGAAGTTTACTTTTGGAAAAAGACTTAATAATAATAATAATTTAATTGGTTTTTAAATTTTGTAGGAAACATTTGCTTTCTTGTTAATAAATTGACACTGACAACTGTCAGAATACATTCTTGAGAAATATGTACAAAATAAATGAAAACAATAAATCTATGTTTACAAATTTTTGAGCGATTAAAATATTTTTTTAAGACCACTATGGAAAGTTGCACTTTTCTCACATTGTACAAAGTTTGAAAGTTGCGTATTTTCCATAATCGAGGGTTAAAGTGTGAGAAAAAAAAATTCTCACAGTAATTGCCAACACTGCGCATACATGAAGGTACTCTTTGTGAGGTGCGCCATATTGTTTTTTATGTCAATTAGCTTTCGTGCATGTATTTTTTTCAGTAACGTTTAGTAGTGTAGTCGTAGAAAAAGTATAGTGTGCCACTCGTGCAGAATCACCTATTTCCCACTTTGAGTAACTTTCATACATCGTGGGAAATAGGCGACTTTCTGCCCTTGTTGCTCAATAGACTATTGTACAGTGCAATAAGGAATATTGATAAATTTTGATAAAAATTTCAAATGATGATCCATTTCGAAGTGAAATTCGAAGATATCTATCGAATGGAATTTCAAGAACGATTAGCCGTAGAATGATCTCACTTTCAAGTGATATAAGTTTAAATGTAATGTAACAAAAAATGTAGAAAATTTAGCGTACAAAGTCATATGGTATCCAGATCAGATTTTTATTGCAGTTTTTTGTTGCATAAAACAAATAAAGTTATGTTATTACCAATTTTTAATATTTAACAATCTATGCCTATAATAATTACAAGAAAATTATAATCATTAATATGTGTAATCTTTTTACAAAACATCATATGAGCTAATTTATTTATTGTGACTGTTCTTTTTGTCACAAACCAACTGTGATGAAGTGAAAAACCTCTTTGTCTTTTACGGATGCTTTCTGACCTCACGCGGTTATTCATACTGAGTTTAAATGTCAATTAAAGAATTGGGTTGTTTTGCAGTTAGACCGGAATATTGTTTCATTATTAAATTTAAAATATTGTTATTTTATTTGTAATATATAACAATGTTGTATTAGTAAATTATAATTTTATTCAAAAAGAAATAGTACAAAGAACAACATTTTAAAATTTATAACAATGTTTTACATATATCCTTTATTATACGTTGATTAAATGATACCGATTTTTTTCTTATTTATATTTAGTTTGAAGGAATAGTACTGATTTTCAGAGATAGTTCTGAAGTTGACTACAATAAATGTCGTTCTTTTTATTTTTAAAAATATCAGTTCTTTTAAAGTTAAATGAAACGAATGAAAAATGATTTTGCTATTATTTTCCCTGTACTATAATAATTGTAATTTCGTATACAATATAAAATTTACTCGTGTCAAAGTATATTATTAAATTAATAATTAATGTAACACTCCCTTAAACAATTTGGGTTACAGTACCTAATGTTTAAAAAAATGAAAGTGTAAAATGATAATGTTTTGTTCAATTATTTGATAGATATCTATGAATGTTTCACTGAATGATTAAATTTTTCACATTTCATCATCTAAACGAGAGCAGTGGGTGTAGTGAGAAAATACGTTTTATTACATTTTTAAAATTGTGCGGTTTATTATAGGGTCGTTTGTTAAATTGTGGTTGAAACAGGAATTTCAACCCTCAAATATTTATAATGAGGGGAATAAACATTTTTATGATGAATGAAGTTAAAAATTAGTTTAATTTCATCTTTCAGAGACATTTAATGAGAAATACTTTCGTGACAGTTATACACAAATGTTTTCTTATTGCCAAATATTTCAGAGAGATATTTCAATGAAATATTTCATTTCTGCGTTTCAGAATATATTTAATATTTATAAATAGACATGGTACATAAGAATAGTACGACGTCGTTAATATGCACCTACATTTATATAAAGTTTTCTATGCTTCAGTTTTAAAGTTTTAATTAATGTTTTCATCGTTAGTTTTCAAAATAAAGCGTAGGTAAAACTAATAGTTTCATTAAATTAGACATTAAATTTATCGGAAAATAATCTCAAAATGTGCTATATAATATTGGATAAATTATTAGATAAATAAATATTGATTTCAAAATTAGATAAAATGGTACATTTATGAGCCGATATAAATAATAAATTTAACAATAAACAAGGATGGAAAAACAATTAATTTTTACATTAATTGTCAACTAAATTATGCGAAATTAATTCAAATTTTTCATTTCAATAAACAGTCAAATTTGCGAATATTTTAATTTGGATTTGTTAATGCGCATTTGTCAAATAATTAAATGAATTTACAAAGCTTCATCATTATATTTTATTCGTACAAAATGAAGCTCATAGTATATATTATTTAAAAATATTACAATCATTTGAAAACATTAACTACAATAAAAATATTGTCAGCGATCCTTTAAACGCTATTACAAAATATTAGAAATAAAATCAAAAAGTAATTAAATTTTATATAAAAATTGAAATATTATCCTCATCTTGTTGATATTGGGTTATATGAAAATAATGGAATAAAAACGGCAAATATGAATTTTATATCTATATAAAATTCATATTCAAATATACATATATCGAATATTGTTATCTTTCCAATTTTTCAGCAGATTGATAGGAATGTGAAATATATGTATTATGGTGAATTAGTTTGTATTGCAAAAAATGCAAAATAAAACATTTAAATATAAGTTAAATCAATGAAATATAAATGTGTTGTTTACAGGAAAATGATAAAACACTAAAATATTTTTCATGACAACATCGGAAATTGTGCAAATATTTGTATTACGCACAAATTGTTAAAAACACAGAGCAGATTTTTGTTTAACATCTTCATGAAAGATATTTTTAATTTTTAATGTCAGGGAGAGATCAAAATGGAACATATTTAGTAACCCATTACAAATTTGCAATGGATTTATCTACATGTATTTATAAAAATATAGTAACGATAATGAGGTTCAATGTCACTGTTTTGCTAAAGATAAATTTTAAACAACATAAGTTTTGTTTTTGATGGTATTGCACATATATTATTTTTCTACTTTATTTCACTAAATAGGTTATGAATTCCTTTAGTTCACTAGTGAAATAATAAGATCATTATTTTCTCGCGAAATTTAATTAGAAAGTAGGCATATGCAGAAACATTAGCAGCTACAAAAATAGAATATTTATTTCTTATCATCTTTACAAATATTAATATTAAAGTTTATCGTTTATCTGTTTATAACCAACAATTTTGTTCAAGTAACTTAGTAAAGCATAAAATTAAGGAATCTTTAGTATGGAATTTTTTTTTATTTTGCAAATATCATCAAAATGTCAAAAATTTGTCATTTCAGTTATTTACATATGAGTCAGATTGTCTATAAGTATTTCGTAGTGTAGTAGTGTATTTCTTTCGTTTCAAAGGTGACAGAAAAAAATATAAATAAACAAAAACCAAACTGTCATTTTTGATGCAAGCGCATATTGTAATTTGTAATGTGTTGCAAAACTAATTACAGCTGCGAGGTTCCTATACAAAGGTACAAAGAAAATGTTTAAATATTTCCATTAATGTCAGGGAAATGCAACTTACGCGCCGCATTTTAGGAGCGAAAATAGTACTTTCGTTCCGATTTAAGAAAAAATATATTTTTCCAACAGAATTAGAAAAAATATGGTATGAACACGTAAGGTAAATAGGAGGTTATTTAACTTCTGCTCTTACAAAACTCGCCTGCGTCTCGTTTAGTAATTTTCGCATGCGTGAAATAACCTCCTTATTAGCTATTATGGCAGGTATGTGCAAAATACGGCCCGTGACTTGATTTAATCCGGCCTCCGTGAAGTTTTTTAAATCTTACTAATTCTGGCCCCCGGAAACATAAGATATTTATCTTTCATTTGAAAGTCTTTTGTATTTTTCTGCTAAGCATAAACAAATATAACATCAGAATAATTTTGGTCCAAAATATGTACATATAATATGTAATTTTAACAAATATAATGTCAAACGTCTAACATCTTTATTTTATTGTTCAAATGCTATCGACATTATCAGGAAATTGAAGAAATTTAAAAATTAATTTATATGATTAAAATAAAACATAATGTACATATATTTGGTGTCATTCGGTGCAGAATTATTTTATCTTCTCATTGATATTATGACCATTATTGTCAGTTGAAACGGAGGGCAACAGCCTGCAAAAAACTGATTTCCTATGTTAATCTTCTTGCATCTTGATAACGACTAACATGAAGACATAAATAAATATTCAATATTTCTAACAATACATATTCAGTGCGAAATTTTTCTCTAGAAATATTCAGGTATTTCCCATACACTTGTGATAACTAGTGAGCATTTTTTAGAAGGCATTGAACTATATCAGTGATATGAAAAGTTGTAGTGTTGATGGTAATAGTATGCTGTCCCCGCTGTCCCATCGAGATGTGTGATTAATGACGGACCTTTGCAGGAGAATGCATCAAAAAGTTATGTAATTAACAGTTGCTTTCGCGACATGGCAATTTTAAAATCGTTATGATTGAGGAAATAAGAAAATCAAAGTCACTGCCTTCCACGGTGATTTCTCGCAGACACTTTAATTAATGGTATCAACGATTGTGTTCTCTGTTCGTCCGCTCTTTCCTGATTGTCTTCCAAATAAAAGATTTTTTATAATGCCGACGAGAAGCATCGGAGTAATCACTTTTATTTAAGAAAAACTCATTAATTTTATGATATTTTAAGCGTTTTATTCGTCGAGTACCCTCTATTCTTAATTAATTGTGTAAAAATATTATGTAGCTTTTTATCTCATACTTCAACCAAAAGATTTTTTCTCAGTTTGAAATGACAGCCCTGTCTAATAAAAATTTAAAGTCAGTGCAACTAGGTCAAAATGGTGGAGGCGCCTGACAGCTTCAAGTCATAATATCTCAAAAACCGTTATGTTTATAAAATTTCTGTTTCAAAAATTGAAATCTACATACATTTAATATATCTACATACAATTTTTTATAATTTTCAAAGGAAAAAACTCGTGTTATTTTCAACTGTTTCCAAAATTAATATTCAACTGAAGTATGATTTGAGATATATGTAGCTTCAATGATTCCGCACGTCGAAAAACCTTAGTTCAAATTTTCATGCAAATATTCTCATAAATACATTTTTATATTCAAGATATATATTTATAATATTTCTGGCTAAATCCACCATTCCTTAATCAAGGAATGATGCACTGATCATCTCTGATCCATGAATCAATTCAATTCTCCACTAATAAAATCAATAATTAACTGATCGTCGTATTCCATTACTCATTGATCATATGATATGGATCCTCGTTTTGACGTTTTAAAATACGTATTTATGTATACAAGATTTTGGTTGTTAAGATTAATCTAAAATATTTTAATTTTCACAAATCTACATATATAAATCAATGTAATTTCACACTTTTTCGTTCTTTTTTGTCGTTTTTATTTTATTTTTTACAGATTTGAAAAATATAATTAGACGTCCTATGTCAACAAAAAAATGAGAGAAATACTTTGTTATCCACACTCGTTAAATTATAAGAACTGTGAATAATATAAACAAAACTGTGAATCAAGTTGATGAATTAGAACAAATGTTGATTACGGATCAACTTGATTCTTCAATCAGTTAATCATTACCAATGGACATTTACATTATCCCGAAAACATTTTACGCCTCATACACAAGAATAGGTAATGTGTTCTAAACGATTTCACCATTCGATTTCTTGTACTAAAAAACATTAATATACCAATTTTTTCGTTAAAATTGCCAAAGGTATATTTTTTTATTAAATATTAAAAAAAAAATCATTAAAACTCTAAGAGTTCTAAAATTTTCCAATTTTAGTCATTTTTCAATATTTCCAAACATTCCATTGTAAAATCAGTTCAGAAAAAAATCTGAACAATATTTATACAATCGAATGGTGGATTCACCGAAAATGTACCTCTGCCGAATTTTGAACTAAAGACCATTTTCTGGCCACCGAAAGTAAATATTTCGACAAAAGAAAAAGATCGAAGTACGATTTGGAAATTTAGTTTGGTCCGTTTCTTAGAGATAACATTTTACAAAAAAAAAAGATATAAACAAAAATAGATCCCTATAGGAGCTCAATCACAAAATTTGATCCATCTACGATGAAAAGTACCTATATGAATTACATAAAATTTTATAATTTATGGTATACAAAATTTGATTTTTAAAGCAAATGAATAAATAAGTTATGAATGACATATCTTATTGTCATTATACTACATTTTATATTGGATTTAAATTATCTTATCCAGTGTCTAAAATAAAGATTTGTGCGATTTTTTGTCTTAACAGCAGGATATCAAAATATCTATAACCATTCGCGCTCCCGTCCATTACAATAATACATATATAAGATAAATTCATTTTTCATCATTTTTATATAATATAAATTTACTTTTATTCTACGTTTGAATCCTAAATTCTACGATAAGAATATTGTAAGGGTCTTTTCATCATTTCATTTCCATTAAACTAGCATAGCAGTAAAAATTTAAATACTGTCACCATCATTAAAATATCACCGATTTATAAACGTAGAATATACGAATTATTATTTTGTTATTAAAACAGCAAATGTAATAATTACAATAGCCGAGAGATCAGTGATATTGTTTTGATATACCTAAATGGAGAATATATTTGGGAAAGTTTTGATTGGTAGAGCCAGTTGAGAATGTAATAATCCTCCGTAGGTGAATCTCTCGATGTTCGTGATTAAAGCTGAAATTATTTTAGCAACGCAGGAAAAATCATCTCGCTTATGAGGGTATGTCAAGAATTTCCGCCTGCGCGCAGAAAAAGCTCAGGAAATATTTATCCAGAGCGATTAAATCTGGAAGAATGTTGAAATAAACGAATTACATCGCGGAAGTTTTATTTAAGAAAGTTATCTATATGAGAAGCGCTAACTTTTCTCCGATGGACGTTTGCAAATTTGTTTCTGACGTTTCTCCAGGTATCCGCGACTAAATTCAGAAGGAGAAATGTCAAATTCTATATTCCGGGGATATTGACTGATATACGAATAAATCTATAACTTCCATTCATAGGGAGAAACCGTTTAGCTCTTCTGCTTTAAATAAAATATTGTACATTTTCTAAAAAAAATATAATCATGTGTCAATAACAGTTAACAAGTATGTTAGAAGAAAGATATTATTCCGATTTTTATTTTATAATTACTGATGACAAAAAAATAATGTCGTAGAATAATAAAAAGAATTATCATGTTTCATACGAACTATTTAAGTAATTTTTATCCACAACTGTTAATATGAATTGAAACTTGACATATCATCACGGTTTCATATTCATTGCTAGTTAGATATTTATATGTAACTTCCATTGAAAACAAACTATTTTCGAACTATTTTAACTATTCTTATTATATATACATAAGTTTCATATTTTCCAAACAATATATTTCTATCTATGTTAGTAATTACAATTTCATCCTTTATAAAAATGAATTATTGGCTACATACACGTGTATATATTCGTATTTTTTATTCATTTTTTTATATTCCCTTTTGTATTTATATTTATTATAATGAAAAGATTATCATGTTTAATAAATAATTTATATATATTTTTCAATATTTGTTGTATATCCTTTCTAAACGATTTTATATTTTTTTCTAGTCTACTTTTCTTACAAATAATGAAATATGAATAATTTCTATTTTTCTCATTCCTTCAGTACAAATCCTACAGCTTGAACAAAAAAAATATTTTTTCTACTATTTTTATTTGTATTTTCATAAAGTTTTCCACAATAGATACAGTACTAATATTTGTAAACAATCAGGTTAAAAACTAAATAAATTTCTTTCCATTTGTTTTGGTATTTATTAGCATTATAAGAAAAATGGTGGAGGTTCCTCACCTATATATAATACGGTAGAATTATAATTCTTGTGGTAGGTTATGAATCAATTATGTATGATATTTAAAAGTTATATTACATACTGACAAATATATTTTGACATTTCATATTTTTAATTTATTTATTGCATTAATACTTGTTATCGATAAAATGCAATTAAAATTTGTCACTAAACAAGAACCCTAGGTAGTTGGGGCTTATCCAACTAATTATGATTATTAGTATTTTTAAGTAGTACAATAAAAAATATTTTATAAATAATAAAATTGCTAGTAAATATTTTTTATTGTAATTATCCTTTTATATATTTTTAATTAAAATTTGTCACTAAACACGAATCCTAGGTAGTTGGGGCTTATTCCACCTAATTATTAATTATGATTATTCGTAAATAAGTGGTACAATAAAAAATATTTTATGAATAATATATTTGCTAGTAAATATTTTTTATTGTAACAATTTATTAATATATTTTTTTTTTTATTGGGAACATATATGTGGTGTATAATGCAATAGATCCACAGTAAACACTAAACCAAAACACAAGCACACAAGCACACATGATCCAGGTTCGAGCCCACCTTGGCAAAGCACCGCTAGGCCCAGCGCGAAGAGGCAAAGGGCAGTGCACCTGCACCCCATGTCACTCACAGTCACAAGTCACTGTCACGTGTGTCACTACTGTCACTGCACTACGTGCGGCCCACTGCGAAGCGAGCTCGGCGGAGGATCGCGCAACACTGAACCAAGCGCAGGAGAATCTCGAGGCCTGCGCACGCTGGAGGGGGTAGGGAACACACCCTGCGAGGGTGGGACGTAGGGCCCTAGGACAAGGTGCGATTTCAAAGAGGTGTACCAACTAATATATATAGTTCGGTTTGGTTGGCTCATATTTAAGTGTTATAGTGAAAAATGAGTAAATGGTAGCAAAAACTGAGAAGTTATATTCACTATTCGTATAACTACAACTAAAAACTATACCAGAGTTTTTCGAATTGTGTATCAGAATAGCGAAAAATGAAACTATTATTAGTAATTCAAATGTTTTTCAGTCAAGTTGTAACATCATGTTGGCTTGATATAAATCAAGAAGGATTGCATAAAAATCCAATTTAAAAAAATATTTAAATGTAATTTTTTTAATTTAAATCAGATTTTTTTGATTTTTACTTCCTTGTACGTAGTAAAGAAAGTATTGTAATCGCGAAATTTTCAGATTTCACCTCTCTTTTCTGTTACAATTGACAGTGCCAAAAGCGCAACTTGCTCGTAGTGTTTTTTTTTTTATTTTTTGCATAAGTCAAAAACGAGTAGCCATATAAGTTTTGTTTATAGAATTGCCATAACATCTAATTAAACACTTCTATTTTTTGTTCTATTCAGTCTCTTCAAAAGGGCACTTTACTTTTGGCAAAAATAAAAATAATAATCTAGTTGGCTTTTAATTTTTGTAGGAAACATTTGCTTTGTTGTTAATAAATAAAAATGCAATATCTCCTTCATTGCAAGATTTTGAGTGATTAAAATAATTTTGTATAAATAAAGAATAGTGAAAAATAGTTTGATAAAATTTTACAAAAAATAGAAGTTGAAGAAAGGTTAACTGTAGAGTGATCTCACTTTCAAATGAAATAAGTTTAAATAAAATACAACAAAAAATTACGTAATTTGGCATACAAGAAAGACATGTGATGTCCATATCAGATTTCACAAAAACAACATTTATTATGAAAAAATAAATGTATTGTAAAAAATAAGTCAAATGTTTGAAACCCATATGCGCTACCGTTATTTTGCTTTTATTGCTTATAGCGACAAAATTTTTGAACTCTTTTCGATGTCATTATAACTGTATCTTAATATAACAAATTTCGAAGTAAATTAAACAAAAAAATCACACACTAGCACAAAAAAATGTTGCGTCATAAATTCAAAATAATATATCAATAAAGTTTTACCCACGAAGTTAGATATAGCAGTTTTTGAAAGTATTACTATATGGTAACATTATCCACACCGTTTTCCCCTAATTTTCATAAACCTAAAATGTTAAATAAAATTTGCAGAACAAGTGATTTAATTTTTTTTTATTTATTAAAATTAAATAAATTTATTAATTATTATAAGGAGTCAGTCAGTTCCGTGGTCGTGGCGTGTCTAGTCTGATCGTGTAAATAAGCAACATAGCCCGGCATGTCCAATAGAATGGCTTACAACACAACGGCTCGGTATATGCTGATCTGAAAGAGACTGTACGCTGACAACTAGCATCTCTAAAATGCAAGTAAAACATGAAAAGAAACAAGTACCTCGGGTACTTAAAGTGAATCCACTGTGCCAAAGATAATGATTATGATAATTATTATAAAAAGTACAACTGCTTCTCTTCACATGTATTTGAACTGTTCCCTAAATAAATTTATCTATTAAACATTTAATAATTCGTACACGACAGGATATATTAAATAACGTACAAAATTCATTGTTTTTTAAATAATACTGTAATAAATTAGCTATTATAGCAAACAAATTTAAGGAGTGAAGAGACGTCATAGACCTGAATAGAACGTTACAAAATTAAATAATACTTGTGAAAATAACAAGATGCTTATATATAGAATAACGAAAATAAAAAAATGGTACAATAATAATGGTACATAGTAATGATATTTACCATTATTTTAAAGTGAAACATAATATTTTTCAAGACGTTTCAATTTATTTTAAATAATTGCAGTGTATTTTTTGCAACTTACGTTGGCTGCGACTCGACTTGAATAGGTTTACATATGTCACGCCGATCGATCGAATTGTAAATTATCTATAAATAATCTTTATTTTTTTCGTTTGAGTCATATTGTTCCTTTTAGTGTTACAAGCTGTTCTAGAGGTACCTATGTTATAATTTTTATTTTTAGTTATTACAATTTAAATCAATTATGCATTTGTAGAGAGCAGTCAATTTGGAATAAATTAATGCACTTATAAATGTTGTATTTCGTGAGAATCTAGTTACAAATATTGATGACGGCTCTTCTCTTCTTAATTTTCTTTACTACATATGGAGCACTCTTCTTTTATATTTGAAAACTTAATTTTTACCTGATTGAAATTTGTATTAAACAAATGATTCTTACACACAGGGAACGTATCGCAAATATATAATTTTTTGATTTCATGATATTCTTTTGAAGTAAGAGTACGAGTGTATCCATTTTCCACAACACTTTAATATAATATTCAAAAATATACAAGTGTTAATAGATGATAAACAACATATTTTTAATCATTTAGATATAATAGAAACTAATATACTCGTAGATTCATCTATTTTAATGGTGGAGGCGCCTTATAAATTCAAATCATATTTAAAAACAATTCCTTTTATTAACTTTCTTTTAAAAAATGGAAATCTGAAGAAACGATCTAATTACTAGTTTATATATTTTTTTTGACAAGAAAGATTAAGAGAAATATAGTCCTAAAGAAATTAAAAATTTTTTGAAATTTATGTTAATATATAAATTGTATATATAGGGGCCTTGCCTTCTCGATTAACCGTAAATCAAAAAAATACAAGTAAATTGTCCCGAAATTTATAACTAACTTAACTTAACAACAGAATATGGTGGAGGTAATGTTATTTATATTTTTTATCGTATACAAATTTAAGGCCGATTTTTTCACCTAGTTACTACAAAATAGTTAACAACATATAATTTTTGAAAACGCCAATGTTTCAATGCGATATGTACATTTTTTTGACTGAAGGTTAAATGAAAAGAATAATGAATAAATATGTTACAGTTGTCTCTTTTTTATTTCTTTTCATCTATTAGTTCGTGACCCCATAGCTTTCTCTTTTTTGTCGAACCACCCCTATAGTAAGTACAGAATAAAAGTCAGAGGGGTGTGTCTGGTCCACTACACACTACACCACCTCTCCAGTGTAGTGCGGATGGTGTTGTGTTCAAACACCGCTCTTTGTTGTGCCAGGTATTTAGTCTGCTGTAGCAGACAGGGACCAGGGGTGGGTTTAATTGCCATAAAAAACGGAAGGGTTTATGTTAAAGTGATTTAATGAAATATGAAAGTGTTGTTCACACTAAACGGTTTACATATTTTCAAATATTAAATAACATAATATTTGTTCATACAAAAAAGGGTTGGTAAACTAATAATGAATATTCATAATATTTTGTTTAATTTAATAAAACAATAGTTCACTGCAATGTATTGTCCATATAAAAAATAATGAGTACAAATGCTAACTAGAGTGTTCAGGAGGTGGCATCTATTAAACGCTCTTTTCGGTATAAATATATCATTACAGATATTTGCGATAAACAGATTGGCACACCCAGAAATGGAATAAGCCAAGAATAATGTATTAATTTATATCATTTTGGAATCATAAACTTTGTTATTGTATTATCGTATTATACGAGTATCCTACATTTATATGTGACACTTTTGGACATGGAAAATATACCACAGGCGTGCACAGAGTTTTGTTAATGTAAGTGCCCAGGTATAGAGAGTAAATTAAATTTATACTGGTTTCGTTAGTTTTGTTAGCGCAAGAGAAATTAAATACTACATTTCTGATTCAACTTAATAAAGTTTTACTACTTGAGAAAACAATGCATTTTTTACTGAAAAATATGTATAAGTATTACTAATGAAGTACAAAAAGTATTGTAATCGTGAAAAATTTCGATTTTTAGATTTCAACGGAAATATCCATTTTGAGTATCCCTGAATCCATTTTGACTAGATTTACCGTGACATCTGTACATACGTATCTCGCAAATGATTAGCCCGTAGAATGTTGAAATTTTGTTTATGGGACAGCTATAACATCTAGTTGTGCATTTCTCTTCTTGTTGCAATCGGCAGTGCCAAAAAGGCACTTTGCTGATAGTTTTTTTTAAATTTTTCGCATAACTGAAAAACGATTAGCCGTAGAATGTTGAAATTTTGTTTATGGAGTTGCTATAACATCTTTCATCTTAGGCATGTTTATTGCAGGTATTATTAATTTACCATTTTATTTTTGCATAAGTACAAGTATATGACGTTTTCATTGATAATTTATGCAAATTGCAATAAAAATAAAACGTTCTGTATCAGTTCACCAGAATGCAAATGAAATTTAAATTTAGTAAGACAAAAAATTTATTTATAATTGATACAAGGTAGTGACAGTTTTTATTCGTAAAGAAAGCAATAAATTGAAGCATGAATATGAATGAGTATATGCAAATAGAGAAACACAATCCAGAGGTTTATTTCCAGATACCTTAAAAGTGAATACTTTTTATTCGCGTATCAGTTTCCCGTTAGGGTAGGGTGCAAGTCGCAGGCGACTTCCCTATGCAAATGCCTTGAACGTGGTAATTTTTTGCACGAAATAAGCAATATTAATGATGGCCGAAAGAGCGGTGCAGGCCTTAAGAATGACTGCATGCAGTATTGAAAAATGATTGTGGAAATGGGTCATACCTGAAACTACATTTATCATAAACGTCGCGGGTCTTTTTAACATTTTATATCTCATTTGGTGACAGTGAAACACTAAAACTGTCAGGGAATTTGTGAGTTTTTATAACGTTCTGGAGACGTTGTGGTTAATCGCCCATAAAATCGTTCAAGCATAAATAACGATTGCGGGGAAACAATTTATCAAACTTTTATTCGTTTACCATTTTACTTTATTTCTCATATTTTATCATTTCCTACATATTTTGTCATTATTTCCATATTTCAACCTACAAATATGCCCTTAATGAAATATAACGAACTACATTTGTTTACTTCCCTTTACTGACATTACAGATTCTTCATGTTTCCTTCGTTACATTTACTATATTGCCTAACAGCTAGTAGAAATAATAATAATAAATTCATGATAATAAATACTTATGGTTCGCTACCAGGTATTATGAGTTCGAATCCCGCCAAATCAAATTTTGTTGACAATTTTTTCCAATTTAACAATGGTTTCTGTAATGCACTTTCCATGTCTGATAAAGTGCCTAAAATATACCATTTTCAACCAGGGCCGTTTTATCAAATTTTCTGTCCGTAGGATGAAAATAATTTTACAAAATTACGTTTCACTTTCACTGTACTCGTATGTTTTGGATCTACAGTGACTTCAATCGAAAATTAGATAATATATATAGACAAGGCAACTGTGGAGGGGGTTTTTTATACTTTATTGGATGGATAGTGTCATTCTTCCGACAGATCTAGAGATTTAGTGTGGATCCTAATTTACATATGTTTATAAAGGAAATTATACCGCAAAAATAATAATATAAATTCTGCGTAATATAAAATTATAAAGGTTCCTATATTATCTGTAGGTAAAGCTGATCAATTATACAATATATAATATTGTTTTAATAAAATGTAACTTTCCTTTTCACATTAATCATTACCCCTTATAACGGAAATGAAGTCGAATGAATTATAGATTGTATGGGTAATGTTAAGAAAGTACATACTTTATATTATAAAATAAGAAGAAATCAAAATTGAAAAATTAAATGAATAAATATTTTAAATTTTAATGCAATCGGGTCCCATTCGTAAACGGGTCCTAGTTAGTGGCCTTGTGGGCCAAGGCTTGTAATAATGTCTTGCGTTCAACACTTTGAAAGGTATAAATGTTACTAATATCTGCAAGAAACAATGATACCGTCTAGATCTAGACATTCTAGACTCTTGCCGGCGTATAACAAAGGCGCACCAAATGGTATATTTTGTTACAAAAGCGCACCAAATGAACATTGCAAAAGTGCACAAAAGTATGTTACTTAAGCGCACCAGTATAATAGTTCATGTATTAATTTGACCTAACTATTTATTCAATAATGGAATAAAGTAAGGTTAAGTTAGGTTAGTTTAGATAAGTTTAGGTTAGTTTAGGTTTGATTAGATTAAGTTAGGTTAAGTCAGGTTATATTAGGTTAGACAATGTTAGATTAGATTGTTTTAGGTTAGGTTAGATTCGAGACGAAAGAGGAAGACTTGGAGGTATACCTATGCAAGTATCTATTTAAAAAGTACTATTCGCGAGCAGAACGAATTCACTCGTATTTTGATTAATTGCGCTTTTGCTATATTTTTGTGGTGCGCTAATGAAATGTTTAAAAATCTGTACAGACCGCTTTTGTCATACAGCCACTCTTGCCTTTTTTGTCTAGATTATGAAGAAGAAACTGGCAAAAGTCTTGTCTTGAAATTTTAAGACAAGACAAGCTTTCTTGTTCTAGATCAAGACTCTCGATCAGTAATTTTCAAAGTGGAGACGCTGGAACGATTCAGGGGGCGATAGTAGCCTCTATGGCATTTGGGGGCGCTGAATTAAGGGGGCGGTGAAAGCATAAAGAAAGAAAAGAAAATAAGAAGATTTAGAAAAAACGTTCGTACTTATTTCCTCTGTTGTGTAACAGAATCTAACATTATTTTCCAAACAAACACACAAAATGCAAGTTATAACCGATCGACGGTCCGCTGGACAGGTCTTAAAAGACAAGTGTTGGTAGGCGATGATTTAAAAATAATGTTGACAAAGATACAGCCGATGATTGACAGGTACATTGACAGCAGCGCTCCAAGTTCTTCCTTCTTATTAGGATTATTTTTAATGTTATTCTTAATTTTGATTTTCATATTATCTTTCGTTATATTAATTGTCTGTGGTTTTAATAAACAATTTAATAATTTCAAGCTTCAAGGTGTCTTATTTACAACATCTTTATTTACTATACTGTAGGAGGTGGGACGAAGTACAAATATCTTTTTGTTTGTTAGCTTAAGGCGATAGTCTACGTACAGCAAAAGTTTCGTTTGTATTTTTATAATAACTCATTTTTGGTATATTATAGAGGAAAATGTTGTTAGAAAAAAGTTTTTAAAATAATATTCTTAACATCGAACTGTATTTCAAATTTTAATTTTTCAACGAAATATAATGTACATTTTTATTTTATTATTTAAATTTCAATATATTTTCGAAAGATTTATTAAAAGCCCGATGTTCAGATAACATGTAAGAATATATATGATTTTTTTTGAATAAAAATCCTTTACATAAAAGGACTATCAGGAAAGTGTGAGTTTTACTTATTAAAACCAAAATTTATAGAAAAATCTAAATTTGAAAAATAATTAGATGTTAAAAACTTTTATCTTTTTTTTCTAATAAATCAAAAATGAAATTTTAAGAAAGACTAACTATTAAGACTTAGTAGTTCACATAAATTTTTCATTGTCATACATTATTAGGTAAGTACAAAGTTTCAAAAAAAGTTGAAAGTATTAATTAAGATTAAAAAAGTTTACTTATGCTTCCTTACCTACTAAATAAATCAAAAAATTTAATGATGAAAGATACCTAGAACAGATTACAGTTCAGGTTATTTTCTTATTTTCAAAACTTCTATTCCAGCAATATTGCATAATTCGAGAAAATTGTTATACTAAAAAATGCAGTGCAATTTGGCTAAACTAATATAATAATTATTCAAAACAAGATAACAATATCCTTTATAAAGCTATGGTAACAAAAACCACAAACTATAAATAAGTAAGTTATCCAAAAGAAAAATATAAAATAAAATTTGAAAAGAAAAGGTTATTTATTACTTAAAATTACATTGTCATTTGTATGCGTATGGGGTACAGTTCAAACAATTTAATGAAGGCTCATGTAGAGGGGAAATTAGTGATAAAAAAAATATAAATCTTTCTCAACTCATCTATAAAATGCTACTAAGCTCATTCCTACCGAGCTGAAATAGTGATTGTGTAATAGAAGAATTATCTCTATCTAGTGCAAAGTGCAGAGATATTTTAGTCTAGGATCTTGAAACAATCTAAAAAAGACAATATCAAGACTTTTTAATCTAAGCTTAGACAAAAGTCAAGTCTTGTCTTGATATTTCCATAATACCAGATATTGCAAAATATTGTGTTGCCTTGTCTTGACAGCAACACTACCGAGATTGGCACGCCTTCTGCTAGAAAATAAGTGGTGTTCGTACGTTCTGGCTCAAAACAAATCAGTTAAATTTTTATTGAACGTAGAAATCTAATGTTTCTCTTATCTTTTAAGTTATTATTCGATTATTAAATTAAATAAAATCACCTTATTCTTGGCAAGATTTACTATAGAAGTAAAGACTTTAGTTATCTATCACTATTGAAGATATCTCGATATTAGTTTAGTTAGTTAGATATCTTTGATTATATTTTTACATTATAGCGTATCTATGTATATATATTTATTCATATGTTTTGTTTTGTTATGTTCTCTATTTTATGTCATTTTTATATAGTCTTGTATTTATTGCTATTATTAAATCCTTCCCTTTACTGATGATCTACAAATTATTTCATCATCAGGTTATGGGCTCAGATGCGCTAATATAACAAGTGACTATTGTACAAGATTTAATTTGCAGAGACTATGGCGAGCACCTTTGATAAAGTAACTATTGAAAAATTGACTGGTTCATCTAACTGGACTAATATCACAATCAAATAAGTATATATATATATATATATATATATATATATATATATATATATATATATTTACTAACTAAGAGGTTCTTTTATAATATATGCTATTCTCTTAAAATAAAGTTTTTTTTTCAATTCTGCAAATTAAATTAATGAGTTCTTGCCTGATCTTGCAGATGCCATTTTACTAAGAGCCTCAGAATAACGATAATAAAATAATAATTATATCTTTGAAAGGAAATAAATGACACGAGACGAACATTTAGTTTCGGTTGAGACGTAACCAGAATATTTGGCCAAAACCGAAACTTCGGTCGGACACTAGTAATAAACATTGAGTACTGGTGGTTACATTTGAATGTGTGTACAAATTTTTTAATGTTACAGTATTTTAATTATTGTCATATTGCCTATTAATATTTACATTTATTCAAATAAACTAAAAAGCAATAATTTGTAATATAAATTTGTTTTGGCCGTTTGTTTAAAAACGAATTTTTATTGCAAATTTGTTAAAATGGGATTGGCATTTAAATGATTTTGAGCCCACAGATAAAAGTTTGATTTAAACAATGAGTAATTATTGCAATGGGGTATTACTCACTGCTATTTGACATGTTAGTTAGGATTCCTCATTTATTAAAAATATTTGAATTCAAATCTCTCCATTAATCTTTGCTGCTTGACGTTTTAATTCATTTAGATTCGGAGATAAAATTTTGTAATTACAGCTTTTTAGTTGTACAAATTTTTACTTGGGTGACGCAGTGATGATGTATGGATCTTAACTCGATTAGCGAGTCGCCGAAACCGAACCCAAATCCAAGTGCATATGGTCCGAAGAGAAAGCCCGCTGATGGGTCAAGTGATTAATATTAATTAAACGGGATCTAGGGGCGCACTTAAAGTTTCATAAATGTGGAAAGGCCAGCGCGAAGATTAGTAAATGTCGCTGTCACTCATTCCACTATTTTCGCATTTTTCTTCATGATTGCTTTCATTAACTCATAGAAAATGAAGCGGGTATTATAGATATTAAATTTAATCATTACTGCACTAAACTTTTACTAACCATTATAGTAATAGAGATATTAATTTTATTAAATGCAATAATCTTTTCTATAAGTAATCACCATTATTACTTATAGAAGGATTCATGAATCCTATGAATTTGTTTCGTTTGAAATTCTTTATATAGGTTTTGTTCGCTTGCTTTATTAATTTGCATTAGATTGTGTTCTAATTTTCCTTTTAATTGAGCTTGTTACTGTTTTGTCATGATTACTAAATATTACAACTCAAAATACTGCAGAATTGGCTTAATTTATTGTTTATTACTTTTTTGTTTGTTTACTTCTAAATATTTTTAAATAAGGACTTGGGTTGGAATTCAGAATTAGAGAATTTGTCTAGAAATTAGAAGATGTTTGGATGGAAAACTTGGAAAAGTGAAAGATATGATTGTGTTTTTAATGAAATAAAAGGCAGTAAAGTAAAGGCATTAGGGATGATTTGATTTCCAGGGTGAAGCAGTTATGGAAATTAGGTTTGGAAGATGAAATAAAAGAAATGTTTTCTCCCTGTGAAGTCCGAAGCGTGTTTACGTTCCCCTCATTAAGCTATTAACTTTGCATCTCATTTTAACTTCAACTTGTCGTCGACTACTTATTTTAAATTTTAAAGAAAATGTACAATCTCAACTCATGCATAATTAAAAGTATTTTTCTTCGACGTCCAACGGCCCGACAATTTTTCCACTATTTAATTCACCGGCTGTGTAAATAATACAGCGAGAAATGAGTTCTTGCGAATTATCCTTTGAATTATTAATCAAAAATAATTGTAAACAACGCTGAGCTTCCTTATGTTTGGGGTAACATCCTAATGTAAGCGCGCAAACATATTATGGTAAACTTTACGTGTGAGCCAAATATTTACATGCGGATTTAGATATACACACCATCTTAATGCGCACCATTCCCATTAAATCATCCCCGATATCTCTAATTATATTTACACCACATTCAACATATACAGTTACCTTCGCATTGTTATCATAACTACTGCATCTATAACTACTAAAGTCTTAGGGCCGGTTTTTCCACTTCTAGTTAAAGTGCCGGTTACTTTAACTATCGGTTAACAGAAAAATATCGCATCGAAATAGTAAATAACGTATACTTTTGACAACTTACATTAGTTTTTCGATGCGATATTTTTCTAATAATCTATGGTTAAGGTAACTGGCACTTTAACCAGACGTGGAAAAACCGGCACTTAATGTTATGAAAAATGTAATGAAATAAATTAATAATTGTTTCAAATTAAAACTAATAAGTGTATTATTTTCCCAACATTGTTGTAAAGGAAAGAGCCATATTTTATTTATTGATAATTTCCATTGAAAGTTTTCTATTTCTCCAGAGATGTCATTAAAGTTTCCACTTCGAGTTGTAATATCAAATTTCTAGTTTACATTGCAAGTAAATTTAAACGATATAAAATAAGTAAACAGTTTTACGGCTGCATCAAAAAATTAAAGAAACTTTCCAGACATCGAAAAACCAAAAGAAAATGATGTAACTTTATTTCATATAAGAGAAAATCACTTAGGAATCATTATTTAGGTAATTTGACCACAATTTGGAAACTTTCTTATAAGAAACAAACTAGAAAGTTATAAAAGGAAAAGCCACTGTCATAACAAAATAATTAAACATATACAATAAAATAGAAAATACTTGAAGGAAAATTTTGCTTAATTAAATTTATAAATAAATATGTTTGAATGTATTATGTTGTTTAACCACTGTTCTGAAGTATTTTTTGCTCCAAAAGGTTTTCCACTTTTGCTAATTCTCGATCTATTAATTAGTTCCGTTATTTTTGCACAAAATCTCATTAGAACTGAAATAAAGTACGAAGAGTTCTCTCTCCCCTAGCTGATCTTAAGTCACAAGCAAAGATTGTGTTTGCTAAGTTTTTAATCTCAGCTGACGAATTGGGTTTTCTCTCATTATTGAATTTTTCCGGTTTCCGAATATTAAACTATAGTTTATATAGACAAAAGTAAGCAGGGTAAGTTATAATTGTATCCCATGTAATTTTGAAAAGTCAGTTTGGTAATAATATTACCGTACAAAATTGTCAAAAGTCAAAATAACATGGGACAATTGGATAATAAGCTGTCGTATCAACCCATACAGATTTGATCACGAAAACATTACTCACAAGAGAATTTTATAAAATAATATTTATTAATAACGTGAAATCAATAAACTGTTGAACAATCCACGGATATTATGTATCATACCTGACCTTAGATGTCTGAAATTCAATTGACGTCTGCAGCGGTTGATACTCTTAACACTATCCTAGGTATGTTAGTAATATTGAAAATAATGTAAGTTTTAATTCATTTTTTAAACAAATAGTTAAGAAACGTCAATTAAAATTTATAACATTGTTTTAAATTTATCGTTAGGAGTAGGTATTACAAGGAAAGGTAAATAATATTATTTTCTTATTTACAGCTGAAAGATAGTACATATTTTTAGAGATGTTCTGAAGTTATCCAAAATTGTCCTTCTATCTATTACTAAAAATATCAGCTCATTTCATCTCACTTTAAACTGAGGAGAGATGAGGTGGATGACAAAAAGAACGCCATTATTTTATTAGCGACCGAAAACGTGTGATATGTAGTAAAATAAAAAAATTACTGCTACATGCATTTATCATGCTCGGAAAAATCTTAAAAATAAGTAGCACTGGCATATAAAACAATAGATAGTCCGACATTATTAGAAATATAGTTCAATAACTTCGATTACCCTATGCTGAGATCAGAAACACATTTATTGTTGCTTTATTTACTATTAACATTTTCTATGTTATAGTTAAATAAGTAATTACAGGTTAACAAAAAAGTGCATATCTAAATTTTGACAGTATTATTTATCATTCCGTTTAGATACAATATTGTCAGTTTAACCAATAGTTATGAATTTAACTATAAAATTATTAGGAATTTTTATTGTGCTTTTAAATGTTTTAAGTTCAACTATTGTGTAATATCCTTAAATTTGCTTTAATTTTCAATTTTTGTCATAAAACAGAAAAAAACATTTAAAACTTTCATCTGAAACAAGCGTTTTGACAATGGAATGTTTACAATAGGCAAGTTGGAAAATGTGTCTTGATTCATACTTGATATTAGCCATTTTTTACAAGTTAGATATATGGTATTTATTTGATAATTTAAAATAAATAAACAAGAAATTTCAATAGCACCCCTAGGATACGACAATATGATACTTTCTAATTATTTATACATTTTTTATCATTACTTCGTTTGAAAGTATACAAACTGTTATTTGTATTATTTTATGGTTTGTTAAATATAACTATAAATATAAATATGTCTTTATTTCTGGGGTGGTCGTGCCCACGTTACCTATGCCTATTTTGCTTTATTATTTTATACAGAATGTGATCTAAGTCCTTTGTTTATTATTATAATTATTTACCACACATTAGCTCTACTTTATCCTATCCCTAATCTCTACATTGTTTCATATTGGTGCTATAGCATTTATTTCTTATTTACTCTAATTTCTCTGAAAATTTTGTAACTTCTGCTCTTTTCCTGTAGTATTGCTATATTATTTGTCTTAGTTTTCTATAATTATATTTTATAGAATATACTCTTGTTTGTGTCTCACCTTTGTCTTAATTTTTTATTTATTTTTCTTGGCGCTATTTGAAAATAATTAATGAAGAAAACATCTTTCACGAGTAGTTCATAAAAAATGGGATATGTTGCGTGTGTGGCTTAATGGCGTTATATTTAACACTTTTTATTTACCCTTGCTTTTTTTGGGGCCTTCCTTTTTACCTGGGTATGAGGTCCTTTTGATGTAGCGTATAATTTTGATATTATAGTATTAACAGTTGACGGTGTCGGCGTACCTGTAGGGAGGAAGAGAGATAGTCGGCATCGATCCCCGGCTTGGCATGAGTTATGCCTGGCTGGTCACCTATTACGGAACATTCGCAGTGGCCGGTTACCAGCTGGGCCAAACCATTTGTCCCAGTCGCGCCGAGATTGCGAGATAAAAACACCCCGGATGATTCACAATATATTCATTTTGTAATACACTCTAATACGCTACTGGATACTGGCTAGTGGCTTACTCATTAAACAGGAATTCAATTTCACCCCACATTAATATTTTACATTTTATTCACACAACCACTATTTTGATCCTTCTGTAGTCTAAAATATATCCTAGGTATGATTCAATAACGTGGTTGCGATCTTGAGGCCCCCATCTATTCGGGAAAAAATCAGAAGGGAGACAGCAATTTATTTAATTTTCTATAGTTTAACGCAGATTTGTATTTAACCCTGGAGTGTTGCTCTTTGGAATAACAACATAAGTGGTAGCGTCGAATCTGACAGTCTCAAAAAAGAAAACATCATTTCAGTAACTAGTTCTAATTTGTTTTTTTTTGCGAGTATTTCAGTTCCTCTACAATCTTCACGTAAATATAACTTTTGAAGCTATCGAATTAATTTAATATAAAAAAATAAAATTGTGCTGTAAAAAATATTACAAAGATAAACTAAAATTATTTATTTGAAATTATGAAGATATGAAAAACATACTTTTCGAAGGAACATAAGTAACAGTAAATTTAAGGTTTATTCTATACATACAGCACATTTAAATTTTGCATGCTTCAAAGAGATCACTGATAGACTGGTAAACTTGGAATTTTACTAAAAAGTATTGGCACTCCCTAGATCAGCATAATTTTAATAAAAATTGAACATATGTATTATTTTTCTTTGCTTTTTTATTTGCAAATTTAGCAATTAACAATCAAATATAATGTACGGACACATTCATGTTCTATCATTATCAATGCTAAATATTTTAATCTATCTCGCTTGGGACATGCACTTTCTTATGTAATTTTTAATGATTTTTAATTTGCTGAATGGTCATGAAGCTTGAAAACATTCTATTTGAACTCATTGGATGTGTGTGAAATGTGTCAAGAAATAAACACAATATAAATTCAACAATATTAATAATATACAATTGTCAAGATAAAAATTATGCTGACATAGTGTCGCATTTTCCTATTTGTAGAAGCAAAGTGAGGCCCACACACGTTGCATGCGTGTGCTCCCCGTAGTTACGCCACTGGTTATGATTATTTGAACTTGTGATGATATCATTTGCAAATATCAACTATAATTTATTAATAACAAAATAAAGGCAGAACACTCTCCACCGAAATAAAAATTCATTGCAAATTTGAATTCCCGTCATGGAAACATCTCAAGTTTTATTATTATTGTAATATTATTTATTATTTGCAGTTGTTACGAGTAAGTGAATCCCATTTCTTGTCAGTTAAACTGCATGATAGGTAAGAAGTTAAAATATAAATATTTATTTCAGGGGCGTAGAAAGGATTTTAAAACAGGGAAGCACACATTTTCAGCTTCCCAACACCTCACATTCAGTTAATGACTAATGAGATTATTGTTGTTATGACAGTATAATTTAAGAAAATATTTACATATTAAAATAATGTAACCATAAAACAGAGCTAGCGGAAATCCAACGACGTCACTGATTCTATGGCATCCTGATTAGTCACAGATTAGGAGATTTAAACTAAATTTATTTGCTTACCTATGAAATTCCAAATGTACCAATTTTAGATAAAAAAAAAAAAGTTTAGAAAATGGACCTTATTGATATATCCCGATATGCTAATATCAAATTTTCGAGCAAAACAATAAAACTTTAGGGATGTTTTAGCTATATTGTATTATTTATTTTCGAAAAAAATATACATAAATGAGTAAATTTAACTATTTTATGAATAATATTTAAGGTAAGAACTCTAGCAATTTATTAATATACCGTAAGGATAAATATAAATAACGATAAGAACAAATCATCCTCTGCAGTATGAAATTCCTGCAGAGGATGTTTGAGTAGAAATGTAGAATGACAGGTGTACAGAAATAGATATCTGTCGTAGTTGGAAAGTTTGCCGTAGTATTTCTACATGAATGAAGATACCGCACCATTCATGCGCAAGAATAAAACGCACCCATAAATAGCTCATGCACGTATTAACTCCATCAGCTAATTAAAAACTCATCTAGTGTGAACACATGACGTATCACTTGCCATATGTTATGGAATAATTATAATATGCCATGCCAAAGATAAAATAATACAGATAGAACATATTATAAAAAACTACTAGTAGGGATATTTTCGAATATATGAATTAGTTTTACAATTCGTTAATGCAAGTAGCAATATGTGAATACCCTCAAATTTATAAACATTATAAAAGGAACATCATTTCTACGCCATCGGAGTAGAAATTTTTACTTTTACGCTGCCGGAGTAAAAGTAAAATAAATAAGTATCCAAAGGAACTACATAGAATCAGCGAATAAGAAATAACTTGTACAATAGAAACCTGTAATATCGCCCTAAATGTCACTACAAAACTGCCAACAACTGACAAATTTAAATTGATAACCTAGAAATTGAACGTCAAGTAGTATATTACTATTTAAATATATTTACGTTTCAAGAAAAAATAGCTTTTGTTATTCAGAGTAAATGATTCGCTCGTTGTGCAAACTTTTACGCTCGCCACACAAAATATCACTTTTACTCTTAATAACCCAACATACTATTTTTATAAATTTATAATTCTTGCCGAAAATTTTTTAATTAGTGAAAATAGATACATCTGTAATCGAATACAAATAAAAATGTGATTTTTTATTCTCAAAAAATAAAAGAATAAAATTAACATAAGGAATATTTGTTGTTCGATTTTTGTTTTTTCTAAATACTCCAATTGCTCTAGAATGTGTTCTAATTTTAGTTCTATTTGTCCTAAAACATGTTTTATTTTTTGCTTTTTGTATTTGCGTACAGAGTATTCTACATTTTTGCAAGGTAAAATAGTTTTTACTGCTGATGCAGAAAGAAGCATTTAACTTCATAGAATCAGTAAAACTATTACCTTGCGAGTAATATATAGCAAATTTATTATAATTATATATTAATTGTAAATAAAATTAATATTATAACCAAATCCGTCAGTTAAAAATATTGTGTCAAAAAATAACAAAACAAACACTATCAATAATGTAGACTGTAATTACTAATTAATTTTTATAAGTTAGGTGTCAGTTTTACAGTAGTTTGTAAAGCTTAGTGTTAACAGTCTATTCTTTTATTTGTTTATCTCTCAATGTAGAAGCTTTAATTCATGTTTTATTCTTCCGTTTTCTTCCCACATATGTACAGAGATCATATGATGGCTCCAGGTCAGGAATCCAAACACTCCCAACATACACACGGATCACTGTATATGCGTAAGTGATATGCAAATAAACTGCATGAACTATTCGGATGCACTTCGGTGCACGCGCACATCATGGGAAAGACATGCACGGAGAATATTCAAAAAAATATTCCTGCTATAATAATGTTGATATATGAGAATCCTTCAATACGAAGGTAGGGAAAATAGATCCAATATAAAATAAATAATCAGAACAAATAACAAAATATATAATATGAAATTAATTTAGTACAATATTAATATTACTATGTGGTACACTTTCCATGCCAATTAGAGTACCGAGAACAGAGAGAGAGAGAGAGAGAGAGAGAGAGAGAGAGAGAGAGAGAGAGAAGACACACCTAGAAATGGGTAATTAGCCAGTAAGGGAGTTACAAAGGTAGATATTTATTTAAATTGTTTATGACTAATAAATATTGTAAGTGAAATAACTTCATTTAAATAAACTTGTAATGAATTAATATAACTTACCATGGAAATTGCTTTAAATTGTTCCAAATTGTTTTGTAGTCTGTCCCAAAAGTCAAACTGAACACTCACGTGCACTTATACCGCATTAATATTTAAATACAGTTAAATTTATTTCAATACCATTACAAATAACACTTTGAACCAAAACAATTAATTGAAATGTCAATAACACGGTAATTCCAAGGTCACTGCTGAAAGTTAGTTATAGGTTATTGTTTAAACAATGTTTCTATAAAACATTAATATGCATTATATCATATTGTACATTATATATTATTAATATTTATAATATATTGTAAAAGAAATATATTTAAATAAATTGTTCAAACAACTGACAAAATTGAACCTGTAGTGACCTTCTAAGTTCATTTAATATTTAGTTGAAACGTCAGCTGATAGAGTGCTTGTAGCCTTTATAAATTTCGTGTAAAATTATTAATTTATTGTAGCGTTAGTGTTATAAACTTTCCAAAATTCAAAGGTGCTTGAAAATACCACGAAAAGACAAGTTAACAACAATTTGTAATTGCATATTGGTTTGTGATTAGTTTCATGAATAAAACTTTTGTGTGTGTGTTTCTTTAATAATTTATTTATAGATTTCATTACAATTCTTTTTAGACGTTGATCCATTGTGTTCTGATACAAATGGTAGGTATGTGGTATTGTTGTATATCAATCAAATCACAAAATATTACAATAATATAAATGGATTGTTAATCCTTCGTTTACAGTAATTTATTTGTCATTATTACATTTAAAATAGAAACTTTTTTTTATTATATATATTAAATTTCTGCATATATGCAAAACAGGAAAATGCAATATTTTTTTACGTTTTAATACGGTAAAAAAATGTAGGGGTAAAATTTAGCAAGGATGGCAGTTTTTTGTGCTGAGTGAGATTTAATTTGGCTGTCCTAACCTTATTTATTATTTATATTTCTTGCAGGATCATATCCTTTATGCCTAGGGTGACCAAATTTATAAATCTCACAACCGGGATATTTTTTAAAGAATTCTTATAGATATACCTAATAATAAATTCACAGTATTTTATTTTACAAAACCATAATTATCTAAAGCAAACACATTTGAAATATAGATTAAAATAAAAATATAAATAGTATTCATAGTTGGTAAATCTATAGGAAGGTAGGTATAATTCGTTGAATTTTTTTTTACTTTAGTAGTTGTACTTAGTTCCTAGTCCATACAAGGAAAGTCTATTAGCTTGAAATTAAGTTTTAAGAAACATGAAATACATGTAGGATTTGCCAACAATTGTATTTACAGGAAATAATCATTCTTTGCAGTGGTGATTCAAAATTTTGCATGTAGCAGAAAAAGAATTAACAATGAATTGGCTGGAAAATCTAGAGCTTAAGAAAATTTTTAATTCAAAGAAAAATACCAAACCGATATAAATCATTCTCTTCTAGTTAATTTGAAAATATATACTATTTGTATTGTAACATTATACTGTTAATTTGTTCATCAGTAGACAGACAGATGATATTCGAGAGGACAAAACGATTGTCACAACAAAAAAGTGTTTATTTATTAATAGCTATATATTTATAAACTACTAGTTTTAAATAGTAAAAATAGACAACTATTTTTAATGTGTTTAAATTTATGGAAGATAAAGCGATTAATATGGTATCAATTCCAATAAGTAAAGTACATATTTTAAAATATAAATATTTACAAAAATTCCATTTGTTTTTCAAATAATAATATGCCACTAGTAGAATGCTTTCCTATTTATGGTTTACGCCCCTAGCTTATTCAATCTGTGCAGTTTTGAAATCGTCGGTTTATCTAAGTGCTCCACTTATAGTATATATGGTAGCTCCTATTATAACCCTGTACTATACGGAGTATGTACTGTACGGCACATTACACAGCATTGAAAAAACTGCAGTTTAAATTCTGTTACTTCCATAAAATTTTAAAATCACTATTAAATTGATGTTGCATAAGAAGAATTCTAACTTTCGCAATACAGGCAAATCCCAGAAATTCAGGAAGTCTGATCAGTAATTATTTAAATTTGCACAGTGTTTTTAAAAATATGCAGGTTATATTTTCAAGAATTTAATACTTATTTAAAAAGACAAACATGAAAAATAAAATTCTTTTTATTATTTTGCAGGGTTGATAATTTTTTAATTAGTAAACTTTTTAATGTCATTAGCCTTGTTTTAATTAAAAACAAAACAGAGATAAAGTATTTCTTTCAGTGTACCTTATTCATTAAATCTTTTAATAAAAACTAAGTTTATTTTTGGTTAATTTTAATTCGGGGTATTAGTGCGTAAGCGGTTTTAATCCGGCTACTTACAGCCCATTTATTGGCCAGAGTATCGCGTAAATTCCGCTGAAACAATCTTCAAATGTCAGATGAGAATTATTCAGCTTTGTGTGTTAACACAACGAAATATTGCCTAGTATTAATTTTGTTGTATTCTCACACACTTACTTCACGTAAATTCAACACTACAATCCTGAAAACTGAAATGTTATTCTTTATTTAATCATGAAAAATCAAGAACGCGTCAGTATGGTTCAGAATCAGATTAGTTTCTATCTCACAGTTTTCTGAATTGTAAGTCTAATAATTTTTGTCAGTATCTTAGAAACCAATTTCTAATCATTTATTATTTCTAGGACAATAGAGTCGCATTTTAAAACGAAATATTTTAATAAACGAAATGTCGGAATATAAAATTCATCAAAAATGATAATTAAGTTTTTGTAACATTTTATTGTGAAAGTAATGAAATATTAATAATTTCATGTTAATTCAATGGAATCATTTTAAATTTAAATTTAATATACATTATGAATATTTATATTTCGTTTTTTCTGCAGCCTATTTCATACATAAATATAAAATATCTGAAAAACAAAATTTAAACATTAAAATAAGTTTCAAATAAACATAATATTATAAACAAATATTTTTTCCTGTTAATTGTCTTTAAACCTTTTAACCCTTTTACCTTTTAGGACCGGTATTTCAAAGTCCTGATAAGGGTCTGAACTCTGTTATATTAATCTTCATGGTAACTACGAATTTCGGTTTTTCCTTATCTTGTTAGCGTTACCAAGAGGATAGATCTTAGATGATAGGAGGATAAACTAACAGTTAGTTTATACTGCCGATAAAATTTTGCCAATAGGATAAATTTACGAAGTTTGTCCAAATATGGCCGAATGTAAAATATTCAGTAGCATTGTAAAATTTTTAACAGTTTTTGATAATATTGTCAAAATATGGAATTAGTGCTAAGAATTTTGTGAGAGTGACGATGAAAAAGAATAAATAGATTTTATTAATGTAGTGTATAGAAGAGTTTTCGTTGTAAGATGTCAACCAAATCATTTTCATTTATAGAGGGACCAAGTTTTTTTTCAAAAGATTTAGATTTAGTTTTATTCGGTTTTATACAGAGTAAATACAATAACGAGTACAATATAAAACTTCTTACATATACTTAAAATTAAATACCAAAATGTTATTTATAGAAATTTTGCAATAATCCCGTTCAAACATAACCGATCTAAACTGTCAACCATTGATATTTTTTTAGTCAAAATTAATGCAACATTCAAAATTCATTTCAAATAATAGTTGTTTACATATGAATATAGCAAATATAAGTCTAAATTATTACCAACATGATATTTTTTTTAGCTAGCAAATTTAACCTATTTGGTAGTTAATAGGAATTTGGACAGAAAATTGGAAAACCGGCCCTTATGGATAAAATACGTATAACTAGTAGAATATTTTCAACAACTGCTAAACGTTTATTGCTACTTGATTGTCAACTATGTCATGTATTGCTGATCTTATTTGTTTTGTGTAATTTATTTATTTTTAAATTTATTGCAATATCCATGACTTGGTGCGCCATCTGCTTCATCGCATATATTCCTAATACTATAGCATAATGACTAGAGGTCACTGTCCAAGCAGTTCCAGAGTGCATTATAGAAATAATTTAAGGAGGAAAGTAGACAGTGAAATAATGAATGAATTTTATTTCATTGTTCTACCCCTTAAGACTGAAGATTCTTGTATAATAAGTAATGGTTAATATCCATTTGGCGTCTATAATTGCCTCGCTAAGAAGGTGTGTGTGGCTTCGTGACTGGGGATTTACGTGTTTTCACGTTATGCAAATGGACGTGCGTCGAATGGACGCCGGTACCGGAGCAATAAATACGCGTGATGTACAGGCGGCGGGGGCGTATCTGTCCGGAACCGGACCAACTTCCGTGGTTCACACCAGACCTGCCGCTTTCTTCACATGTAAGTCTCTCCCTCTATATCAACACTTTTCATAGCAAAAAAGTAAATAATAAACTTTTTATTTTACAAACTACAAAACATTGTTATTTTTGACGTCATTTAAATAAAAAGCAGTTGATACTTTCCTTTTGTTTCTTTTCTCAATATGTTAATTGTAGGAATTGGCAACGACTATACCTAATAATATCGGTGCAAGAATAATGCTCATGTGGTACCTTTAATTCCTGCTGAAATCCTTCTAAGAGTACCTACAGATTTTTTTGAAAAATCATTGATTAAATTAAATAATGTCTAAAATTTAATTTTTATAAAAAAAATACGATTTTTTTTTAATCCAGTTTGTAAAGAATACTTATGTAACTACTTATTCGTTAAGCCCTTTTACCATATTTGATGTCTACAAACAATATCACGTTAAAATAAGGTCACAAATTTTCTCAATATTACTCAATATTACTTTTGTCTTCATTTGAATTTTAACGCTTCCACCATTACTTTTTTAATATTCATAACTTTTTTGTATTCATTTTTATTTCAATTTTTTTGTATTTCTTTCTACATTTGTATAAACTGTTGGTAACACGACATCAATATCTTTTTACACTAAAAGTTAAACAATTAAACTTATAAATTTCATTTACTCATGCTTTCAGCATTTCTATATTTTGTATGTAGTTATAAATAAATAATATCTGTGGGTGTTGAGAAACAGTATCTCAGTGAAAATCAGGATATGTTTGAAAGTGGTAACTGCAGTAGTTATTGAACTAAGTATAATTACCCTTTGTTAACTCTTGCAAGTCAATTTTGTTTAACTTGTGAACTATGCCTCGTGTGCAGTAAACTTTAAATTGTACTGCATATAAATAACAATCCCCAACTTCTCTCATTTCTAATTGAAATATCAGACACACTTCCTAAAAACAGAATAAATTTTTAGCGAATTAAATTATTCTGGGGTTGCCAATATAGCTGTCTAGACTTGATCAAATATTGAAGGGTTTTTTAATGAAAATAAACATTTGAAATAAATCCAGCGTAATGAAAATCCAAATAAGGAATACGTTAGTCTATATATACTTATAATGTATGCAGATGATTTTAAAATATTTAAAACCACTGAGACCATGAACGACTGAAAATTTACAAAATGACCTTAGCCAGTTTTACATTTATTGTAAGAGTAGCTATTAATGTAATCAGTTGGAAAATGCTTGATTTTGTGTAATTTTGACATATGAACTGGAAACGGCACACTTTTCATAACCTGTTATAAAAACAAATTCGCTTTTCATCACCCAGTGATGAAAATTTTTTATTTCCTAACTGATTATGAAAAGTAAGACATTTCGTAACGACAGACATTTTTGAAAAATGACATTTCAATTCAATACTGTAATTTTTTAAAAAATCCTGGTGCTATTATTTAGTATTTACATTTAGAATTCAATAGATGTTCCAAATTTGAACATGCATCCAACAGTATGGAATACAATGTATCTATACAGAAACAAAGGTATAACAAAAAATCATAAATATTCCTGTACAAACGTGTTATGTTCACATAAAAAAAAAACAATTTCTTTGAGTAAGTCTTGTTTAATTTCTCTTTAAAACTCTATAAAAATGTTATGTATGATGTAAAAGTACAGACATTTTTCTGTTGTCATGCTCTTCTATTCTACATAATTAGCAAAAAAAAATATTTAGCTATATAATAAGGGATCGGCGAACATTAACATAAGCTTACGTTATTTTATAAGGTTATATAAAAAAAATCCTTATATAACGTTATATAAGTTAAAAAAAATAGCAATAAACGATATAGTTATAATAACGTTATTTTTATTTCCTTATTATAACGTTAAAATAACTTTATGTTTTCTCAAATTTGTAATAAAAATTAATAAAAAAAAAATTAAACTAAAAAAATATTCTTGCAATATTAATACCTTATTCTGTAATTGGTAAAGCATTAAAAATTACGTTCATACCAACGTGATACACGTGCAATAGTATTGATAATAAGATGTTAGAAGTGTTATAGTTAATGCATTTGAAACAGTCTCCAAACAAATGCTTGTAGTGACAACAGTATATTACGAATTTATATTCTCTCAATGGCAAATATCGTTATAGTGTATCGTTATTTATTATGTTATGGTTACGTAACGTTATTTTGTTATTATAACTTTATCGGGTATCGTTATATTCGTTTTCCATCCCTGTTACGAATAGACTTTCTTAATAATCTGAGTCGGGTATGCCAAGAGTTTGCAACATAATTCATTACGATTTACAAAAGTTGCTTAAAAAATAGACTTAATCATGTTTGATTGATTTCTGTCAATATCAATGAATTGGCTGTAAATCCGTGACAGTTTAGTCATCCTTCACAGCTAATTTGAACACTACGAATCAAAATTAACATGATAAGGTCTGATTTTAAGTATTTTTTAATATAATTTTGTAAAGCACATTTTATTTAGAACTGTTCGTGATAAAATGATTTGAAGATTGTTTTTACATGTTTAAAGGCAAAAGGCAAACAAAAACTCTTATAAAGAATAACAATTTCCCTAAAAACAGAAATAAAATAATCTTATCTTTTAAACCGAATCCGAGGATATGCTGTGTATTACTAAAAAATAGTTTTTATTTTTAGTAGTATATCACACAAATTTTCTATTTATGAGTAGTAAATATTTGAAAGGCTTATGTATGGGTCGAAACTTTCAGAAACACATCATAAAAGTTTAATAAAATGAATTCATCGCTACACTTTATTCCAAATCATCAGTTTGTTATTCATGTTTCCATACTATATATCAAATCTCATACTGTGCCTCGTACTCACTGTATTAATAAATAAAATCTGAAGGAATTCACATTAAAGGAATTTTATATTTACTTTTGTGTTTTTGTGTTGCGTGTTATTCTATGCAATTTTTTAATTCAGTTACGTTCTCGGTGTCCTACACCGTAGTAAATTATAATTTAGTAGCAGGATGTCACAAAGTCAGACTCCTTATAGCGAAATTAGTGAGTTGACTGTAAACACCACGGTCAGACAGAACTTTGTTTTGTGATCTCTCACCAAGCCATAAATAACCTAAACTGTTAGCAGGAATTCAACAGGAACTAAACCTCCCACAGGAATATAATTCCTGTATCCACAGTTACCAATTCTTACACATAACAAATTGGAAAATGGTACAAAAAGAAAATATCAATTATGGGCCATATGTATTGATTAATAAAATCATCATTACTAGAAAAATTATTTGAAAATAATTCGGTTACAATTAAATTTAAAACGAGACTCTTGTTTCCATCTATTGACCTTTCTTCTAAATTAGTACTTAATAGTCGATGTTTCTACAGAATTACTAGAAAATTTACAGATTTTCGACGTTTTTGATCCACTTACAATATTTTCCTTAAGAAATAAAGCGATTATTGCTCAAATATAACTGTTCTAAAGAATATGTGTCTACAGATATTATATATATATATATATATATATATATATATATATATATATATTATATAATAGATGGGAGACTGATTGTTACACATTTGTAACACAAAACAAACTTAGAATAGAAATATATCTAAAATGATTAATTTTTAATATTAGAATAAGATTTCTGCTGCCACCAAATTTCGAATTTAGTACTGCATATTCACTGGCAGATCCAGAAACTCTCTTTACCTTTTTTTAGGTAATTATAAATGATTAAATATATTTAATATAAATAAAAAAATAAAGTATATGTAACACAAAATCTTTGACTTTGAATATTATCTGTTTAAAAGAAAAACAGAATAACTACATCGTAGATGTGATTTGAGTCAAAATATTCTTCGGAACCATCTCTTTTAATCGTTAAGTGGTCTCAAAAGTTTTGGTTCGTTTGGGTCGCGTGAATCCACTATGGTCTCACATGAAAAGCACATTTTTAAAAATAAAATAATTTTTTACAATATAAAATAAGTAGCCTGTGTATGTGAATTAAGGATTTTTAATTTCCTTAAGACATGCTATTTCACATTCAATTGCAGGTAGCGTTACTAATATTGTTTACTAATTTATTTATTAAAAATTATCGGCAATATATTGTTTCAGAACTTCATTTGTACTGACGGGAATATCGGATTTATTAAAAGTTAGTAGTTTGTATTTTCACTATAATATTTCGACAATTGTTTTGACAAACTTGGATATTTGTTTTTTTGTGATCATTTTTTCCACACCTAAAACAAGTAATTTTTTCTTTATTATTACTTATCTGGAATACTCGAATGCAATATCATCTTGTTTTATTATTATTTCGTTCTCCATTTTCGTCATCTTTCTTCATCTAATAATAATTAATTTGGCATATTCAGTAGTAAGTTTTGAACCATCTATTGTTTCAATCAGGTTTTGTAAAAAAAACCTTTTTTGTTTAAATCGAACCTACAATCTCTAATTTGTTGCTCTATATGATGTAATTCTTTATTTTTTCTATTTATGTTTTATAATATTCTTTTAAAGTATCGTACTAAAAAAGTCACAAAAATTGTTACGTACGTAGATTCTGGTGTGAAGTTATCTACTTATATGGGTTTCAGATCTCAAATATTGTTGGTTTGGCGCGTTTGAAAGTTGGTAAAGTGAACAGTCTGTTATTAAAGCATTGTAAGGTTTTTACGTATCACTATATTTGTAGAAGATTATTCAATTTGTCAGTTTGGATGTTAGAAATGACGTGAAGTTGGGAAGAACCTGGTCACTGGACAAGAAGGGAAGTGGGGTACTTCAGCCGAGTTTTGAAGGATACCATTTTTAATAACAGTTTTTTCATTATTAAAAGTCATTTTAGGGAAAAATAAAAAGTACAGGTATAATATCTTTCATTATTCTATTGAATAAAGGTAAAAATGAAAAATCGTGGAAGATCTCATTGCTCATAACGTCATAACACTCCATTAAAATCTTCAGGCAGTGTCATAAGTAAGTTATAAATAAATTCATTTTCATACATTACTGCCCTAACTGCTGTTAAGTTCTCTGGTCATACGGTCAAAATTATTAAAATGATCTTCTAACGAACTCTTGTTGCCGTATTTTAATTGTAATAATTTTTTCGATAAATATGAGGATACTATGATTGATTTTACTTTTAAGTTATTCTTCGTCCATAATTGTTGATCAGCCTCGTTCTCATCAACATTCAATGCCAATTCTTCCAAAATAACTGATAATCTAAACTTCCAACTATTAAAATTTGCACCATCAAATACATGGAGACCAAACCCTACTGGGCCCATAACCTGTTGGTAATTCATACTGTGGAAGCAATACTATGCAAAAAAAAGATTTATATAAATATACAAGAACTTCAAAAACATGTTATCTTATTTCCAAAATTATAAACATCTAGATTTTTATTTAGGTACGTCGTAACAATATATGAATTAAAAAATATGTGACTTCCAACAAGATGTCTATGGAAATAATTAATTAAATATGTTGTACGTTATGTGTAATATGTATCGTATGAGGGTAATTTTCGCTATGCGCATCGGACGTAATGCTGATTAATTCTTTTGTACGAGGGGTAGGAATGTGTGGAGCTGAATGACAGCAAGGGTGCGTGCACTTGGCAACCCCCTTTTATTTCCTATTGGAATGACGCGGACACAAATTGGAAAACTACCTACACGAATACGTATTATAATTATTGCAGACAGACACGAGATTGACTGAAGGGCGCAAAATTGCACTGAAAAATTTTATTAGCCAACGAAAATAGCCCTGCTCTCAAAAGGAAAACCCGAATGGAACTCTTCACAAAACGACGACCCACGCATTTTCAACATGAACATATTAACCTGCTGTATTATCAATTTTTTTTAATTCCTGGTTTAACCCTTACTCTATTCAAGATCTTAATATATAAAAGTACATGACGACAGAAATATTTTATGGCGACGTACACTACCCATTAAAAGAAAGTTTATATCTTTTTTAGGTTAAAATGAATATAAATAAATAACTTTAATTTACTAGTTAAAATAAATGATGTACAGTATCCTATCATTATAAAAATTATGAAGAAAAATTAGAATTCTACGTAATATTAAATCACAGAAGTAAATGTTTCAAACGGACACCCTTAAATATTTACACACCAAACTGTACATACATAAGTTTAAAATCCAACTTTACAAAAACCAATCTGCACTTACCCCACTTCACCTCACTGAAATAAGTAATCTTGTAAAATATAAACTGTTTGCTACTTTAATGAACTTCGTATCTCTTATAGTTCTTAAGATAGCAATAGCGTACCACTTAAAATGAACATATGGCAAAGTATATAAAATAAATAATAATAAGTTTAGGTAAAGTAATAAACCAAATATGAAAGTCGACATCTTGAAGACTGCGGCAATAAAAAACCAAGTTGGAAAGATGCACAAAAACGCTAAAACTTCGCAATTGAGTGGAGGGGTATTAATTGTTTAAGTGACATACCATGTCCTCTCTCCTTTATTCTCTATCGGGCTTATTTTGCATTATCCCGCTTGTTTGGCGCGCACAAAAACCTGATCGAAACACCGCTCGATAAATAATTCCCACGGCCAAGAGCCTCATCCACTAAAACCGTCCAATCTCCACAAAAAACCCACAACCATTATACGGAAATTCTCAAAAACACATCACATATAATTAACACTTTGGTGATTGAATTATGAATACATACTTAATTGATTTCAAATCTACAACTTCCTGTGTTGGTGTTGAAACTCTGGTTTAGTTTAATGCATCGGCCTAGTTCCAATAATTGGCCTATTAAAACTATGGGATCAATAAAAATAAAACTTTAAATAACGGCTAGTGAATTTTTAATATTTAATTTGTTGCCGTCAAATTCGATGATTTATAGTGTGAAAAATAGAATTACTTTGCGGAAAATGCTTCAAAATGACAATTATTTTTTATTAAATATTGTTATCGCAAATACACTCCACCATAAAAACATCAATCAACATTAACAATGGCATTATTACCAATTCTGTATTAATATATTTTATTGCAACTTTCTGGAATCTAAAATGACAATGTATAAAGTATAATATAAAGAAAAGTGATTAAATATGAAAGTAAAAATAACGATTTTCTAAAACAACAGTTCTGTTTCTACATAATAGAAGTTATTCAATTTGTATATATAAAAGGTTACCAACTGACATTTCAAAAATATTCTCCTATAAAAGGAAATCTAGAAAAGTGAATAATAGGTGCTATTCTTCTGTAAGTTATATTTAATGTTTCAATCAATTAATACTATTAATTCTTAATGATCTTTATAAAAGTATAAAGTGTATATTTAAAGTTTAAATTTTACTTAAAGTAATATAAATATTGATAAAAATTTTATCAGCTGTGAATAATTCATTACATTTTTATTTTTATACGACATTATCTATCTCTATTGCTAGTTTATAATATATATTTTATTATTGCCATTAGTACCTATTGACTAAAAAGTATAAAATGTTATGTAATGCTAATAAAATCATATTATATGGAGGAAGTAGAAAAATCCGATGAAACAAAAACAAGTAGAATTTATGAAAAATGTTTAATCCTTTGATTTTCTCATTATAGAAAAAATTTGGAAATAATTGTTAATAATTTATTTTCAAATTATATATGAAACGGTGTATCTTTTTTATTATTAAAAGATATTAGAAATAATAATTCATAATTAAAAGGTTTTTTAAATGTTTTAAATGAAAATTTTAATTCCGATATCTGATGGTTCTACACTTATTTAAATAGTAGTAAAAGTAAAATAGTTTTGAAATAACAAAAGTATAGGTAGGAATGTTTTTAACATGTATCGTACACAAATGTGTAAAGTTTATTAACGCTGAAAACAAGCTCGTAATTAACTAAAGTTTTATAAATGCTGCAGTTATGAAACAAATCTAAAAAGCCTCGTATAATTCCTACGTCTGCTAATGAAAGCTGATGTATATAATTTTCCATCTAATTATTTTTTACGAATCGCGGATTGGGATATGCACTTTTTCCAGGTGCAGTAACGAATGATTTAAATTGTAGGGCTGTCGATTTTCTGAATTTTGGTAATCGAATATTCGGATACAAAAATATTCGTACCCGGATAATTCGGATACCGAATAGTTAAATATTCAAATAGCCGAATATTCGATTATTCAGATATTCGATTATTCCATTAATCGAATATCTCAATATTAGAATTATCGAATATTCGAATAGTTAGTCATATTTAATAAAAAAAATTGATTTGGTCTACACATAACCTCTTACTTTACTTTCGATTCAAATTTCTTATTATACCTACTAGTATTAAGTAAATGAAATAATCTTAAAGATTACATTAATTAATTATGCAAACAACAAATAACGTTTTATTATTTTTAATTTTTTATTTTCATTTTCGATAGATTACATCTTATTAAAAATATAATATTTTAGTAATCCTCATTTATTTGTAATTTTCCATATTTAGTTTAATTATCCGAATTTTTAATATTTTTATATCCCACTTATTTGTTTATCCAATATATTCATATAGCTGAATTATTCATATACCCGAATTTTTCGTATATCCGAACAACTTGAATATCCGAGTTATTCATATATACGATTTAATCAAATAACCGAAGTATTTGTATATTCGAATATCCGAATAATTCACACACGGTGAGAAATAGGTAATTCTGCACGAATGGCACACTATATTTTTTCTACGACCTTACTACTAAACATTACAGAACAAAACTTCTTACACAAAAGCTATTTGACATTAAAAACAACATGGCGCAGGTAATTTCACAAAGATTACCTTCATGCAAGCGTAGTATCAGTACATCAGAAATGATTTCCTACACTCCATATGCGCAATGTTGGCAAATACTGTGATTTCTCTTACTTTAACCCATAATTGTGGAAAATACGCAATTTTGAAGCTTTATATAGTGTGAAAACACTGCCACTTTCCATACTGGTGGCAGAAAAAGAAATTTATTTGTTACTCACTTGGAAACCATTGTTGAACTACAAATCTGTAAAACTTTTGCACTCTGTTTATATTATTGAAAATTATACTTTAATATTGTTTTGAAACAACACAAGTGAATAATAAATAATTTATTGTACAGTACAGCAAGGTAACAGTTGTACTTCGTTAAGGTGACAGGGTCGCCAGTCAATTCCTCCAGTCACAAGTAAAATTTATTTTACCTTACCAATAATGCAAAATACTATTATGATTGATGAGATATCAACATTAGGGAATCATTGTCTTTCGTACTTAACTATTAAAAACATAGAACAAAAGGTATGAGAAGAGTATATGTTTACGCAAGAAAACATGAATTTTGTCCATACCTATGATTTTGTATGATAGATTAAATATTTTAAATCTAATTTTAGAGTTTAAACATTTCGTATGAGCGATTTTTTATATTTTTCGTAATGTAAAAAAAAAGTTATCTATTTTTGCACGATATTGCACACTTCTACTTTACTTTGTAAAAATTCAATGGAATCGCCTTTAAAATTATAGACTATCCACTATAATTTCCTGATTTAGCTCCACCAATAACCAATAAATTTGTGCAAAGCCGAAAATTTTCAACAAACTGGATGGTAATTGATCATAAGAGTCATTGCTTGTAGACCATGAACAATTTATTAGAGCTAAAAGGTAATTATATGGAATAAAATGATATTGTGTCAGAAATATTTAGTTTTTTTGTGAGCTAGCCCAACAATATATTAACATCTCTTCTCAGGCAGGCACTTATCAAATTATAAATTATACTTAGGCAGTTGTTTGGTTGAAACTTTAAAATATTGTTGAAAAGGAAAATATGTAATTTAAATTTTTCCTGTTTATTTCGTTGTTGTTTTGCAAAATTATAAACTGGTGTTGTTAGTAAAGAATCCAGCATAGCAATATGCAGCATCTAACAAAGACTTCCTTCCCTGAAGTGAAGTTACCTGGTTCAAAAAGACGCTGGGTAGTGATTGCCTGACTTTTTCCTTCCTTTCAGTTTATCTGACTTCATTTCAGACTACTCTGTAAGCTTTTGCACCTCGTTGTCCCGTATGGAATTATACACACGCGAATCCTTTATTTAGCACATGTTCTGGAATAAATCTTCCACGGAATTGAATTTCGAATATTAAAATTTATAGTGGAAAGTTTCTCGCAAAAAATTGACGATATTAAAAAGGCGTTAGTTTGATTTATGTACCAGCCGCTTCTAGCTGTTTTGTTTCTTTGTTTATTGCTCCAACTTTCAAAGTTACGGGAAAATCTTCAGAATGAATATAATTACCTACCTTAAACATACAAATTACCACAATCAATTTTAAAATCGATTCGTTTTAAAGAAAAGACTTTTAAAATCATAGCTTTAGCATTAGAATTAGGCAACATTTATTTTAAAATTAATAACGAAATAAGAAAAAAAACTCCTTCACCAGTATATTAATTCTAAAGAAGAAACTGAATATTATCCTATACTCGTAGTTTATTTTTAAGCGGTACTTTGGTAATACAATATTTAGAGTAGCCATGGTAGGGGGAGAACTTTTCACGGCTTGTGATTGCTAATTTTTTTTCAAATCTAAAAAAATATATATTTATGAATGAAAAGTTTCATAAACTATAAATGTCAGAAGTGTCAAATTATTATTAAAAAAATATTTTTAATTATCCCTGAATTATATATAAACCATGTTTAACAAACTTAAAAGCAACAATAAACGTTAACAATAAAAAATAATGAACAATGCTAATCAATGTCCAATGTAAACGACGTTATGTTATATCACACAAAAATATGAAACTTCAAAATGAAAATTTCAGAACCTTTTTTCCAGCATTTTATACACGTATCACAAAAAATAGCATATGATACACATATGAGGTGTGTAAATTAAATAATAACCTGCTTTTTTCCTTAAATTCTTCAAATAAAATTACAATTCAATATTGTCTCTCCAAAAATAACATTCTTGGAAAGCCACATAGTGATGAAGACGGTTTTTCCTATATTCATGGCAGTGCTGGAACTCGGATACTGGAATCACTTTTAGCTGGTCGATTACATCCATTTAAATGTTTAGAAGTGTTTCAAAGAACTCAAGTCAGGCGAATAAGGAGGCCGAGGAGCCAGAGCGCATTTTCCTTGTCACCAATTAATTAGACAAAATCTGATGAACGGTGGTGTCAACGAAATATAAATATTCTCCTCTCATTCAGTATTGTCAACCGACGATCTGAATGCACAAGATCTTAGATTGTGTTAACATTTTCATCAGTTTTTAAAGATGAAGACTTTACGCTTCAACACCTTCAATCGACTCTTTTCCTACTGAAAATGCCTAAAACAAACCTGGACCCCTGAAGTAATGCCTAAAATCACCGATATATCTTGCCCCTTAAAATAATACTGTCTTCCTAAGACCCTAAGTTTTGTAAAAGTTTCCATTGCACTGGCCCAAGTCTGAAGCAAAGCCTGATACCACACTGTTGTTTGAAATTGACGTTACTCATTTGTTTTATGAAAAAAATCTCTATGGACAACCAAATGACTCTAGCGAGTTCAAACTCGTACTGAAGGCATATATGTTTACCTGCTTCCTCTCCAACTCCCGCGTCTCAAGTATCTGATCGAACGCTACTTTGCCAGACTTATTACTTAATTTACGCACCTCGTACCTAAGAGCCATTAAAGCATTGTACACTTGTATCATAACATACATTTTAAATCGTCATAATAAATTGAATTCGAGTAGTTTTCCAGAGAAATAAAATAGCAGTTCTTTAGTATAGTATTATAAATTTGTGTTCGGATTGGAAAAGCTGTGCTATTGAGAGAATGTGTGATTTGAAAGAGGGTGAAATGTAGTGGTGATGATGTAGGATGATGGCGGTGTTTATGTAGCTGATGACATTTACCGCGATTCCTCGCAACGATTGGTATTCGTTCGCGGATTCCATCTGTTGAAGCGAGGTCAGGGCTGCTCGTGGCTGATATTAAAGAAGTGTAAAGTTTTTGCCCGCGGCAGTTTTCATCTGGTCTCAGTGTCTCAGCTCGGTTGCCACCCAATCTCCAGCAGTTCAAAAGAAACTGTTCTCTCGCAGCTTTTTGTGCGCGCTCATGTGTGTGTATGAATATGAATGTGTTTGTGCAGAACTTCGAATATCCGGATTATGTGTTTTAGAGGGGTGACAAATCGTCCTACTTTCGCACACCTACTTTCCCGGTTGTCACCGGCTCGTTATCACCATTGCCTACCATTTGTACAACATTCAATTCTCTTATTTCAATTGAAACATCCACAAAATACTTTTACATCAGCAAAGAGTTGAGAAATACGAAAATATCATTTTAGTTTTCTCACTTTTTATTTATTTCCTTCTCATTTTTGTACCTATTGTGCAAAGTACACAGAAATTTAGTTATTTAGTAAAGAAAATATGAGAAATCCAGTGTCGTGGAGCACAAATTTTTATTTCTTTTAGCACATATGTGCCCTCAATCTTGGATAAAACTGGAAAACTTCTGTTTAAAAACTTGAAATCTACGCCGTCTTATCTACTCATATATAATTTCTTATAAATTTTTAAAACAAATACCTAATTTGGGTTTTCAAAAAATCACCCAATCCTCATATCCACAATGGGTAAAAAATACAGCTTCATCGATTTCAATGCTTGATTCTTCGTGCCGAAAAATATAAGTATACCAATTTTTAGCAAAATACTGAAAGATTTTTAATTTTTAGCTATTTTCAGGATTTTTAGACGTATTATGATTTATATATAGCGTTAAATTAATAATACCTCTGAGTTTTATTAATTTTATTTTTTATTGTAATAAGAATTACAAATTATACAATTATTTGTATAAGTCTAGTAGACAAATTGCAAATAAAACTATTTGCACTTTGATAACTATGATTAAATGTTTCTTTTTATCACATGAGTGAGGTAAACCCATTGTATTAGCGTCTTGTATTTTACCCTCAATTAATTACTTTATCACGATTTGTAATGTAAACAAAAATACCCACATAGAACAAGAGTTAGTTCTGTATGCACGTAGCATAATAACAGAAAGGAAAAAAATCTTGTAATATATCACCCTGACAGGTTTATTTTCTCGGAAAGTTGCATGAGAGTATGGAAATCAGGAGTAAACTACAAGAAATTAATAAGTATTCTCATAGAAAATATGTAAAATTTATAAAACGTCAACTTTCCTTTACATATTGTTGTAAAATAAAGATTATAATTACATCAACATGGATAAAAGCAAACGAAAATTTTATCCTCAATTAAGTACATATAATAATAATAATTTGTGATACCTATTGTATATGTATAAAGCGTTGATAGTTCCACATCGGTCGGTGTAATAAAATAAATATAATAAATATATCAATCAAGACTTATTACCCATTGCTGCCAATTTGCTTTATCACAAGTATTGGTAATGGTATATTTACATCTCTGAAAACGTTTACAAGTCATCATCTTCCGAGAATTTAAGCTAGTTTGTAGAGTGCACCATAGACGCCATTTTTATGTAGTATAATTTAACGGACTAAAAGGACCAAAATAAGAGACTACCCTTTTGAAGAAATTGAAAGATTTGAATATTTAGAAATAATGCTATCAAATAATGGAGAAAGAGAAATGGAAATAAAGGAGAAAATAAAAGCACTAAACAGGGCATTTAATGCAAAAAAAATATACTTATTTCAAAGAAAACTAAAATAAAAATTTATAAAACAATATTAAGACATACAGTAATGCATTCCGCAGAGACAATGACTATGAAAAAAAGACAAATAAGACCTAAAATAGTACAAAGAACGATACTACGAACTGTACTAGGACCAATGAAAATTACAAAAAACGAATATAAACCTAAAGTAATTCATCAAATTGAACAAGAATTAGAAAGAGAAGACTTAGTGAAGAAAAAGCAGTAGCGAGTCAAATAGCTAGGACATAGATGGAGACTAAAGGAAACATATAATATCAGTACCTACTACTGTGGAAATTAGGAGCGAAAAGGACGCGGGAGTCTCAAATCTGAATGGCTACAAGAAGTAGAAGAAGATAAAGAATAAGAGTAACAAAATAGAAGAAGAAAACAGCAACGATGACCAATACACCTCATTAAAAGGATCTAGAGAGCTTCAAAGGAACGGCGCTACTCTACCTAAGGATGTCTTTAGTCACTGCATAATTTAGAGGTTCTTATATGGAAATTCTGGAAATCGAATCACTAATCTCACACTTTTCAATGTGGAGTAAAACTGTTCAGTAATAATTTGTTGATATTTGGCAGATAAAATTACCCCTACCGCTAAAATATTACTACCTCTGTATTTACGTTAAATTTAAAGTTTTATACAATTTTTGATAGTAAATTAAATTTGGAAAAATATGTTTTCATGTGGTCATCCATTCATGTCCCAGTTGTATATTTTCAAGCTTGAAAACATTCAGAACAAATAAGAGAAAATCTTACAAAAAGTGTTTTGTATCAGTTTCAATAGAAGAATAAAAATAAGAAATAAAGTAATAGTTATTTATTTATTTATAAGAGTGCTTCAACCTCTTATAGGATTCGCTGTTAGGAAAAATATGTGCAGCAGTAATTGTATTAAAGTTAGCAATAATAATAGCAAAGCCATCGCGATGCAGAGGTTGTGCAGCTTATGTCGCCGCTTTGTTCTTTTTTCCGGATAATATTGAACGACACAAACGTGCAAACACGACATTTATGGTTAAAACATACAATGAAATCTTGATGCGGCTTACTGCAGCAGCGATATGTAGATTACCATTGTACCGTGGAATCAAACTGACATTAATCGTGACTTTATGTCTCCGAATTACTTGCCGTTTCACAGACGTTTCATATAATTGACAACTCCGAGGAATATTACAATGGCATATTTCACGAAAAATTACATTTATTTTATATTTGGTTATTAAAATAAATTCTTATCCTAAGGAAATATTAAGGTTAATGGTTTAGTTTTAGTTAGGACTTCTACAAAATAAAGGTGCATTCAGATAAGTACTTAATTTTAAAGTTTACAATTATGTTTTAAGTTTAGAAATAACCTCACAACTCATCGTTCACATAATAAGATTTCCATTAGGTGCGTTATTTTGCAAAAATTAAATAAATTAATACGTTGTTTACATTTAAGGCAGTTGCCAAAATTAATTGTTCTTTGCGATTCATTTCAAATCAATAGTAAAATTTGTGGTTATATTTGAAGTGACAGCTTACAAAGAGAGAAAACTACATGACGCTATTGCATGCTACATAAACGTAAACCTAAACATAAAGTTTGGAGTTTGCATACTTTACCTTTAATACACGCACAACGATGCGCAGTGTGAATGTTTTTATTTTGATACATGGCGTCAAACTTTCCTAATCTTAAACGCAATTGTAAAACTTAAAACTAAACACTTATGTGAATGCACCTTTAATGTTTCAGTTTTAAAATTGGTTTCCATTCTTAGAGTATATGGGTTTCGAAGTTAATAAAACATTTCTACATTAATTTATAAAATAAGAAGAAGAATTTGTTTTGATATGTTTAGTTATAAAGCTTTAAAGAGAATAACAGTATGAACCGATTGTGGTCCAATTTTGCGGCTTGTATGATGTAGATGTATCTAGCTACAAATCGATGCCCTAGCTAAAGCTGTAGCGAAGCAAGGACGCTGGGTAAAGACAGCGAAATATAAGTTAGAAACTCGGAGTTCGGAAATCCAAGCATGAAATCTTATCAACCGGTCCTCTTATTTCCTTCCATACACGTAATATAAAACTATGAAACCCAAGTGCTTCATGCTGCCTTCTCATCAAGTAAGAATGTTGTTCTACTTACACAAATACACTTTATCAACCAACACAAGCAACGAACAACTTTATGTCTATCAAATTTAATTATAACTACTTCTTACTTTATTCGAACTTGAAATTAATAATGGAAATTAATTTAAACTATTATTAAAACACCCTCAATGTTTGAAAATAACAACTTGCACGAGTAATTCTCGTACCAGTATAAATTAAGGTTGAGAAAACTATCAGTATTGACCTACCGCCAAGATTGTATATCCTGAGGTGCAAAGCAATAATAGTCTTCTCAACTGTGGTATATACTCGAATGTATATTATTTTTGCACTACTTAAATAAAGTTTGTTTATATTTTTAACGTTTCAATTTATTAACCTCAGTTTTGATTCTTAATTTGTTTTGTTTGATTTAGATCATTATTTAAATTAGACGGCAAATTTAAATTGTGAATTTAAAGTTCACTTAAGAAAAGTAATGTAACGTTTATTTATTTGGATAAACTGTATGAACAATTGAAACACGAATATTTACGTAACAAGTTTATTAAATAAAAATAACACAAAATAAGTTATTCTCATTTAATACTATAACTATTAACTAATATGCATTTATTTTCATATGATAGTATTTATTTATACGCTATTTATTTTCAATATTTATTTCCACAAAATATTTATTTCTACTTTACATGTCACTGTTCGGATCCACTGCCTTGTTTCAGCTCACTTCACTCTGTCTACTGACTCTGACTCTTCACTAAATGACTGGCTTCCTGACTCTCTACACATACAGACTAACTCAATTCTCCAGGCTGCGACACTTTTATACTTGCAGATAATTAATCTCGAAACTTCGAGAATCTTTCGGACTCTACAAAATTCCGAACAATAACAGTGCCACTTTTATCTCACTTGACCTTTCATGAGACTACCTGACCAGACAGATCAGCCGCGATGACTCATCGGCAGTGAGTCACGCTAGTTACAGTAGAGTTTAATAAATAATATTTATTTTGAGGCTTGAAATTCTTTAAAAATTGGCCAATTGAATTAGATCAATAATAATTTATAATTGAACTAGGTTAACAACTCATTTATATGTCAAAAAAGGTAAATAATGATGCATATCTAGATTAGAAATGAAAATTGAAAAAAAAATTAAGTGTGTTTTCAAGACATCTCTTGCAGGCACTCTAGATGGCATGGAGAGTACACCACAGAAGATGGTAAAGAATCTGAGCTTATTAAATGAATGCATGAAATTTTAAATCAACGTAGCAAATGAAGATTTTATGAAAATTTTATCAGATTTTATTTATTGTTCATAAAACATTAATGATGTTTTTGCGGGGTTTAGAAGTTATGTTGATGTATTCATGTGGCATGTAGTGCTGTTCCCATCCTGAAAAATCGTTGTCCTGCGGTCCCATCTGCGAGTGGTCGTCCTTTAGGATTCAGCGGCAATATACGCTACAAAGTTGGCCGCATCATGATAAAACAATAAACGACGGACCAACTCCTACAGCCATGAGCAATCTAATATGAAGTACGCGCGCATAAAACCACAAGTTTTTCTCCGAGTACAGACTGTATTTATGGATTTGCGGGGCTGTCATAAATAACCGGCAATGTGAATACGGAATAAAAGTGAGCTGCACTAAGGGTCGCTTACTGGAGCGTTAACTTCATATAGGACACGTTGCCAGACTTTGATGCCTCTAATATGAAGAATTATGAACCTAAACAATATGTATGAACACCCATGGGGGTTGCTGATATTACTTCAACAACCATATTTCATAAAATTCTCTTATTACAAAACAAAAATTTTTTATAGTCATGCTTATTTACCTGGCTACAGACCATGAAAGTTGTTGATTTATAAAAATATTATTCCTTTAGTAGTTTAATAGTATTTTATAGTATTAGCGAGATAAAAGGGTTTTTAATGGTGATATGAGGAAATGACTGGCAAGTCGTTGTTTAGCCGAGCCAGACACCTAGAAGCAGTAAAAATTGCAACCTCTCTTATATTGTACAATAGTTTATTTGTTATTCATTTCTAAATAAAAATAAAATTAAAACTAAATTCTGATAGTTACTCAATAATGAAACAATATAACTGCAAACCAAAAGCCCAGATTTAAATTATAACTTAACTAAAACAAAAAAAAAAATCATTAGATTGTAATTCAGTAAAGTTTATAGTTACAAGCTAATTGAATTTTGCTATTTTTCAAGGTAGTTCTTTATTTCATATTTTCATGTTTTTGATTTATTCATCTTTCATAGAAAAATGCAAAAAATAATTATTTAGACAATTTATCGTTTTTTGATTGTTTAACAATCTTGACTAATGTTTTATACCAAGGAACTATATGAAACATTAAATATGATTTTCAGTTTTATTTCATATTGAAAAAAGGACCCTCACCAAAACTACTAACTAGTAAAACTGACATACTTTCACAGCTTAGTAGCTCGTAAATATTGGTTTCCCTGGTGAATAAACAGTTAAATTACGGTTTACAAGTGTATAACAAAAAAAAAATCATTTCACTATCGGTTTAAAAATATCAAATATATGTCAATCAAAATAAATCAAAAATTTATTAAATAATTATATATACATTAAAGGTATCGAAAAATCCAATAACTATATCTATGCATTTCGAACTTGCATCTTCATCTTCTATTTTCATTTTCTGTACCCTCATACACTGTAAAAACTTTATTGTACAAACTTCACTAACATTATAAGGCATCAAAGAAAGCTCACACTCAGCGACTGTGTAGCTGTAAGCAATTAGTGACATTTTAATTTTTTGCCGTTATTTATAAAAATTATTAGAACTAAAATTGAATAAACAATTGAATTACACGAGCAGTAAGACCAACTGGATGAGCGGCGAAGCCGCAAGTGCGTAATACCGCAAGTTAAACATACTTACTGTAGGTTAATTACTTTTTATTGAATTATGTATTAATTCTGAGGAAAATGTATTTTTTGACCCATTTGAATATGACACTATTATCTCAAGTTTTTTCAGTAGTAAAAGTATGATGTTTTAGGAATGTTATTTTATCACCATGGCAACTACAATAAAAATGCTATTGTTAGTCCTAGGATCAAAAAACGATGATGTATCCATGGTAACGTATAAAATACGTAAAACCTTATATTGGCATTTTAGTATATTAACCTGAAATTTGACATTTTACGTTTTGTAAGGTATTTTATCTCTCGACCTAAAAATTTGCTTTTTGTCCTAATGAAACACAGAATTATTAACCAACAAAAATATGATGTCTTACAACAAGAATTTAAGAGTGATTTGATTGTTATTTATGTTCGAAGCAAAAGTTTTTGGCTGTTTATCTTTACAAAAAGTGAAAACATCATATATTTCAATATATCGTCCGAGAAAAAAGCGTGTCTAGAAATTTTTACAGCAGAGACCTTGAATTTATCGAAAAATGAAAATCATGTTACTAACAGGATCATAGAGGATATTTAAAAATATCACCGTTTCGTATACAGTAAAAAGTACAGAAAATTTATTAAAGTTAATTAAAATAATATAAAAATGTAAATGTGTACATTCTATAATAAATATCAGGTAAAATGTAAATAGGAAGTTGAAGAAAATAATTTAGTGTTGTCAGCTGCATCTGTCATGTTTCCATAATGAATAATTCTCATTTGTACATTTTTAATTATACGCTAGTCCACACTTTGTTAGTTCTAATGATAACATCTTGTTATTAATAACCAGAAAAAGAAGAAAGCAGCATGGAAGTTTCGCGAATGCAACTCTCGTGGAATATTTTTGTTATTCTGAATCTTATTGGAAGTTGTTGAGTCTGTATTGAAGTAGAAATGATTTTTATGGATTGTTGAGTTGAATATTTCTGTTGTGTTTCATATTGAGTCGCGGCAATATTACCTGTCTTACCAATGTAAACTTTGCCCGCCAGGGCGCAGGTCTATTTGTTCCTCGCAATGAGAAATGTTCGCAAATAGAAAACCCACCGACGGAAACAAATACCACTTTATTCTTCGCATATTTCCCTCTTTCATTATGCACTCCTCAACTCACATACGAAATTATTCATCATGCTGTACTCTACGTATATAACTACCGTTCGCTTATTAATCATAACATGTATTAGTTATTCAACTACCCCTCACAATGCAGGAAAAATTAATTTGTATATCCTTTCTTACAATCGTTATATATCAACTTTATAAATACATAAATGAGGTCTTGCAAAAAAAAAATACCTAAGTGTTAATTTTTGTTAACTTGTTGCTCTATATGATGCCATTCTTTTTTATTTACATTTTATGTTTTATAATTTCATATTAAAGTAAAGAACTCGCAAAAATTCAGCCATATTGTGACGTCCGTAGGTTTATTTGGAAGAAATATTTGTTTCTTGAAATTATTTGATAGGTCATTTTCTTATTTCTTGAAATATAATTTTTACTTGTTGTGAAGTTATCCACGCATGGATGTCAAATCCGAGACATTGTGGTTTTGCATTGAAGGTATTTGTGTGCTACTATATTTGCAGAAGATTCTTCTATTCGTCAGTTTGGAAATTAATACATATTATATTTGACGTTTGAAATGAATTGAAGTTGGGAAAGAACCCAGATTACGTCACTAAACAATAGGTGAAGAGGGGTAATAGCATTTTTTTTATTATTAAAAATCAAATTGAGGAAAAATAAAAAATAAGGATCTAATATTTTTCATTATTCTATCGATTAAATATAAAAATTAAAAATCGTGCAAGACCTCATTGTAACCCAGTTTTAATTTTAGACACTTGCATATCAAAATCTAGATTGCATATTATATACAGTTTACTATAAAATCACCCATCCATGTTTTAATCGTACATTCCCATGCTTAAAACAGTGGATGCTGGTATTACATATTAATAGTAATACAGTAGTTTTCGTCATATTTAGAGTAATAAGAGAAACTTTATTCTATTTATAGTATTGTTAAATTTGTCTTATAATTAATAAAGTAGTGTTCATTGTTTGAGAGTAATAGCACTATTGTAGTAAAAGAGCGTGTTCCCAATTTCGGCTGTCTGTATCCGTAGAGCGAACGTCCTATTAAGCTAAAAGAAAGCAAAAGCGCACAGCATAATCCCAGATAAATCGGAAGATCAGTGACAGAGTCGACTGCGATCCTTATTCCTGCAAACTAGCTGGGGGACGTAAAAAATATTCCGTTATTTACTGGAAATTGCCGGCGTTACACTACAACGCCAACGGTAAGCGGAACCGACGTTTAGATACATTCGGGGAAGACACGACGCTTAATAATTGTACGGGGGAGCTACGAAAAGTGTCTGTAAATTACACACTCGGTTGCTATATACGACAGGTATATATTGCGTAGTATTCGGGAAAGGGGACTAAAAATTTATAAACTATCATCATTGGCTTTACATCTTTTTTTTTGCACAATGAGTACAAGTACAGCTAGTAACACACATCAGTCTACTGCCTTCTCAAAAGACTACAGCTTATTGTACCTTTTGATCCATTCGGATACAGCAGTAATTTCCTTGAATGTGAGATTTAGGTTCATTCATACCCCAATAGCGTCCAATACCGATTTGTTCTAGTAGTTCGGAGTGCATTATAATTTATAAGCTGTAGATTTCTAGCAAAAACTGTAGATTATCAACCTAAGTTTTTCAGTGTCCTGTTTAGTGTCCGATAAGTATCTGTTATACATATTAATCCTCATTTCAGTTTTTTAATATCTTATTAGCGTTACCAAGAGGATAAATCGTAGAGAACAAGATGATAAACTAACAGCAGTAGTATAAATGATGAAATATGAAATTAGTTCTAGTATGGCCGAATGCAAGATATTACGTAACATTTGTCAAATTTTTGACAGTTTTTGATAATATTGTCGAAATTTCATATTTTGACAGTATTAGGACAACTTTTTTTGGTGAGAATCACGACGAAGGAAAATTGATAGATTATTAATGTGGTGTAGAGGAAATTATGTTGTAAGATACCAACCAGATCATTTTAATTTCTGGAGTGACCATCATTTTTCAATTCAAAATATTTTGATTTTGTAAAAATACAGCATTGCAGAGGCGCACCCAAATATTTTTTTCGGATTGCTATCTCGTAATACTTTATTACAAAATAATAAATAAAAAAACTTATCGCAGAACGAAGGACCATAATATTCTACCTTACCGCCTGGGATCTTATGATATTTTCTTTTATTTTTGAGGATCACATTAATTTTCTGTAGTTCTTTTTTTCTGTTAGATCCTATATTATTTTCATGAACAAAGTTACTATATACGCTTCATTTGATTACTTTTTTAGATGTCATTTTCAATCTTCAATAACTATTCATAAATTTTTGCTTTTTGGTTTAAATGGTATCTTAAAATCCCGTGTTATGAATCTAAGTATTTGAACCGCACATTTTTTTCTCTTTATAGATATAGATCAAATCAAATTGTACAAATTTAAGATCGTCCAATCAATTGTTCTATACTTAGATTAAGAAAAAATAAAAACATAATTCGGAATCACGAGAACAAAAATAAATTTCATTTCACAGAGATAATATATTAACGATAACATAAAATTGGCATGCATTATATAATTATTACACATTTTTTTACTGTAATAAAGTACCTAATTAATTTCGGGGAGTATTCGAAAATTAATATTGAAAAACGCGTTTTCATTACCGTGGAGTTTATCAGCCATATAAATTTAATCTGTTTGGTAGTTAACAGGAACTTTGACAGACGATTGAAAAACTGGCCCTTAATAGTAAATCATAAGTAAAAGTCAGAAATCTACTATAGTTCTATCCAGAAATGTAGTGCCACAATAACGAATAGTACTCTCATCTCATATTCCATTTGTTCTACTACATCCTGTCATTTAAATTGATGTTCAATTTATTGGAATCGGTTAAATTAATGCCAAGAAAATAAATGATTGCTGTAAAAAAACAACATTGTTTTGTGATAATTTTTACTGATTTTCACGGGTAAACAATGTACTTTATCAAGTTTATCTTATATGCTCCGTAATTACATACTTGAAACATGTGGTTAAGAAAACATTTTACAATCAATTTAGTTGTCGGACAATTATTTTACCTCTTTATTAAGTACTTGAAATAATTTTGTATCACGATTTTTCAATTATTTACAATTATGATGTTATTAATAGGTATCTTGAGGCATTAAACTTTTAAAAAAAATAATTTAATGTTTACGAAAGTACAGATTGCTCTTTTTTCTGTTAATGATTGAGATAGCAGAGTGGTATTAAAGCAATATGTTACTAGGAGTTGATAGTTTAAAATAGCACCAATTTATCTTGTAGAAATACGAGGTGCGAAGCCTTACAAAAAGTGCAAAGTTGCTGCAACTGGCTGGCCATCTTTATCGAATGTTAGCCATAAATTTCAATACATACAACTGTTAGAAGCTCCGTCCTTGTCGGTGTCCTTCAAGGAAGAACACACGCACATTTCGCCTTCAATAACAACAAGGATATCCCGGGATTTGCCCTGATATTTATTTTGTGTAGCAACAAAATCAAGTAAATACAAGTGTCAGATAGAAAGCCTGACCTATTCATTCTGTCAGAGAGGGTTTCTCTTCTGCATGTTTCGTCGGATCATTTGTTCTTTATTTCTACCAGATAAAGGAGATACACCAACAAACATAATACACTCAACTTCAAGCTTTACCATCTACTATACATTCACTGACAAAATCAAAATAATCATGACTAAAATATTGTTCGTCTTAAATAGAATAGACTTGTCAATTATTCTGGCGCTGGTAATGTAACAAACAAGTTAAAGGAGGTGATGATATGCCGCTCAATCATAGTTGTTGATAAAAGTACAAAAATGAATCATATTTCGAGCTCACTTATAAAGAGCGTTTTTGTTAAAAGTTTTTCCTTAAAGCGCTATTATTATAAAAGTGCGTTCATAATACAGTTCATTGTTGTATTGTCACAATCATTTTGTTCTCTCAGATATCGTCTGACTATTATTATTGTAGTGAGTGCAACGTCACGCCCTTATATTATACTGGCGCATCGAAGCAAACAGAATATTCTAGAGATTAATTGCTCGGATATATAAGGCAAAGCAGAAGGGACAGCGAGAATATTAGTACGAGTAATTAATAAATATTATTCTTAAATTATATTTGTTTATTCGTAGTATTACTAATTTTTGTTATCTTTTTATAATTTTGTTTTCGTTCATTGAACTTAATTATATAAATATTCATGTTTCAATTATTTTTACACATCACCCAAATAAATAAACGTTACATTGTTATAAATTACGTGGTTATTATTTATAATATAATAAATAAAATAAAACTTTCGAGTCAAAAAAACTTTGTCTGGCAAATATTTATCATGTGTAGATGACACCTTCCCTTATTATTTGCTCAAAAAATGAACGAAAATGCGACTTTCACTCAGGACCTTTTCTATGTAGTACCTATAGTAAGTCCCTATTCCTTTCAAAAATGTTCTGGCATGGATAATCTCTAGAATATTCTGTTTGCTATGATGAACAGGACATAAAAATATGAAATACTTCTTTTAATAACAGCAGTAATAATACTACTCTGGAAAATGCATGTTTATATCAAAAGGAATTATGGGAGAAACCTTACCCAGGCAATATGTTCTATAGAATCAAGCAATAAAGAGTAGTAATTTGATGACTACCCTTCTGAAAATATTATTCCTGTAATCATTTTAAAGATATTAACTCCCCGAATCAAAATTCTTGAGAGAATCCGTCACATTTTTAAAGTTTCACAGAGCAAAGGAAGATTTCCTTGCGCCATCATTTACTCTCCGTAACATTCAGCTGGAAATGATTTACGTTATTGATGAAAAGAATATATTCCTATCATCTTCAAGTGTCAGGGGTGTCCAAATCGCTCGCTTGGGACCCGAGAACAAACGGACGAGGAAACATGGCCGCAAAAACGGCCAGAGATCATAGAATCCGTAAGAATGATGAAGGAACGCTGAGGATTTCGCTTCTCTGTAGGAGGAGACTTTTAATAAGTGAACTCACCGTTACAGCTGCAATGCCCATGGAGTAAAAATAGTAAAATAAATTAATATATCACACACAGTTAACGATTCATATTCCAACATTATGATAGATGAGTACACTCTGCAATTAATATTAATTTGTCTAGAAATATTATACCCAAATTTAAATAGTATATTATGATAAAAATGTATAAGGATTTCTTTAAATATGTAATGATAAGAAACATTACAAATATCATGTTTAGTGTTAATTGCAAATGTAAAACTACAGATAGCAATTATTTTTATTACGACTAGCCTAGACACCCACTATTATTAACCTTTATTTGACATGAGAAATTGTTTTTCATTACCGCTTACTTGGTAACAATGGTCACCTAGGTCAGTAATAAATTTTTATTAACCATGGTCAATAATGAAAACATTCACTTTTTAAAGAAATTCAAGTCTTCAAAATCAAAAATTGTTTGAATCATTTAACTCAAGAAAAGTCTAAAGTATGACTTCACAACTGAAACGTCAAATATAAAAACAAAGACAGCTTACTTTACTGTTGTGCATATTAGGAAACAAGTGTTCACGTCAAAATGTATGTTATTGTCACTATTTTTTTTTAGTAGAAATAGGATTGAAATGCTTGTAGTGAAAAAATAATATACAGGGTGTTTTCATACTTTGTAAAAAAATACAAGACGTACTGATCACAGAATAAAAATATTTTTTTTTTTAATTCGCTAAAATAAGGGTAGATACTTAAAGTGGAGATTTTTAGTACCACTGGAATAGCGTATTTTATTGAAAGAAACTTAATAAACACTAATTATCAAAATTACAATACATAATACCCATTCAATTTACCCATTCAATTTAGAGACCCAGTAATGTTAAATATCATATCGTTGTATTTAAATTTAGGATATTTGTAAAAATAAAAAGAAATACTTACATATGTATGTCAGACTGCATATATTTGATATCCTCGATCTAATTGTCGGTTGCAAGTAATGTTCAAAATTTCCCCATTTTCTTGATACACATCATTCAGAACGTTAAATAAATAATGCACTATAAGTCTCACAACTCACTATTACTGTAGGTATTCATTTTCACAAAAACTGCACTGCACTACACAATCAAAATAACAAACCAGCAAAAAAAGAAGATTAACTATAATGTCGACGAAAGTAAGTATGTAGCTATTGCCAGATTACGTTATTAATTACAAAACATTAGACATTTATTATGCGCTATGTAAACATTGTTTTTATAATAGTAGATTTAAATAAAATTATTAAGAATAGTCATCTACCAGTGGTAAAAAAATGTTCACATTAAATACAATATTTTTTTGCGAATTTTTAAAAAAATGTTTTTATCTGTATGATCAGTATGTATATTTCTTATTTTTTTTTCCGAAGTATAGAAACACCCTTTTATATACTAATAAGGAAGTGTCAGGGTCGCCAGTCAATTCCTCTCATTACCAGTAAAATATACAATTACCATATTACTTCGCTAATTTGGTAATTGTATATTACACATCAACGTTGAGAAGACTATTATTATTGATCTAGCGCCAAGTTGTGTCCCAAGGTGCCAAGCAACCGAGGGACATAAGGCACTGGTCACTAATGACAGTCTTCTCAATCTTATTGTAGGTATAATAGACTGTTACCATATTAGCGAAGTAAAACTGTTTTTACTGGTAATGCGACGAGTTGATTGGCGCGCTTGGCACTTCCTTGAAGCTGTAATAGTTTATTACATATTAAGAGTAATACAATGTATATTACGCACGAAATAGAAAAGTTTCACATGTACTTTTTCTACGATCACTATTTGACAAATTTACCGATCACACAATACTGTAAATGAATTGACACATTGACACAACCTGTCAATCTCTAAATAATAAAGTTAAACTATTTAGAATTTAATTAAACAGTACTATGTAGAACATTTCTTTTTTATTTCTTCATTAATCGTAATGTAATAAATTAATTATAATTAATTTTGTCTTGTATATACGACTAACATATAATTTCAATAAATCCAAAATTCCCTAACTGTGTGATGACGTACTTTTCACGGCCCTCTATAATGTGACTTAGATAATTCAAATAAACGATGGTTTACAGGTGAGTAACAAATAAAGACATATCCTTATCAGTGTAGACTATACTTTATTTGTCTTGTTATGTATCAAATACAAATAACGATTATTGTTATAATCGGAAGTTCAACTTGATATTTGTAATTGATCATAACAAATTATAACAACCGAAGTTATGGAATCCCGGAATGCGGAATTTTGAATTTAATTAAAATTATAATTGATTAACTTGATGTGCCGTTTAATCGTCATAGAGATAAGTTAACATCGGAAAACAATAACATAAGCATAAGAAGAATGTCTTAATTATTTTCTTATTGTTTAGCTGTTTTAAAGCATGGCGTTTTTAAATAACATATTGCGTTTTCGCACGCTTTTAGTTTGTTAAAGGTTTGAAATTCAGGTATAATAAAAAATATTTATAATAATGAAGCTAATTATATATAAGTTTAAATAAGAAAGAATTAAACGTCATTTTTGTACGGCGTTCAGCATCCATTTTTCCCCGTGAAATGTCTATTAGAAAATTTAGTTTGTTCCGGTAACACAATCATTGTATGTCGAGAGAATCCCCAATAAGATTCAGCCTCTCGCAATTCAATTGGTTCTCGCTAAGTATTTTACACGTGTTCTTTACTCCTGCAGTAGGAATTCAATGCAGCAACTTACTCATTTTTTTCGGTGCAAAAAGATCAGCAATGTGTCTTTACAATTTACAAGCAGGAAAGCAAAAGGAATTGAACATTATTTTCTTTAAACATTCCCATTTTTATAAACAAAGAAAACAATATAAAATTTTATTTATTTATGAGTATTATTAATACTCATAAATAAATAAAAGTATGTATTACTATATTAATACTGTAATAATATAATACTACATACTTCATATTTATTTTTTAGTTCACATTTGCTACAATTTTAGAAACAAATTTATTTGTAGTTTAATTTTTAATACTGAATCAGTTTAAACCTTTTTAGTTTATGATACAGTTTATTTTAAATCGTATGTAAAATAATGTAAATGAAGCCTAATTACGTTGTCAGTATAATATAAAATACTTACAAATTTTATATCGCATTTACATATATATTTCATTATTATATATACATATCTTCACACCTCTTTTCATAAATTCATATGTGATGTAAAAATAAAACGAGCCAGTCACGGAATACATACGTTTCATTTTTTACTGCATCATTAAAATTTAGATAATTCTACGGAACGAAAGGAAGAAATAAGAAAGACAAACATTTTTTACATCTAATTAAGTCTAATAACTAAGCAGGAAGGGAAATATTACGTTACTTTATTCCTAGAATGAGTTGAACTATTAACCCACAAAATTAAGATGTCTACTAAAGAATATTTGAAAATACCTTTCTTCGCGTAAAGAAACTTTTTGGAATTATAACCAAAATCTACATCGTTTAAATTTTAATTTTTCTACAATCACATGGAAAATTCAAAGTATCTTCATTCGAAAGAAAGAATGAGTTTTAAATAAAGTATTATATTAAAAATACAAGAGTAACAAGTACTTATTTTTTATTACATGGAACAAAATTTTACAAAATCTTTCACTTCTTGAGTTCAAATAGATTTATACATAGTACACAATCATTGTCTGTTTAACTGATGGATCGGTAAAAAATTAAAAAAAATGTATTTCCAATTAAAAATTATTTTTTTCTACATCTTCACGTCATTTTGAACACAGTTAAACATGAAAAATTATAATTTTAGTAGTTTTTAGTTGAAAACTTAGTTTATGAATATAGTGTAACGTTTTATCTTACACTTTATTCACAAAACTAACGGTTAAATATATATAGTTTATTAACTAAACAATATTACACATTGATACAGTTATTAAGAGAAGTAACAGTTAAACATATACATATATAAAACAATATCAGACACGTGCTCTCGCGCTCAACGTTTCAACTCCACTGCCTCCGCTAACTCCGCGTCTCGCTCTCGAACCGCTGCTCCCCACCACTCGGCGGACCGCACACCAGCGCCGCCAACTGCGGCCGATAAGACAGGGCGCAGCACGCCGCCTTTGCGACGTTACAATAGTGTATATTGAAAATTTACAAACAGAATTTAATATTTTTTTCTTGAAATTTTTGCTCTCAAAAAATTTTAATATTTTTGAATTGTTCCTTGTATCAACGGGCCCGTGTTCCTTGAAATAAACGGAACACCGGTAGTTATGCCACTGCGCCCATATGCTCGTACGTCAATATTCATATTCGTTTTGTAATAACACTTGTATTACAATATATTATTTCAAATTATTCTTTGATAGAAATCATAAACAACGAAGAAGAATTTCTCCGCGAAAATAAGGTTAATATTTTCGCTATGTAATTAGATTCCAATTTAATTTGGGTTAATAAAAGGAGAACCGGCGGTAACCGTTGATATGTTGAGAAAGAAAACAGTTATTACATAAATCCAAATAAACAGGTTCACAATAAAGCCGTATCTTGCAACTTTTATGACTTTTTCTAACAGCGAAGTTTTCCTGGGAAACTAATTTTTACGTAACTCAGGAGAAAAAATCGAGCATAATATTTCAGTTCATAAAATAACAATAAACCCCCTCCCTGGATACGCGCGAGCCGCCGAATATATAACCGCTATTTTTATTAAAGGAGATATCGCACTGCTGTGATTATGACAAACGTCCTCGGAACACATCTGTTGTGCCAGATTTCAAGCCACGGCGATTTTTTTACATTGTTATTGTTATAGTCTTGTGGAGTAGTCATCAGGGACTTTGGTTTTATTACGCACTAACACAAAATTATTACGCTCTTACCAAAATAAAAAATCTTCGTGCACTAATAACGCACTCGTCAATTTCTTTTTCATTGTGAATACATTGTCACCTTGTAGTACCTACACCAAGTTATAAAATAATTACATAGAAAAAAAGAACAATTCGTTTTATCAAAACAAAAATAGTGCTCTACTCATAAAGTTAATAAAATAAGAACAAAAAAAGTAATAAACAAAAGGCAACTACCTCCTTCTTTAAAAAAAAACCTTATTTCTCATCTTATTCTTCTATTCTTATTTCAAAATTTATTAAAGATTGTAATAAGTTAAATTACGACTCAAAAAAATGAAATAATGGATTTCGTTCTTAGGCGAGAAGGGTTTTCGTATCAGATTTCTTTTTTTAAACTCATATATTATTCAGATTTTAATGGTCTCTAAATTAATACAATTTAAAAATATTATATACCAGAGAAACTAGTACTATGAGTTCATAATATCTGTTTTGATTTTAATATTTTTTCTTTTGGGTAATTTTTGTTTATACCGATTTTGTTTAACGGAACTAACTACTAAGTGTAAAATTTATTTGAATTGCTTAAATAATTTAGAATATTGCCTTAGATAATATCGCTAATCGTAATATTGAATCTAATTAAATAAAAAGATTAATTACAATTTTGCGTGTTTTATTTTTATTTGCGATTCATTCGCCTGCGGCAATTTCGCACTAAAGTCTCGGTGACTATTACAAGATCGTGGCAATTGTAACTGATCTACAATGCGGAACATGTTTTCAGACAGAATAATAACCGTAGTGTGAGTGAACATGTGTCTCATTGAAGAAAACAAAACGCATTGATCTCGGCATGATGTTTGCTACGCACGTTTGCGCCACTCGGCATTGTCGTCGCTGCGGGAGCGAGTATCAAACCTACAGCCGTGTCAAACATGGAATTAGTTAATTTGTAGTGAGAGTTACAGAATGCGGAAACAGATAACCTTCAAGAGAAACCCTTCCTTGCAGACACAACGCACGAAATTTACAAGGAAAATTTATTTTTCGATAATAACAAGTTCCTTTTAATCCAAATAAAGTGTACCTGGAAACAAATAAACGGGGATAGTTATATTTCCCATATAATAGTATATTATTTAACAAATATTAACGAGTATTTTTAATCATCCGCGTGTAATGTAGCCATATTATGCGAGTCAAATACTATACTTTATCTACAACTATCAGGCATATAAAAAATCTGATATTATTTGTTAAATATTCAGTTAGGTGTGAGTAGTTCATATCTAGCTTAACAGATGGCGCCACAGTAGCACTTAAATGCCAAAATAACTATTTAAATTGTATTTATTATACTTTTATAATCATTTATATTGATATTTATGATAAAAAATATATTATTAATAAATTAACAGTTTATTAAAATGTTATATGTTACATTACATGCTCTATTTATTACAGAAAAGTGTAGCGTGTAATATAACTTTTCATATTACACTTGTGTAATATGAGTAGTATATTATATGTAGTATCACGTATAATGTACCCATATTTCAATAGTTGTAGATAAAAATTATTTCTGGAGTGTGTGGTGCACTATTCATGTCAGCTACAGTGTACGGAAGGTGACATCTCGTAAATGCTTTTTTTGGTGTAAATATTTCATTATCGATATCACCGATAAAACAAACTAATACTTACACACAGTCAGAGCTGGACAGTACTTGTAGGAAACATACTTCATAAAGCGTTGCAATACTTTCGTTACTGCAAATATTGTACTTCAAATATTTTTTTTATGCGATACTTTATACTCCGAAAAGTAACTCTTCATAAGTACTTGATGCTTGATACTTGGAAATGTTACTTCAAGTACAATAATAAGTATTTGCAGTAAATTCTGTACTTGAGTTACTGTTATTATAATTGAAGTATTTCAAATTTACTTGAAATATTTAAAATTTAGTTAAAGAGGTTTAAAAAATGAACCATATTAGTATTTCTCATGACTTTTGTTCTATATATTTTAGTAATACTGAATTTGTTTATTTATATGATTTTTTTAATAATTACATTTTCAGGTTCATATATCATGTATGAATAATTATATATGTAATGACTAATGAATTTAGTTGAATAAATATAACTTTGTACTTTTATTAATTTTAATCATTAAATTAACATACAAGTACGTATGTCATTATTATATTTTAAGGAAAATTTTTATATTAGTTTTGTGTTCGATCCTTTTTCATGTAAGAATATTTTTTAGATTCGAAATTTACTTTTAAAATAATTTCAAATAAGTAAAATTCTGTAGTGGATATTTGCAAGAATTTCATTAAAAACATTTGAAAATATAAGAATAAATGGTACTTTTACTGTATCTTTGTACTTTGCCCAGTTCTACACTCAATAATAAATAATAAACCGTGAGTGATATATTTACTCTGCGAATGGTTCGGAATCCATTACAGATTAGGTAACCGCCTGAAATCATATTATTACAAATTATATTTACTACCAAAATCTATAAATAATATTGAAATTAACAGAAAAATAAAGATAGTTATTTTTTAGTGGTGGGGAGAATTATACGCGCCAAATATGTTCAATTAGTAATTTAACGCATTTAGTTGAAACATAATATAAAATATATGATACAATTCTTAACATTTATTTATTATCCAAAATTATTGAAGTCAATAAAATAATATGAATCAAAATAAAGGGTGATATTTTTAAAAACTGCTGATATAATTACAATACGTTTGCTGTATTTTAAAAAGGATCTACCTCTTCTAAATGTTTCTGCTCTGTTGATGAATGTTATCTTTCCACGTGCTAATTTTATTTTTGAGCGATGAGGGCACATAATGTAATTTTGATGTGTGCAATTGAGTAAATTGTATGTGGAAATTAGGTCCCGGCGAATATACTAAAAACATAATTATAGTTATTTGTCATTCCTATCATTTGCGAAATTTTAAACATTACAGTTTTTACTGCAACTACTCAATTAATTTTTTGAAGTATAGTAATTTAGAAGCGAGTGATTTATGAGTCTTCTTCTAATTATTTGCAGACTTAATTAAAATTATAGTTTACTAGCGATGCAGGTAATTTGTTAGTGTAATTTGTATTAAATAGGAGTTTGAAAAGAACATAAATTATATTGCAAAAACAATTTACCCAACCATCTTTAGCGTTACATTTTTCATCAATTTATTTTATGTTTTACAGTTTTATGTTATTAATGATCCATGCATACTTTCTCATAATTTACAATAAACTTTTGAATATCTCTATTGGCAATACTATAAGAATTATATCTTGACCTTCCAACTAACAAATGTATTTATTCTGATACTCTCCAGTTAAGATAAACGCCAAGGAATTACTAGTTCTCAGTAAAAACGATCTTAGAAAAATGACAGGAGTTTTAACTGGTCAGTATTCATTGTCTTGTAAAATACCATTTATATAAAATTGGCAAAAGTGAAAATGATATCTGTCGACTCAGAAGAGGATGAAAATCATCGGAACATATATGTTCAGCCGTAACTACACAGAGGCTCAACCAACTACTTAAGAAATATTTCATTGTGGGTGAAATCAAGAACTTGACTTCTGGAGTTATAATTAGTTCCATTAAAAATCAGGAATTGTTTTCGGAAAACTAAGGAAGAGCTATATTACAATAGCTTAAAACCTATTTTTAATTCAATTCTAGGACTGATTTTTATTCTTGATTAAAAAATATATATAGATATTATTATAGCTTTATTTTATAGTACTATTTTCGTACTTTAAAAATTAAAGAAAATATAAATATGGTAGTTGAATCAACCAAATATTTTAATGTTGGGCAATTAGCTAGAGAATCGCCTATTGACTAATTCAGTAGCGGATGTAATTGCTTTTGTGATTTAAAAATTCCGTTTCTGGTCTGAAGTAGGTAATGATTATTCCATTATCAATTTCCATCCAAGAGCGCAATTTACCTCATACGAATCTTAAATTACAAGCTCTTTGTAAAACTAACGTGGTGTTCCTTTTTCAGAAGCTGACCGTTGTAGCAATAGCAATCCGCCGTTGGAGTCGAGTGGCAATTATCATTTCTTGCACGGTGAGTTTCTCAGTTGAACTGGACGATTTCAGCGGAATGTGAGATGTAATGTGTGATTTCTTTCGTTATGATGCAAATCATGGGCTCGTAGTCACGAACAGCGCTTCTCTGAAATGGAAAGTGTAGAGAATTTAATAGCGCTTAGTGTAGACAACGCTAACACAGTTTTAAACCAGTAAAGTTGAAAAATAAAATTTATGTTTTTGAATTTATGAAATATAAACATAAAAATCACACATTGTTGGCGTCTATAATAATAATCTCGCATTGCGCTGCGTTAAACTATATTTATATTATTCTATCTTTTAGAGATTATTAAAAAAAGTTACTTTATAAGAATAAAGAGTGCGTATAAAAACGCTACTTACTGTGCAATTTATTGATCAATAAAATCTTTGAAAAGTTTTTAATTATATTAAACGATTTTTGATGTTTTTCATAGCTTTTTGTTACAGTGCATATATTTTGTAAGGATTTCGGTTGATGGAATCTATGTTCATAATTTTCTCACACTATATAAAAGTTCAAAGTTGCATATTTCCCACAATCGTCGGTTAGAGTATGATAAATCATTTTTCACAGTATTTGCCAACACTACGCATGTGCAGTGTGAGAAATATAATTACACAAAGTAATTGCCAATACTGCGCATGCGTAGGTACTCCTTGTGAATTTAGCGATGCCATATTGTTGTTTATGTCAAATAACTTTCGTGCATGTATTTTTGTTGTGTAACGTTTAGCAGTATGACCGTAGAAAATATATAGATTACCACTCTTAGATGAGGTATAACTTAAGGTATACCTTATTTAAGTTATCACTAGTACTATTTTTTAGCATGTATGATTCTAGCACTCGATTTCGACTCGTGCCGACACTTTCACTTCACACTTCGTTGGAAATAGGCGACTTTTTGCACTTGTTGCACGATGTAGTATTTACCTCATTAATGTGTGAAATACTATTTTTTTAAAAATTATTTGTATGGCCATGGTTAAATTTTCAAACCATTGTTTCCTCTGCGGTATAATAGTCGAAAATCGAAAACCAGTTTTTAGTTTTTCACGATGTATCGAACATATATGCATTTTTACTATTTGGGGCAAACATGCATTCATGTACTTTCCAAGAGATGCTATCGCATTAAAATTTTATTTTGATTAATAAATTTTAAGCACGTACATTAACCTAAAAGAATAATATAAAATATTTTCGCTACTATAAGTGTTCTATTCAACAATTATTTTATACCAACTAACCTACAATATTTTTGCATCCCTCGACGTGCTTCAGTATATAACCAACCGCTCTTATAATGTAAATAACTTTTAACTGGTGCGAAATGAAGTCTATTATGTAACATTGTGCCCTAATGACCGCTAAATATCTACAATCACATGCATTTGAATGATTAAACAAAGTTGACACGATATAATGAAAAATACATTTACCTATTAATTTTATTATTATTTCCTTTTGAAAAAGATTTTAAATATTTTTATAAAAATGTTTGCCTGATATAATTTTGATATGAAGGCGATAAGACGGTTCTGATTCGTTACATTTTCATTATTAAACACCTACAACCCTGGGTAAAAAGGTCACGTATTAAATGATTAATGCGGTAAATATGTAGATTAAATTCAATATATTAACAGTCTTCAATGAAAGCTTGAAAAATGTCAATTCTACAAAAAGAATAATAAACACTCCGAAAATGTAATTTGTTTAAATCCACATAATGCAGGTGAGATTATAAATTGTGTCTATATTTAATAATGCGGCTTTCATATGAATTCTATTATAATCGACTATTGTATATTTCATTTATAATTCCGTGTTTTAGAATTGTTAACAAACCTTTAATCAATATTGGAAACAATGCAAACAATAGAGGAAAATATTTTCAATAACCGATATTACTGTCGAGTAATTGTGAGCTATTCATTTATCAATTTTAATTTGCACTGCATCCGTTTTTACATGTGAAACTCATTTAAAATGCCAAGAACTCATTTTCATTTGCATACCACCCAAAAAAACCTATCTCCACAGAACTATATTTTATTCCTACACACTCTTTTAAATAATATTCAGTAATCAGACTTCTAAGATACTAGTATGGCAAAAAGGGGAAAGAATAATCGACAACGGGATATGTAACCAAATTTTAATTTTACGTATATGATACTAGAAAAATATTAAATACCTCGTGTTTTTTTGAATCGATCCATTGTTCGTAGTTTATGAGAAAATAATTTGAGAAAGCATATTGTAACGTAACGTCAGCATGGTAAAAATTGTGAAAGAAGACAGACTGGGAGCGTAAGAGACACGTTGTGACATTGCCAGCCAATTTTATTTGGGTAGACACAAGTCGATCCGACATTTTTTTTAAGTAAGCATTAAAAAATGTGAATTTGATTTAACAAAAATAAAATGACATTATAAACAACATTTAAAAGCTTAATTAAAGACATACAATAAAAGAAACAAAGACCAAACTTTAAATGACAGTCAATTTAGAATTATTCTTCTAGGATGTATTGGAGTAAATGTTTTTATTCCTTTATCTAAGGTATTTTTTTTTATTTCTTAAATAAGTCTTAATTCTTCTTAAACAGGAAAAGTTCCATCGCCTACTGGCCTCAATAAATAAATTGTAAAAATGCATTATATTATTTCTTCTTCAAACGTCATAAAAGTTAAATCCTTTGTGACGTGATTGAAAAGGTGGAAGTTTAATTTCTACGTCGCCAGCGTAGAAATTTTTAATTTCAAGCCGTCGGAGTAAAAGTAAAATAAATAAGTAGCCATTAAAACCATATAGAATCAACCTATAAGAAATCATTTGTACAATAGACACCTATAATATCGGCCTAAATTATATATATTTTTTTTTTGGATTTAATAAACGTTAAGCAATTAAATATTGTGAGCAAACCGGTGATTAAATTCACTTATAATGTGTTATCCTTTAAATGATATCTACGTATCTTCACTATCACTTCGCCTATATATAATCATCTTCGCTTTTCTTCAATTGCAATTTCTGTACGTCTCATTAAAAATAGATACTGTTTCTAAATATAACAGGTTTTAGTTAGATTTCACGTTTTCATTTAATTCAAAATTATGTTAAATGATGCAGTTGGGTGGGCACAGCTGCTTTCAGGGTGGGCTCGGGCCCACCCCTCGCGACGGCCCTGCTTCCACTATCCTACCATGCTGACGTCACATATCTCTTCTCCAACTAAATATTGCTAATAAGTATATTATTGTAAACAAATGTTTAGTTTTTATTATTATAATGATTATTTCACACTTGTCATTTTCACCCTATCAGAATGCTTCATTTGATGGCCGTAGATAATATTTCAGTGAAGAAATTTAAAAACCACGGTATCGTAGTCATGGTTACATTTTGTTGATATCAAAAATTTTATGTTTGAACTGTTGTCATTCGTGAAATAATCAAGCAAATATAATGCGAGCTATGAATTTAATAGGTAAAACTTTATCATAGTTCCTGCGAAGTAACGACTAGGGTCAAAAATGATTCTTAAATTACTCTAGCTTCGCTGTCGTGATCTAAAAGTCATTTTTAACACTCGTTTGTCTGTTACTACGCAACAAATATTCGTAAATTTTTCCAATAAATTCATGACTCTTATTATATTACTTATGAGAATCTTTAGTGGTTAGTTTTTATATTTTATGACGTATCTACTGAAATTTGATTGTGGTCACATCACGTACCATATTCTATTTCATATATCGCCTAGTCAAATTATTTAACATCAATTTGCTATAACCAGTTAACCTTTTAGTAGATGCCATATACAGTATAAGTATATCATTATCATATTGCGAAAAAAGAGGACTGGCACACCAATAAGTGATATTTATTTGTAGTAAATATATATTACTATTTCATTTACATGCAGATGTTTCTAGCCTTGTGATAATCATAACTACTTTAAACTTTCGAAGATGTTTGTGATCCAAGTAAGTTCGTAGTGAATCTATTAAAATCTTAAAAGAAAGTATATGTAATGTAATATGAATTCTTTTTAATCATGCAATGAAGTAAAATTAAATAGAACATCAAGGTACTCAGCATGATTGAAAAATTGTCAATCTGCAGCCAGTAGTTTGGAGCGAATGATGTATGTCCGTAACTAAATTTATTAAAGATTTGCAATGCTGATACGCCAGAAACACTGTGTATAAATAAATTTTTCTCTCTCTGGATGAACGCAAACTGAAAATCAATAGCGTACTAACACCGCGTATGGAGACTTGATATATTTATTTTAAATGTAAACAGAATATTTTGCAGAGGGAATTTCAATGAGATACATTAGAAAAATATGAGTTTAATAACTTGTGCAAGAAATGTCAACAGCGATTACCTCCTACTTTATTTATTCATACCCTATTTATTTAGAATATATTTCTATCTTACACAAATATATCATGTTCTAAATTCTAAAATAATATATGTATATACTTTTCCGCAATAAACTTCTGTTGTTTATCACCAATAATAGTCTTCCACACTAGAATAAGATTAAATTATGAAGGAGAAACAACCTCTAAGCCATTAGAATTTGCTTATATTCGTTTTAATTATCAACATAAAAGACATATGTTGGCAAACATGAATAAACTCTTTGACATAAAACTAGAATAGATACATTCTTAGAGGTTAGTAGTTCGTGTTAAAATATGAGAGCAGATTTCACGAGAACAAAAATAAATATTAAATTTCTTCTTAGGATATAAATTTGAAATGTTTAGTTTTGCTACTTTTCATAAATCATTTTTGTGTCTGATTTTGAAGATATATAAAAATTTAGGCATATGTAAAATAAATGCTACAAATCTCAGATCTCTAACTGTTTCAGATGTTTTTTCATATGTCCCTAAACTTGAATTATGAACAATGAAAATTTGTTGTATGTATATATACAGAATGATGACTCGAACACCCGAACATACGGATTTATCATGTAAAATCATATTTTTGTAATTTCCTGCTTCCCTAATTATTTTAAGCAAAAAGGTTCAAATAACAGTTTTAGGGCATAAAATTCTGCAATTGAAACAATAAACAAAATTAATTTTACATATATTGTAAGCTCAGAAATTAGGTACGAAAATGTCATAAAAGATAAAAATAACAAATGTTTAGTAGTTTATCTGTCAAGTTAGCTGCGATAGTTTCTTTTTATTATTATTTATAATTACTGTTTTTTACTGTCTGATTTTTAATGAAAATGTTACAGTTTATATTTAATAAATCTCGTAATGCAGACGTGCTGCTGCATCAATTTATCTGGTGTAGAATTTAATATTAAATAATTTTATACTCTTGTAGTTTTGCTCTAAATCTATCAGGAGAGAAAAACAGAGAGATTATCAATATTTATTTAAAATCTTACATTAAAGTTCTATGTTCTGTGTTTCTTGGCAAACACTGTATATTAATAATACATTAAATTAGGAGACAATTTTTTTTCGATCAATTTTTGAAAAAATTCTCCAAATTACCCCCCTCTCATACCCCAAAATGGGCATGAGATACGATCTCAATGACTTTACTATTTTATACGTTGAGCTTTTGTTTTTTATTTAAATTTTGATGAAGAAATTCCTAAAGATTTTGGCAAATTCAGACCTTTATTGTGATAACTGAACCAGTTGAGATAAAAATTTGAAACTTGGCACATATACATAAATTTTTTTCGTAAAATTGTATCATTACCTAAGTTTGATCCAGAGTTCATTTTTAAGTTTTTATCTTTAAAGGTAAATATCTTGAGAGAGAAAAAACATATAGGTTTGGCCATTTTTCGAGGTAGTTTCCAAAAATATTCACAAGAAAAACATCAAATGTTTATTAAAATTTATATTAAAAAATTAATAAACAAATGCTGATGTACTATCCTCCTAATTTGTCATTTATGTATAAACTATAATTAAATATTATATTATTGAAATACATATTTGAAGAAGATATATTTATTAGAGTAATTGGTATAACAATGAAACAATTCGGCAATGCGAGATAATCCTCTGCACGTTAGGGCGTTAAATATAATAAATACCTCCGGGCAGCGGCGATAGAGTGTCGTTTCCGCTAATGGAATGTTGGGGAGTCATTGGGAGCATAAAGACGCGGCTAAGCTTAAGTAACTGCCGGGAGATGCGGCTTCGGCTTCAGCTTCCAATTCCCCATTCAACGGCTTCATACCGCGAGGTGACGATAAGGCGTGTAGAACTTGTAAGAAATCAGCACTTCCTCCAATATGGGGTAATGAGCGCAAACGACCTGCGAATGGCGGACCTGTGGATGCTACCGACTCATTCTCGCACTAAACTTTATCCCAAATATCTGATCCTAACCATGGATCACTTTTAACAACAACCTCTTTTAAGTAAATTATTTTCAACACTTTAGACAGTGGTGGCTCAATTGTCTTTTCATTTATTCACATAAAAATCTGTTCTCTTTTCTCTAAACTTTTTAATCGGTATTTGATCTTGTATATGGAATACCGTCGAATAAATTACAATTTCTTTCATGGTGTATATTTTTTAACTGTTCGAAATTAGTGAAAAATAAGATTTTTTATTATTTTCAAATTTATTTAAAAAAAAAATATCTCTTTACTTCCTTAAACAAAATAAAAGAAATATTGTAATTGCGAAAAAAATAAGTTTTTAGATTTCAACGCAAATATCCATTTTCATCATTTTCTGTACATATGTATCTCGCATAACTCAAAACTGTACTTTGCTCGAAGTATTTTATTTTTTTATTTTTCGCACAACTCAAAAACGATTAGCCGTAGAATGTTGAAATTTTATTTAACATTTTACTTTTTCAAAAGGGCACCTTACTTTAGGCAGAAATTTATGTATTAAACAATTCTATGTATTGCATTAAGGAATAGTGAAAAACATTTTAATATAATTTTCAAAAGTTAATCCATTTTGAAGGGAAGTTCGAAGCTATGAAATGAATTGAAGTTAAACAACGATTAGCCGTAGAATGATCTCACTTTCAAGTGAAATAAGTTTAAATGAATTAAAATAAAAAAAGGACAAGGAAGTCATGTGGTATCGACATTAAATTTCTTTAAAATTGTAATCAAATTAAGAAAAAATCATTGCCTGCTTGGAATTATGTCAACTTATTGTAAGATTTTCCTCTATAAGCAGATTCTCAGATCTACTTTGAAGCTGTACCGAAAAAAAAAAACAATAAGAATATAATTTTAGAATAAAATAATAAGGGGTATAGTTGATACGCCTTGGTACATTAGAAATAACGACCTTCACGGGGATCTGGAAATAGAATCTGTTGATATTAAACTGAGATATTTTAGTCTGTACACGGATCATCTTTTAAAAAATAGCAATTGTCAACAGAGCTGGACTGGCAACTAGTTGGCCCACCAGCCGTTACAAATATGATGGGTTACCTAAACATTGGACAACTATTTCATCAAATTAATAAATCAATAGCCTGAAAAGCCAGGTAATTTTTATGATAAAAGGTTAAGTCCTAAAATTATCCATATACAATCGGATGTACCTATTTGGGACATAACCTCCCATACTATTTCTCATATTATTTATTTATTTTTACCCAGGATATAATGGCCGTATATGGACCATATAACAAACAAATATTGGGTATATAGTGAATATATGTAAGCCATATAGCAAATGTATGGTTCATTGGAAATTCCATATTTCAATTCTCCATTTTTCAAAGTATATTTAAAATGACTGCGGAAGACAGTCGTTTTTAAAGTGTACACATATTGAATTTCTTATATTGCATGTTTTAACTCTCTCAGAGAAATGATTTGAAGAAATTAAGGCTTTTTACCAAGTAAAACGACAGTATGAATCGCATATATAGGCTTTATACTGTGCTAAAACACACAAACCTCTTCGATATTATTCGCCTTGGATTAAATGATTGCCGAAATACTTTGCTTTACATTTTTTTCATGTAGACAGAATTTCTTTTTCCTTCGAATCTTTTCCTGAGATTATCTATGTTTTCTAAAAATATACGAAAAATTTTCATAGCCCACTCTCAAGGGGTCCATTTCGTCATCGCCGAGTAGCCGGGTGGGTCAGTCCGGACCTGATTGTCAAAACATTCCTAGATTATTTTATTATCAATTAAGTGACTTACATACATAATTAAGTAAAGTCCCTATCTTTCAATTAGTAAAAATAAAAATAGAATTTAGTGTTTTCTGAACGTGTCCGCCTTAAACCATGATTTACGTGGTTAATTACCATCGTCGTTAACCCCGCTGACAGACATCTGAGAATCTTGATCGATAAGTCTTCAGGAAAAAATCCTTATTAAAACCAGGACTAACTACGTCCAAGTGCCAACAAATTCCTATTGTAAACACAGGCGGTCGTAAAGGAAATAGAAAGGGTTGTAAGTTGTAAGATGGTCGTTAAATTTTTACGTCAGATTCTTCATGGATCATCGTAAATCCGTTATTCACCCGAGCATTCTTTTAAGGATTCAATTTATGTCTATTTCGCAATTCGTTACACTTGTTCCCTGCGTCACATATATACTCAAGACAAGGATAACGGCACTATAAAATATTCCTTAAAGTAGGCCACTTTCAATTCCTGCTGTACTTTACTGCTGCCCATTATATTTCCCGGAAAATTACCCATTAATATTTATTATTGGACAACATATCTCTTATTTATTTTTAATTTTCCTTTGGTAAAGTATCTGCTTGCAGAGAAGATGGCGATGAAATGATTTTAAACAATTTCTTCCTTGATGTCGTCCGTAAACCCTTTTCGTATATTCTATTCCTCTATCTGATCCGTTTGGAGGCGATAAAGGCCTATGGTCCGTTATCGTTCCGTTAGCGTAATGTGGTGATAACGCGTCGCGACGCTGCGTCGGGCTTTCAGGCGTAATTACATTGCGCGATACTTCCACTGAAGGATTAATGCAAAGGTGCAATGGAACGACACGTTGTGTCAATAAGAATTGTTTTCAATACAGGAAACGATATTTGCAATTTGTTTGCACGTTAATCTGTTATATGTTTTCAGTGCAACTGAAACTGCACTTCAGAGAGATTAATAAAATATACTCTTTGCTTGTTTCAATCACAGTTACTGTAATATAAATAGTTTGTAATGTTTATTATTTTCCCTTGCTCTTAATAATTTACTTTATATTTTTTTAAATATATTTATGAATATGATTTTACTTATTTTACCTAAAATTTCTAACTCATTTACAAATACTTGCAATTTTGAATTTGACAATGTTGATATTGAACATTTATTGTTGGATAAGTATTTATTTAAAAATAACTAAATTATTAGTTTCAAAACTGAAACGGTGCAAAAAGCTCAAAAATTATTGAAGTTAACAATTGAATTAATTGTAATTTATATTTCCAATAAATTTAAAACATGAATGTAATAATAACTACTCTAGAATATATAGGAAATCAACTTATGGAGTAAATAATTTCTTTGAAAAAAGGATAGCACTTATTGTTTAGACAAAAATGATTTGTCTTATAAAAATCATGAATTTGCATATCATATAAGTAAAATATACTGGAAGAAGAAAGAAATGTCAGAAAATTTATCTACGAATGATGAGCACTTTAAATAAACCCACGCGACATAGAGCGATAATTTTCTCTTTATAATAATTTACATATTAAAAGATAAGCGACACATTCTTATTGTAAAACAAGAATAGGAAAATAATAAGGGAATAAATAAATACTGATGTTTCTTAAAACATTCTTTAAATAAAACTTGACTTGTACAATTAAAAAAAGAAATAGCCATCTAGACTATTGCATATTATAAGGGGAAGTATTAGTGTTGTCATCGAGACTATAATTGGCCAGAAAGGCTTCATTATCATACGCACAACCCTCGCTAACACATGTTCAATCCTTAAAAACACCACTTAAGCGTGTCAGCCCCCCACCACTACCGGGTAGGAAGTCAAAAAAACAAAGAGGACACCAAAAGAGTCAACTCAATCCAAATTCACCCAATCCTGAAACCAGGTGAATAAGAGCGGTGCAACAAATAGGTAAGAACTAATGAAGAACAGGGAGTAGCAATCTAGGCTAAAAATACTTGTATTTGAGCTTCAAATCGTAATATATAGTCGTAACGAGTATGGTTGCTGTCTTTCATTAGATCACTAGTTTTTCTGAAATCGGCTATAATAACGTTAAAATTCACTAGTTCACACTAAGTTCAATAAAAATAAAGAAATAGCCCACTTGACTATTGAATAAAATAAGGGAATAAATGCTAGTGTTTGCTATTAGTAAATAGCCAAATGGGCTATATATCTCAAATTGGCCATAATATCTTTCAAACTTATGTCTAGGGTGGATCAAATATTTTCACTAGTTCAACATTCAACTCAACAGAAATTAAGAAATAGCTATGTAGACTACTTCACGTAATTATGGAATAAATATTAGTTCTTCTGACATCGGCCAAAATGAGTCCCCTCCGATATTATTAATAATAACATATCTTTTTACTTTTGTATGACATTTCTACATATAAAAGGACCTAGGGTAAGTAGTCTAAATACCACTTTAAATTTCTGTTGATCACGAAACCTGATTGTTATTACCCTTTCCTGAGAGTACCAAGTTTGCTTTATCGTATGTATTTTTAACAACAATAATAAGAAAATTTGTTGTAATACTGCTTCTTTCTTTATCTAAAATTGAATAAAAATATTTATTTCTAATGAAAAGGCTGTATGATTTAAGAGGGTGAATATGACGTCGTTATCCTAATCGGAGATGTTTTTCGGACGATCAACTAATGTCAACATACAATAAAATCTTGGCGCGTTTTGTCAGGCGAGGTAATCCATCCTCGCTCTACGGTATATAAAGATAAAAAGGAAAAATCAAAAACAATAAAGTAGGATTTGAGTCCATCGCAGGATCGGCCATCGTCGTCCGCCCGTCATATTATCTGGACCCTGGCCATGACGTCACGGGATACGTGCAGTGAGTTATCAAGGATTACGGAAGACCGATGCCTGGCCTTCTCCATACTCAAAGTTATGGATGGCCAGATTTCCGCAAATACCACTACTAAATAAAATAAATATTCTCATTATTGCACACGTACTTTCAGAATTTTAATGCCTTTCTTTCATACGCTTTTCTCTTTACATCTCTTTATTTACTATTGTACTGTGCCTTCAATTAAAACTAGAATCAGAAATAACATTGAGGTATTTTACCGTATTATTTCATAAAAAGAAAAAAAAACTTGATACTTCATAATGATAATAATAATAAACCTTTATTGAAATAAATCTAAGGTCGCGGTTCAGCAAAAGCTGGTCTTCCACCTAACCATACATTTAAACGATATATGCCAAAATGCCAAATTTACAACTAAATCCCAACATAATCCAAAGTTCAAATATATACATGAAGAAATATAACAATGCAAACAAAACATGGCACATATTTTTACACAAACGTTAATTGAAAATTATAAACAAGTACTATTCGTTATTATTTACTAATAATCTTAAGTGAGAACATATGAAATATGATTCTTTTTCCGTTTAAATATTGCTTAGGAGTGTATGAGTTTACATTTTGAATCTAGCTTTATAAATGTTTGTATTGAATCCTAGAGCGTATCGAATATCAAAACAAATAATTAAAAACACTTAGTATTCTATAAAAAGATTTCAAAGAAACGAAATTAGGAGAAACACAAACATAAACAAGAAAAGTAATAAAATGGTTGACATTAACGAACAACATCCGTTATAGCTTTAAGGGATGTTGTGTTGACACATGCGACAATATTACCGGATATGAAATCTCTGTATTAGAAATATGTGTCTTTACAAAAAAAACCTGCTGGCTTCAAAATTTGAAATTCCCAAAATATCACTTTCATCGCAACTTTTTTTCATTTGAAATTTTAATCTTGGTTACTACAAAGCTTACAATTGAGAAAAGTAAAGTGTTTTAGTTAAAATGATATTCGTAAAGAAAGGTATGATGTTGTACGTAATGAAGTTTGTAACCCCCCATCTAGAAAGTAATACTCTGGAAGAAGTAATAATAAGTGGAAGAAATCAAGAAGCAATGGAAAGTTTGAGTGATTATTAAAAGTGTTTATTTTTCTTTTGGAAAAGCTGTTAATTGTCCCAATTTGAAGTTAGTTGGAAAGTTTGAAAGACTGCAATTGAAACATGGAGAACAACCGAAGCCGAAGCTGAACGTAGGGAGGTTTAATTAAGGCTGAAAGTAAATCCAACACGATTTGTAAATTAGTTTTGGTGTGTTGCGTTTTTTCCACTTCCTTTGCGTGACATTGGCGGAGTAAATTAATAACGGCGATTTGATAATGGCTGCTCGATTTGCTGGAATACATCGGCTGCTTTCCATTCCGTTTGAAGTAATTATGAAGAAATTAACAGCTAAAGAAACCGCGGCTCTTTAGTTTGTTTTGAGTAATTTCCTATTCCTCTGGGATCAATTTTAAGTAATTATCACATTAACGAACTCTCTGTGTGTTTTCATTCCAATTTTCAGGGGTTCCAATCGAATTAGGCGATGCCTCCGGCTTCTCTCTTCATCAACATACAAAAACCTTTCGGGGGACGAGTTATCAATATAAAACAAAAGAACTTTTAACGGCCAATGCCCTCGTACAATTTTCTGTTAACAAATGTTTGGATATGTTTCTTTGGCGGAGGAATTCAGGCGAAATATTTTGCATTTGTGCATGAAATATGAATTGTGCAACTATCTGGTAATACAGATTGGCTATCTCCATTGGAATAGTAAACGATGTGTCACAATACTCACTACATCATCCTGACAGTGATAATACCCAGTATAAATACGCTGACCTCTTAATGGGTGTTTAAATACAGGGTTAAACGCTGTTTTGTGTGCCGGTGCTTTGTCACCCATCCTTAATGTTCGTTGGAATACTCAGAATTCATTTTAATCTTGTTGAAAAATCCTTCCCCCTCGCTTACAAAAAAAGGAAACAAGGTGTTTCCAGGTTTCTTACTTTACTTATGTTTATAAATTATATAGTTTACAATGTTTAGAAGAAAATAGAACTGAGATTTTTATTTATGATTTTCAATTTACATACTAAGTGCTGATGCATAAGTACAACAAGAAAATTCATTAATATCTTATTTACTATTTGTTAATAAACTATTAAACATTGATTAACTACAGAAAAATAACAACTCGCTAATAAGTACAGTATTAAAGAAGAAGTTCCAAAATTATTTTGATTTGTAAACATTTTTCTATATATAAAGTCTATTAAGTAATGATTTTTCCTTATTTAATTTAAGTACTTTAAATTATCAATGTTAATATTAATGACATTGTTAAGGTAGTATCAACGATACCATAAGTATGTAGTTATGTTATTTTATTTATTTGTTGAGTTTTCAATGGAAAACTTTAATATGCACTTCAGGAAAAACTATATTTAATATCCTTGTTAATTGTCATCGCGTCATTTTCCCTAACAAACACGATCAAATCAGATAATCGTTTCTTGAGCGCATGTCGCATATAATTTTTATTGACACTCCAAAAGTGCTAGGAAAAATATCATTCAATTTAATTTCACTTAATAAGTGTCGCTACTGTTTATATTTGTACCATATTATTATAATGTATACTCAGGCGTCTTTAAACTTCAACTATAATATGTTGCAAAGTATAATTACGAGTTGTAAAGCTATTTAAATTTGTAGTAAATAATAAGATAAATGATATACTATTTTGAACAATTTAACGAATATGAGTATATGTATTTTAATATTTATTAGAATTGACAAAATAAGGGAATTTGAGCCCACCTGCCCATACGTGTGTACAATGTACCTAATAAAGCCCACATATAAAATACACTAGAAACGTTATGAATACATTATATTTTGAAAACTATTACATGCATGAATTACACAAATGTACATCTTCAGTCAGAGCTACATTATCTTCGTGGTACCAAACTGAGCAATTCTTACCTCTTCGCATGCTAAGCACATTTTTATTAGATTTTGAGTAATTTTTATTTTCAAGATATTAAATGACTTGAGTGCGTTTCTTTTTTCTTTAGATGTAAACGGTTTCGAATTATCGGTAAACAAATTCTTGGTTATCATTTGTACCCATTTGAAAGTTTTTTGCTGAGTCTTAAATCAAGACATATTTTATGTTATATGTTGTAATATGAAAACAGGGCCTTATTGTCCTAGAACCCGAAGAGCCTGGTTTTTGTAAAATATTTATCCATTTAATTTTTCAATTTTGATTTCTTATTGTTTTAAAATATATATTATATACTTTCTTTCTCACAGTATCAATAAAATCTATAATTCATTTGACTTTATTTTTATATTAATCATAATTGATATTATTATTTTTAGGGTGTAACTCCATTGTTAAATATATGTAAGGATAAGGATCCATACTAGATCTCTAGATTGGAAGATATAGAAATAAGAAAAACAAAGTACAACTATTTAATGACCAGAAAAACTTCATCATTCACCCCTAAGAACATCCTTCAAAAAACACAATTCAACCAACTATTTTTATCTAGTTATCTAATACCGCCATGTATGGAACTTACATGTATTTGTGCATAGCGTAGATTTTATAAAGCTAAATGATAGCAAATTTCCTTTTCTATAAAAATAATAATAGACGGCCTTATTTGGTATAGGCGCCTTATTTGCAATTAGGAAGAATCTTCATAAATTGAAGATATTTTAAAAATGCTTAAATAATAATAATTACTTTATTGAGTAGCAAAAACTCAAAGTCGCGGTTCAGCCATGGCATTTCTTCCATCTAACCAGCATATTACAAAAAAAATATATATAGTTTAACAGAAATATCAAACACATAATATATAAACTAATAAACAAAATCTAATAAAAGTGAAATCGTAAATCAAATACAAAATTTTACTATAAAAGGGATAAGACGATTTTGTCGCTCGCGTGATTCGCCCCCTATATTTTGGGCACAAAATAAAAACTAGCTAGGAAAGGAACTAAATGTAATGTACTAGTATTCGTCTTTTTACTAAACAGTGCAGATTTTAAAAAACGCAGGGTTGTTAAAGTACGGGGACTTGCCTTATACCGGCGATGTTTACAGTAATTAATGATCTGATTTATAAAGTGGATGTTTGCTACTATGCCAAGTACGAGTAGATGTTTGGAATGACTCATAAATAACTTTTTTCCTTGTGGAACGAGGCATGTAAAATTCCTAATGACGCAGGTTATCAGCCTCGATTTTCGTTCCTTTTTTCGTCGAAATATTTTTTGGACATATTCGCCCGCCCATCACCGGTGATTTATATTTAAAATTGGCTTTTAGGCCGAGTAGGCGTAGAAGAAAACAGGACAGCAGCTGCTATGTGTATATTTAGAAGTGATTGGCATGTCATTACAGCAAGTGTGAGCCAATGAGCTTGTGTCCTACAGGAAATTGACATTCAACGATGATATGGACCACCTAAGATCAACCGACAATATGAGCTCTAACTAAAGAAAACAACACACATTTTAAAAACTTACTGTTTAATTTATTTGAGTTTCGTTATATTTTGTAGTTAGAGTGAGAGCATTATAACCTGCGCGGCTAATTTCTGAAACATGGTTTCAATTTGCAATAAAATGCATGTAAGATATTGTAGAGTAATTGAAAACGGGATGTTGACCTATATCCGTCCAATATCCTCGGTTTGTATGTAGCTAAGGAGAACGCGTGTTCTTGCCGTCATTCTCTTATTTGAACTGGGGGATTTCCAAAGTAAACTTTTACCATTTGCATTTATATTTACAACTGAGATTGCGATGACATCCGAATTCTCGCACCCCAGACTTGTTGCTGAGAATCGGGATATTCTGCGCCGAACATAAACACTACAGGCGGACCGGATACACAAACGGGGATTCGCACATTGTAAACAAACCACTCAAATACAAAATTCATTACTACATTTCATCTACATCGCTTTTTAACTAAATAATTAGCAAATTGTACCAATGCAGCAGACCACAATTTTAGCTATTTAAAGGCAATGCAGTATTACCACCTACGCCAACAAAGCTTAGAGCGCCAAATTTAAGGGGGGCGCCAAATTTTTTGTAATTAAAAAAATCTGATGTGGACACCACATGACGTCTTTGTACGCTTAGATTATATATATTTTTTGCTGGAGTTCATTTAAACTTATTACACTTTAAAGTGAGATCATTCTATGAATGGATCATCTTTTTAAAATTATATTAAAATGTTTATAATTATTTTTATATATATTATTATTAACAAGAAATGCAAGAAATCAAATGTTTACTAAAAAAAATAAAACCTAACAAAATTATCATTAAGTTTCTGCCAAAAATAAACTGCTCTTTTGAAAAGACTGATGATTGGAACTAAAAATACTACGAATAAAGTGCCCTTTTGCCATAGTCGATTGCAATAAAAAAGGGAGGTGCACAACTAGATGTTATAGCAGTCCTATATACAAAATTTCAACATTCTACGACAAATAATTTTTGAGTTATGCGGGAGACGAACAGACGTACGTACCGACGTCACGCCAAAACTAGTCAAAACGGATTCAGGAATAGTCAAATCAGATATTTCCGTTGAAATCTGAAAAATGATATTTTTCGCGATCACAATAAAATTTTTACTTTGTACAAGGAAGTAAAAATGACAATCAATTTTCGAATACATAATAGTGAATTCGTTTTATAACTTGTTTTGTAAGGAGGAGGGAGGCACAATTTTGGTATAAAATTTCGAAGCAATGTGAAATGAAAAAGGGAATAAAAAAAACTTGTAAAGGGAAAACAAGCTAAACAACAAGTAAAGGTGTTTTAAAAATGCTAAGAAACCAATATACAAGACCGTAATTAGATCCCCAATAAGTATTATATGGCTTTGAAACCTGGACTCTATCAAAAACGAAGAACAATTATTACAGATATTGTATTTAAGATCGAAACAACTGGAGAAAGTAAAAAGTAGAGAAATGAACCAGATATTTGAACCTAAATTACAATGGAAAGAATAACATGGATAAGACATGTACAGAGACTAGCAGACGAAAAAACTAACAAAAACCATCATAAAACGGTCAAAAGCAAAGAGGTCGAAACCTAAAGATGATAAAAGCAATTAACAGAGAAGAATGAAGAAGTATAGACCAACAAGGCCTGTTTAGTCGAATTCTTCACAAACTTTTGCTCAAACTCATGCCAGCTAGAGTCCCCAAAAGGTGACATCTAATAAAAGCAGTTTATTACAAACAACCAGTAAATGATACACGTATTTAGGTATATTACGTCGCAGTTCGAAACCCACTGTAAAATGGATGTCCACCTAAAAATATATTGATCCAAATTTTATTTACTTCCATGAATTGCAAATAAATTAAATTTAACTTAAAAATAATAGCATATTATTGTATAAGGGAATATGGTAGTTATTATTCGCGAAAATGAATGATGCAAATCATTTGAGTATTTTTTTGTAGTGGTTGGGAGAATTTTAATCGTCATATAGTTTCAAACTGTAATTGAACGCTTTTATTGAAAACTGAGCATAGTGAAAACCTATTAACCAAATAAAATATATCTATGTCCAAGTGGTTCAACCAGCTGATACAAATGAATAAAATATATAATTTACGGAAATAAGCATGTACTAATTTTGTTTCTATCTGTTCAACGCAATTAAGTAAAATGATATACCTAGAGTGGTTGAAAGCGCTGATGATGGATATAATTTCTCGCTTCAAACTTCTAATTCTGTTGAACGAAACCTGTCAAATTTAATTCGACAAAAAATATTCATCAATCTTTCACCCGCTGATTAACTCTGTATTTAAAGCTTCAAGTGTCTGGTTTTTTGTTTATCGGAAGAATTTCACACCTAAATAAATACCTATAGCTTCGTATTTACAGAACGGTACGTGAGAAATTACAGGGGTTCCACGCGAGAAATTGTGGGTTTTGTACCTCGAGCTCTCGGCTTTTAAATTGAGAGTTTGGTTGTAAAAAATTTAATTTGTTCCAATAGGTTCTTAGAAGAGGTAATAACGGTTTTTATTAAACCCTTAAAAACTCTATTAATTCTCCACTGATTTCGATTAAGATATTCGTAGGAAATAATTTAAAATAGACATCTCTGATTTTAATACATAATAAATTTGTAAAAATAACATAAATTACTTTAGTGATTGGATAAATTAGTACAACAACCAATGAGAAATAAGTAATAAGTAATTATTTATTTATTAATAAATACGTATGGTGAATTTTCAATAATATTAATTATGAATTCCTCTATGATTACTATTAATATAAACATGTATTCAAAAAACAGCTACAGGCAATATTTAAATTAGATGTAATAACGCCCATATCATACTTACATAGTTGAAAATTTATAGAGTATATTTATACTCATGTATTTATTAATTAAACATACATTATTAATTAATAACACATATGGATTTTCATATGCTTAATTAACCTCATTTGATGGTGTTAGTAAATTACATTAAGAAAGTAAACAGTAATTTGCATTAATAATTACAAAAATTAAAGATTCTGTATGTAATTTTTCTTTTCTATGTTTGTTATTTCAATATGACAGGACCAACCAGTGTAATGGATCCAATAGGAACAATAGATGTGGTTTCATTGATACATAGACATAGATCGGTTTGTCTAATAGACAATACAAAGTTATAGTTATAAATTTGCCGAACACAAGGGTATTATCCTATATTGCATTCTAGCCATCATTAACATAATTAAATAGGTTTGCTTTGAGATTGAATTTCCTCCCATGCATTGGTGATTTTACCTGCATTTAATGGTGCAGATAATTAGATTGTCGTACGGTTTAACTCACTGCTCACCAGTTAAACCTACCAGACATTTATTCTGAAATAGAAATTGATTAATTTTTGAGGAAAATTATGTTCATTTTTCCTGTTGCATGTTTTTAGAGGTGAATTATAGTTATGAGTGAATCTGCTACTTGTGAATTTTCCAATAAATGTGATTTTAAAGTGTGATTTTGATCACAGTTCATTGAATGGTTAAAGCCGGAAATCTTCGTTGCTAAACAGAATTGTTTAGTGAGGAGCGAAACTGCTACTTTGAATGACAGTTTCACAGTATGATTTGTGATTGCTACTTTCATATCTGTGAATTTAAACCGTGACTAAGATCACAATTTATTATACGGTAAAAGTTGGGAATATTCGTTACTAATTGGAATTAGTGAAGAGTGAAACTGCTACTCTGAATCACAGTATGATTTGTGATTGCTATTTTCATATCTGTGAATTTAAAGCGTGATTGCAATCGATACTAACCGGAATTGTTTAGTGAGATTGAGAAGCCGACTGCTGCTTTTGTATCAAATTGTGCTTTATGATTGTTACTTCATATCCATGATTTTAAAGCATTATTGTGATCACAGTTGTACGGTTAAATTTGGGAATTTTTGTTACAAATTGGAAATTGGAATTGTTATTTCGAAAAACGTTTAATACAATACCAAACGGTGATTGTGTTCTCGAATCACAGGTTAAAAAATATTGGTTAGCAATCACGACCTGTGACTTTTCAATATCAGTGACTAAATTACAGTTCGTGAAACGTCGCTCATCACTAGTGAATTATAATTTGAAGTACTAAAAAAGAAAGATTTGATATTTCCCGTGAATTTTCCTTACCGATGTATAATTTGTAAAGCAAATGATCTCCATGTATCCAAAGCAATCAGTTGATGTAAGATGTTCCGCTACCTGTGCTTAGCCTGCGGTGTGTTTGTGATGTCTTTATTAATATTTGTACAGGCCTCGGCTCCGATCCAAGAAGAACGGTAATTGCAGGTTGTTAAATCGAACCTCAGACGATTATCACACATTTCTTCCAACGTACTGCTGAGAATTTTAAACAGCGACTTTATTTTCTCTTCTTAGATTTGAAATTAATTATTTACTCTATAAATTATCATTTGTTGAATTAAAATTGACATGTTTAAATGTAAATCAAAATTTTTCTGTTTGATATATAATATTGATTACAAAGAAATTAATATTTCATTTTCTTGATTTAACAACTGATACAGAGGATATGAATTCAAAAAATACATTATTTTTTTGGCTACAATAACTAGTTGTGATTCTAATATCTTGATTCAAGTCCTATCGAGATAAAAATTCTTAACGAATTATATACCATTTAAAAATATCTGTAACATACTCAGTAAAATATTGGAATATACACTCGTAAATTGGTGGAAGTGTTACTAATAAAGTAAGTATTTTCTACTTCCGTTTAATAAGATACTCTTTATTTTCCTAATTTCTGTTACGATATTTATTCCATTATTTCACTAGAGAAATAATGAAGTCAGTATTTCCTGCGAAATTAAATTGGAAAGTCGGCATATGCAGGGTGGAATCGAAAGTTGGGCACATGGTTTTACTCAGAAGTTATTACAGATACAAAAATATATTAAATAACAAAGTTGTAGAAGACCAAAAAGATCGTAGAATAAAATAATATTTTAAACCAGTGGTTCTCAAGATGCAGCACAAGCCCCTTCAAACACATTATTATAAGAGATGTTTTTTTTTGTAAGAGAAAAAAACTAGATTCCCTTGAGAAAAATGCAAATAAAAAGTATGTCTTTACCAACTCAATCCGTTTTTGACTTATCTTCTAAAGATATGTGAAGATCAAAATATAATAAATTCATAAATTTACTTTTTTGTGTTTTATAGAACAATGAAAACTTCTTCTTGTTTTGTACTTTAAGAGATAAAATTTTATTTGTTTTATTTTTTTATGTAAAATATTTGTTTTTATCGCATAAAAGATTGAATTCATATCCCATACTGTTATTTCGTAAAAAAAAAATCGGTAATAGGTACTATTGTTAACATGGGTGAAAATGTAGATTAGAAATTAATATTCGAGAGTGCCTCGAAAAAATGGAGACCTATGTTCACCTTAACACATAGCAGTGGGTAATAAGCTATAATTGTTGTATTTATTCTGTGACCGGGTAATTAGAAAACTTGTGTGAAATGATTGACCACCTAAAAACATATTCCTCCAAATGTTATTTAGTGTCAGAAAAACTATTTTTAAATAAGTTTTACATAAAAATAGATGTAGATAATGTTTAGTAGTATTTTCAATAGGTATTTACTGGTATCTACAATGTAATACATTCAGTTATGAGCAATAATCTGTGAGCAATGTATGTTATTATTAATAGTAAGAATCAATATCCATATTTTTAGTTCTAGGTAGATATTACTCTTGGGTATCCAGCAAAGTTATTAATAGAAACGATGCTATATTTACTTTGTATATTTCTTAATTCAAATTCTATTCCTCTTTGAATTAATATTTATAAATTCAATTTTGATTCATTCCAAAGGGATTCATATTATTCCAGACAATCCGAGCGCCGTCAAAAGTAAATTACTTCGGAATTAGAAAATTTAATTTATAGCACACCTACTCACAGATACTCTATTACACCACGTACTTATATTTGCGCTGCTGTTATTAAATCTCTGCTTAAAAAATAATAATTGGTACATGCACTAGAAATATTACTACTAGCTTACGGGTAATTTGAAATCTCGGACCAGGAATGTGCTGTAAACATGATCTTGTTTCATTATAAATTTCTGTTGCATTTCAATAAATAAACAAATGCTAAACAAGGTTATCAGATGGTCATTTCAAATGCAAATAAGTCATATTTTTCTCGTAATAAGTTGATGACAAACTGGGAAGAATTATTCAACAAGTAAGAAAAAATTGCACAAAACCAAGAAGTCCTACAGGCAATGCTGATGATAGAAACAAGATGTATGCTTCGCTTCCGTATGTTGAAAACGTCACAACAAAAGATTGCTAGAATCCTGAGCAAGAAGAACATGAAAATATCGTTTTCTTCATATGTAAAAATAAGACATATGTTGAGACAAGTCAAAGACGTCATCCCTCTTCAGTCTTTAGGGATTTATCAGATTCCTTGCGTCTGTGGAAAAGTGTACATCGGTCAGACTGGTAGAACTATTTCTACAAGATTAACTGAACATCAACGATCGATTATATTGAACCAACCTGAGAAATCATCAGTCGCAGAGCATGCCTTGAAGGATTTTCATGAAATAAAATTTCAAGAGACGAAAATTATTTAAGATTTACATCTCTCAACATAAGTTTATTTAGAGAAGCCATTGAGATTTGAAAAATTAAGAATATCAATCCCAATCACAATGATGGTTTGGAAATTAGTAAAGCATGGCTTTCTATTTTAAATACGTTGTAATTCATTATTACTTGTTTACTTGCTTTCTTGTAATTGTCATTAGCCTGAAGAAAGCAGTAGTTTTTGCTTTTTGTGTTGGGTTCATTACATAAATAATTAAAGAACTAAAACTAAAAACGTTGTTTTATTCAATATATATATATATATATATATATATATATATATATATATATATATATATATATATATATGAATGAATATATTGGTAAAATTTTTGAAAACTAACTTAAATTAGAGATATAGTTTTATTGTCATGCTGTAATTAAATATCTATTGTCTTACATATACTACGCCTCCGAACCAAACAAATTAATACATCATACCATATACAGCATCCTTACATTTCTCTATCTACAATATCTTTAATCAAAAATCTTAATATGGACATCCCACCTCCATAATTACTACTCATCATCTTTGATACAATACCTGACGAGTAAATAAATTCATCTTTAAGATGCAACCGTTCTCCGGGATTACTTATGGTGTATCCAATATTTTCTAGCGTCAGCGTTTATATATTTATTCGTAGAAGGAAGAAGGAAAATTTAATAATCCGGGAATACAAATGTGTGGGATGATGAATATGAATATGCAACATAAAGAAAACAATTGATAATTGAATGGAAGACGTAGGAATATATGACTGAAAGATTTCAATTGATTATTGTTTTGAAGAACCCCTACTGCTTATTCTTTTTATAATTAAAGTTTTTTCTTAGCCTAATAATATTTTGAATAACTCCTTCATCAATAAATAAAAAGGTATATTTGCACATTCACCCTTAATTTATGTTCATTACTTTTCCATATCTACCCCATCTTTCGTATTTTTTATCTGTAAATCTTCAATAAACGTAAATTAAATTCCCTAAATGTAATTTGTAACAAATACCAAATAAAAACATTGGCAGGGTGGTAAACAAATATTTTGAATTTGTTTATGTGTATATTTTCGTATAAAGCATGGTTTACACTTTTACCCTGGGGTGTTTAGGCTATGCAAATCGGTTGCAAAATACATATATGGTAATTTACACAAACTGCTATATAAATTTGCAAAAACTTCAAATATTTTAAATGGGATAACAGAAATCCAGACAGAGAAAAATGAAGCGGAAAAGTTGTACGTTTTAGTAAATAAATAAAACAAATTTATACAATAACAATTGTAATGTATACTTTTCACTAATGTACCCAAATTCTAAACAATGGTTGCGAATTTTATAGTATTTTACAAAATATTTCATACGAAATTTTGTATTTACAATATATATTCTTGTCCAGATTAATGTGAATAATGGGTAGGTAATTTTTGTTTTGAAGCAAACTTATTATTTTAAAATATTTTCTTTTTTTAAGTACATTTTATATCTTTCTTTATTTCGGCTTGTTAATCATTGAAACTTTCTTTGTTATTGAATCTGTTAGTATTTCATAGTTAGGTATATAGAATGTTCATTTTAAGTGTTGCACTATTGTTACAGCAAGAACTATAAGAGATACAGAGTTGGTTAAATTAACAAAATAGACTATTTTACTAAACCAAACAAAAGAAAATCGACCAGTGGTTTTCAAATAAGTGATCCTATTTTTTAGGTACTTATGTAATTGATAGAATAATGAATCTCTCTTGCTTTCATGATATCAAATTGCACCGCAGAATGATCGTTCTAAAATTTAATTATTAAAAATAGGTTAAAAAATATGGATTTTCAGATTTTATTCTAACTTCCGACATAAAGCCAACCTTGCATTTTTAAAATAGAATATATTGAACTAAAAATGATATTCTGTGAATTATATACATACATAATATATTTTTACTTGTGATTTTTAATATTTCTTTAGATGTTCCTTTACATCGAATATTAATATTTCTATTACTTTTTTTGCGTCATGCGTTTTCTTTTCATATTTTACTTCAGATTCAGAATGGAAAATGGCCTCCACGGGCTTTACTTTTTCATATACTATGACCTATCCAGGTATTATTTATATAATCCATGAATCTACGGATTTGTTTCCGAAAAATGACCTCACGATTCCGTGCAGACGTATGTTTCTATAATAGCGACAGAATGGATTATTCTATTGTTGTTTCCAAGACGTGAAACGTGAGACTGACAGTTGAAATTGTGAGGTTGAATTTGCACTTTGAATTCTTTAAAAATTGCTTTAGCAGTAAGTTTTTATTTATTTTTATTCATTATTTATCTTATCATAACTTCCACTATTACTAAATTATAACTGACATATATACAACTACAATCTTCAATTGTCCATTTGTAACAAAAGTTAAACTATCCGATTCTTACATAAATTAAAGGGAAAGAAATATGTTTAAAAAGAGAAAGAGCATATGGAAGTAGCTTGCAAGCTGCATCCATGAATCCCTCGGATGACCCTTTCGATAAAGTTTGGTATAAGGGCTTCTTGCCAAACTTCTAGTCGTAAGAATACCAATTGGTCTGGTGAAAATATTACAATCAAATCTAAAAAACAGAGGATTTCTAGTGAAATCCCAAGAAAATTACACAACAGCTAGAGTAGCACATTTATGTTAGTGACATGCCACGACCGGAGTAAAACGCCTCGCTTCTGGCACAATACGCGGACGACACGGCAGTGGTGCACCGAAGCCCCAATGCAAGGATAATAACCACGCATCGAAAAATTGCTGCCACTGACCTGGAGCCAGCTACGTATTAAAAATACATTGCTGTCAAAAAAATAATCAATGATTAAAATTGACGAAGCTTTGTGCAACCCGAGCTCAGTGAAGACCACAGATTTAATGAATCAGAAGCAAAAGAGCTCGAAGTTGAAAATCCTTAAAATTAACACAGATTAATAAACAAGAATCTTGTTCGTCGCCAGAATTTAAAATGTTCCATATTTCCCAAGATTACAAATTTGGGTTTGTACTTTTTCTGATTTCAAGGAAATAAATATATGTTCATTCATAATTATATATTATTTAGTTATAAAATTATTCTTTTTTAAATAGCGTAACCATAGCAAATATCCATTTTGATCATACCTGAATCCATTTTTATTAATTCCGGCATGACGTTGTATGTACCTACGTATGTACGTCTGTACTCACGTATGTACTTCGCCTGACTCAAAAATGCCTAAAGGGCACTTTGAGCAAAGGGTTTTTTTTAATTTTCCTCGTAACTAGGTAACGATTAGCCGTAAAACGTTATTGTATTGAGTGGAAGATAATACCTCACGTTGAAATAAAATAATTTTAAATAAAGTATATCGATATATGTGTATAATTTGATAATAGTACAAGGAAGTCATGTGGTATCTACATAAGTTTTCTTTTTATATTTGAACTAATTTCATATCGTAAGCCGCTATTATAAAACGTTGTACATCACACGTGTGTGAAATTTCGTAATATATTCTTGGATAATGACTTATTTCAATCATTTACAATAAAATGCAGCATTAAACTGGAGATTGGAATAATAATAAAGTGATTTCATTATTACCAGTAACCAGTAACAATGATCCCTTAAATTATTTTGAGCATTGGTTTGTAAATAGCATGCTTCTTATTTTTATCTCCTGTGTAGATATTTTGCTTCCATGTAACACCGTTGTAATCTTTTTGGTAAAAAACAGGTTCGCTCCTCATTGGAGCGTCGTGTGAAATTCAGCGTAGGATGTATAATATGATGTAGACGTAATGTAATTCAACGATACGTCTTCAAAGATGAGAAATGGGAACACATAAGACAAAATGCCGGTGTTGTGTACGCACATTTGTCTGTCTGCTTTCGAATATGATGATAGATGATGACTTCATTGTGACAACTTTATTGTATTTCCCCGGCAATACACTTACGCCACTGAAACGAATGCAATTTACGACAATTATTTCCTTTATTATATTATTGAGAATATAATACATTGGTCACGTGACATGTTTTCCGACAATCAACATCAACATTTCCGTAGTTACCAAAACCAAAATATTATCACCTTATTTACATTCGTTATTAAGGGATTTATAACTTTTTCATAACCAAATTAGCAATACTGACAATTTTTTTGAGTATAAAAATGTGAAATAATTCATTATATTTTCTCATTAAATATAAGATAAATAATCGAAGATATTGCTTGTGAAACCGAAGCAGCAACTCTGTTCCAGTCGAAAATGCAAGAAAATAAAATGACATACATACATGATAGTCCCATCTTCAGTAAAAAGAAAATAAAGATATACTAGGCAATTTAAAATCAAAACAATATTGCCGGCAACACTGTCGGCAATATTGCCTAAAAATGAAAATATAGGACAACTTATGCTTATTAAATATAAAACATTAATTTCCTACTGACTTTCACTCTCTGAGAAAGACCCATGTGGGGTCGAAACCGGTCGGAACTGAAATAAAGCCTTCCAAAATACGACTGATTTCCACTACTTTATTACCTCTACCTATTCATCCACCAGTCGAGAAAATCCATTGATTAGGTATTGTTGGCATTTTTGCCAGGAATATTTGCGTTTGTGAGTTTAAGTATACAAATACGAATACTATGTAAAGATCAAAAGAGGTGATCTTGAATTTGTGGAACCTAAATTTCGTAGTTGGACAAGTCGATATGTAATAGTAATTATAATATGCTATTGTTATAACGTGGAAACGACTTCCGACAACATCTTAATTAATATAAAGGAAAAGGTGATTATTTGATTAATATAACTAAAATATATTGAATTAACATATACATGCTATACAAAAAAATCGTTATTAAGAAAAACGATAATAATTTTACTCATCTTATTGGACTAATTAGACTCGGTAAAACCAAGTTACAGGACCACCACGACCAATCCACCTGTCCTCGAAAATTTTATTTGAATGGTTTCGCATATTTGGAGCAAAATAATTGGGGAATAATATTTTATAGAAATAATAAATAATTTTGACCATTCATACTATTTGGTTAAATATATGATCCATATAATTATGATCCCATTTACAGTAGCAGTCTACACATTTACTAAAAAACGATGCTGGGAACTTCCTCTTTCTTACTTAACATGTGGATTATCTTGACACCAGTAATCCGAATTATTGTAATTATGAATTCTCTCTCGCGTAAAAGTCGCTTCGTGAGTAAATATTATGTTTGAGGGAAGATTAGGGTTTATAGCATGTTACTGTAAAATCCAATTACAAAACGTGAGTAGGTGTGAATGGGTGGTTATTGTAACTTCTCTAAATTCGCCACACTGAAGTATTAGACACTGGTCCTAACTGTTGAGATATTCTTCTAAAGTTAGTAGTAGGATCAGTTACAACAGCATCCAAGCATTTTCTACATTAAGACGTTGTCTTTGGCGGCCATTTCTTTTTCCACGGTTTGGTCGGAAAGAACCAGTATCTCAAAGCCATTGACTGATCTATGTTAAATGAACGATGAAAAAAAAAATAAACTTCGTCATAAAATAATAGCATAGCTACAATTTCACTATCACACTCACAAAAATTGCAATGCACTAAACAAGCAAAATAACAAATCTGCAAAAAAAGAAGATTAACAATAATGTCGACGAAAGTATATATGAGCTGAGAAATATTCGATTTCCGGGAATGGACTGTGTCAATTTTTGAGTCAGAGCTCAACGTTTCGCCCGCAGTCGTATGGGGCATCTTCAGGAGCAAGAACGTTTTACTGTCGATAAACAAGGTTACTCGACGTGTCAACCACGCTAGAGGCCAAGTTTAAGCAATAAAGGCGCAAGGGACGACTCAGTTTATAAGGTTACCCGACGTGTAAACCACGCTAGAGGCCAAATAAACCAAGTGACGAGAGAAAGCGAGAGAAGTCATTTATATATGCTACGAAGGGTACGGTTGAAAGCAATAACTAATGGGGACCAACGGGAGTTGAGTTTGAGGGACCAATGGGAGTTGAGTTCGTGGTGGTTGATTGGGCGTGTTGTGTTTCAAGAATGACTGGTTTCCACATGTGGCTCAAGAAGTAACCATCATCTCGATTTATGTTATCAGGATGTTTCCATATTTCTACAGCTTCCCTGTATTTACGTTTGTAAAACTGGGGAACAGGAGCTAATATGCGGGATTTTTCAAATAGGATGTTATGACCTGTATTATGTTGGTGTTCTGCGACAGCGGAGGTTAATACCATACCATTGCGCAGGCACCGTTTGTGTTCTGTAAGTCTAGTATGAACACTTCTTCCTGTTTCACCTATGTATACTGTGCCGCAAGAACAAGGAATGCTATAAACACCGGGTGATGTCAAGGGTTCACGTTTATCTTTGGTTTGTGGGAGTATTTCAGAGATTTTTTGTGGAGGTTTAAAGATGACTTTGATATCATTTTTCCTAAGAATTTTTCCTATTTTGTCTGAGAAACCTTTAATGTAAGGGAGGGAAACAAAAGATTCGAAAGAGTTATTAACAGGTTCTTTTGGTAACGGGTTTAAGTGTCTATGGATTACATTGTTAATTAATTTTATGTCATAGTTGTTCTGAACCAAACTATGTCGGATGTGGTTGAGTTCTTGTTGAAGGTTATGGGGTTCGGAGATTTTGATGGCACGGTGTACGAGGGCGTTAACTACTGAGAGTTTCTGTGAAGGGTGGTGGTGAGAATTAAAGTTGAGATACCTGTCAGTGTGGGTGGGTTTTCTATAAACAGCGTGCCCTAACTGTCCATTAGGTTTACGAGTGACAAGAACATCAAGGAAAGGGAGAGTTTTATTATTTTCAACCTCCATGGTGAATTGAATATCCGGATGTAAACTGTTTAAGTGTTCGTGGAACAAGGCAAGTTTTTCCGGACCATGTGGCCAAACGACAAAAGTGTCATCTACATAACGAAACCATACCGTCGGTTTGAAAGTAGAAGATTCTATTGCTTTTATTTCAAAATCTTCCATATATATACTGGCAACTACGGGAGATAGAGGAGAGCCCATTGCTGCACCTAAGACCTGTTTGTAAAATTGCTTGTTGAAAGTAAAATAGGTTGATGTTAAGCATTTTTCGACAAGAGTTACTAGATCGGATGAGAATCCATTATTTTCTAGTAATTCAGCGATAATACTGATTGCTACATCTATGGGGACTTTGGTGAAGAGAGATGTGACGTCAAAACTAACAAGTATATCATCGGGACCTGTGGTTATAGTGTTGATTTTTTGTACAAAATGTTCTGAGTTTAGAATAAACGACTCAGAGTTTCCTGTAAAACGTTTTAAAATTGTAGACAAATATTTTGCAAGTTTGTAAGTTGGACAGTCGATGGTGCTAACAATAGGTCTGAGTGGGTAATCCTGTTTGTGAATTTTTGGTAAACCGTAAAGACGCGGAGGTTTGGAAGATTTAGGTACAACATGTTTTTTGATATCTTCAGGAATATCTGATTTTTTAATAAGGGCGGTGATTTCACGTTCAATTTTGGCTGTAGGGTCGCGTTTGAGAGGAGAATATGAATTTTCCTGTAGAAGGGCCAGAACCTTCTCATCGTACGTTGTACGATCCATAACTACCGTCGCATTACCTTTATCCGCTGAAACAATAACAATATTAGTGTCTGATTTTAGGTTTCTCAGAGCTGACCTTTCGTCTCTACTAATATTAGATGGTGGTTATTTTTTTTTCTTGAAGTATGGAAACACCTTGTATATGGAACAATAATTTAAACGCCTGTTAATAAAATTAGTGTGTAATATATTTTTTTATTATTTCGTAATAAAAAAAATGTAACAACAAAGCTCTGAATTTTGGTCTGACAAAACTTGTACAGAGAATGTAATATAATGAAAACCAATTAAAGATTTTGTTTGTTAATTGGTTCAAATTTACCTACAGTGAAGCACTGATCCAAAGCCATTAAAAAGTTTGTTGAAAGGTTTAGTGTTTCTATATAATTATTTTAACAGAAAGGTATTAAATGTTAATGGTACTGTGGGATATAAAAGAGTGTAGTATTTAAGTCCTGGAGAACATTAACAGTCCCAAACTAAACAGCATAATGAAAGCGTAACAACATTTAACGATATTATAACGTATACGAATAACAATCACGGCTATTTCCAATTCAAAGTAGGGGGCGATCGAAACAACAATCATAAATCCATAATTAAAGGTGAATACGCCTACGTTGCTGCACGAATACGACCAGAGAAAAGGAGATATTAATTTTATCTATTTGCTTTTTTAACAATAGCAACCGAAAAGTTATAACTAAAATAATAATTTATATGCTACCAGAGTTTGATACTGTATACATTTTTTTTTCTGTTTTATATTAACTTTGTAACGGAAACACTGTTAACTGTGGTGTACTCACCATGACAGCTAGAGTGTTTAATAGGTATAAATACATTTTACTAATGTCCGTCTATAAGAATATTGGCATGTAACAAATGTATTTAAGTAATTTTATATCGATTGGTTCGGAACTCAATGTAGGATGAATGACAGTACTGGAATCACACAAGTTGGGAAATAACTGATTCTGCACGAGTGGCATGCTATACTTTTTCTACGACCACACTGTTAAACATTACAGAATAAAAATACGGGAAAGTTATTTGACATAAAAAACAATATGACGCAAATAACCACACAGTACCTTTACGCATGCGCATTGTTGGAAATTACTGTGAAAAATTATATTTTTCTAAATTTGACATATAAAGTGACATTTTTTAAAACTAAATGACGGTTCGAAACTTTAAACTTTTCATAACCAGTTAGTAAATAAAAATTCACTGAATGATGAAAAGTGAATTCAGTGTTGTTTTCAAATGTCTTATTGAAACTGAAAGTGTATATGTCAAAATTAGAAGAAAAAATTAAAATTATAAATTAGAAAAAATCTTGTAAGAAACACGTTAGAAAATGTAATTTTGTATAACTTGTGTAATGTTACACAAAATGAGGCATGTTCTAAATGCTTACATAAATAGCTATTCCCACACTGCACATGCGCAGTGTTGGTAAATACTGTGAGAAATGATTTCTCACACTTTAACTCGTTATTGTGGGAAATACGCATCTTTCACACTTTATGTTGTGTGAGAAAAGAATCACTTTCCTTAGTGGTATATTTTTTTCTACGACTACTGATGTAAATTGCTATTATTATTCAACTTACAGGTATCATTTTAATAACCGCCGTGCGTAAAGTACGTCGATTGCACAGTTAGGGAATTTTTGAATTATACAAATTATGTAAGCAGTGCAAATAAAAGAAATTTAATTATTATTTATTTAAAACATTATGGCCAATGAAGAAATATACAAGAAATGTTCTACATATTATTGTTATAATGGGTTGTAAATTTAGTTTCAATTTATTATTTAAAGATTGACAGTTAGATATAGTTGATTTTATGCTCTGTAGTTGACTAAAGCCGCTATATACTAGTGATTTTTCAATTATTTTAGCTTAATATGTAATAGAAAAACACTGATTTAATAGAAATAGAAAAAGTGTAGTACGTAATTCGAGTTGTAAAGCAATAACGCACTAATGGAATTTCAACTTCACGGTACATGTATATAATTTTTCCACTTCGTGCGTAACTCTTGTTACGTAATACGCTATTAAATTCACCATTGCTGTCATAATTTCAATTTTTAATGCACCTAGAAGTTCATGCTTCTTTGTTGCATTTAAGTATAAAAATAAACAATACTGTGTCTGTGGGTAGCCCATTGTAGCATTCGGCACAAGAACAGTAGATAATTTACGAGCGGCAATAAGATCTGAAAGGCAGATAGCAACTCAGTCGGATGCGGATGCGTTGGAGCCATCTGCCGATGTTGATTAATTACTAATTGTATTCTAACTATTTCCGACCTCCGACATCAAAAACTCAGCCAGTTCACTGGGCTACAACCCACAGATACACTGGTTGCACGTCAATATCATTTGCTTCATGACACGTCTATGGTGTAGGTAAATTGAAAGTGATTTAGGATACAAAATGGTTAAACATTTTACAGGTTTATACACCTAATTAGAAACACACATTTAAATATATATTTAATGGAAATAAGTGAATGTAACTTTTGTTAGTTATGTTTAATAGTATGTTATTATACTGTAACGTTTATTATATGGGTGAAGTGTAAAAATAATTGAAACAATATAAAACAAATGGCCGGTTGTAATACTACGAATAATAAAAAATATAAACAATAATTTAAGAGTAATGATTATTAAAAAAACTTAAATAATAAGAATAATTATTTAAACACTTAATATTAAGCACTATTCATTTACACGATATTTATATCACCAACTATTTATGTTCACCACTCGTATTAATATCAGACTGTTCTCGCGGACTTTTTTGCTAAGGCTTGTATACTAGAACAATTAAGCTCTGGAATATTCTGGCGTCACTACAATAGAGGAGTTGGTAACATGTTTCCATTTGTCTGCTAGATACCTGCGGCGTGAACTTGGGATCACTATAATGTACAATGTATATATAAGGGATTATGATAGACATTATTCACTAAGAAGAAGCAAATCATCCGAGTAAATAATGATTATAATTCCGAGTATATTACTATACTTTTTCTATTTTTCTATTAGAAAATGACAACATAAAAATACGCAATGACAAATGACTTTATCGTCAACTGTCAAACGGTCATAGGAAAAGGTAATCAACATTACGGCAGATTTAAAATAAACTGGAACAATTGATTTGTGGTTTTTTGATTGGTTGAGAAGAGTGAATTATGAGTCCATATTTCACTGTCGTGAAATGTGGCTACAATAATCAATCAAAATCAGAAAAATATAACTATATGTTACTTTCTTGTAAACCATGATTTATTTTAACTGTTTATTCACTAGGGAAATTAACTTTTACAAGCTACTAACCTGTAAAACTTTTACAAGTTATCATGTCAGTTTTACAAGTTATTGGTTACATTGTTTACATTAATGAAAATTGTATATTATTCCTGTCATACAAGTTTTTGACACAACATTAGTAACTGTAAGGATTTGATATCAATTTTAATTTTATGTACAACTAAATAACAAATAAACTATTGTACAATATATGCAAGATAAGAGCTTCAAGGAAGTGACAGGCTCACAGCTATCAACAATAAAAATGTATTATCTTGTTAATAACGTAAAACAGTATTTATTTTTACAAACTTTCGTAGAAAAACCAAATTTATTTGCAGCTTCAATTGAATGTGTTCTGAGAAAAACATTTTAAACTGATATATATGACAGTTATTTTTACATTGGGTGCATAACTATTTAAGCTGGTAATGCGGTAATAGCAAAATAACGAATTTTATTTTTGGAGAGCTGTGAAATATTCATGTTTGGTTTTTCGTATTTACGTCAAAAACAGTATAAATTTAAAATTTATGAAAAGTGTAATCATATTTGGGGATATTTTACTCGTAATTTTATACCAGAAAGTGCATTACCTGTTTCGATAATCTGCGAAATGCGCGCTGCAGTAAATAATATTAATAACATAATTTTTCATGCCAGCAAAAAACACATTGACAACGGGGCGAGCTAATTAAATTATATAATATATTTTCATTTCCATGTCAATGTTTCATTAGTAACCTGATCATTACTACTCCCTCCTCTAATTACAACATATATTTATTTTAATTTAACGCAAACATGCCAAATTAACATAATGAGCAACGTAAACAAAAACTGTTTGTTTACATTTAATCTGTTTTCACAACTGCATATCATATCCATAGGAAAAATCATCTCCAAGTAAAGGGTTTCATGTTGTTGAATATTCCTTTGCAAGATTTCATTTTTCTGTATGTAATTCCGGTAATTTCATTTATTCAACTTATTATTTGTGATGAGTTTGTTCCCTTTATTAGCTGATAATCATGGAAATTTTGGAGCGTCAATATCAGCTTTGGATTGTGCTTTGATTTCATTATGTCAAAACTCAGAGCAATTTTGTCTCATAGAAATCAAAGAGTCATAACATTGTCTGTTCTGGAGTGTGTTCTGATTTCAGAAGACCAAGAATCAGAGCAAACGTTAAAGAATACTTTGATCCTTTCTCCATTGATACCAGAATATAATCTAAAGCAACAATCTGCTCTAGAATGTTATCCAATTTCACTAGGTCAAAATTCAGAGCATCCTTATGTGCATACTTTAATTCTTAACCTAGTACAACCAGAATACATTCTGCAGTAGTAACTTACTCTAAAATTGGAGCATTCCTACGTGCTTGCTTGCTTCTTCATCTTCTGAAACCATAGCACATTCTAGAGCATCAATTCGCTCTAGATTGTAATCCAGTTTCAGTAGGTAAGTAGTTTCAGAATTGAAGCACAATTCTCGGCTCACTCAGTAAGATCACATTCTGGAGTATCCAACAAACAGATGCCCCGGGAAATGATCCAACCAGATCACCAGGTGGGGAGAAGCGGAGGCTCGAGGTCAGACAACTTCACCGGATTTCTGCCGAAGTAGGAGTTAGCGATTCTCTCGCAGGATACCTTATTACAGCAGGAGTCGCGCAATGTTATATCTGAAAGCGCTGCAACGGTGAAAACTCAAAAGTGAACGTATTCTTATTGTTATTATACCTGCACCATAATCCTTGTTTAACAAATTAAAAAGCGTGCGTAAAAGCAAGATTAAAACTCACCGTGCTTTAAAAATGCTAAGTAATAAAATCCATTGTAATGTGACAACAAATTCTAATAAATCTCCATATAAAACATCAAAATCAAAATTTCAGATCCTTTTTTTCAACATATTGTGCACCTATAATAAAAAATAGCGTGCTTTATTGGCGGGCTTATACACATGTATCATAATATAATATTAGTTTATTTAGCTTTGTTGTGTGTCATTATGAGTTGTAAAACAATGATTAGTTCGGAAGCAGGACAAAGAGCAATAGGAAGGAAGGAATTTGTGTTGGAGTGGAAGGAAAAGAGATTTAGGCATTATCAGATGTGAATGTGTGCAAGGCGCAAGGCGAGTGGAGTGCAGAGTATTTGTAGTAGCAGAGATAACAAGAGTCGGACGTATCCACGTGTCCATCTTCAGACGGACGGGGCCGCTAAAACAATTATTATCTTAACCGGGCGATGTCCTGCAGCCGTTGCTGTTGCCCGTGGCGCGCCGTTATTGTTACAGATAACGAAAATGTGCAAATAAGGCGTCCGCTTTGTTCAGCCATTCCGATTGTGGCGCTGACACTTGCAAATTACCCCTGATAAATAATTAATTATTAATTGAGTTTATATGTTGTAATTAGGGCAGAAACAGGCTTGTTGTAAATAAAACCGTATTACCGAGCATTATTCACTCATTGTTCGCTGGATGCCGGATTGTGTTATTTGTACAACCACGTACATGCTCATAAATAAATATGCATACTCACCTGGATATATTTTCAAATATAATCATTCACCGTTCGTGAAAATATTACATTTTACATTCATTTGCTAATTACTAACAGCCAATAATCAACTAAAAAATTCAAAATGTTCCAATTTTTTTGCTTCTGTGTTGCCAGAATTTATAAATAATTATATTCCGAAAAAAAGACCGTTAAACTCTCATTGGAGCACTTTTAATTGTTTGTTTTCATTCATGACCTACTAGAACCAGTAGCGTATCCAGAAATTTTGGGAAATATATCTTCAATTCTTCAATCACAGCCTTTTCTGAATCAAAATGTTTTACGTTGAATTGTTTTCAGTAGTGTCATAATATAAACTTTTATAAAAATTCTAAAAAGATATATTTAAGTTTTAAAAAATAACATTATTTCTGTTCCAATACATACTGCAGCAGTAGCGGATTCAGATTTTTTTGGGGGGAGGAGATTCCGGTCGTTCTTCAGATGAATTATTGTATAACAACACAAAATTATATGTAATGTTGTACATTCGGGCATAAATAAATATTTTTTATTGAATTTATTTTCATACAATAATAATTGTAATCGTCTAGGGTGTTATTTTTCAGATAAGTCCAGAATTGTACCGAGTGGATTTCTTTATGTATATTCAGAGAATACAGGTCATTTTTGTTTTTTGTCTATCTATGCACATAGTTGAACAAATGTAATTTTTAATAAGATTCCAAAATAAAAACATGCTACTGTATTTTTTTTATAATAGGGTAAAACTCATTAGTTTCTTAGTGAGCTTCCACGACTGTTTTTGGAACATTGGGACGATTTTTCCGAAACTCTTTCCAAAAAGTGACTTCTCCTTTGAGAGTCAATAGCAGGAAGATCAATGGCAATATTCGCAGAATTGCTGGATGTAAAACCAAACAAGTTGATGATGTGTGTTCACTGTGTTCTGCTTTGTAGAATCGTCTGCATAACTCAGTTGTCACATAATTAATAAGGGGAAAAAACATTTAATCTGTAAATAAATACTAATGTAATTTCTACTTTCTAGAGATATATTTTTTAATTTTGTAGCTATTATAATCTTTAATGTTCCGTGCATCAACATTAAATCTTTATGCTCGTCCAATAGCGAATTATTTGAAATGTAATTTATTAAATTAATTAAAATTGTAGTTAGACATATAGTTTATGTGTTTTAGAATAATATACGTATAATAACGATAATTACAAATTACGCTTGCTATAAATACCTTTGGTGCTTCTAATTATGGCGAAAGATGAATGTACCTATATTTAAAAGTGTTATTTTATCCAACATATGTTGAATTTTTTTGAAGGATGCTTTAGCCCGTAGACCCCCCCCCCCCTCTAAATCTACTATTGTACTGCAGTGTTTGTTCAGATTCTGATTTCAGCAGACCAAGAATCAGAGCATGCTGAAATAATTGCTCTGATTCAATGACGGAATAAAAAATTTCGGCGGCTCTAGCGAGTTATAATAAATCGGCCTCCATAATGATTTTCTTTTCGCTCATTTGGAGCAGTAACAATGACTAGATTTTATGGAGGGTGATTATAACCTAACTACATTAGAGCAATAATTAGATTACGAGTACTTCATAGAGCATCAGCATTCCTCTATAGTACCTAGTTAAAATTGTACAGCGAATGGTTTTTAAGAAAAAGTGATTTTGTTCTAATTCTTCCTCTGTCAGGAAAAAAACATTACAATGACTGGTTTTACTGTAGCAGTACAGTTACATTATGAAGGGTGTTTTTGATCTAATTACATTGTGGCGAAAATTACTACACTACACAATGGGCGAGTACTCCTCTCATAGGCAGTTTTTGGGTAAAATTCGGTTATATCAGTGTTTAAATAAATATTCTCTTGAATTGTTCGGGACAAGATTTGATTTACTGATTTATGATATTGTCACCATCATGATGTATGTAGTAAATATTATAAATACGCAATATTTTAAGACAAATATATATTTTTTCGTTTATTATTTTTTTGGAACTACGTGAACCAGCCCCGTCCACAACTGCTGTAATTTACTGAAAGCGAACCTAATTTTCGAGCATTAATACCTACTCCTATTCCAGTAGATAAAAAATCAGCTTGTTCATAATTGCTCCAATTTTAATACTGAAAAAAGTTTTACTCTGTTTCTGAGTTATAAAGTTATGTTATGAGGAGTTGGATGAAATTTTAAATGCAAATTTTTGCACCTCGTATTTTTGTAGTTTTAGATTTAATTTATAAATATTTTAAAATGCAATTCTCCTACGATAAATTTATATTTCCTTGACTATTTACGCCCCCACAAAGTGCAATAGTACGAAGTAAAATATCAAAGTTTTAAAATGTTGCCCCATAAACCTAAGACGATAAACTATGAATAAATTTATTGTGGGTGACTTGGTGTACGCGCTTCGAGCAACTTCGCACTTTATAAAATATTCAAACTAATAATTCCTCATAAACTTGAAACTTACAAAGGGTGGAGAAAAAATTCTCAGCAAGGAAAATATTTATACAGACATTGCCGTAAGAACAAGACATAAAATACTTTAACTATTCATGATCAGGGAAAGTTTTGACACATAAACACAAAAAGTGAGTTCAATCGGAAAATAAGTTTACTGCGAAATTGGTTTACATTTTATTATTAACCAGTGAGGATATACTTCACATACTGCTCAAATTTTACAGAATTTTGGTAACCGTCAACCATTTATTGTGCAACAAATTTCTTCGTAAGCTTGTATTTCAAAATCTAAATAAGATAAAACCTGTTCGAATATATTTTATTATATGTAGCAATTTTCAATTTGCAAGGAGGTACGAAAATGGCAGTTAGGTAAATAATAAATTTAATTTAAAATTTTAAAGTTGGAAAATAGTAAATTTGAAAATGTTTTTCAATGTAGATATTTGCTGTCAAAGTTTGTCCCAAAAATGGCTCCTCGTCTAAATAAGCGGAAAATACCCCGAAGATTTCTCGATTCATTTCGACTAAAATTTTACATAATTCTACCAGATTTCATATTTTATTTCTATTGGCTTAGTTTTTATAAAGGTAAGACTTTAGAAACCTAGTTAAAAATCGATAATTTTTTTTACTTACGACTTTTTCCGTCAATCAATGAAAATTTTTAGATACTTAGTTTATAATGGCATATATAGCAAAGTTCAAATTTGCGTGTTGATGTCTTTACCGTTTTCAAAATATTGATACTCAAATATTGACGCTCTTCCACCATTTTTAATTTTCTAAAAGTATTTTATAAAAATTGTTCTATAGTAACTTTTTAATAAAAATTGTCTGTCGATATAAAGAATTGCATAGTGTTGTTGCTGAAGTCGTATCTCTTGTCCAATTTTGGGAATGGGTGGAAGGCAGGGCATGTAACCGGTTAAAAAAAACCGGTTAATAAAAACCGGTAATCGATATTTTGAACGAAAATTGCGAACTTTAACTAAAATATTTCAGGCCGAAAATACCGGTAACCGTTAACAAAAAAAAAAAATAAACCGGTTTTAGCGATCATTAACCTTTATTTTAATATCATTTAGCAAGAAAAAAATATTTTTTTTATATCTGTGTTTTCTATTTGTATTTGAGCATGAGTCATGACAGTTTTTACAATTAACATTTTATTGGATAGTCATAAATATAGGTCTCTTTGGCCATTAAGGTTACTTAAAAAGTCCCAAATAAATACGGCCTTTGTCAACACAGGCAAGTTTAAAATTGAAAAGTGACCTGCGTTTTTCTGAAGATATTTTTGTGAATATTCATTAATTAAATTGCTTTTTTTTAATTGTTATATTTTTCTCAGATGATAATTTTTTTAAATTATTTTTAATTAATTGTTCTTTAATTTTTTTAATTAATTTGTTTTAATTAATTTTAATTATTTTTTAACCGGTTTAAACCGGTTTCCAATTTTCAAAAACCTGTTTTCGAACTAAAACCGTTATTATTATAACGTTCTCAATAAGGGTTAACCATTAACCAGTATTTTTTTCGGTTACATGCCCTGGTGGAAGGTCATTAATAAATGAATAAAAAAAATTCCAAAATATATAAAAATTTGTTTGTGCTTAAAATGTATAATTTCATAAGATTAAACAGGAATCTGATATATCTTTTCATTCTAGAAATATTGGCATTCAAAGTTTGGATAGCATTTTACATATATACTTACTTTTTCTTATGTTTGGGGACTTGTGTATCAAAAACTATAAAACATAGAGACATGTACTTTACGGTATTTCTTATACATTCTTTTATAGATGTGATTTTTTTTATGAAATATGAAAGGTAGTCAAAAAAATGAAAGTACGAAATATAAAATGTGAAACAATTTCTGTACAGGTGGTTTGTTGATATCTGTTGAACATTTGTGAATCGGAGATGTTGAGCTAATATTATGACTTGTAGGGGTTGTAGGGTGATATCTTGTTAATCGTTGGGTATTTAGAATAACAGAGGGAGGAGTGGTCATCGCGAGACCTGGAGAATTAGCCAGCGAGATATTCCAGTCCCGTTCTTGGGAGTTTGCGGAAGAATTCTTATCTGCGCGCTCTATTGTTCCTTTAATGAATTCAAATCTAGGAGGCGGTTCGGGAAAACGGCAAGCTTTGCATCAATTTGCATAATTGTATATATTGATGTTCATTAACGAATGTTGTTCGTACTGCTGGAATTAGCCTTGCTGGCTTGTTGAAACTTTAACACGAGAAGATTTAAAATTCGGACTGCGTAACTCGGTGTTTTCAATCGAAATGGATTGCGCCACGAATGAGGAACAAGAACTTTTTCAATTTGCTTTCCTTTTTATCGAGTGCTTAAATACCACAATATTTAGTGCAATCGTGCGGTTTACACGTGACCAATCACCACCTTTTTTCCCACCGTTAACCTCCCTTTAAACGCACTAAATTCAAATTAATACATGCTTATTTCGAGAAGTTAGTTCTCAACATTAGTAATCAAAATAACCAAAGAAAAGAGTAATTTTATTGAGAGTTGTATACAACTTTCACAGTTCACAAAGGGGTGTGACAAGACAAAAATTAAAATACTCAAATTAATTTCAATTCATGCATTATTTCTAGTTTACGAGAAAATAATTATTACAAATTTATGGAAGGAATGCTATAATATCAGCTTTGCCCCTACAAAATTTTTCCTTGGGGGGCATGAGCCCCGATGTCCCCATGAAGTCGGCTTTTATGCCTCAATGACCTCTGGCGTGGTTTACCACCCCAATAATTTTATTTTAAAAGCAGTGTACCACTAAAGTTATTAATAAAAATAAATTATTTATTACTGACTATTTTAAAACTATACTGAGATGAATTCGAGGGTAGCAAGCAAACAAGGTATTAAAATACATTATGCTTAGGAATAAAAAAGATTACTTAATTCAGTAAGTGCAAAAATCGTTTGTTGCAGCAAACTGAACAGTGGCAAGCAAAAGGTACACTCCTCATAAGAATCTTAGAAGTTGCTATGAAATGGTCAAGAACCACCAAGGAGCACTACGATCTAATAAAAACTAATGCATTGTTACATATGTAAGCTTTTGTTAGATATTTTATCATTACAACAAATTCAAAACAATTACTTTTGGACACAAAAAAAAATATGTGTATTTTTAAATATTCCTTGTTATATATTCTCTACAGTGAGATTGAGATAGATTAAATACAATTAAACAATTCGTATTAGTTAATAAATATATTATAGAAAACAATAATGCATGTTTAATTATGATAAAATGTGACACAATTATCTGAAAGTGACGGAACAATTATAAATAATAGTAAATTACACCCCCTTAGGGTCATTGCTGCAAGCAGTGCTTTTAGCAAGGTGATTTAATGCAAATTATTTCCATTTACAGTAATAATTATTCGATGAAAATTGTGTGGTAAATTTATGAACTTGTTAAAAATTTTGTACAATAAAAATTGATATCAATTATAAATGATTCAATATTGTTTCATTCTCACAATTGTTTGAAAAATTTTATACAGTAAATAGTCGTGATCGTTCATGGCGATATTTATTATAAAATGTGATAATAACACTTATTATTGCATTCCCTCCTGATTTAAATATTTTCTCATGAATTCAACAAAGGTTTTATTCTCACACTTTTAACGTCTGCATCTGAAGTATCAGCTCATGCAGTGAAGTGGTTTACGTGTTTCGAGCTGAGAACTGGGTGCTCAACGGTTGTAATTATCTACGATTTATGTTAAAATAATGATAGGTGTTCTAGCGGAAAGCCAAATCGATCTAATTTCGTTTTCAGTTTCGGGGATTCATATTCATGATTCATAAAAGTATGATTTGTGGGAGGAAAAGTGATAATTTCAGACACAAAATATTTGTTTCATCATAACATTTTTTTCTTCCCTACCGCATTTTAAAAAATGTACAATTATCTCAAATTTAGAAATGCGTTTGCTGAATAGGTTATTTTTAAGTAATAAGTTTCCTTAACTTTCCTTTATTACAATTTTGAGGAATTTCTATGACATTTTCACTAATATTCTGCCATCCAAATATAACACAGTATTTTGCTAAATTAAACCAATAACATTCAAATTACGCTGTTAATTTTCATTAATGTAAATTGCCGCTGTAATTTTACAACTAAATCGACATTGCTTCGATACAAAATCTGTCAAAAAAATTTAAATGGCAAGTAACTGAAAATATACGAGGTGTGTGAATAAAGTAGTAAGAATTCGAATAGAATTACAATTCAATATTATCTCCCTCAAAATAACAAAACTACACAGTGCTGTAGACGATTCTTTCTTATCCTCATGGTAGTGCTGGAACTCGGATACTGGAATCACCTTCAGCTGGTCTGTTACAACCTTTTAAACGTTTTGAAGTGTACCAAAATGAGTTACCTTGAGGCAATTTTTCAATCTTGGGAAAAGAAAAAAGTCATAAGAACTAAAATCAGAAGAATAAAGAGTCTGAGAAGCCACAGGAATATTTTTTTTTTAATCATTTTTGTGCAGATTTTTCTCATCCCAATGTATTAGATAAAATTTGTTGAACAGTGGCATGAGTTAAATTTAACTCTTCCGCAATCATTCAGTATTGTCAACCGACGATCTGAATGTACAAGATCCTAAATTCTGTCAACGTTTTCATCACTTTTTGAAGATGAAGGCCTGCCGATTACTTTATTATTTATTAGACAGTAAGTATTTTACATTTTTAATATAAATTTGTAGAAAAGAATAAAGTCATAAGAACTAAAATCAGAAGAATTAAGAGTCTGAGAAGCCACAGGAATATTTTTTTTAATTATTTTTGTGCAGATTTTTCTCATCCCAATGTATTAGATAAAATTTGTTGAACAGTGGCATGAGTTAAATTTAACTCTTCCGCAATCATTCAGTATTGTCAACCGACGATCTGAATGTACAAGATCCCAAATCTGTCTACGTTTTCATCTCTTTTTGAAGATGAAGGCCTGCCGATCCATGTTTCATTCTTAATCAACTCTTTTCCTTTTGAAAATGCCTAAAACCACCAAAAAACCTGGCTCCTTGAAGTAACACTGTCTCCGTAGGTCTGCTTAAGTTTTGTAAATGTTTCCATTGCACTGTGCCCAAGTCTGAAGCAAAACTTGGAACAACAAATGACTCTAGCGAGTTCAAAGTCGTACTAAAAGCATAACAAGTTCACCTGTCTTCTTTTTAAATCCATCGAGGAATTGTCATGCCGAATACTATTCTTCTATAGAACTTTACATGTATTTGGGCTATTAACTTATCCAAAATAATATTAAATATAAGATCTTCTGCAGATAAATATGAATTACTACTAAAAGCAAATAATGCTTGAAAATAGGTGGGTATTAAAAGGTATTAATGACCAGTTGTTTATTTGTAATATACTTTGTGTTTTATAGGAGTATCGTGTTACTTTGTTAAATTAATAATCATAAGGGATTTTTCACTGAAATATTAACGTTTTGTAATTTTATACAAAAAAAAAAAAAATTTCATACAACCATTAAAAAACTACGATTTTTTAAACTTTTGATTATGGTTGCTTCGCTCATGCTCATGTTAAAAAACTATCTTTCTGCTTTTCATACGTAAATAACTATTATTTTTCTATTCTAGTTTATCTAATCACCGAGGATTGTCATCGTCGAATGTATAAATCACATATGAATAGTGCTTAAAACGATAATATCAATTCGTTTTTAATTATCCCTTTTGGGATTGAAACGAACATGAAATGGAATTCCTTCCCTTTTATAGGGATCAATACGCTGTTGATTATACTGTGCTAAATCGAAGAGAGAATACATTATAGGTAATTACAGGTATGGTTTAATAACTGTCAGAAGAGAGCGAACTACTTATAATTCATTGGCTCAACACCTTCGCCTGCTCGGCCCAAGGGCCCAAAGGATAGAACTGAGGAAGTGATTAATAAAACGCTTATTTTTCCACCGGTCCCTCGATAAATAATCACTAAATTGCTGGAATTCAATTTACCCGACTTCTAGTTTATTATTTCAATTATTAAAGTGATTTTTATTTGTTAAACTTCTAGTTTTTTTTTATTTTACTGATGGAATTTTTTCATGGTTATCAAGTAATACACACTTAAGCTGGACGTCTAGTTAAACGATAGAGTTTGAGGTTACTATTTTAACGAAAAAACTAATATATTTACAAACTAGGAATTAACAATGAACCATAATACAAAATAAATGCAACACAAAATACTAAATAATGTAATTTTACAACGTAAACAAAAACTAAAAATAATCATACGAGTATGTCAATTGTAACTTTATATTTTTACATTATCTATAAATGGTGGTTCTTATATTTTTTTGCGCTGTCATATCCACTTAGTAATGTTTTCTAGTAATTTTTCATTATTGCTTAATTAACTTAACATATAAAGTGCATAAATTAAATAATAAGTCTGTTTTTTTTAATGTTCGAATATAATTAAACTTCAATATTATCTCCCTCAAAATGACTTCCTTGGGAAACCACACAGTGCTGGAGACGGTTCTTCCTACCCTCATGGCAGTGCTGGAACTTGGATACTGGAGTCATCTTCACCTGATCGATTACAGCGGTTTAAATGTATTGGAGTATCACAAAATGAGTTCCCGTAAGGTAATTTTACAATCTCGATGAGAAAAAAGTCGAAAGAACTCAAGTCAGACGAATAAGAAGGCTGAGGAGCCACAGAAATGTTTTACTAGCAAAAATCTCTTTCTTTTTTTAAATAGTTTTTGCGCAGATTTTTCTCATTCTCAGTCAATTAGTCAAAATCTGATGAACGATGGTGTGAGACAATTTTAATTCTTCCTCCAGTACTGTCAACCAACGATCCGATTGCACAAGATCCCAGATTCCGTCGACATTTTCATCAGTTCTTGAAGATGAAGGTCTTCCCTTGCGTGTTTCATCTTCATTCAACTCTTTTCCTACTGCAAATGCCTAAAACCACCGAAAAATCTGGCCCCTTGAAAAAACTCCGTAGATCTGCTTAAGTTTTGTAAAAGTTTCCATTGTACTGTGCCAAGTCTGGAGCGAAACCTGATACCATACCGTTGTTTAAAAGTCGCTACGGACAACCAAATAACTCTAACCTCTAACGAGTTCAAAATCATACTGAAGGCATATAACATGTTAACCTGCCACCTCTCTAAGTCCCGCGGCACAAGTATTACCATGTTGAATGCTACATTGCCAGTTTTATTACTTAATTTACCCACCTCGTATGCCCTACTTTAATTTGGGTTTGATTTTTCCATCGACCCTTCGATAAATAAATACCAAAATGCGGGAATCAATTTGTAGGATTTCTAATTTATTCGTTTAATTATTAACCCAATTATTATGAGTTAAACTTTTAGTTATGATTTATTTTATTGATGTACGTTTGAGGAAAATAATTTCGGCGAAGTTCTCTATGAAGTTCGGGTGAATATCCTTATTGAATTTCAATATTCAAAACCACAAGTTGGGTTGGTAAATAATTAGGAAGTAATTGAATTTTTATTGCTGCTTTATCTGGAAGGAATTTCCATAAAACTCATAAGAATTCCTCACGATTGCATAGATCAAAGCGGGCTGAATTCATTGTAGTCCACTGACATAAATAATGCATAATGAAATATTAAAGGGATATAATGTATAAGAAATAAATTCGAGTCAGCTGAAAGGCCTAGCATATGAAACGCACACGGAATAAAAAGCCCCAGGAAAAGATTTATTTGACTGACATTCGGGGTGTGACAAAGCGCAGATGGTCGAAGACTAATGTATGTGATTGAAAGTAAGAGGAAGCGTGGTCATTTACTACTCACAAAATACACAGATTGGAATAGCCATTTCGTGCTCATAACCTTTCATTTTAATATGATATTTTTAATTGCCAGAGAAAATTAAAAGTTCTTTGTATGTCGCCGTTGGAAAAAATATTATAGGTGATTTCGTACTGCTTAATACTTGGAAGTCATCTATAAAATATTTGGAAAGGGGGGAGGGGGCAATAGGGTCACAAGTATGTGAGAAAAAATTGTACGATGAATAGTATTGCCGTCTGGATAAGACAACCAAGTCTAAGTCTAGATTAAAAAGTCGTGTTATATTGTTTTCAAGACTTTAGATTTGCGCTTTAGACTAGAACAGACCGTTTTCTTTTTATTTCACACTTACTGTAACACATTTATGTGTACCAATGACCAATTTATAATAAGAATTTTTTTTTCACCTTTCTATAGTATTTTGTTTTTGTTAACATAAATTTTGAAAGGATATTCTTATATTTGAATAGATCTTAAACTCTTAATATATTTGTTTATCAAAGTTGCAGTGTTTTCTTTAATATAACAATTTTCTTGAATAGGTCCATAAAACATTTTTTTATTCCTCTTACTAAAACTTCTTTGAAAGTTCTGACGATTAATAAAAATCCGATGTAAAAATTCCTTGTAATGAACAAGATATGAATTTTTAAAACTTTAGGATTAGTTTGTGACGTCACGTTCAGTGACAGTAAAACAGTGTTGTTTCATGAGAGCAATATTTTTAATATTAAATTATTATTTTACATAATATGTATTATTTCATAAAAATTTAACTTAATACAAAAGAAAATTATATTCTTTTCTCTTTTGTCATTTAAGTGAAATGTGACAAGAAACAGTTAACATTTCTATATTTTTTTTCGTAATGGGCACCTTAGAACTATACGCCGGAAAAGCAGCTTTCATATTTCGAACCAATAGAATTATATTAGGAACATGTGACGTAATCTAATTTTAAAATTATTATTACTCTTTACTGAAAAATATTTGTTAATAAAAAATTACTTTATTATTTATTAGACAGTAAGTATTTTACATTTTTAATATAAATTTGTAGAATTTCAACTATGTTTTATGAGCGCATTATAAAATATTGCTAGAATAGAAGCTTTGAAATAAGAAAATAACTAGAACAATAATCTAATGTATTTATCATTACATTTATTGATTTAGTGAATAGATATGTAAGTAGGTATATATAAATCTTCTTGATCTTAATTGGTCCATGATAGGAATACATCCAATTTTTATTGAAATTTTGTATTTACCGAATAAAGTTTGGCATTACAAAATTAATGTTTCCTACAATTTAATAGTTAATCTCGAGCAGTGTTTCTCACATAATTTTTACCTCTCGCCACTCAGTAAGAGAGGAATAGGAATCATGCTAAAAATCGAATAGCGAGTTTTCAATGTTAAAGCACGTTTTGAAGTCCCTAGAACACGATTTTAATATTTCTACGATTATGTTTGTCCGTTGTGTTGATGGATGTTATCGTAACAATTACTCAAATACCAGTGAATAAAAAAAGTTGAAATTTTGGATATTAAATTATGACACCCCATATTAGATTTGATTTTGGTGTTAATCATGCAATCGGAAGTGATGTTTTCATGAAGATCTTAAGTATTTTTCTGAAATATCGTAATTATATATGAATATATGAATATTTTGTAAATAATAATTTAATAAAAAGTCATTTGCTAATATTTTATAATTCAAATTTGTTTCTACTTAGCCCCATTTAACTAGTACAAGTAATGAATTTTTCGTTAAATTTGTTACAATTTCGGTTTATCTGATTACCTATGGAATATTATTATAATTGACAGTGAAAATATTCTAACAATAAATCTTGTCTTGACTTAAAAATTCAAGACCAACCTAGTCTTGATAATCTAGACAAGACAAGATAAGACTCGAGAAAGTCTAGAGCTAGACGGCTTACGTTCGCCAATTTTTTTCTTCTCAATTTGTATATTTGCTTAAATTTGCCTTTTGGCGCTTTTCAAATGCGTTGTAAGTGTTAAGAATTAATCATAAACAAAAGAAAAGGGGGTCAAACTGTAAAAGGTGATAGATTATTTAATTCTCTGCGGGATTTGAACATAGGTTTCCAGAATCGACCGTATATATTAAAAGAATAGATGTATGTAGGTGAAATATTTAGTGCAAATAACCAGACCAATTTCATTGGGCAATTCAGATGGTTATTTAATGTAATAATGCTTAACGGTCGCTATGATGGTTTTTGAGAAAATCAATAACGCATAAGTGGATAATTATTATAATACAGCTATTAAATAAAATAGTGTATTCAGGCGTTGGTGTATAATCACAGTTATGTTTCCATACAGCACGCTCACCTCTAAACTTTCATAATAATCTTAACACATATGGTTATAGCAGTTATTACCTGCTGTACAACTTCTTCCCAACAGTTTTCTCTTATCTGCCGAGATGATGTTCTACTCGTTTTCTTTTATTATTATTGGAAACTTTGCGAAATTTACTGCCAACGCAAATAAATAAGATTAAGATAGGGAAATAATAACCGCAGGTATATACCTTTACAAAAACTTCAAAGCATTCTTAAATGATTTAATAAAATAAAAATCGTCTTGTGTGAAAAAGTAAAGAACTGAATTCAGAGGACGATTTTCCAAAGTAGTGAGTTTGTAATTAATATAAGGGTGACACTGTGATATAAAGATTGTCTGTTGAAAGTGTAGATCCCTCGGTCAGCAGTGGTTCGGTCCAGACCGAGAAAAAATCTCTACGGCCCCAACGGATTCCACGGAGAACTTTGCCGTTCCACTGTCTTCGGTTCCGAAATGTAATTGATTACCTTTCACAATCTGCCGACAGAGCCTTACTAGGGGGACGAGGACGAAATATTCCGGAGTCAAGATTTCATCAAAGTAAAAACTAATAAGAATAATTAAATGACTATCAATAATGTGTATAATGGTGTACTTCCCACATCAAGTATCTGGAAGATATTTTCTGGTAGATTACTTCTTTGGTATAAATAATTATTATTTATATATACTATTAAGCTAACTAGCAGACTCAACAATGAGTAATATGCTGTTAGTGATATATTTATTGTGTCAAATGGTTCAGAATCCACTGTGAATTGACAGACGACCTAAAAACATATTCTTTAAAATTTAATTTAATACCAAAAAATATTAAAAGAAAACAGTTTAAATTATAAATAAAGGTACTTATTTTTTAGTGGTGGGGAGAATATTACCTACCAAATAATTTCAAATAGTGATTTAATTTTTTAAAACAGATTGTACTAATATAATAGATATTTTTGTATTAAGTGCGCGAAGTTTGTGTTTTTAGTGTTTGAGAATTTCATGACAAAAATCAATCAATCCCACTAAAAACACTTCGCGCACAAAATACTAACAGCATTTTTTTCACGACTAATATATTTATTGAAATAGATATATGTAAAATTCAAAATTATCTTTTGGTAACTAAGGAACAGTGACAGTTCTTACGTTTCTGACAATATGCTGTTGATAAATAATGTACCCAGTTTGCGAAGTTGTGTACCCAATACACGAAATACACGTTACTATGCTTACTTAATTCAATGAAAAAATGCCATAATTCACACAATATCAATGCATAAATATCAACTTTTTTCGATAGTTGACGAAAAAAAAAAAATTAATAAATTAAGTCCATTTCCTGTTTATACGCATGTTGTGTCGAATAGTTCAGAACCCATAGAGAGACCGATTGAAAACATATTCTTCGACATTTAATTTAGCATCAAAAGATATTTAAGAAAATAAGTTTAAAGTACAAATAAAGGTATACATTTTTTAGTGGCGGAAGGAATATTACCCGCCAAATATTTTCAACGTTTTAATTCCAAAATGTAATATAATAATAATTCTGTAATATTTCATCGTTTCTTAATGGATAAAGTCCATTTCTTGTTTCTTGAGTGCTAGTGCGGTGCTGCCCCTGGCCAGATGGGAACATTTAGAAATACTCGGCGCCGATACTTGGTCAGGGATTGAATGACGATGTTTGTTGTTGTGTTGTTTGTTTGTTGGCAACTCTTCTGCTCGGGATATTTCCACAACACGTTATGGGACTCGTTAAGGTACACAGTCCCTACAGCTACAGGCCGCCCTGATGGGGAAACTTGCTACAACTATCGTTACAAAGAATCACGCACAAACACTGCCACATCCCTTTTGGTTTTAATATTTTAAAAATGGATTTTTTTCTTCATTTCTTCCATTGATAATAGCTATTTATGTAATAAGTAAGGAAACAAAGGTGATTATTTAATGGATGTGAAAATTACGAAACGAGGCGTAGGCGAGTATTGTAAGGGCAAAAGTTAACCACCAGTTTTCTTTCAAGATTTATGAATGAGAAATATAAATTACAGTGAATCTAATAAATATAATAACTGTGTTAATAATATTTTTAATTTAAATAATATTTCTACGTTCCATTTTGATTTCGCGTGAAATAAAGGAATGAGTAATCTGACAGAAAGAAAGGGTCTCTTATTAAACGGAAGTAGAAATAGTATATTGTACAAGTACAAAAAGTTGCCTATTTCCAACGAGGTGTGAACATTTCGGCACGAGACGAAGTCAAGTGCTGGAATCACACAAGTTGGGAAATAGGCGATTCTGCACGAGTGGCACACTATATATTTTTGTAAAACCATACTTTTATACGTTACATTAAATGATTTATCACACTTTAACCAACGATTATGGGAAATACGTAACTTTAAAAACTTTATAAAAAAAAGTTTCACTTTCGTGGTCGTAGAAAAATATTTTTTACGACCACTATGGAAAGTGAGACTTTCTCACACTTTTTAAAGCTTCAATGTTGCGTATTTCTCACAATCTTGGGGTAAACTGTGAGGAATTATTTCTCACGGTATTTGCCAACGCAGCGCATGTGCAGTGTGGGAAAAATAATTTCTCACAGTAATTGCTAACACTGCGCTTGCGTGAAGCTACTCGCCATATTGTTTTTTTTTATATCAAATAACTTTCGTGCGTATATTTTTGTTCTGTAACGTTTAGCAGTGTGGTCGTAGAAAAATATAGTGTGCCACTCTAGCAGAATCATCTATTTCCCATCTTGTGTGGTTTCTAGTTGCACAATATACTATTTAGAAAATAACCAAACAGAACCATCCTCTTACTCCCAAAACAATCCTAAATCATACGCTAACAGAACCAAAAATCCAGCACAAAATAACAGAACCCTAAATACCGACAATACTGATAAAAACAACGCGCAAACTATAATTCCCTCCTTGCTACAATCAATTATGAACCTTATTCTCCCTTATATAGAACAACTAAAATCCTTTTTTACCACACTGCTATCTAACATCCTTCTCAATGGCAGCAAATAATAAACGCTTCATCAATCAGATCACAATACTAAATTATAATGCTAATGGAATAAAAAGACAAAAATATGAGTTCACAGAATTTCTCTCAAGAAACAACATAGATATAGCATGCATAAGCGAAACGCATCTGCAACCAAACGAGCCCTTCGTAATCAGGGAATACGTAATATTCAGGTATGACAGAGAATCAGAAGAAGCTTCTGGCGGAGCAGCTATAATCATTAAAAGAAAAATAAAATATCACGCCACTATATTACCACCATTAGAATCAATAGAAGCCGTAGCAGCAACTATATATACAAGCAATAACAACAAAACAACAATCATAGCCGCTTACAAACAACCGAAAAAAACTCTCAAAGAATCAGACCTACTAAAAATATTTTCCAATAATAACCCAACACTCATAATAGGAGATCCAAATTGTAAAAATACTGTACGGGGATGCAGAGCCAATAACCCAAATGGAATAAAGTTACATGAATATTCATCACGAATTGGATGTTTCATCCAAGCCCCGTCAGAGATAACCTACGTACCCTATCGCGAAGATCATGAACCAGACATCCTAGACATTATTATATCAAAAAATCATTCAAAAACCCTTACTCAACTAGACTCAGATCACTTACCGGTACTTATAACAACTACAGAAACAGCAGAACAATTTAAACCAACTCCAAGATTGACAAAAGGTAAAGTAGATTTTGAGAAATTTAAAAAAGAGCTAGACAATAAACTGGGAAATCAAAGAACTATGGAAAAAACAGAACATATAGACGCAGAAATAAACAATTTTACGAAGTCGATAGCACACGCAGCACACAACGCTACAATCAAGCTGAAAAACACAACGAAACAAGAAAATGACACACCCAATTACATATTGCAATTAATAAAACAAAAATCAAAAGAAAGACGCTTATGGCAAACTACACGCGACCCTTACCACAAATATAAATTAAATCAATTAACTCGAAAAGTTAAATGGGAAATAGACAATCACAGAATAAATTCATACAAAACATATGTAGAAGAATTAGAAACAGGAAGTCCACACATGTGGCTCGCAACGAAAAGAATCCTAAAGAAATCAGAACCTGTACATACAATCAAAATAGAAGATACAAACTATGTAACAGACGAAGAGAAATGCACTATCTTCTCCTCACACTTAGAAAAAGTATTTCAGCCAAACATAAATAACGAAAACATAAACAATACCAGAGAAATTCAACAACATATAGCAAGTACACAATTCACAAACACACCTATTTACGAACAAACAACAACGGATGAAATATACTCACACATAAAAAACTTGCCCAATAAAAAAGCACCAGGCCACGATCTGATATCAAACATAATACTAAAACACATAACAGAAAAGGCGCTGAAACACTTAACAAACATATTCAATGCATGTTTAAAAACGGGATATTTTCCAAACACTTGGAAACATGCTCAAATAGTACTGTCCCCTAAACCAAATAAGGACCATTCAACGCCATCAGGATATAGACCTATCAGCCTACTAACAACTATGTCAAAAATCTTAGAAAGAATCATACAAAGTCGACTCAACGAATTTACCGACCAAAACAGTATAATACCAAAATTTCAATTCGGATTTCAAAAACACCATTCAACTATTCATGAACTGACACGAATAACAGAAACAATCACTAAAGGATTTGAAAATAGAAAATACACAGCGATCGCCTTCTTAGACATAGCCCAAGCATTTGATAAGGTCTGGATAGATGGTCTAAAATATAAACTTCTGCAATGCGACATACCCGAATATCTAACAAAAATCATATTCTCGTTCCTAGAAAATAGAACATTTGCAGTACGAATTAATTCAACATTATCAGACACAAAAACGATAAAATCGGGTGTCCCGCAAGGCTCCGTACTTGGCCCCACACTATTTAATATATATAATTCTGACATACCCAACATCGAAAACGGAGAAATCGCAATGTACGCAGATGATACTGCCATAATTAGTCAAAGTAATGACATAAACACAGCAATAAAAAATCTACAGAGCTCCATAGACACATTAACTGAATGGTACCAAAAATGGTGTATAACAATTAACGCCGATAAATGTGAATCAAAAATATTCACTCTCCGCAGAGAAAAACCTACCACAAACATAAAAATATGTGAAAAAGAAATAGCCTGGAATCCCAATAACAGCGCTGTAAAATACTTAGGAGTTTACTTAGATAAAGGACTCACCTGGAGACATCACATAACAACAAAACTCAAACAATGTTACCAAAGATTAGGAATGCTGTACCCAATAATAAACAAAAAATCTCCGTTAAAAATCGAGTGCGGTTTATTAATCTATAAATCCATATTAAGACCAATAATCACATACGGTTGCAACTTATGGTATACCGCAAGTAAAACTTTAACATCAAAAATACAAGTCATGCAAAATAAAATACTACGAATCATAAGTAAATCACCATGGTTTGTACGAAACAATCAAATTCATTCTGAACTCGGTATCATGCCTATCACAGAACTTATTAAAAAACTAACAAAAAAATATCTAACCAAAATTCACTTCTGTCCAGGAGCAGAATACTATAAACTAGGCCAAAAATCTACAACAACAAGATTAAAAAAGCGACTACCTCAAGATGTCCTAACTAGCGAAGAAGAATGATGAGTGAACAAAAATGAAGAAAATACTAATAAACTCAAACATGCAAATAAAATATAATATAATGTAAATGTTAAAAAAAATACCATAAGAACAGTACCATGTATAGTACTTAGTGTATTGAACTGGTAAAATATAAATGTTAAAAAAAAACAATATACTATTTCATGCTACTCGCTTCAGTAACAAAAAATGTAATTGCGTTTGATGAAATGTGGTTTACTCGTCTCCTATGACTTTGATTTTTATGTTTAAATAAATTTTATTAAATTTAACGATCAATATTTCATCGGTGATGGAAAAATTTTGAGCGGCGGTTTTCAATTTAAAGCTAGAGAAATAAAAGCTTGCAATCTTAGTATTTTAATTAAATTCCTCTACGAAATAGAAAGATTGCAAAAACCGGCGTTATGTGGTATAAAAATATAAGTCGAGCAATAACATTTGCTGCGTTCTATCAAAGAGGTTATTCCCTGCCAAGCCCCGCTTTTAAACAGATAATAAGCTTGTGGCGAAATTATGAAAATCCTGTTAAAAATAATTGAGTATCTAATTTAATGTCCGGATATTATAAATTGGAAGTTTTTGCGCTGTTTACAGAATATGGAATTTGCGGATCAGAACTAATAGATTTTAAATTACAGTACACTGACGCTTAAGAGGCTAAGGAAAGCGGAAATTCCATCACAACTTTACTTATTTCGCTATACATTTACTCCTTTAATTTCTTCTCCAGATACTTGGAACTTTCTCTAATAAATAAGCACGCTAATACTTGCTACATTTAGAACAATTAATTCCAAAAATATTTTTTTATTACAATATTGAACATTAAAAAAGAGTAATATATAAACCAGAAGTTTCTATTATTTATTTACATATCGGGTTCTTGGTTTACTATAGTTAGTATTGCCGTCTAGACAAGACAAGACTTTGCAAAATTTTTTCTTCTAAATCTATGTCTACACTAAAAGTCTATCCTAAATATCAAGAATCTAGAATGTTTTACGACTCTACAAGATAATGGCCCGTATTACGAGCTCACTTTTATAATAAAATCGCGATTTTAACGCCCACTTTTACATCATAATCTTATGTAAAATTAAAAGTTAAAATCACGATATTATTATAAAAGTGAGCTAGTTCGCTTTTATAATAAAATCGCGATTTTAACGTTCGTTTTTACAAAAGATTTTGTTGTAAAAGTGAGCGTTAAAATCGCGATTTTATATAAAAGTGAACTCGTAATACGGGCCAATGGGTTCTTCCCACAATTTTTTTAATTTAATTTTTCCAAAATAGAAATTTGTGTATGAATATTTTTCATATTTTCATTTACTTTTTAAAACAAATAAGCGAGACATAAATTCCCTACAAAATCAAATTAGCTCGTGATGTTCTACTGTCTTTGACGTTTCAATAGCGCCGAAATGGACATCTGTAGTATCACAAAACAAGAAAATGAGAACTATTCTATTCAAATATACAATAAACACGAAGAATAAAATTGTAAGTATAATTATATGTAAACATAACCCTGTTGACACCGAAAACAAAATGTTTTTGTGCATTTACAAACGAAACATCAATTTCTCTGCGCCAAGTTGTAAGTTCGTCTATCTCATACTGTACGTCCATTTCTAAAAAGGCACTGATACGTCATAGCTAAATAGCGGTAAAACTTTATAATTTATTGTATGTAAACTATATACTTTTCAAATGAAGTTATATTTTTCTTAACATTGTTTTGTAGCAAATTATTAAAAACATATACAAAATAAGTTGAATTTGAATATGCGCGAAGAGCCCATTCTTCGGTAGCGTTCTTTTTCTCTTTTACAATAACTGTTTCAAATCGGAGGGAACAAGCTTCGCATGATATATTTATATTTCAAAAATTTTAAATTTGTTTATTAATCTAGAGTCTTCAAAATTGTCTAGAGTGTTGTCGTCTTGATCTAGAATAAGAAAATCACATCCTGTCTTTGAATTTCAAGGCAAGATCTTTACCAATATTCTCTTGATAATCTAGAGAAGACAAGACAAGAGTCTTGATCTAGACGGCAACACTATCTATAGCAAAATCTCCAAGCCATTCATGCCAGATACAGAGCCCATCTGATAAATTTTTTGTCTTAAAAGTACATTAGAGTAATGTCTCACATAGGGAATGTTAATTTTATTATTTATAGACAGTGTAAGTACCCATTGAACAACCCAAGATTTACTTGGAAAATTACCAAAAATATTTGTAATGTTATATACACAATTAGTTAATTACTACTTCGGTAGATTTAAACTAATTATTTATGTACATACTTTATAAACATGTGCATAACACTTAACGTAAGCTGAAAATGTGGCTGTACACAGTCTTAAGTAGTTAAGTGGCCCATTTAGCCTCTGCTCTGAAGATAGATGGAGCACCTATACTGAGAAGAGATGGGTCAGAGATTTTTTATTGTTAAAAAAAATTAATTCAAAAGGTAAACAGTAGATGCTATTCCATGAGTTCTGAAGAACTGTTATTAATCAGAGGGGGGTGATAATGAAGAAGAAGCTGAAGTTTATGATGCGGTATGCAAGGAAAATTATTTAAAAAAATGATAAAGAAAGATGATTGGATAAAATGGAAAATTTGTTGTCGCTTTTTGCAAGAAGAGTGTACCACGTATGAAAAATGACAACATTTTGTTAAGCAGTAAAAATGACACTTTGTGTGGTGAGCGTGGAAGTGAAGTGAAGTGAGTCGGACAATCGTATGCGAGGCACACAAAGAAATTTTTATTCTGAATAACACCCTCTATTGTTTCTTCAAATGTAGATATTTTAATTTGTAGGTTATCAATTTATATCTGTCAGTTTTACAGTGATATTTAGGGCGATATTGTAGTTTTCCATTGTACAAGTTATTCTTATTCGCTGATTCTGCTTAGTTCCTATGAATACTTATTTATTTTACTTTTACTCCGACGGCGTAATTACTAAGTTTTTCTATAAAAAAGCCAAAGTTTTCTTTCTAAGCTCAAACTGTAGCTAAATAACACAATAAATAATTGTCTTGCGTGAAGTACGCTGTGCAACAGCGATACGAGTTATTATTACTTATCTGTCAAAATGTGATGACATATTTGGTTATAATAATCATATAATTTTCATGTTATAGTTGTGGATAAGAATAGTATTGGCTATTACTGATAGCACATATTACATGCTCATTGAATAATATAATATTTCTCTATTCTTATAGGTAAGCCTAGATTACACGTTGTTATAAGATTTTTTTCAATATTATTCAATATTACCTATAGAGCAATGATTACTTTTTCCAAAAAGTGGCCTATCTCACTTCTTGTTATTCTATAGTACAAAAAATAAAGATTTTCATCCTAGCTGCACAACTATTTTGGTGTATAGAAATGATAAACTGTGCGTGAGTTAGACCAACATTCCATGAAGACTAATGCAGAATAAGGGTAGATATGAAGCCGGTGTAATTGAATTGAAATTCGGTGTGGAGAAATGGCAGCGTACTTCTCGAGTCGCACGCGTGTAGCTAATAAAATCTCCATGTTTGAAAAGTAAATACAAGCGACTGGGATTATCCGGCGCTGTAAATGGCTTTTTGGTAAATTGCAATTAATATTGCATGATGTACACACAGCTACTTAAGTACTTAGTAATTACGCGCGGTGCGGACCAAGTCACGCGCCTCTAAATCTTTTCTATGAAACTAACTCGACGTTAATGATCTCGGGTTATTAAATTGCGCAGGTTGCGGTTGCCAAGACGCGCTAACTGCGACACAGGGAAAGATTATCGCTTTGTTTCTACCACTTACAAATGACAACAGAATATATTATCTGCAACACACCCCACTACATCTCCTTTTTCTACTCCTCCTTCTCTTGTCTTTTACCTCCCAACACCTAGGTAAGAGAGGTATAAACATCGTACTAAAAATCCTATTTCAAAATCTATTATTTTTTCGGGTAATTTTTTACGTGACATACTTTACTATTCATGTTAAAATTCCCTAGACATTTTCATATACATACGTCAATTTGTAATGTTTTTAAACAACAAGTTTACAATAACAATATAATGATACACCATAAAATATCAATAATAAAAAATCTGCACGATTAACACCAAAATCTAATGAGATCTAATCTAGGGTATCAGAACGTTATATCCAAAATTTCATTTTATTCTACTAATTAGTATATGAGTAATCGTTACAACATCCATCCTTCCATCCACATACACGGAAAGACATCATCGTAAAAATATTAAAATCGTATTCTTTATAGGTACTTCAAAACGTGCTTATCTATTGAAAACCCACTATCCGATTTTTAGCATGATTCCAACATTTCTCTTACTGAGTGGCAAGAGGGTAAATAAATATTTAAAAAACAGCTTTCTTGTGATCCTTTCGCGAATTAAGGCGTATTCCGTTAAAATTAAATAGTGTTCTCTCTCTGCTCGCCGGCAATAAAGTCTACGGACTTTTTACATATTTTCATAAAATATCAGCAAAATCGAAGATCAGATCATTTTAGGGTGTAGTTACAAACTCCTATTTGAAAAGTCAAAATTGTAACCACAATTGTATTAGGCGCTCTTCAAATAAGGAGTGTAACTATTTTCATTAAATTTCGGAAATAGGTTTAAAAGTCTCATAAGTTAAACTTCGCCATTGTAGATCCGAAATCTGAATCTATGAATATAAGGACAGTATTAACGAAATTCTGCCAAGGGGATTCCGTGAGATTGTAATAGGATTGGTTTCCCAGTTAAGATAAGTCAGAGACTTCGACAGGTGCATCTTAGGAAGGACTTTTGTCCAACTTTGAGAACGGCTTGAGATAGTGGAATGAAATTTGGACAAGATATTAAACTATAGCATTTGGCATTGTTAGTAAACTAATGATTTTATTAATCAGGAGTATTTACCCAAACGTTGAAGTAAAGTCAAGGTAGTGTAACTCTTCAACCGTTTGAAATATCGGATTGATGTTTGGTTTGCAGCCCCTTTATGCTTTGAGAAATAATTTAATAGTTAATTAATTAGCAGTATTAAAACAACGAGACCCAAATATAATTTTTGATTTTTTTTAAATATGGGGCTAAATTTTGGTATGAACGCTACAGATATCTTAATTAATTGAATATGAGTGCACAATAATTAATACCAATGGAATAACAAATTTGGGACACAAAAAAAGCTTTTTAATACTTTCAAATAGGTATAGGTACATATATGGAGGTAACATAGTTTATATGATACCTATACCAATAGTTCCAAGTTCAAATTTTGTTTAACACATTTTTAATCAATTTCATATGATTGGTATCTTCGTACACTGCGTATTTCGTTTTTAATTCGTTAAAAATCGCAGTGCGTTTGACCGGTTGCAATTTAATAATTATTTCACCGGCAAAAAATTCGAACACGGAATAACAAATGAGGTAAGTACTGGCAGTACATGCGGTTTGTGTAATGTGCAGATTTGTTCAGAATCAGGCATCATCAATAAACGTGTTGGCGAGCACGAAAAACATTAGCGTTGGTCAACCGCAACCACCGACCTTGCACGGCCCGTACTCTGGACACGACACACGGAATTATACACGGAATTATTGCGTAACCTTCATTCCCTTACAACTGTAATAGTATATTGTAAATCAGAGAAGTGAAATTCTTAAGGTGCGTATTCAGAGGACGAAGCCCGAGCCGCCTGACGTTTACAAAGTAGTGAGGGAAAAATAGTTCTCTTGAGATGTAAATACTGTTTTTTTTTCACGGTGCTAGGCTAGACGAATTTTTTTATATACACACACACTGTTTTTTGCTGTCAACCTAACAACATGACAACAGTTGTTACATTGTACAATAAATTTCATACAATATCCCTCTGCTTTCTGTTTTTATTATAAGGCAAAAGGATGTTTGGGCAATTGTATTATTTTATTATAAATATAGTTTTTGAATACACGCTTTAGAAACAGGAGTTTTTTTCTGAAATTTCTTGCACACTAATCTGGGAGAGACGTGGGAAGTTGAGACTCCCGATGTTCTTTAGATGACGCGAATCAACAGATTTTATTGTTCAAAAGTACAAAAAGTATTATGTGGAAAAGTATAAAAAGTATTCACCTAGCAACGAAACTAAACTTTTATTCTAGGTTGAAAAGGTTAACCTTTCGTTTCGTCAGTTTTTCACATATTCAAACAAAATGTAATTTGAAAAATTGCAATAGATCTATGGCTAAGTAGTATGAATACTACACTATCGAAATGCAAACTGTAATAATATACCGGAATCAACAATTTTTTTCTTATATTTCGTAAAAATTATTACTGGCTTTTTTTTAAATAATAAAATTATTACTTTTCACAATGTGCGATTACCCATCCTTGAGCTGTCATTACAGGACTTGGCTTGACTCATCAAATGTGTATATGCACCAGAAATGTATATGTATTTATATATATCAGGCGCCTCCACCATATTTAACTTTTTTTTAATTATATTAATAATTTGAATAAAAATTTGTGTACTATAGAAAACCATATTAGCTTGTGGTTAATTTTTTAGTTGTCAGTGTCTTTATATCAAATGTAATAAGTTTATAAGTCTTCGTAGGTCTTTAGGCTTATATGAATATTTTTGTCAAGATTGTTTAAAAAAGTATTTTTCGGCATTAAATATTCTTGCAATACATTTTTTTATTTATTGATGCCCATCTTCTAAATTTATACAGTGCAGAACATGTATCAGTCGTCACTTCTTACGCACTTTAGTTGGCGTGGAGAGTATACCACAGAGGCCATTAAATAAAGTGAAACAAATAAATTAAATACTGAACACGTATCATTGCTATTAATTCTAATTTAATAACTCGTGTGCTATAACATTGAACTTTGTTAAGAATGGTTTTTATATGTTTCCCTCAAAATATCACTGGCATTCCTCGATCCAAATTAATGAACTCAATGCGCCGATCAGTACCAGTATTACAGTCACTAATTACACACATATCGGAACGAGCGATTCCGCAACAATGCGTTTTGTATCACACATAATAAGATTAGCGTCACGTGGGGTGCCATCCATTACAGAATGACGCTCCCGCGCCGTCCCGACGCCTGTACGCGACGCGCCAAGGTGCTGTAATGATGTACGTGTTCCTCGGGGAATCTACCTCCCTAAGGAGGCGCGTAAGTAGCTCGGAAAATACCGCAAAATTCAAAAATAAAAAAACAAATTTTGTATATGTTTAACCGAGGTTGCTCTGATATTCGTATGTCTTGTCTGCAATCTGCAAACGATTTCAATCGACTCGTACAAAATATAGTACCGTAAAAATAAAATTATAACCAAAGATTTGTATACTTACAATTTCAATTCAACATTGATTACTGAATTTGGAATATTATTTGTAGAACGGTTTCTCCTTGTGTTTAGACAGATGAATAATTGAAAAATTATTATTTGCCGATTCGTCTTATGAAAATATAAATTTTATTGTTTTAATTGATAAAGAATAGCTTTGTTTTGTAACAGTTCTAAAAATGCTATTTCTTTATCATAGTATACTCAACATAAATCTTCCTGTAGTATTATTAATAACAGTTATGATTTATAAATAATATTTTTTTTCAAAACCACGAATATACTTTAACCAAATTGTAATGTTGCAAGTATTTACAAAAAAATAAGAAATTTTATGCAGTTAGCAAAATTTGTAACAATTTTACAGTAATAGATTTCCGTAATTATAATATTTTCAGTTATTTCATATTGTCGAACCAACAAACAAAGATTTGGACATTAAATAAATAAATCTTCACGTTTAACATAAAAAAAACACTTTATTTCCCGCAGTTGATCCTCACGTCATCAATTTCTTTTGCAAGAAATTTTAAACTTATCTTGCATCTTTGTCATATACGCCTAGCATAGATCGCTATCTCATTATCGTACGTGTTACAGAGGGGTATATATGCTTTCTGCGTTTAACTAACGACAAAAATGAAATAGAAACAATAGTGTAACCGCGGTAACAGATATTTTCAAATATTTAAAATAATTTAATAGGTTATTTATGTCAACAATGTTATTTAGAAGGTGATATTGGTGTTAACAAATTGTGCTTCCTTTTGTGGTAGTTTCCTTAGTTTATTCTACAACTCTTTCGTATGTTTCACCCAAGATGTTATCATCAATCCCCCTTGTCCCCAACTATTTGAATCACATTGTTACAAGTGATGACGTGAGGATCAACTATGGGAAATAGAGTGTACATTGCTTAGATCATATATATCACTAGATACGTAAGATAGGCCAGATTTTGGTCAAACATAGAAGGGCGATAGAAGGATAAAACATATCCCCCCCTTTATTATATGAGGCGGAAGTATCCAGTGCACATGCGTAACTTGCTTGCATTACCAGCTCAAATATAAACATCTATTATTGCAAGTGCTGGTGACACTGCATGTCAAACCTTTTTTATGTCATCGTTATATGTATGTCAGAAATTATTCTAAGAAAATGATAAACAGTTACATTGTTTGTTCGAATAGATGTAGAAAAGAATCAAAATTATCATTTCATGCGTAAGTATTGTAAATAACTTTATAATTAAATGTTTAGAGTAGCACGTTTTTGAAATTACAAATTTTCTCTTTTAGCTATCCGCAAGATTCTCTCAAAAAAGCACGTTAGGTTGAAGCTCTACATCTAACTCATAAAGTAATTAATAATTCTGTCAAAGTATGTTCAAAGCATTTTGACAATTGTGTACAATGTCAAATATGTATGTCAATATGGACTACATTATCATATTGATAATTTTATACAACAAAGAATACATAAAATAGCAGAGAGTAAAATTATGTAAATTACAAATTTTTATTAAAAAATATATGGTACGTGTATAAAAATTTGCGGAGAAATAAAATGAATTGTAACATAAATATTAATATGTTGTAAATTATGTGATTTTGTTATGAATTATATTTATTATCACAAAGCAATATATGAATAATCAATGTATGTATTTACATACAATTTATAAACAAACTAATACAATGTTTATATTTCATGTTTACCCAAACTACAAAAATGTACGCAGGGTTCAAAAATCGTTCCATTTCGCTACAATTTATAATTCATGCAGAATTTAATTTATAACCCACAGTAAATATTGTTTATCTTGCTTATAAAATAGTTGTTGAATGGAAGACATTGTTGTCATTGCATTTTACAATTCAAATTACGGGCAGTACTTATAATTATATATTGATGGAAATATAGCATTATAAATGTAGCATATTTGTTAAACGAAAGAAAAATTAATTTATTATTTACTATGTTCTACTTATTTACATTAAAATTAATATATGCATAATTAAACGATGAAAATAATTTTACTGAAAATTTTAAATTTCAAACCACTGCATTTCAATAATAAATTTTCAGAATTATTGAAATAAACATATTTCGCTGAAATTGATAATTTGTAATTTGTTTTTGTACAGGATCCAGGATTTCGGCTTCCTGGTCCAATTCCTGCAAGGGGTTTCAGGTATGAGTATCTGTAACGATATGGTGACTAGACAAAGTTGCGGATTCAGGATAAAATCCTCCCCAGCAAGTTCCTGGAGGAACAGGCCTGGAGTAATTACACTATCACCACACACGTTTAATTATCCCCGCCTGTCACCTGGGAATGCTGGGTACAAAACATGGCCAGGAACATTAGAGAACAAAAAATAGGGAAGGGAATTATAATTTGATGTTAATTTTTAATAAGGGTAAAAATAACTTCCAAACTTAAATGGAAATAGCGGGATAACTCGTTTCAATTTTGTCATTTCATACACATGTCTTTCTCGTCTTTGTATGTGCATTTCAATTTCAATTTATCCAAAAATGTATGTATATATTAAAAAACTACAAGAAATCTAATGCCATAAAGCTTAAGTCGGTATCTCTTTTTGTTCTAGATACACACGCCCTAATTTAAATATAAAATTACAAAATTAGGCTGGAGTAGTAGAAGTGCTTTCAATCTTTGAAATGTTAATATCTCGAGAACTGTAAGAGACATTGACCTACACAGTTTTAACTATACAAACACAAATTTTCATAATTTTCTGAGAAAATTGTTATATTCGTATAAAAAGTGCGAAGAAGATGTTCTTAGTAAGTGAGAATGTTACTTTTTAATGAGGTTTGACGAGTCAAAAAAGTCATTCAAACATACTAAAAACACAGTTCACGCTCGAAATACAAACAATATTTTTTATATAATTTCTGGACAAGTTGTTGTTTGTAATGATAAAAATAAAGAAAAAAAAATCACGCTGTTATCTTACGAAAATATGAGAGTTACCTTTAAAACTAAAATAAAATAAAATTTATTTATAAATATTAAATCGTTTAGGTTTTGTATGCTTGTCATTAGAAACCTAACACATGAAAAAATTACATACTTTACACAAAAAAATTAATGCACAAATGTCAACATTTTTGACAGTTGTGGTAAAATAGTTATTTGTGTATCAAGGTTCTAAAAGTAACCTTTTTTGGCCGAATTCGAAGTTTGCAGCAGAGGCAAAGCTGAGGCTACAAATCAGACGAGGACCAAAAAGAATTTTTAGCCGAGGTGCACAGAACATTTTTTAGGCGATTACAACAAGAAATTATGAATTTTTATTCAAAATCAATTTTTGACATCATCGTCAAAATTTACTTTACGGCCGCATTTACTTTACGGCCGCATTTACCTTACGGCCGCATTTACTTTACGGCCGCTATTTTTACTCGCAAATTCATTGCTTTTTCATTAATATCTGTAAAGGAGTAGTTAAAATTTTACTTACGCTTGATATTATATTCAAAAATAATTAATCATACATTAATATGAACTACGTAAATCAATAATGAACAAACAAGCGGCCAAAAATTTTAACTTTGACAGATGTCAAATAAAAATTGATACTTTAAGGTTGCCAGCACATACGAAAAACAACAATTTATGTATCAACCGCCTAAAAAGGTATTTTTGTCCATTTTTGAATCTTCGAGGAAGAATCCACTCCCTATACCATGAAAAAAATAAGAGACACGACGCAACACTATTCGATTTCTTGTACCTATAATCATATATGTATATATATATATATATATATATATATATATATATATATATATAACATATATCTATTTTCATAAAAAAATTACATTTTTCATTATAGTTTAAAGAAATTGCGAAAAAGTGAAAAAATCCATATTTTTCTCGATTTTTAGTCATTTTTCAGGACTTTCAGATTTTTCTCTGTAAAAACTTATAAAGTTGACATACAATTTGAAACGATATACATATTACTATAACATTCACCGCAGAATCAAATGGGGAACTCACCAAAGTCATAAATCTTGTACCTATTTAATTTCATATATATCTTATCTTTTATGGTTTAATGTTTTTTATTCCAAAAATCAAAAATTGATGTAAGTACGAATTCGTACCAAAAATGTTATCTTTCTATGAAAAAATATTTGATTTGAATTATCTCTTTTAGTTGTGGAAGTATAACCATTTGAATTTTGAATTAATATTTTATCATTTTCCAAAATCTTGATTTGGTTGTAATAGGGTTTTATTGCAACCCATACGATTATCTGAAACGGTATAATAAACAATAACGAGCGAACTTGGCATTTATATTTCATTCATGTCTTTAAATGTCATTGCTGAAATATAGACTACGAGACGCCCGTGAATGTACACTTTAAATATTTATACGCGACGAAATATTCAACTCTAACATTCACAAGTAGTAATTAATAATTATGCATCATTTAACACAGTGGGAAAATTTCTTCAGGGAGCACAAATAGTGGATTTTATTAGATTTGAGAATAATATCAATTAGGAAAATGATGAGTAATTTATAATTTAAATTTTTATATTTAACAACTTTATTAAAAAATAAATATCGCAGATATCGGTCTGATATATTTATACTTTAAAATTTGAATACAGGTAAAGAAAATAAAAACAATTGTATATTTCACAATTGATATTATATTAGTGACGATCGTTTCGTGCTTTCGGACATCATCAGATTACATGTTTTTATTTTATTTACCTCTATTCAAACATGATCCACCAAGTTCCTACTATATCTATTTCAAACCTTAAAATTTGTTTATCAGACATCACCTCTCACGGACACTCTAGCTGGCGTTTGTTTTTCAATTTCAATAAGAAATATAAATTTTTCATATTCATATAAAAAGGATTATGAAATATTTTTTATTTAATCAAACTCTAATATCAAACATTCATCCATATTTCTTATTCTCTTGAATCAATTCAGACCAAAATTGTGTTCATTAGAACATAGAAGAAAGTTACCTGAACTGGCATCCCTTCGTAAAGTCTTTATGTATCAACAACTTAATAATTATAAATATTTTATATTTTACATTGATTGATAATTGTGAATAAGATAATATTACAATATCTCAACAAAACCTTAGATACTCATAATGTATTAGATACAAGTTTATATTACATTAGATATATCGTCATACACTAGATAGAAAATTGTTTATGAACATGAACTTGAATCTTTTCACAATGGGGTCCTCCACCATAGTAGCAAATTGGGAAATTGATCATTTGTAGTCAATCTTAATTCTGTATGATAGTAACTATCAAAGTTAACAAAAAAGTTATTCCTTTTTAAGTTATTCGAATTTTTCCCACAAACGGGATTTGACTTGGCTAACGGCTCATCACCAAGCAACGTGCTAGAATATTATAAATCACATAATATTCTTGTTTTGTTAATATCTATAGTAATATTGTTGACTCACAAATTTCATTATCATATTTTTAACTTAGAATACTGAGTTATAGTATTAGAACCATTTATTTATTTACCTACACACTGCCCTATTAACTGTATCCTAAATTCTCATGTCCTTATTATCAAATTATTATAATGAAATGAGTTTTAACATAAACATGCCTGATTTGTTCAATACTTATAAGCTTAAAGAGTTTCCAACATTCACTTAGATTTTGTTAACATGTTTACATTTACAAATTTGTCAATATTTAATACTTAAAATGAACAAGTATAATGTATGATCTTGTTCATTTACAACAGCAAATATTTTTAGGATACTTGTTCTGATTTCTAGTGTTCTATAATAAATAAAATTCACAACTTTAGATTATCGTTGTAGTTCAGAATATAAGGACATACATAAATAAATAAAATTCACAACTTTAGATAATCGTTGTAGTTCAGAATGTAAGGAAAGTGTATTTAAGTGTAACAAGTAGTGGATTATAAGTGAGTATAAGTTGGTTAAGTGATCAGATAGGAAGGGAATGAAGTGCGGTAATGAAGTGAGCGCGTCGTAAAGGTTCATCCCCATATTCAATAATCGCTGATAAAGTACATCGTAGGAATAATCCGGCTCTTAGCAGATACACCTGAGTGTCATAAACAAGCAATCCGTTTTTAGTGGCCTATCTCCTGATCCATCACTTCTCGGCGTCCGAGAGACAATCGATCTATCTTGGCCGTTTCACCAAGTGATAAATGGTCATTACGGACGCACGAGTAAAATACGATTCGTGAGCAGTCGGTGAATCCGACACAGGAACAATACGGACGTCTCAACTTCCACCATTGTTGTAAACGCTGTCGCCGACGTACTCCTCATTTCTTACACTTTCTATACATCTTTTATTTCATTAGTTTTCAAAAGTAAAAGTTATTAATGATTAGCTTTGATTCCTTTACACTATTATAATTTATATTCATCAAGCTCCATTCATTGTAGTTATTATTTGGATGGACAAACGTTCTTCTTACATTTATAATATACTATTATTGTTACTGAATATTGTAAATGCAATGATTTATTTACATGTTCGATATATTTTGACTAATTAAATGTGAAATTGGACTTCATGGTACAAGCATAATTAAGTCCATCATCAGCATAATTTAACGGGGTTATTAATCCCTTGGAGCAAAATATTGTTTACAAAGGTTTCAAATCGGCGTCAACTATCATGGTGAATATTTTTATATTAACTTGATGTGTTTTTATCTTCCATCACCAAGAAATGTTTTCCTATCAGGGGCGCGTTAGGTATGTTTGCCACCTGGATGCGAAAAAAAATTGCCGCCCTTTATGAATTTGAAATTAAGTACTTGTATTTTTCATCCGGTCATTAGTTATTAAAGATGATTTATTACTCTAGTATTGATGCATTTTACGAATAGACGTGAAAACATAAAACCTTTAGTTGGACATATCATTATCGGAATATTTATTATTCATAAAAAAAAATAGACTATCGCCAGTGCAAGTTCCTGCGGTACATTAAACTTGTGAATTGCTGTTGTTGAGTAATTATTTGTTACTGATTAAATTTTTCCGAATTCCAACTGTGATTTGACAGTGCTCATTTTTTTTTAATTTTTGAAGATTTTGGTTTAAAGAATTTTGAAATTGAAGAAGTAACTCCTTTTGCTATTTTTTCATAAATTTTCCTTTTTTTGTAAAATGCAACCGAAGGTTTATTTTTTCTGTTCGTCATTAGAGAAAATGATTCAACTCAGCAATAATTTCTTTATAATTATGGGAAAAATAGATCAACTACGGTTCATAGAAATAAGAAATACGAATAGATATAATATATAATTAGTTTTTCAAATGTAGAATATCTAAATTTAAATTTCAATACAGAATACATGAATTTATTAAATTCCATGTGTACTTCGAACTAACATAAAACTATAGATTGCATTTAAATATTCTATATTATGAAAAGAGAAAAGATTCAATCTGATATCGTTTGTATCCGGCTTAGATCGAAATATACCTACAAAAGGTGCGGATGCATACTAAATTTCATCTTACCGATATTTGTGAAGCAATTTTGTATTGCACTTATGCGCACTTACTGTAAATATTCAATTCAAATAGCCGTGAACTGAATATATTGTAACAAAAGACAATGAAAATGTTTGAATGATTGTAAGACAAAATTATTTTTCTTAATTTTTTTATTATCACCGCCGAGCCCTTAAAATACTATACCTGAGTGACAAGCACTCTCTACACGCCTCTGCGCTATCATATACATATTATTTTTGAAATATAACATACAATTTAACCAACAATATTTATCATACTATATTTTAGATCAACTTTACCAATAATATATTTAAAAAAACTTCATCATTATATCTTAAGAAAAAATAATCGAGAGTTTTAGGTTTTGGGTCTTTTCTTTTGGTACCAAAAGAAGTCATAAAAAAGTTATTTCAGATTAATATCGATTTAGCATGTGGTGAGTAACCCTTGTAAGACGGCAGTCCTACCCTAGCGTTTATAGATGCATAAATCCATACGTTATATGAAATTTCGTCGCTAAAACCCGCTACACTAAATCTGAATTATTTTACAATGAATTCGTACCGAAGATCTATCAATAGCTTGACCTACGAGTCACATATACGTTGAAGTAACGTTACTTCAAATTTTCATTATTTCGATTGTCAAATGTCAGCTTTCAATTAAGAAATTCTGAATTATATCGTGAATTACATTTTAAGTATTATTAATTGGACTAATACATATTTCATTTGCTAAGTTATTTATGAGAGAGAATTATATTTAACGTCAAAAACTCATATCTCGAAATTTGACATTTCTGAAATAGTGCTACTTCGGATGTGAACATATGCACCCTTACATTTTCGTTGTTATAAGTGAGAGTTCTTTAAATGACTTACTTTATATTTACGTGAGATTTAAAAGCAACTTCTGAATAAGTGAATAGGTTGCAAGCACATCCGGCAGTGGTATTCGGTGTGTATAAGGAATATTAGCGGGTGTGACATTTAGATTCCGTCTCCACGCGAGGTTCGTGCAATGTGCCGAGCAAACTACTTGTAGGACAACACGTCTTCGACACGTGAGCCAGACGTTGGCAACTGCCGGCAGATGGGGCGAGACTCACCACCGATTGTTTCCGAGTTACAAAACAACCACGCAATATCGTCAAATCTTCTTTTAATAACACCCAAATGCACATCTTCGTCTACAATCATTCACTTTGTAATAAATTCAAATATGTTTTAGCATGAACAAAATATATTGAGTTTCATAATATACTGATTGTACGTAATATCTTTGTATAAATAGTGCAATAAGTGAAAGAAATAAGATGTTTTATCTTAGAATAGCGGTTTGCTATACGAAATGAGTTCAAATACTTGAAAAAGATCAATGAATGAATGATTTACTTTTGACGGTAGCATTTTACTCATTTGTTGTGAATACTCATTGTTTTTACTCAATAAAAATAAATACATAAAGTACCTCATAAAATAACAGTATATTACATATTAAAAGTTGTAAGATGCATTTATTATACAAGAGCCACCAAGCGGCGAGTTTGTATTCCACAAGTGTGTAATTGCTTTACAACTCGAATTATATACTATACTTATCCTACGACCACCATTTGACTGTTTTTCGATCACACCATGATCACGCTACATACAGAAAGAATTGATATCTCACTAGTAAATAGTGCCCACTACAGAAAATGAAAACAACTATGACAAATTGTGAACTTCTACATCTACATAATAAATTTAAACTATTTACAACCCAATAAAACAGTCCTATGTAGGACATTTCTTGTTTTTCTCTTCATTAGTCGTAATGTTTTAAATTAATTATAATTAATTTTGTCTTGTTTATACTGATAATATAATTTCGGTAAATCAAAAAGGCCCTAATTGTGCGATGATGTGTTTTACACACGGCCTTCCGTACTGTGACACTTAGATAACCTACAACTTGTACTATAATTGCTACTTACATTATTGGTCGTACAAAAATATTATTCGACCATTTTATTTTATTTCTTTATTTACGCCACCATTGCTATCTCGAGATCTATAAGTGCTAGAAGGTATTTTAAATTAGCAAAGAAATACGTCTTTCTTATTTTAAATGAGAACATGTATTTTTTATATGGAAGTCAATTTTAATCTGAATTTAATACCCTTATAAAATTTTTGAGATGATGCAAATTCTATTGATATATTAAACTACGGTAAAAACAAATGATCAATCATAATATTTTTGTTTGTTTGATTAATTATTATATTGACAAAGAACAAATAAAAATATTGTGATATGATTATTTGTTTCTATTGAAACACGATGATTCCTATACGATTTAAATTAAATTAATGTTAAATTAATATGCGTTTTTCTCAAAAATGTTGTAATGTACGATATTGAATGTAGTATCTACTGAATATAGAATTAAAAACCCATTTGCACAGAAATATTACTTTGCATTATTTTTTTGTTAATAATTTTGTAATATTCTTGCAAAATGGCATCTCTTTGCTAATTTAACCAACCTTCTATCTCTTATAGTTCTTGAAATAGCAATGTTAGCACATTTAAATAAAACACTGTGTATATTTATTAGGTAAACAACACCTAAGTAATCCATTTATGTTTATAGATGTATTCCCTTTTCTTTTAGGAACATACCTATTTAAAATCGAAAATTATTTAAATGGGAATAAAACTCCTGCACCCTGCTAACGTTGGAAGCCCCTCTCTATAACTGTATAATCCCATCTACTCCTGCGAAGCTGTTTGCGTACCCTGCTACAGCTGTCCGGCCGATGTTATTCCTGCTTGTCCGTCTTAATCCTGCAACTATACGGCTATCGCCAGCCTACATGATTATTAGCTAAAGGCACCGGCTTCCACCTAGGGTTAGCAAATATAGCAAGGCTTTAAACGCGGCGATAAATACACAAATGTTTACGGGGGAGGATCCGTTTTAAAATTATATTCCGGAGGTTTCGAATGTAGGTCATTGATATAATGTTTTCTGATTTACAAATGTTTTTCAAGTGCACTACTAAAATTTTCTTTTAACATTCATTTTACTTCCTTGTACATAATAAAGCCGTAGAATCTCATTTTAAAATGAAATATGTACAGAAAAAAAGTGTGTAATATAATAAGATTACAGGTGTAAAAGGAAGTCATGTGATGTCCACATCAGATTTTTTTTAGTTTGTTTTATATTAATACAATAATGATGTTGCAGAATAACAGGAGGAGGGATCTTTCAAATGTCTTGATAAATGAAATGACAATAACGGTTGACAACGTCACAACACAGCACACAACAACGCGAGATAAAGACGCAAATTACTTAAAGTTACCTTGATTAACATTACATATTTACTATAAAATATGACTATATTTATGATCTTAGAATATAAAAGAAAAACAGTTACATTTAGACTGAATTTAAGTGATCAAATAGTCACGATAAAAATCGGTTGTTCTGATGTACGGCCATCGATACGCTATACACCAGTGTTTCTCAAACGCTGGTCCGCGAAAGAATTCTAACGATTCTCTGAACAAATAGTAACAAATAAAGTAACATTTAAAAAAGGAAAAATAAAGAAATTATATTTAAAAATGCAAATAAAGGTAAAACAAATACAAGATTATAAGTCAGATTTTATTTTATCCGTTCCACATACATTTTTTGCAAATTTATCGGTCCGCCTTAAAAAAAATTGAGAAACACTGATATAGACGATGGGACGCGATCTTATAAAATATGATAAGTTTTCAAAGGCTGAGCGGATTTCACCCTCTTCCCTCCTTGCCATATTTTGTTAAAACTAATCTGTTTTACGAATTCAGAATGAAACTGAGGTGATAAATTTTAATATTTATTACTCACAGCCACACATGTGTCATTTCTGGATAAAAAATCAGGTATCCAAATGCTTATGAACAATAGCATAGCCAGGAGGGAAGGCGGCAAAATCAGTCTTGAATGACCAGATCAAAAGATATTTTGTACCAAAGGCGCAATGTAGGTTACTGACGAGTACGAAAATGGGCTCCTACATAATGTTTATTTAATGTTTTTATGAAACTTTATCTCATTTGAAAGCGAAGCAGTTTCAGAAAGCCTTAATTGTAATTTTTTAGCCGTAATAATTTTTAAATATTCTGTAACATAGATTGTTCGCAAACAATGAAATTCGTTAATAATTTCAATTACATAAATTGGTCTATTATGTTTACCTGTTTTAAATAACTTTTGTATTATTTATTTGGAAATATGAATCAATAATAAGCATTTTAAAATAATAAATTACTAGGCCGAATTTTAACAGCCATTGCTGTGTTTGTTTGTTCGGGATTTTAATATTATTTTAAAAGAAAAATGTGAAATATCATAGGTTTTTACTTTTCTTATTTTTCTTTTATTAACGACTTATTTTTTAAAAGAATATATATTTTATTGGGGAAGGCAGGCAGCAAATTATGCCACGACATATGAAGATCATTCCATATTGTTACCGCAGATACAAGAACTATTTCATTTTCAAATAACATTAGCAAATATTTTTTTAAATTCATCCTTGTGGATTAGTTCTCATTAAAACAAACTTCAACGTGCCTTAATTTAAATAGCAACCCTATTAGTAATGCATTTTTCTGTTTTCATAATTAATCGACAGTATGACTTCACCCTAAAAAGTGTGTGTCAGAGATACGGTATAATATTTGCCCTTGTGATTCATATGTAAACCCTAGACTAGACTCACAGCAAACAACTAGTGCGAATGTGTGAATGCTAGTGAGTCATAAGGGTCCTCCACTCAGTGACTCACCTGGGCTAGTTTGTCACAGAGGTGACAGGATAGGGGAAGGTTTGTTAATTTTACCTAAAACATACATTTTCAATAAGCTTCTATAATATCTCATCATTTCACTGCGGAACATAAGGCATGTTAATTTGAGAAGAGAATTACATCTGGTTCTAGGCCAAGGATCGGTAATCTCTTTAGAGCTAAGAGCTATTTTACCTTAAATGTTCAATTTAAAATTCCCAAACATAATAATATAAATAAATTTCTTAGAATCAAAACTATTAAATTACTTTTATTATTCCCCACACGTCATTTTCATCTAATCATAATGCTCTATTTAATGAAAGTAGACAGTTGTTCAGTGAAAAATTTGATAAAACCGCAGTAGCATCATCTTAGTAACATTTTATAGATATGATTTTATATTTGAACTGTTGTTATGCGTGACATAATCAAGCAAATAATTCGAGCTATGAATTTAATCAGTAAAATTTACTAATAATTCCTGGGAAGTAACGATATCTCGAGTCAAAAATTATTCTTCGCTGCCTTTATCTGAATATCATTTTTGACTGTATCGCTATGAAACAACTATTCGTAAATTTTCCATTAAATTCGTGGCTCTCATTATATTACATCAGAATGTCTCATTTTCTATTGTTGTACATTTTAAATAATAAAATAGCACCGTACTATTTAATCAGTTATTTTGTGAAACATTCTGATTGGTCATATTTGTAATGAGTGAAATAATATTCACATATACCCCTTCTGTTAAAGAATTGAATTGATTATTTTATATTTATTTTATCTCTGGCTATTTATAAAATTTTGTTTTTAAAAAGTGTTATCCCGGGTTTTTTTTTCAAATTATTATGAACTCAAACCCTTTTTAAGAAAAAAATATTGTAAAACCAAACATATTAAATTTAATCGATTAAATACTGAGCACTCGAGATATAATTTTGATAAATATAACTGAATTTAATTAAAATTCTAAGATTGGGTTGTAGAACAGTTATGTATCATGTTTGAGAAATAGTTACGTTATTTTAAACAGCATTCGAGACAAACATCTTTAAGATAACTTCTTACCTTGCTTGTGATGACATTTAAGTTGGAAAACGTTTGCCCAAAAATGTAATGCAAATAATATTCCAAATACAATGGTTAATTATTAATTTAATTGTTTTATAACACACTGGAATAAATGAAAACTACCATTATGTTTCAATATGTTTCTAAATTCTATCCATGTATGATATTCGCTGTTTCATTTTCCTTATTTTCTAATTCGACTTTTAAATATTAAACAGCACTTATCTTTGTAAGACCTGACAGTTGCTGTTCAAATTGGGCTCTGTAAATTGTCGGAAACAGTAAAAATAAATTCTAACCTCAGTGCTAACCATGATTAGTTTTAACATCCGTAAAATAAGATAGAATGAACCATTTAAAAATCACAAATAAATATAGTGAAAAATTATATTTTGGTCATTTATTATAAAATAAATATTATATATTTTTTATGGTTTCTAATAGCATCGAGTCCAATCCTTTTGTTATTATGTATTTACTATTATTTTCCGTACAAATATAATTATTCATTGAATTGAAATTTTGTTTCACTGGTAAACAGATTTATGAGTTTTGTTATAAAAATACATATGTAAATTGTGTTGTGTTTCATATGAATTCATAGGAAAAATGGATGTAGCCACCCCTGTTCACTGCGTCATGTGCGTCCGTTTGTTTGATAATTAGCAGCCCAGTTGTTCGTAGCAGCTGATGACCTACACCTGGCTATCATAACGTGAATTATTTATGCAAAATAGGGCAGATTATTTGATTTATGGTATAGGAAATAAAATAAATATACCATGCTCATACCACTAGAAATATATGTACCAAGTTTATTCTCAATTTTGTTTATTGCATTTTATAATTATTTATAGATATATTCATTCTTATTTGTCTGTGCAGATGATTCATTGAACACCGTTCAACAATCAAATATTTAAAAATGATTTTTCAAATAAACTACACAGAAAAAAAAACAAGAAATTTTATAGGTAAAATACCAATGAATAGTCAGTAATTTAAAGAGGATTTCTTGAAGAATACACCCTCAATATAACAACAAACCTGTTGACAGAAAATAATTTTAAACATGATTTTCAAGATACGCCTGATATTTTTAGGTAAATATTTATTTGAAAAGCTTTAACTGGTCCAAATCTTTATCTAAGATGCATACCTACTATAAATTTTATTTAATAAAGTAAAAAAATATTTAAAAATTGTTCTTTTAATATGTCATCTCATAAAAAAATTGTAACATTTATTTAAATGGCTGAAGTTTAAAAAGTAACAAAACAAGATTATTTATATTATATGGTAACACCCTAATTATTAAATAATATTTATTTATTTTCCCACGACAGTATTTATTTTAACGCTATTTATTTTTACAACATATCAATATTGAACAAAATATTTAGGTCTGCCTCGACTCGACTCACTTCACTTTACTCACCTCGACTAACTCTACTGACTCTGATTTCACACTCTCTACACTCTCCTTCACTATCAACTGACTCCCCAAACTCAAGGCTGAGGGTAATTTATTTCGAACCTTCTAGAGTCTTTCGGAAGTGTAATTAATATATACAATAATACAAAAATGTACTGAAAATTATATCAGAAAATATTATTAGTATTTTTTGTAGAACTCTAACTCGAAATGACTTTGCTATTATATTACTCAAAATTCCAAACTGTTTTCTTAAAATTTAACGAAAATTTAATACATTGAATTATATTAAAAATATTTCATTATATATTAACAACATAAAACACCAATTGTTAATGAATTTATTATTACAATGTTCAGAGTTCACATTCACACTGAATCTTTTGATGTCTTATTTAATAAAATTTAATTAAAACCAAGTACTAAAATGCGTACCGCAAAATATTTCTTATACACCATAGCAGCATGTACGTTATTAATAAAGTAGAATAATAATCATAAATGAATTTACTTTTATAGTGTTCAATGTATGACGCTGAATCTTCTGATGTCTAATGTACTAAAGTTTAATTAAAATTTATTACATAAAATTATATAAGAAAATATCTCATGTACGAAATTAGAATGTAACCTAAAAACAATATGTGATGTAAAGAAAATTACTCTAAAAATATTACTATTATTGACAATCAAAATTTTATACGGGAAAATTGCGCACGGAGGTTTAAAAATAGGGGAATTATTTCAATATAAAGATTTAAATTGCTGATTACTTAGTACCATAAGTAGTATGGAAATTTCGTCATCAGATTTAGAATTTAGAATAGAAAGCCTTAATATAACACATTGAGTCGTATTATAAGTGACTTAAAATAATTTAAATTTACTCTCAATCCGAATTGAATCTTCAAAAATCCTACGCCTTGCGGGCATATCGGGACATTGATATTGATATTGCTTGTTAGGTGGAACCTATTTCTAGCCAAGATACCATATTTGAGATCTTTACCTCCATTGGTATAGATGACAGAAAATCTTCATAAGTAAACTACTCTATAGGGTGCGCTAAAATTTTTATAAATATTTTAGGAATATGGTATTGTAACTTATGTTCAACTATAAGATATCATGTTTGTCACTTCAATGGTATGGGACATAGATTAAGGAAATATATTTGTATGGGAGTTAGAAAGTGCTCTACTGTTTCACAGTCAACTGGGAATTACTTAAAAACGAAGCAAAAGTCCTAAAAACGTACACCGGCATCAGAGCCTACAGGGTCGAAGTATGAAGATAGCAGATCCAACAAGAAAAGACAAGATTTGCAAAAAAGTAGAAAGATTGAATATTAAAAAGGTTTCCTAGACTGTACACGGTATGAAAAAATATGTGAAGATATCTGATATATTAAGGAAGGTCTTGTAAGTATTAATCTATTGCAGCAGTACTTAGGAAATTCTTTAAATGATAAGAAATAAATTGACTCTCATGAGAAAACTTCTCCTAGCAAATTGTAAAGAAGATCATTCGAATTCTCTAGTCGATTCGAAGAATTCAGTAAAGATTTCTGATCATCACCAAGGGTTTTCTTATATAATATGGTGGAAGGACTTGTTTGCTAATAGGTTGAAATCTTCAAAGATGAAAACCTTCGTACTCTTGCAAAAATTCTGATGATCAATTGGAATAGAATACAAGTTTTTGACACTATCTAGATCTTCCTCTAGATCATATGTCTTAAATTAGGGATGCCTAGGTGTAATGAAACCTTAAAGAACGACTGAAGGCCGTTTGGGAAGATCTATGGGTCTGCAAAAATAAATCCGTGTTTAGGAAAAGTGTAAACGAGTGCATTTGCGTGTAAATATTCAATCAGTGAATATCTTAGCCACAACAGATGTTAATTAAAGCGGTGACAAAAAGAAATAAGCTGATCGAAAGTGCTTGATTCAGATGTAAATTGGGTCTTTGTGTAAATTAATGAGTATTTCACTTTCTGAAATTTAAATCAACAATATGGGACTCAGCGGGTGCCGCACTCTACAAAGATCAATAGACGGGAACAATTTGTCAAAATTTCCATTAAAATAAGTGCAGCAGGCTTGAAATCGTTCTGAAACTAAAGATGATAAATGAAACGGATTGTGGGCGGGGCTGCTTTATTCAGTTATGAGTAATGTGCTTTAAAGATACAATAAAAAACAAACATTTTTTATTGCAGTCAACAGACAGACATTACTCTGCTACCAGTCGCTCTCTTGATGGATCCATCTACAACCATTCAGAATTATTGAAATACGTTCTTTCCATTTGCCCAAAAAACGAAATAAATGTTCTATCTATTCCAAAATAAACCAACTTATTTTTCTAAATTCTTAGGTATTGATTATTAGAAAAATAGGAATAAGATGTAGTTTTAATGATTATTAAAAAATATAGTACTGTGGGTGTTTTTACACATGGGGCTTAGGTTCAAAACCGACGATCTTCAAAACAAAAAAAAAAATCTGTCATACAGACATAAATGTCAATTCTAAGTAAAAACAATTGTTGTTTCGAAGTAAAAATGAGTTCAAGTAAGAGTGACGGTGAAATATTACAAGATGCTCGAAGAATAATAGCCACTGATGATACTTTACTGGAAATTTGCATCCAGAAAAATTTCTAACAGTTTCTAACAAGCAATAACACTGTTTTATGAATTGGAGCAATGTGATAAAATAAAATGGCATGCGAGAAATAAATACCATTGGAGTTTTCTCAGTTTAATGGTTTTTAGTACTTCATAATTAAGCTGTTAAATCGAAAGATTTAGTCCTTAGTCTAATAAATTTAATGCAAAATTATTAATATGATTATGCAAACGATTTTCATATCTACTGGAGTAAATTTTTATTAGATCTTTAATGTGACATATACCATATACTCCGGAGAATTTAGAATAAAGCGTAGATATTTATTTTACAACCGAGAATAATCTCCCTAATAAAATGTTTGCTTCTGTTTATTGAAATATATATTAGAGATGAGACCGAAACTGAATAATTATTCGGCCATATTTTCACTATTCGGTATTCGGCTTATTCGGCATATTTTAATACCGAAAATTCGGTTACAAGAAATAAGTGAAGTATAACGCTGTTTTGTTATGTAAGAATATATAAATATATAGATAAAAATAATCTTACTGGCATCATTTTTATTTGAGGAAAACTGCTAGGTGAATAATATGAGTAGTCTGGATTCGAACTTGTGTATCAATTTATTATAAAAATTGCTTCATGAAATATTTTCTATTTCTGTGATCGCGTATAATGCAAAGTACGAGTAAAATTACAACTATTTTGATTTGTTGATTAAAACCCTGAACAATATGCATTAAATTCCGTTACCTTGATCCGCTTCGTAAATAGTAAATAGTTGTAAAAGGAATTTTATTTAACACGGGTTTACGCCACATTGTCAATGACACGGAAAACAGTAATCAGGAAGCAATAACGATTTATAACTGTCAAAAACTAACAAAAGAAAATGACTGCGGGACCATACACCCTGCACGTATTATGTGGATACATTCTAATTTCTTATCCGAGTTCCATCTACTGTATTTACTTCAAGATTATTTAAATGCATTGATACGTACTTAGACAGAGGAAACGAGAAAATTATTGTTCGAATCAAACGATGTCACCTTGTCAAATCGCAAATTATTGGGGGTGATTAATTTTTCACCCCTACAATAAATATTATATTTTTTAATGAAAAATAAAATGAAATATCGTGGCTATAATAACAAAATAAATTTGTAAAACAAAATCAAATAATTATAGAAATGTTAAAAACGAAATAGGAAATCATATTTTAAAAATTGTATCTAAGTAGTCGAAAATAATTAAACAATAGTTTTTTTTTCAATGGTACGATCGAGCTAATATTTGCAATGAGATTGAAATAATAGTACTTGATATATCACTATAAAAATAGAAAGTTTTTAATACGTTCTTCTTTCATGGATATTTTACCAGTGTTGAGTTTTTTTTTTGGTTTGGTGTCTGCAGTTATTCTTTTCCATTTTTCTCTATTTATTGGTAATACTTTGACATTGTTCCTCTTTAGGTTTTGATGTTTGAGATGTTATCCAATTTCATTATTTCACTTTAGTCGTTGTCTTTCTTTGATTGGTCTTTTTGTGTTTCTCATTCTTCAGTCCTTTTCATTAACCTATTTTGCGGTATACTGATCGTAGGTCGAAAATAAGGTAGTGTGTAGTGTGCTAGTTCTTATCTGTGTTCTACAGTATTTATTCCTAGTCTTTTCCTTATATCTTCATGTCTCACTTTGTAAATTTAATCCTGCTATTTTTCTTAGTATTTTCATTTCACTGACTTTTTGCCATTTTTTTACTTAGGACCTACGTGTGTTCCATATGTGAGAGTAGGTGTAAACAAATGTAAATTCTTTCTTTAGTTTGTGTAAGTAGTCAGTTTTCCTTTGGGCTTTATTTCTGTCTTCAATTTTTGCATCAATTTTTTCGTCTTAATATTTTCATGACTTTTGTTTTATCCCTATTTATGTGTAGAGACCGTGTCTTTAGCACATCGTTCTGTACATGTAGTTTATTTTGAAGGTCTGCTTTATTTCTTGATAGCAAAAATAGGTTGTCCGCAAATGTTAGTTGGTTAATTGATATTTGTTCTAAGTTCTAATATCTCCTGGTGGATTAATATAAAATATAAAGTAATACATTTAATTATTCCACTTTCATAATTTATTTTTTAGATCCAGTCCGTCAGTTTGGATATGACCGTCTAATGATGAAGCGAGTTATTGTGTGTATAATGATGAAGCGTGTTATAGTGTATACAAATTTACAAGGTGAATGATTCCATGTTTCGGAGAATATTACGAAGACTTACTAACTGCCAGTGGCGATGCGTCCATATAAGCAAGGGAAACACTGCTTCCCTTATGTTTTATAAACTGAAATAAACTTCAATTTATTTTATTAAATTTTTAAAACTTTAAAATATTATAATTATACAATATTGGAGTATTGTTGACAATGTTACAGCGGTATATTGTTATAAACTAATGCGATATTGCTTTTACCCGATTTTGCGTCACGTTGAATGGTATTTTAAAACAGAAACACACCCCTAGCTTCTGCGTCTCAGAAGTTACAATCAAACGGAGTTTAGGACACTATCATATGTTTCCGTACCATCGGACGACTCTCGGCAAGTCTAATATACTGCGAAAAAAGCATATTCGAAGATTTACATTTACATTTAGGTGTATTTATTTTATTCGTTTATCAATCTGTAGGTGCTCTTAGTTTGCTTTCTCGCTTGTTATATTTCATTTAACAATTATCTTGGAAGGAAAAAAGGCAATAATGATATAATTCACAAAACACGCTAAATTTTAATGATAAAAAAATAATTTACAATGATTGATCAATGCTACAATTAAAATTCTAAAATCTTAAGCACAAAAAGAACGTTTATATTCAAATAAACGACAACCCAATATTACATAATAAGTTATTTTTATAGCGTTGTTTATTATTTAATAAAAATAATTCGGTAAAACTGGGATGGATAATTGATAAACATTCTTTTGTTTTATTGGAGAGAAGTAAAATGAGGAGATAACCAGTGTCACTTCTTTGTTTTACAACGTGTGCATTTTCCGTAATTATTCTACTTACTTTTGTACTGCCCATTTTCAATATTATCCATTTTTTTTAATTTAACATGTAAAGAACTATTTGTAATACATCGTCTGATAAATATTTGCGTTTTAGGTGTGCTACCGAATTATTTTCTTCAAAGTATTTGTTTTCAACTTGCTGCAATTGAATTGTTCACTGTGCTTCGAAACTAATGAATTTAAAATATTGTTTTCTGGAGAACAACTAAAACGGTATATTTTTATTCATTTATCTTTAACAGAAATTTCTAACTAAAAATTGTAGGTCTCCTGCTCCTGAACTCTAAATAGATTTTAATAAAGAAGAGTTAAGAAGCCTAAATTGTGTAATGTTTATAAAAAAATATTATTTATATTCTATATTTAATATCTGATGAATGAATGTAGATACTAATTTCGCAATTAAATTTATTATCATTGTAGTTTGCAATTCATGCAGTGATTTTTCAAATGCAAATGTTAACATGAGCCACGGTACACATTTTGTTAAATTATTTTTATAGCAAAATGGCAAATTGATATGAAAGCCAGACAATATATAATATATAATGCAGGGATGAATATCAACAAATGATCTTTGTGCGTTGATGCACCATTCATTACATGTTTATAAATTAAATATGTATATGTTTACATTTAATTCATAAACAACTAATTACAACGAATAACACCATACACAAATTTATGCTGAGTAAAACTAATATGTTGACAACAGTAATCCCACATCAAAGCTCCGTCTCTAAGCTTCGAAGCGCGTAATTAATCAACAAAGAGTTTTTCTAAAGAGAACTTTTCGAATCTGTTAATTAATAGATAATTGAACAACCTTCTGGTGGTAATAAATAACGATTTCATTTCTATATATCACCCAGGTTAAATAAAAACTTCCCTAGAGATGCACTGGATAACAACCCTTCTCAACAACAATATTTATAACTCCAATACGGTGGGCAGACCGCAGTCAAAATCAATTTGTTACGCCCATTCTCATTAATAACACACATCATTTGCTCAGTCAAAATATGGCTTAATGATTTCAATTCTTTTTTATATCACAAAACAACGCACAAAAATTAATTCTGTTATAGCTTGTACACTATTATAAGGGAATGGCAATTTTTGCCTAATGTGAATCTGTACTATTTCAAAAGTTACACATGAAATGTACATGAAAACTTTTTCCCTGTAAAAAAGGTACCCCTCTCCACGCTAGTAAGAGTGCCGAAATAATGACGTATGTCAAAATAAATTAATTAGAAACTATACATATGTACTATAAATTAAAAAGGAATATTAGAAGTAATATCTTGATTTTATCTGGCAGTTATAAATAATAACAATTGTTTATTTACTTTTGCTTTTACTCAGGGAATGGAATTTTATTTTATTAATATCCCTAGTGTTTCACAAGATAATATTTCATGTCTTGTTATGTTATTTCTTGCCTTGTCTCGAAAAACAAGACAAGAAATTTAAGTATATCTTGTCTTTCATTATTCTTGTATATAAAAATCTTGTCTTGATCGTCATTTTCTTACTTATTTCTTGTCGTGTATTTTTTTGTTTTGATAATATCAATTATCAAATATATATCTTATAATACAATTATTGCTATTAAGTGAATATTATAAAAACAAAAAATCGCATAACTTCACTACTTTAAGTATTTTTTAACAAATCTAGGACATCTGTATAAGAAGAAAACCTTTTTTCCAAAGTTCCCTAGTTATAAGAAAGCATTTTGTGCCTTATATCTTGTTTATATAATTTCAAAGAATAAATATATTATTGAGCGAATAATAATAATTATTATTACATATTTTTTTAATGAAATTTAGATATGCATAATGAAAAATTTTATGTCTACATTTCTTTAATACTTACATATTTTTGTACTTTCACGTATAAACTTCATTATTTTCCTAATCAGTAATATATATTTATAGATAAATGCTTATAATAAATATAGGTATCAAATTTACAAAAAAAAAAAACAGCACGAGAACAAGAAATGAAGAAAATGTTGCTATTCTTGCACTTTTCTAGCAATAGAATTTCTTGCTTTGTCTTGCTTTGAAATTTGTAGCTCTTGCCTTGTCTTTTTATCTTGCGTTTTTACGACTGCTGTAAGACTCTCGTGAAACATTAGTTATTCTCATTTTTTTGTGTAATTGATTAAAAATTAGTCGTTGGAATTTATCGGATAAATTTCATGTCAAAATTCAGTCAAATCTTATATATTATAAAGGTCAACATTTATTCTATTATTTATAAATTTATAGAGTTTCCAGTGGCGGATTTATACTTTATGCTGTAGCACTATAGGTTTATTATCAGCACTAAATCATTAGTAGTACCCTAATTTTGTTCAACAGTGGTTTTGAGTACATTAAATGTCAGATCGAAATATAATTTGTGTTTATTGGTGTGACTTGTTGTTATTCGGTATTTTGTTTTAAATTGTCACCCTTGGATTTTGCTACCCTGGACTATAGCCCCTAAAACCCTTCCCTAAATCCGTCACTGGCAGTTTCAGTCGGGGCTTTCGGAAAAGTGTAGAAGAGCGTGTATCATACTTACGAAAATTATCATCTTCTGATAAAATTTATTTTTGTGAATTTCAAGCTTGCAGGAAATAAATAGGCAAGGAACGTCATTATTCCGAATTCATTAAAATATAATTTATAATGACCTATAAAACCCAAATTTGAGATCACTCACTTCTATGTTTTAAAGTTTAAAAACCGAAAAAGTGCCGTAAAATTTCCCCATTAGGTTTTAGATTATTATACTGTAAGAAATGAGAAAATGAAATTGTACAAAAAAAATTATTTAAATAAGAACTTATCAATCAAAATAAAATAAATTTTCAACCTAAGAGTTTTTATTCAAATAAACGGTCTCCATCCAATTTATACCTGAAGTGAACACAACTGGATTAATTAGTGCAGGTTTCTATATTTATTAATATGTATTAGACTGAATGAATGTTTTAATATGGTCCACTATTGCAGTAGCGATTCCGCTTGATATATGTAATGTGGATGTTGAGAAACGAGTGTTGATGGTGTAGACATGTAACTGATTACTTGTCCCATTGTCGACCGTCCCTAGCAGTGTTCACATCTCGTGCAATTCCCTTTTTCTCTGCAGGAAAAAGATGGCGTTGTTGGGAAAAACGCGGTTTTATTGGCCCCTTACTCGCGCGATAATCAACACTCAAATCTTTCTTCCTGCCGGCTCTCTCCTTTCATCGCGATCGGGAAAGAAACGCACGGAAACTATTACCCGGAAACTCATTGAAGTAAGAAGGGTTTTATGTCTGTTAACCAAACTTTGGATATACACCCACACCCGAGTAATGAATAATGTATTTATTTACTTCTTTGTCAAGGAATAACAAACTCAATCACCTTCAAAGTCAACATCCTCTATATTTAATATCCTCAAGAAAATAAAATAATTGCTTCCTAGACGATAAATAATATATTACTGACAGCGTATTACCTACTATATTGTTGGATATTTCACATATCGGTAATGATTTTTATCGTAGAAGACATTTACCAGACATCAGTTACTCTTCGTAGATGATTAAAGATATAAATATATTGCATCTTTTATCTGCAGTTATTAAAATTGTCAAGTTATGATAACACCAGAATTAAATTAAGAGTTGTGTCTCTTTCACAAATATGTTTATATTTATAAGAGTAAAAATTTTATTGTGCAAGTAATGCAGTTAAATTAATTTTTTATTTTTGTTTGGTCTTTAACCATAAACTTGTAAACTGAATGAATTAACTTTAAAGTAGATGTTTTTCAGTAATGGTATATTCTTGATGATATTGAAATCATTATCTGTGGGACTACATTCCTCAGTGGAAATGCTACTCAACTTTAAAACCTAAGGTTTTATTTTATTGGTTTATTACTGTAGTAAAATCCTATCTAAAAATCTACATTAAAAATAATCCATATAGGCAAGCAATTCTCCATACACATTGGCAAGCAATACCACATTGATGTTCGAATTTTGAAAAGATGATCCATTTCGAAGGGGTGTTCGAAGATATGAAATGAGTGGAAGTTGAAATATGATTAGCCGTAGAATGATCTCACTTTGAAGTGAAATAAGTTTCAATGAAGTCCAGCAAAATAAGTATATAATTCAGCGTACAAGGAAGTTATGTGACGTTTAAAAAGTAAACTGCTCTTTGAAAAGGTCGGCTGGAACAAAACATAGAGGTGCTGGTGCAAAACAGGATGTTATATTAACTACCTAAATAAAATTTCAACATTCTACGGCTAACGGTTTTTGAGTTATGCAAAAAAAATAAAAAAACAAAGTGCCATTTTGGCACTGCTCATTGTAATGAAAAATGAAGGTGCACAACTAGATATTACAGTAGTTCTATACACAAAATTTCGAAGTTTTACGGCTACGTACATACGTATGTACATATAAATATCACATCGAAACTAGTTAAAATGGATTCAGGTATGGTCAAAATGTATATTTCCCTTGAAACATGAAAACCGATATTTTTCGCGATTACAATACTTCTTTTACTATGTACAAGCAAGTGAAAACACAACTACCACTCTCGGATGCAAAATAGAAGTAGCACTGGCATATGAAACTACCGACAGTACGGCAGTTAGAACTACGGTTCGGTGAATTTGGTTGCCTATGCTTACCTTACAAGATACAGGAACATATTATTATTATATAAATGCTCTATTTCGTCATTTAAGGCTACGAATTTATTAAAAATTATACACATTTGCGTAAAAGGTGATAAAAACTCATAATTTGTCTTTGACATGGAGTAGTTAAATTTAAATTTAATTCTTGATCGACAGACAAAATTTTTAAAGATAAAAATCATTGCCATAATTCTCTATTAAATTATTATTTATTTTTTGAGTCAAAGGGTTTTCAACATCGTTAGTTGTTAAGAATAGAGAGAATTAAGTCGCTTCGAACATCATTAAATGGACTGTCGTTTGATGATGTCCGAAAGGAAGAAACGCAAACGATCGTAACAATAAGTAATAAACAATGGAATAATCAAGTATTTTAATTTATTTTTAAGTAACCGTCGTTAACTATCAATTGAAGAAAATTTAAATATACAAATGTATTCCTCTGAGAGTAAAGTGTGTGATTTAGTGTGCCCCTAAACACGTTTGTAGATAAACCTTATCTATTCGATCATTGAATATCTATCCCATCGATAGATTTTTTCCTGGCCTATCAATTAACCCTTGTCGCCTGGGCGTCACCGAACGCCAACAGTTTACCAAGCAATTTAAATTTAGGGTTGTGGGGAAAAACAAAACAAGCCGTGGCTTCTAAAGAGTCCGTCTTATCGTGTAATCAATTACTAGCAGAGGCTGGCCACCCACGGCTCTGTAATTACAAAGCGTGTCGCGAGCTTCGGTCAAAAGGTACAGCCGAGATGGTAGGATGGTAGGAAGGTAGCCGCTATGTGGGTGTGGACCGATTGCTACACTGTAAGAATACCTGGGCGAAGAAGAAAAGGAAATGTGAAGAAAAAGTTTAGAAGAAACTTCAGGAATAATACAAGAAGAAAGAAAAACTATGCAACACTTGAAGAAATAGGACAGGTAAATAATTTTTGAAATTCAGTCAATATTTCCAAAGTCAAAAAGCTGGAAAGATTCATGCAAGTATTAATTAAACATTTTACAAAAACAAAAATCACTCGTACAGAGGCATAAAAATGTATGACAGTTTTAATTTTTACAAAAATTATCTATGGTTCATCATTTTTCACATGCTGACATATATTTATTATTTACTTTCTCTCCCTGAAAAGGACCCATATGAGGTCGAAACCGGTCGGAGCAGAAGTCTACGAAATATTCTAGAAATTATTGTTCTATCCCATTCATCGACCAGATAAGAAAATCCTCTAAATGTAAAGAAATGTTTAAAGATAAAGAATTGACAACAAGGAAATATTAATATATAGAGTGTACTACAACTTCGTACACATATTTAAATGGCATGTAGTATTAAAAGTGCTGATTACGAAACAAAACAAATTTCTAGAAAAAGAAAGGTATTGTACACTTAACAAGAACATTTTTTTGTGTTCTTAATGAAATAACATATTTCTTCATAAAAATAAAATGAAAAAAGGTGGAGAAGTAAAAAATAATTAAAAAATTAAAAGTAAAATTATATTTCTTTGTTCGATTTCTGCAAACGATTTAATCTTGAAAAACTATTGGAAAATTTGTAAACAACAATTTGAATCAATATCACGTAGGAAATTAAATAAATTAATGGAAAAAAGAACACCAAATTTAGGGAGATCAGATTTATAAATTTAATTTTTTGGCTTTTTTTTACAAAATCACAAACATTACGGAGAAGCACTTGAAATAGGCATAACATTCATACTGATAAATCCAAGCAATTCCTTTTTCCCTAACATTTTAGACTCTTCAAATCTATAATATGCGGATGTAACAAACAAATAATTACTTAAAATTACTAATGCAGAAGTTTAGTCCTGAAATTTAAAAACCTTGAAATATCCCATCCGTCATGCTTTTTTATTTATTCATTTATTATTGTTATTTTCTATTTAAGGAAGAAAATAAATATTGCAAACTCCGATAGATAGTACGAGAACTAAATTTCGAATAGGAATAAAAGTCGTTATAGTTATATGTCCCAAAAAGATTCTTTGAGATACCGGGTCAAACACCGCAAAACATATGAATCCTGGAAATTCGAGATTACTTTTTGTTAGTTGGTATTAATTCAATCTCTACAAATTCCATTTTTGCGTCTGTGTTTTAATACAATGATAAATAATTGGATAATAAAATAAAGATAATTTAAGTGGTAATAAATTTAGCATACTTCGAACGAGCAAATTTTCGCATTATACAAATTCTGAAATATGTTCATAATCTCTTTATTATTTGTTTAATTTTCGCTGTAGAGTAACGCAATGTACATTGCCAAATTTAATTAACATGATTGTTTTCTTCCACAAAAAATCCGTTATTATATTATGAAGGTTCCCGCGCACATATTTGCATGAAAGTTTTTGTTTGCTCGGCGAAAACGCAAAAACGCTACCGGGCACATCATCCGTATTAAATTTTCGAATCTTCTGCATTTCCTCCCGTTACTGGACACGGAATGAATTACTCCATATGAATAGAATGGACTGAAAGGAGCATATTTTTACCTTAACGAGCTTGCATCATATTATTTCCACCAGAAATAGGAAACCTTAACATACTATGAATGTGATAACTTTAAAATTACTACCCTCTTCAACAACATACACACAATTACAAAAAAGAAAATAAGATGAATTATATTAACCCATGTAATAAGAAAATTAAGAAGTTATATTTATAGTCAATATTCTGTGTCTTATTTTTAGTAACCTATATAATTATTAGATTAGAAATTTTAAATAGTGTTCGATTTTTTCTATCATCACTATTACCAGCTTAACAGTAGCTCATTGTACTTCATTAATAAATAATTTTTAAAAAATAATAAAAAAAAACCAATATGGAAACCTCAGTGAAGAAAAATATCTGCAATGATTGTATTTGCTCTCGCCAAAAATGACTATTTGACAATAATATTTTTCATTAAAACTTTCCAAAGGTTAGATCTTTACTTATTTCTTAGTAGTTCATGTTTCTTTTTACTGGTAAAAAATGAAATATATTTTGTAGTCATAAACTATGACATAGTTATAACAAAAAAATTAGGGCCGGTTTTTCAACCATTGGTTAATGCTGCGGTTAGAGTTAATCATGATTAAAATGCGTAAATGCGTTTTTCAATTGCTAATCGTGGTTAAATATTACTGTTAACCGGTGAATTCCTAACCGGTCAGAATTGGCAGGGTAGCAACCGCATGGAATGAAATAGGTTCTGACGTAGATTTTGTATTAATCATATGAGTAACGATAAACACTATACAGTACCATTTATCGAAACATTCATTACTGTATTTACTTGAATTGATTGATGAGATAACTCATTCAATAGAAAGATATGTATAACAGTTATAAATTTGCATATGTAGTAGTCTCATTATAAAATATATAGTATATTAATATTTCTTTTAGAAATAATGCTGTATGAAAAAGCTCATATTTATTTATTTTCTTATTCTATTGATAATACATTGTAAGTTCTTCTCTGTACGCCACTTTTTGCATTTGGTAATTTTTTTTTCCAACAACATTACATATCTTTAATTGTCGTAACATCTGTTTTTTGCACTCTAATTTTATCATGTTATTATCAAATTAACAACAATAATGCATCCTTTATCTGAAAAATTTGCACTTCTGCTACGTTTTCTGTCATTATTCGAGTATTGTGTTACATAAAGCTTAATATATAACTAAACAAACACTTATGAAGCGACAGACCTAGTTCATACGAAGAGAGCAGTCGTATATTTTCTTATCAACCTAAACTAGAAACTCCATAACCCGAGTTAATTTAACCGGAGATGTCTAACGTGATTGAAAAACGCTCTTTGCTTTAGAATGCTTAACTTGTGCTGATTAAATTTAATCATGGTTAAGTTAACTATAATTTAACCAGTTATTGAAAAACCAGTCCGTAGTATGTACCGCGGTTCTTAATTTTACCCAATGTACATCGTAACATCCTTATTACAACCTATTCGATTGTTAATACGTACTTTCACACTTTATAACTTAAATATCTATTACAGCAAAAGAACATTAAATCTTCTTATTGAGAGTAAATTAACAGTTGGTACTTGATGTAACATAAGCTTTACTTTTATAGTGAAACATCATTTGGTTTTAATTTTATTGTGTTATTGGTGTGAATTTGTGAATGTACTTGGAAATTGGATGGGAACGCAGGAACCAGAGCAGAATCTATTCTCCTTTAGAATAGTTAATTAACCCGGTTGTCAATTAATGATTGGGCTTGGTATTTACATCTTAATCCCCGGTCATCTTCTTAATTGATTGGTTAATGAGCGAAGCCGGCAATCTTTGGCTGCTTTGTTGTTTTCTTGGGGAATTTCTCCATTTCGCAGATCGATCCGGCGTCTGCAGCTTTAATGAAAGACTCTGCAGTGTGGCCATTAGTTAGCCAGGACGTGGACGTTCCTTCCGCATGGAAATTAACTAGCGGCAAATTAAATTTGTTGCAATTTATTATTATCATATGGGGATACATACGGGCTAAATGCTAAATTGGTTATTCTTCGCGACTAATGCTCTAAATTACCACGTATTTATCATAGCTCTTTCCATTTGTTGCTCCGACAACAACTTCATTATTATTCGCATGCTAATTTACCATGTTCACATATTATAAATCATTTACATAAAGAAATACAACTCTACGAATACTGTCTTATAAGGACACCTTCATGCAATTAATGTGAACAGAGGTAATTGGTTTTTAGTACTTACGTACTCCTCTTAGCGTAATAATCATTCCAAACACCATTTCTCGGTGAAATAGCGACAGCGCAGTTGCTTCGTATACCAGGAGTTCCAGGTTTTAATCCCGGCCAATATATATTTATTTGTGTTTTCATTACATATTAAAATATATGGATATTTGAAACAAATCAAAATAAAAATGAATGATACACATATTACAGACAAGTAAGGAATTTATACTTATAGATTTATATACAATCGGATGATAATAAAAAAATGTCTAAAAAGAAAAGTTTTATCTATACATGTTTTTCGCGCCACGGTTCACGTAAGTTTAACTTACTTCCTTAGCAACATTTGTTGTAACTTCCTAATAAATACTGTTATTTAATTACCATTGTCAACGAGAAATTAAAGTCAATTAAACTGTCACATTTTACAAATACTTTAATATTATTTGAAATCAAATGCTGCTGGTGGCGGCGAAAAATATAATAAGCGACTCGGAATGTAAGTACCCCTATTACTATTCTCGTAGGGTAACATGAACTTCAGTTTTGCAGGCTCCACCTCAGTTCATACTTACATTACTTATAGGTTAAATAACTATAATTAGAAAAGTGTAAGATAGTTATAGTTTTGTTTCGCTTTAGTTTTCCGATTGGTTGTATTGTTTATTTCTTATTGCAAATTTTGAAACGTTTCTCAAGGCATAAAATCGATTTAGTGACTCGAATCATAGTTTAATGTTTCATTGGTAATTTTTAAAAATAATATTATGTATAGTGAAGTTCGATGTTATCTCTCTATAAGTGTTTGATTTAATGTGAATCGTAAGTAAAAGCTGCAGGAATAATTAATCTCATTAATTTTTAACGATATTTTAATAAACACTACTTTATCAGCAAGCCATTATCACAATTATTTTTCCAACTAGATAAAAAAAGCTCTTCTCATTATCCATGTTTCATATTTAACTACCAGATCAATACCACCTCACAAAAACTATCTTACCTACGTGCAATACGCTGTAATATTTCTCCATTATGAAATTAAATATTAACGGCTACAAATTTTGATATATGGGTGATGAACAATTGTAATGTACGGGGCTACCTTTGCCAAAACAATCACGAAGAAATGACCGCTGTTGAAATATGGAGCAAATGTTTGCCAAACATATATTCTCAAATTTTATGAAAAACAAATACGGGGAGCAAATATTGCAGAGTGTAATTGAAACAATGTTGTTTTATTTGCAAGAAACTTTGATTTTACGTTAAATTACAATGTTGATATTTTCCACAACACTATACAAGGGGTGTTTGATATGTCAGTGATTTTGAAGTAAAAATTTTTTTTAGACATGATTAAATAAATATTTGCATCTTAACCAAACCAATCATATTTAAGCAAAATTATTTCCATTCCGTTCAAAGCCAATCAACAAACCATGAGTCAATGTTTTATCTTCTCTTTATTATTGCTATGGGTATCATTATTGACGTTTGATAACAAACCGATTGTTTGTGTGAAAATTATTGAAATAAGTGTCAAATACAGTTTTTTATGTGTTCGCTGGAGATTGGTAATCAATTTCACTGGGGAGGTCATTCAAAATAAAAATAAGAACCAAAATTAAATGAAATACTCAATCTGTAAAATGTAATGTTAATATAAAATATTTTAGGATAAAAGTAGGCTTTAGAAATCCGGAAAAACATGTTTATTTCATCAAATTTTACATGTGAGGAAGACGTTTCGGATATAAGATAACATCCATCATCAATTATACAAAGGTTAAAAATACATTACAAGCACATGTGATGATAAATATTTTTATATATAATAATATAAACTTATCGTAAACAAGTGATTAAATTTATACAAAGTTAATTAAATGTTTGTTGTTACAATTTCGTAAACACCTAAGTTGTCGCCATTAACAGGCGTGTCAAACGCTTCAACTTTCCTTGATGACTGAAATGAACGACAGACAGTCGACTTGTCAATTTCGGTTCCAGAATCGGAAACTGCTAGTTTCATTTCTGAATCCGAGAACTGTAAATTTGTTTATACGATTTCAAAAACATTAACCGATTATCTTCGATTCAAGAACCGAATCCCAACAGCTTTTATCTCGAAGTCGAAACCCGGGCATAGAATAGGTTTATACAGAAGCGACAGTACGACAGAGAAACGAAAATTAGAGAGAGATGGAGAATGTGCACAAATTTAAAGGGCCCATTGTTTAAAATCGGAAAGTTTCCTCACATCTTAGAGAGAGATAGGGGAAGAGCACAAATTTAAAGGTCTACACAATGCTTCAAGGTCATAGAACTGAAAAGGGGAACATGATAGGTACCGACACGGAGTGTTGCTTCTGTGTATAACTATTCTGTGACCCGGGTTTATACATTGAAACAACCGGGTACTTGGATGGTATTCAAACCTGAATGGAATATAGCCGCAATATTTGTTCGTAAAAATGTTGTTTGATGAGTACTATTAGTTATACTTTTGCAGTTATTTTATAATATTAAAGAATAGGTACATTATGATTTGATCTGAGCGATATGTCAGGTAGAAAATATTTAAAACAAACAGAAAATAGAACACCTATAAAAGTCTGTGAACTTTATAGTCTATCAGTAAAATATTTTACTGCATCATAAAACATTAAAGGCATCTGAATAATTTATTATACATTAAATAGTGAAATTTATAAATTAAGTGACAAATATTTGGTGAATATTAGGTAAAACATAAAGTATATCAATAAAACAAATGTCTGAGCTTGTGTAAAGTCTGGCTACTTTTTTGTCATCAATTATTATTGATTGATTCTTTGATTTCTTTTGTTTAACGCCTCAGGGAAAATATAAGTGAATAACAGGACAAAGGTCCTGAAGGACTCAATCTATCATCATGACAATCGAAACAGAATTAAAATTTTCGACAGATGAAAATTTATTTATTAATCTTTGTTTTTATTTAAAAATTCAAAAGTTCATAGAAATTCAATACGGATTTAAATTAAAGTTTAATCGTACTGTCTTTCGTATACATCGAAGTCCCATTTGGATAGATTTGCTAATGACATATTGATATATTTCTTCAGTATAAATGTAAGATGTATTCATGAGTTTTGTCAAGAAAATTGAAATGCTATTAAAAACGTTATTACAATGCGAGGAGCACTAAAAATTTAAAACAATAACTAAATACGTAATCAGCACTTAGTGAAACATATTATATAATTTTATTAAATGCATATTTGATTCATCTACATTTTTTTATAAAATTTATATTTTGATCAATAATTTATAAAAGAGCAGAAATTAAAATAAATAAATACGTAATTATAACAATGGGAACATATATATTCGCAACATAAGTAAAAAAATATCATCACTAATTTTTCTACTAAAACGTTTAAAATAGATAATTCATATATCTACCCTACGAGTGACATATTTTACGCTTTTCCACTCTATATTTACATATGACCTGATCTGGTGGGGTAACTCACCTAATGTCAAGAAAATTTTCAGATTTCAGAAAACTAAAACAGAGAGATCATTGTAAACAATCTTTTATTGATTTGAAAATCATGCCAGATTCTACAGTTTTCATTTACTGTTGCTTAATTGAAATAAACAAAATAAAAACATTTTTTTTAGCTAACAATGACTGTCTTTCCAATAATACTCGTACAGTTTTTTTCTTATGTAAACCAAGAATGAAATATGTATACCAAGTCGGTAAAAAAAAATCCTTGAAAGTGGACCTTTATAATGCTCTACCAAAACAAGTCATACTTCTGAATGATACTAAATTTAAATTATGTATAAAGAGATATTTACAGACACTGCTTTTATTCGGTAGAAGAGTTTTTAGAATTGAAACATGAATGTTTAACATAATATGTATAATATAATATAATTATAACTATTATGATATGTATTGGTCTGTAATTTTTTTATTGTTAACTTTGTAATTATTTTGACCTTCAATAAACATATAATGTAACATAGTTAATAAAAAAAAATCTATGTATCTATAAAAACATCAAATAAACTAATATTTTTGCTTGATTACAATACAGGTAGTAAATAAACAAAGTTGATTACTATATGTAATTATTCTTTTTAATGGAAATTCGATGTACATGTACCTAATCAAAATACCAATTGAATCATGGTGTTCTTTAGGACAAAACATAAATCAGTATTATATTTTCTTAAATAAACGTGGAGGAATTAAGTGGTGTAAATTAAAATTGTATTATGCGAAAAATGTTTTAAAGAACAGATTTTCCATAAATCACAATCGAAATCACAAAATTTGGCCGGTACATAATTTAAATTCCAATCGTACTTCGTGCGAAATAACTTTTGGTCTGTTATTATCGATTAACAAAATTGATGGCTAAGCGTTTATCGAACATGAAAAATTAATTAAAATTTACAGCGGACAATCAAAGATGCGCCCGTTGAATGCATGGAAGACAACACGCTAATTTTATGTTATTATCAGGGCATTATCATTATAGCTAGTGTCCGGATACTACACTGTTAGCGAGAATTTATACCAAGAATCGTTAGATATAACGACGGCAATAGTTAACAGGCGATAAATAATTAATACAGTGTAGCACTAAAACTCAATTGTGTAGAACAGCAATGGAGGTACAGAGCAAGGATGTTGCAAATTGGCTCTGTTTCCAATAAGTAAATACATACTCAATTCACTGAAATTCAGCGTAATATAGCTGAAAAATATCCTAGCAATGACCCAGAATGAATCAGCACACTGTCCGAGATTTAAGATTGCGCCCTTTTAAATTGATAAAATAGAGTACAAAATTAATTTGAGGAATTAAAATTTTGTAAAATCAGAATAAACCTTTAAAAATTAATCGCAATTTCAGAAAAAAAGCTCCTATTATAGAGTTACGTTTTTCATTTTTTTGTTTTTTTAATTTTTAGAAATACGTAATAATACACGAGAAATATATTAACAAAGATTTGAAGTGACGTCATTACCCGAACGATAACTTAGAGAAAGATAAGTAGTATTTTATGCGATACAGAAACTAGGCAGAAGTAGTGGTAATAGCATTTTAATGAAGTTAAACTTCGTCGTATACAAGGTGTTTCTATAAGCTTGCTCACTATTGCTATCTCAAGAATTATAAGAAATACGAAATTGGTTAACTTAGCAAATATTTGTCATATTACAAAACTAATTGTTCTCAAGATATGATGCCCAACACCTGTATATTTTTACATATTTGGAATCTATATAAAATTACAAATCCAATGATGTTTGAAGTTATTTTTTACTTCAAAATGTTGGTATTAATTTTATATACTTTTACATGAATTTAATAATTGCCCTGAATATATAAAAAACAAAAGTCTGTTTGATTTCTATTTATTCATGGCAACTGTTATTTTCAGGTAGAAGTATACAAACTTAATGCCAATATAATGATTTTATTTTTTACCTAAAAATTAACTTCAAACATATCATTGCATTTGTAATTTTATGTAGATTCCAAAAATGTAATAATATATAGAATGTTCCATTTAAGATAAGAAAGTTGTGCCCCATATCTTGAGAATCACCAGTTTATTTTTTTTACTCATTTTAATACTCTTGTAATGTGGCAAATAATTACTAATTTAACCAACTTCGTATCTCTTATAGTTCTCGAGATAGCAATAATGAGCAAACTTATAGACACCTGTATAATACATTACACATTATTTAACTCAATTTTTAATTTGTAATATAAATTTCTTTAATACGTCCTCTTCGAAAACTTCATTTGCACACATCTCGAGCCGGCACTGTAAAAATAATATATTTGAAATTTTTTTTGCAAATACCAAAATACTTATTTGTATATGGAAGAATGCTTAATTTATGAAAATAAATTATATAATAATTTTTCATCTGAATATTCTAGCTTGTTACAGGATTTTGATGGGGACGTCATGGGAAAAATAGAAATGTAAGGGGCTGATTTCGAGTGAGAATAAGCAAGAACTGTGCGAAAGAAAATGGAATAATCAGATCATCAAAAATGATGTTTTCTTTGTCAAGCGAATCGAATTTATGCCAGACTTCGCTTATCACCGGCGTCAAGTTGTCAATCAGGGAAAATTGGCTGTCAGTTTTGACATCGGCCTCTAATACGGAGCAGAGAAAAAGCAAGTTACTTTAATATTAAAACATATTTATCCTGGGTGTATTTAGTTGGAAGCGATTTATCATATCGACAGTCGCGACATATAATTACCTGGTCGTTGAAACAAACACAAGTTGGCCAGACGGACATAAATCACCAATTATTTACCACCAGGCGGGGAAAATAATGTCAAGGTTCCTATCTATCGTATTACGCTTAAAACAAGAGTAATTAAGCTCGGTTCGTTGGGGTTTTACCCTACACTGGGGCTGAAATCCCGGCTATCGCACCTGCGGATCTTTCGCGCCCTGCTTTTTCATCCCTTGACGATTCAACCCTCTGTAACTTACAAAAATCTCATATTCTTTTCATATATTATTAAAAAAATAATCCACCTTATTTCATAAATATTGTTTTCTGGTCTTAAGTTTCACACTACATCAGGAGTTAAAATGAAAAAGTAAATTTAAGAAATATTACCGACCCTGGTGGCTCAGTCGCGTCATATTCCGGAGATCCTAGGTTCGAACTCCGACAAGGGTGCAGATATTTGTGTTTAACTTAATTAATAATACGTAAGAAATTGTTATAAAGAAATGTTACTTCATTCCCATAATCATCATCGAAATTGTAATAAATTCTAGGGTTTCATCAAGTCAAGTAGCTTGTTATTTTTTTCAATTTCTTGACTTGACTTGAAAATTAAGCTTACATTCACTAATTGACTTGACTTGATTTTGTTTTTAACTACTTTTACTTGATTTCAAGCAATTTCAAGCTACTTGATACTACTTGATAATAATAATGAAGTGAGAGGGAAATGGAAAATATCTGATGTGAAGGGAGCATGAGCTCGAGTTACCTAGAGATATTTCATTACATTTTAGTTATTACTATAGTATGACAAATAAATAAATAAATTCCGCCATTTTTGACTCCAAAATTTGCTTGGCAACCTTAAAATTGCTGTTTTGCTTAGAAGTAAGTTGTTAAAAATAAAAAAGACGTAAATGATATTAATAATTACTTCTTTTCTTAGTTTACACCAGCTCGCGTAGTCATACTTTTAGTGCGATTTGTACAATGCGACAAATAGTAACAAAATCTCATAGTGAAACTACGAAATAAAATGATGAAAAATGAAGTAGTTTTGGAGAACTAATTGATTTTTAAGTATTTCAAATATTACTACTTGACTTGACTTGGAATTCAGAATTCAGCTACTACTAGTTGACTTTAGCTTGACTTGATCTGAAGTCAAACAATGAAATCCTAATAACTTCATAAAAATTGGTAGTTAGCTTAAAGATTATTATTTAACAAAAATATCAATATCTAAAAAAAATATAATGTAGGTTTGTAGATCTTCAAGGCACTCCAGTTGATGTGGAAAGTAGTGGATTTACAACTTAGGTTATCAAAATCATTTCATTTAATTTTACAAAATTTTACTAGAAGAAATGTGGTTAACTCTCAATTATACAGCTGATTGTAATTTTACTAAAAAAGTCTTAAATTCTCAGATAATCATACTGTAAAGACCTCACAGTATTAAATACAAATTGCTTAAGTTCTGTAGTTATGTAGTAGATTCATGCAACATTAATTTTAATTTCATTCTCATTGCATTTTAATTCTAAAAAGTTAAAATAACGTAAATCATTTGGCCATGTTCAAGCAAGTTCATTATTCATTTTAACTACATTATCGTTATACTAATACATTACAAAGTTGACCAACTTTTAATATTTCATTTCATTTTTACTAGAAATGTAATGAAAAAGATAACTGCGCTTGCGTGCAAAGCAAAGTGACATCTATTTTCACGTTGTTTTAAAGTGTTTATATCTTCACTAGACGCTGCTAGTAATTTCTTGCTATCCTAGTACTATCACTGCTAAAAATGGATAAATCTTCTCTAATAGAATTAGAACGCCAATAGAGATTATTTACAATAAAAACTTGGCACATTCATAAATTCATTTTACATTTTTGTTTTTTTTTAATTAGCTAGCATGAACACCCCACTTTTTTACTGGAAATGAAATTGAAATGTAGTTTAAATGAAAATTAAAATGAATGTTGCATGAATCCATCTTTATAGTTAAGCACAGAATAGGTTTATACAGAAGCGACAATAAGACAAAGAAACGAAAATTAGAGAGAGATGGGAAAAGTCAACAAATTTAAAGGGCTCATTGTTTAAAATCGGAAAGTTTCGTCACATCTTAGAGATAGTGGAAGTCAACAAATTTAAAGATCTACACAATGCTCCAAGGTCATAGAACTGAATAGGGTAACATGAAAGGTACCGATACGGAGTGCCGCTTCTGTATGTAACTATTCTGTAGATAAAGATAAGATTTGAAATTTATTGTAACCTATTTATAGGGCTATAGGTTAATAACTGTTTGTATAAAATGAATGTAAGATTGTGAATGAAATAGTTCCATTTGAAGTTCTATGACTTGTAAGAATGTGATGTTAACGGGGATGGAGATATGTCTGGAAAGATTTCCCGGTTGGAAATTTGGCGGAGGCTTTGAATCTGGTTTAGCGGTGGGTGTTAATGTGTCGGTGGGGGTGTGAACGGCCTGGTATAAAATATTCCGCGTCCGCAACCGCGCTGTAAAAATTGAATTCGGTGTTCGGGACTGATGATCCGTAAAACGGGGGCCGGGGAGTTTTATTAGGCCGTAACCAGCCGCGTTTCCCTTCACTTACATTTCCGAATTTAAATTAAAAAAGAGCCTTTGATTTCAGTTAAATGCTGGTACGCCAGCGCAGCAAAGGCCTGCGCGGTGCCCCGCCAATACAAATCTGATTAATTTTTATTCGAGGTATTATTGCTACAAATACTCTTCGATTGCTTTGACTTGGATTAAGCTTTCATTCGATACATTCAGCCTATAGCGGATACTCAATTTCTACACTAATTCTCTACGTTTTTAACGCGATATATTCACAATAACCCAATTCAATTACCAACATTGCAAACATATTTTATTTATTATTCATTCAACCAAAGAACATATTGTCGATTCTTTGCCAATAATTAAATTATTAATTATTAATTAATAACTAATTTAATGTCATAAATTGATTAAATTGAGAATTAGTTAGTCTTCAGTTTCCGTCTATTCTATATTTTCGATTATTCTAAGAAATTTATTAAAATAGAAAAGATAATTACTTTTTCAATATATAACGTTCATTTCAATTTTTCACTGGATATTGTAAAAAGTGAAATAAATAAATACATTACATGTATAATTACTACAAAATATTAAAAGGGTTACATTGACGTGTCTGTTCTATAAAATCGATTAAAAAAAAAAAAATATGTTGTCGTATATCACCATAAATCTTCCTTTATACTTACAAATACTGATATCTACAAATGTTGATGTTGTTAACTCTACGAAACAAGGGGAGTTGTCTTGAAACTAAATAATATACGTAATGTCTTTTTATAAATTAGCACTGGATTTAGTTTGACATTTCAGAAAGTTAAAAAGGGATATAAGTAGTGGCTAAGTCCCCCAAAAAATAATATTTAGCAATATATATTCATTTGTTGAAAAGTATTTCAAATTAAATGTTCAAGATGAAAACAGTCTTTTATCATAAAACTGCAATCGTACGTAATTTTATATTTTTATGTTTCCAATTAATATCTTCTTTTTATGAATTCTAAATAGAATGAAAGAGGGACTATAATATATTGTTTGTGGCTAATCCCTTTAATGAATCTCGGTGTAAGATTTTATAGTTATTATGTTCCAATTCGAAATAAAAACGAATCATATTATAGTAATCAATTTTCCCTGTTTAATAGTTTAGTTGTAATCAACTATTATTTCTTTGTTAAAGTCCAACCGTTTAACAATAATTTTAAAAACATTTAAAGTTTATGTGTTTCATTAGATAATATCTTCCTAGGTGTTTTCTATAGCGCTGTATTATTAGCTGTCATAAAATTTTATTACTGTAATCAATTTGATGATTTTGTCGTAATCAAGTAATTATTTATTTAATTTCGGTTTTGTTATAGTTTTCTTTATCAAAATTACGTCATTTTGTTTTATTTAAATTCTGCTAAACAGTAATAACTATTTTTATTTTATTTTTATAGTGATGCTAGAAGGAATTGTATAAATTCTTGGAGTTTTTTGTAATGTAGGACAATGAAAACGATGTGTTATGGATGTAGATGTGATGAGAAATGTGCTCCTACGGCAATGGATTACAATACAGTGAGTTGTCAAGCGTGTGTGAAAGCAAGAGTAAAGGTAGCAGGTAACAGTGACAGTAGCGCAGAGAGGGATGATTTAGCGAAGGGTCTAGGGCAGGACACAACACAGGATGATCGGTCCCTTGCTTATTGCCTTGTGCTCTGTGTAGTGTTTGGGTCGTGGGGCGGGTTCAACAATGCCTTTCCCAAAACACACCGGGATTCTAGCTCTTCCTGTCATGGATACATAACGTTTAGTAGACATTAAGAAAAAATAGATACAGACATAACTTTGAATGAACGTAAAAGTTAAAAAAAGTAGTTAAAAAAAAATAATAATTTGAACAAAGAAATTGTGAATATTAGAGCTTTAATAAACTTTACCCGAATTGAAATCATTATATTAGAAAACATATTTTGAAAAGTGTCTACGTTTTTATACTTTCGGAGTATGGGGTAAACATAATATATTATTTACTGTGGTAGGACCAAGCCATATTGACATTGATAATTTCCCTTTACTGCACCAATCCTCTACCCGTAATACTTTTGTCTAGGTCAAAATACCAGACAATATTGCCAGTTTATTTCGACATTTCAAATTCTTTATAAGTCATGATAGCTTTGTGCTTGTCAATGCAATATCAATGTTAGTAAGGCATATGGTTCCAGCACTAGGTTGAGAATACTAACATAATTGACCTAGCGCCAAGATTTTATTTCGAGGTGCGAAGCAACCAAGGGATACAAGACGCTGGTAAATAAAGGTCTCAACCGCGGGATGTAGGTACCTCTATATATTATTTTTTCAGTGCTAGCACTTGAATCCTAATCCTATTTACAGATTTTTGTATTGATATTGACTTGATATGCACATTTACTTGTTTCGTAATATTGAAAAAATAAATAAATAATAAGCAGCCTGCATTTGTTTCAGTTTGTTAACCTCATTTTTGATTCTGGATTTGTTTTTGTTTGATTTAAGGAATATTCACAACCAAATAATTCTAAGTCTCAATTTCAATTTCTACTAAGTTCAGCTTAAACTATTGTAATGCGTTTACAGTACCATAATTTCACTTTCCCATGTGTATGTTTACTTCAAAGCTGGCAATTACACATTGAAGTAACTCATGCGCATATGGATGAAAATGTGACATTTTTATATATTTGACGTTTCTTCAGTTTACACTTAAGGTGAAGCGATAATAAACTTGTTCTAGACAGTATTATGATAGCTGTTTATTACATTGAAAAGAAACACCGAAGAAAAGGTTGGTTATTGATTCTAATAAAAGTGAGGTGATTTTAATATATTTTTTAGTAGAAATAAGTCTGGAAGATCTAAAATGTTCTTTAAGTAAACACTTATAAATACTGATCATTTTTATAAACTATTGTCAATATTAGGACCACAGTCATAGGGAGTGTATTTCTCCATTCATAAATTAAGTAGTATTTGTGAATCCAAAGTTCACACTTTTCTTGAGTTTAATGAGTGAAATAAAAATGTATTATTGACCTAGGTTATCATGGTTACCAAGTAAACGGCAGTTTAATGAAATTTATTAAAGATTAGAGAAAATAGAAGATTGAATAACTGTAGTAGATATATGGAAGATGAAATCTCTATTGGATTAGATGTGTTGCGGGAGAGCTGATTGAATCGTTCTGTTTCGGGAAAGGTGAGAAAGCCCCCCTGACCAGCGGTATATTGGCTTCGCCACAAGTCCAGAACGTCGGCGGGCAACCTCGTTAAACACCAAGCTGGATACAGCACATTCTCTAATTAACAAGACATCCTAATGAAATATCCCTTGATTGCGACACCGATCAGGCCACGTATTATATTATACGTGCAACCCGATATAACGAGGATTCCCTACACACCGCTCTAATTGCACCACCTACATTCCACGGCAAAAATTATTGCACCTGAATCAAGCATTCGTAAATCACGGATGGGATAGGTGGCTGATTTGATTGGACGCACTGGGGAGCATGACCTACTTTATACACCACCCCCCTACATCATAAATTCTTTCATTATTGCTCCTCTATTATTTCATCACAATTAATACCCCACCTTACATCTGAAGCATTACGTTCAGAGAATCTACGTTCCACTATTTGATTCGTATCTAAAAATGTCGGTTTCCTCAGATCATTAATTGCTGCTGTAAGAATTGTTAAACTTTTATCCTGCATATTTTTCGTATACCCATGGCATAGATGATACATTTATTCGCTATATCATTATCGTACGTGTTATAGAGGGTTATACCCAACCAAATGCAGAAAAAAGGACTTTAACATGAGATTTTAAAAAAGGCGGCTACTCTCTCTTCTGATAGTTTTATAAAAAAAACTGCAAGAGTACAAAGTTGTTCAAAATTAAATTGTACATCAAATGTAAAATGTAATACTTTCTTTTAAAATCAGACAACTATGATTATAAAGAAAATATATATGAGACAGTTTATTAAAATACCACTGATTAAAATTAATACTGTTTTATTTTAATATTACTTAAACTTCAACGAATATAAGTACATTATATCTTTCGAGAAGGTATAAAATGTGGTGGAGCCTGCGGAACCGAAGTTCTTGTTACCGCACGAGAATAGTTGTATTAGGTACTTACATTCCGAGTCGCTAGCAGCAATTAAACTAATAATATTAAAGTATTTTTAAAATGTGATAGTTAAGTTGACAATTCAGATTTATTTATTTGCAACTTTTTAATTACTTTTACCCATTGCTAGACAACCAAATATATATGAAATTCGTATATTTCTTATAATTATCCTGATAGAAAGACAGTTATTTTCTATAACTTCTTGTTGACAACAGTAACCAAATAATGGAAGTTATCAGGAACTTACATATGTTGCTATGGAAGTAAATTAAACTTATACATAGGGGAAGGTAGCCTAATTTGGACCAATTTTATAATATTCACTATATAAAAGCACGGAAGAAGTGTCAATAAAAATTAAGTAGTAGAAAAGAAACTCACTAAGTGTAACTTCAAAATAAAACCATTTATTAAATTTTAAATACCATTTATAATAGTAAAAAATAAATTCAAAAAAATCTTGTCATCGGTCTAATATAGGAAACCGGTTTCCTTATTTGGACCGCTAGCTTCCTAAATTGGACCATTAGCTTTCTTAACGAAAATTACAACAATAGAACCTTTTAACTACAGCACTAACTCCAGCACACTGAGAATGAATCCAAGTGCGACATTTCATATATTGTATCATATTTTCTTCCTTGATTTCTTCACACAATATACAAAACCATGAATCACCATTTTCTTTTTTATGTTTCGCATTTTGTCAGAGAGATGGGGAAAGGCAACAAATTTAAAGGGCTCATTGTTTAAAATCGGAAGGTTTCGTCACATCTTAGGGAGAGATAGGAGAAGTCAATAAATTTAAAGGTCTACACAATGCTCCAAGGTCACAGAATTGAATAGGGTAACATGAAAGGTACCGACATGTCGACGTGTTGCTTCTCTATGTACTATTCTGTGCCGTAATCACAATTTTTGTCGGTCCAATTTGGGCAACTGTTTTCGGTCCAACTTGGGCAACTTGAATATTTTATACTTAAAATTATACAAAAATGTCAAAGTAACATAAACTCATAAAATTATAACAGGAAATTATAGATAGATAAGTAAGCTTTGTGATGAAATAAGAGGACTTGTAATTACTTACGTTTGGACGAACTAACTGCTTTCACTCTTACATCAAAATAACAAATTTTCTTCGTAGTCAAACAAATAACCCTTCTCTTAATGTAACCATGAGACATTTTTTTCACAAACACGATTACATTAATCTGGTCTACCTCTACGTATAACAAGTAGTCTATCTAAAATCGCACAGATTTTATCAATCTTTGGATACCACAGCGGTCCAAATTAGGCTACTCTCCCCTATATGAACAATAGTTAAAAAATAACTATTAATTGATTCTACTTCTTAAATAATATATCAATATTACAAAAATGTAAATTTAAAATGAAAGTACGATAAATACAAATTTTTATTATATTTACGCACGAAACATCTTTTTTAAGTAAAGTTAAACTATAATTTTTTTTTGAAATTCTATATTAATGTCCTATGTTCCATGTTTCGTTGCAAACCCTGTATCTATATGCTATTTGCGCCCAACGAACACCAAAAATGAAATAGACAGTAGTGTAACCGCGGTAACGGATGTTTTTTAATATTAACAAAAATGTCATACATGTCGTTTATTAAAGCGATTTTGTTGTCGGCAATTTGTGCTTTATGGTTTGTGCTGGTGGTTTCGTTAGTTTAACCTACATTTTTTTTCTATATTTCATTCATTATTAATTATTATATTTGTATATAATACTGCCAGTTTTGACATTAATATGCTTCAGATATCTTTTGATTTCATCCGATAAGTTGATGTCATCAATAATATTTGCACCTTGGCGATTTAAATCATATGGTTGCGAAACGATTGATGACGTAAAGAAAACCGACTTTCCATAAAATCTTCCATTATTATATCTCTTTTACCGCAATTAATAACATAACAATAATCCTTATATCTATAATTCTACAGATATAGAATTAATAGACCTATGGTTTTATTCTCACTGCCACCAACTAATAAACCAAATAAAACAACTCATTAGTACATTATAAACAATTTCATTAATTTACCTATCATTTCTGTTATCTTTTATTGTACAAGCTTATGTGTATGAAATACTAAAATATACTATATTTCTCGCAATTGATCATCACGTCATCAATTCCTGATGCAAGAATTATTAATCTTTTATCTTGCAGCTTTGTCGTATACACGTAGCGTAGATGGGACTTTTATTCGTTATCTCATTATCGTACGGTTTACAGAGAGGTATACAGTATAAATACTATCTGCGTGTAACCAACGATAAAAATGAAATAGAAACAGTAGTGAAACCGCGGTAACAGATATTTTCAAATATTTAAAAATGAATATGTGATACTGTCATTTATGAAGGTGATTTTTTCGTCAACAATTTGTACTTAATTCTATGTTGATAGTTCCGTTCGTTTACTCTACATCTGTGTTCGTAATTTTTATTATTATATTTGTATCAGTTTTATTTACTTCGGAAATCAAACGATTTCACCCGATAAGATGATGTCATCAACCCCCTTTCTCCTCAAAGATTTTAATCACATGGATACAATTGATGACGTGAGGATAAACTGCGAAAAATATAGTGTAGTTATTTACATTATAAGTGCGGTAGCTTGTATTTTACAGCATGAGGTTCTACAATTGAAGAACTGTGCTTCGTGTCGTGATTTAATAATACCGAGCGATGTACAAATACCTAACGCACACATAATGTATTTTATTTTGGCCGACATATTTATTTTGTATAAAAAATGTTTGTTAATTTGAAATTATAAATTCCAACAAGCAAGCAGCATTAAAAAAATATGGTAGGTTCTGGAACATGACGTTTTGAAAAACAATGAAACGCAAAAATTACTCAAATTAAAAATTTGTATTTTTCGAAGACTTTATGAGCGATAAATAACGGTAGGTAAAGTTTCTGTAAATATCGAGTTACTTTACCGCACCGCGGTGCATACATTCTAAACTAACGAAGACGTAAACAATGTTTGAATGTCATGTTTACGTTCAAGGAAGCGAAAATAGTTACTTTTGTATTTCAAGTGTACGAAATTTGTGTTTTTAGTGCGTGAGAAAAAACATTTCGCGCACAAAATACGAACAATATTTTTTCTATAATTAATTTGTGTCATTAATTATAATATTTTTACTTATCTATTTAAATTGAGTGAAGAAATATTTTCCATCATCGTGAAAAAACGTTTTCCGAAAGCGTGAAAAATTGCCTACTTATGGATTATTACAATAAAAATCTTAACATTTTTTGATAGTTTTGTCTAAAAAAATATTAAATTATTATTACTTTGTTAAAGTCTTTTATTACCAATTGTCGTAATCAAATAATATTATTGGAACTACGATTTTCGTCGAATTTCATCAAATTTCCATGACCTCTATAATATTTAATGAAGACTTACCACAGATTTCAGTCATAAATGAATAATATCCTCGAACTAATTTTTCTTCCCACAAAGAAGCTTAAGATAAACAAGAGCTTACAGTGACAGGCAAAGCTTACTGTAAGTATTATCACTGCTATATAAAACACGGTTAATTATTAATACGTTGTAATTACTTGAAGAACAAAATAATTAAGATAATTAATTCTGAAAGTGTAATTAGGTTGGGCGTGATAATCTACTCCGTTTCACACATGGTAAAATGGACGCTTAAGTCTCTTTAATAACCCTTTCATATGTAGTGTTTATTATGCATCTTATTATTTGACTTTACCCGGATAATACTGTGCGAGGATAATATTAAATATTCTTTTTCATTTTTGCTACAATCATGTCATCATAATCGATGGAATCTTGAAAAGGTATAGGAATTATATTTAAAGTTAGGTACTAGAATATTTTTTTTTTACTATTGCGATTCAAGTTAATTCCTTACATATTCAATCCGCAACATAATGATGTCACGAAAGGGATAAATTTGTTATGAGCTAAAATCTGTGGACAAAAATTTCACATACTATTGTAAATACATATATTATCTACAATTGGTACTACATTTACAGGTAAACGATTATTCAAAATTTTAAACAATTTAATTCGTTGATTGCTACTTTGTGGACTCCATATTTTTCTTCTATCATAACTATTAACATTTCAAAAGTTAGTAATTAACTGCAAACTGATTTGTATTTGCACGTAACCATTTACATTACTTTTACTTTTCAGTTGACTTTTTTGTAGGTATTCATTTTAAAATATGAAAAAAAATGTAATATTTGTTAGTAATAAACGAATTAAAAGTTTCAATTACGAACATTAGATATGTAACCTATACAGTTATAATGTAATCACGTGATATTATTCCTTTCATGACATCAAATCTGTAGTGCATCTTTTATCCTTGATGCTTGATGCGTATCGCTTAGCTTGATTCGCGAATCATATCAGTACAATGATTGAGTTTTTCTATTAGCTGTTTTTAATACTGTTATATATAATTAATTGGAAAAATAATTCAGGAATATTATAAATATGGTTCTAGTTTCTGTATTTGTATCAATTTAAATTAATTTATGATTTCATTAATTTAAGTTTATAAGCCTGTTAATTAAATATTTATTTGTCATGATTAATAAAAATTATTTTGACGAAACTAATTGAATATAATAATTTTTAATATGGAGAAAATTAATATTTGTATTATTGTTCAAAAATAAATGAAATTAAAGTGATAAAATATGTTTCCATTAATTTCCATGTTTCCGGAACGATTAATAATTCCATTTATGATTTTCCTTGTCAACATTAGTTAAAAATTGTTTGAACTCAGACTAATAACATTCTCCCGATTCTTTTTATTTACTTATAAGAAATTGGAGCACTTATCATCTATAAATCAGACAAATGTGTGTTTACTGTTCATACGCAATCAATAATTCATTCTAGCCGCTTGCTGTTCAGAATGTGACATTAAATTTTCGATTAGCCTCGCGATTATAATGACATTGTATTAAGATGCATGTCATGGACGGACGAAAATAAACAGAAATTGTAAATCAATACAGGGGTAGTTAGTGTTTTGATTGATGGTTAAGGACCTATTTTTCTTTTCAGCCAACAGGGAAGAATTAAAATTTAGATGACTTACCCTGTGCAACAGATGATAAATAAAGGTCTTCTTTTCTTGCTGTCCTTCTGATACTGAAATTTTGGAAGGGGTTGAATCCTGATAAACTTTTTTGACTACTGATTTACACAATTTCTTTTTGTTTCTAAATTTCAGGAATTTTATTTACTTCCTCGTACTATTAATAATAACGAGCAGTTGAGGTTCTCTTGGTTAGTACGGTTTCATTCGAATTGAGCGGAATATGAGATATGGGGTTCATATTCCAGCTTCGTCAATTTTTATCCAAATAAAATTACCGCTTTCTTCGAGTGGTTCGCAAAGTACTATAACATCGGCTCGCGAGATAAGTATTGCTCTTTAACTATGACACTCTGCGGCTTTATAGAATTTAGCTGTTTAAGACTAATAACAGTTCTAATCTAATAAAAGGGACACACCAATTATGACCAGAAAACTTAATGTCTTACTGACGTGATACCAGCTGTTTTTCTTTTTTAGTTTGTTTTTAAGGTTTTGTTTTCACATATTCTTTGTATATTGCTCAATCATTTAAATAAATAATTAATTGTATACATTGTCCTTTGTTGTAAAATGTTGCCGCCTCTGCATCTATAAATCTTTCGCATATTTTGTGTAAGCTGACAACCTTATTACTAAAATGCAAGTTAAACGTATTACAAAATAAGTAATTTTGGTACTTCAGATCTTGTCCCACATAAGAATGTTATGTCACAGATGCTTATTATTAAATTCTATTCTTGCATTTTAACTTTAAAACTGTTTACAATTTAAACATGTGTTTTACATCCTAAAATTTACAGTGCTTTCATTTCCTTGACTGTATACCAGTGGTGTACGCAGGACTCTATTTGGGGGAAAGCAGTTTTATGGTATCAAGGAGACCTAAAAATTTACCGTAAAAATTACTTTTATTATTATTTTTACTTTGAATATATATATATATATATATATATATATATATATATATATATATGAAATGAAACATAGGGCTTTAACATGAGATTTCAAAAAATTGCGTATATTCTCTCTCCTGGTAGGTTTAGAGTAAAACTACAAGAGTAGAAAGTTGTTCAAAATAAAAGATATGATCATAATTGTGGCAACAGTCTATAGTATGAGATTTATTAAATACAAAATTTAACATTTTCGTTAAAAATCAGACTGCCGTGGAAATAAAAGAAAATATCTATTTTACCTACAATTCATCAAGAATCTTATCTGCTGTAATCACAATTTCTCGGTAAATATTTACTTATGTCAAACAATTTCTCTGCGATAGTAATAAGACAGAAACGTTTGTAGTCGTATCAGAATGGAAAAAGAGCGTTCACTTACCGCAAAATTTCAGGTCTCCAATACCTCAGATAACAACATGTACTCATATTTTTGTACGAGCGTTGTTTTCTGTATGGTAAAACCTGAATAATTTGACAAAAAGCACATAAAATTACTTAAAGTAGTTTTATGTTTAGCAAACGGTTTCTAACTAATAACATAATCAAGAAAAGAAATAAAAACAGAAATTCTATAATATATTTTTGGAGTATTGCCATAACGATACAGCGTTGAATTTGTCTTTATGTTCTGCGAGGAATAAATGTATATATTTCGAACTCTTCACATATTTCTGTGACATTGCAATTTTCAATATAAATATAGAATACTAGAATTTAATAATTTTGTTCGGAATAATAGAAATATAGACTTAAAAAAAGTTTACAGATATCTCCTACGTAAGCCACTGCTGTCTACAGTAAATTTTTGGTTTGTAGCTGTATTTTAAAAATTATAAATAAATGTGGATAAACCATGGACCGACAATGAATTCTTTATATTAAAATTCTTTTAAAAATCTGTACAATATACAAACTTAGGGGCCAATTCCGTAACTCAGTGGTTAATTTTTAAACAGTTGCTAAAATTTTTCACAAATAAAAATAAACATTACAAGTCATGTTTTAATATTTTCTACCTATTTTCATTGGAGAAAAAAATAGCAACTGGTTGAAAATTAACTACTGATTTACAGAATAGGAGGATTAGATTCCACAACATATTTTTAGGTAAAAATTAATAATTAATTATAGGTGTTTAGCTATCGGAGTCAATTGAATTAAAAATAGCAACTGATTAAAAATTAACCACTGATTTACAGAATAGGAGAGTTAGATTGTCTAACATATTTTTAGGTAAAAATTAGTAATTAATTACAGGTGTTTAGCTACTGGAGCCAATTGAATTTGAGCGTTATGATAGTACGAAGGTGCGGATGCAAATATAACGGTAGTCCGAATGTGAGAGCAAGTGCGAAGTCCTGCAGGGTTTAATGAATATGCAGCGACATTCTCAGTGCATAAACTATGCAACGCTCATGCAAAAATCCCTAGTGCCTTGCCTGAATATTTCACCCGCTGTATTCCATTTCAGTGACCCTGCGCTAATCTACATCACCTGGAGATCTCTTCATTCATTCGCAATCGCCTGCTGCAGAGTTCACCAGGACCTGCAGCTTTCCATTTTTTTCCACTCACACTGTCACATGACTGTTGGTCGTAGGAATCGAGAGTGGCGGATTTAACATTTAAGGAGCCTGAAGCGTTATAAATTTTTCGGTTTTAAAGCGAATAGAGAATCACGTCAGAAAAAAATGTGCGAAGATTGACTGTAGAGTCTTTTGTTTGTTTTGTCAAGAGTTGATATGCTTGCCATTCGGTTACTTCTACCAGCAGTAAAAATTGTTTTAGCTTGCTAATGACATAAAATACTATTCATGACTATATAAATGACTTTGTCCAAGACTATTTCTTTAAAAGTCTTTTACTCGGAAATTGAAGAAATTATGTTAAATATATTTGTTTGTATATAATATCAAGCTTAACCGTAAAACGCAAATTTGAAATTATTGCAAACCACTATTAGCATAAAATTATAAAATTGGACTTCCTGGTTTGTGGGATCTGAAGCGATTGCTTCCACCGTTTGTGCTTAAATCCGCCACTGGGAATCGAATCCTAAATGTAACACATTATCTGCAATTGTAAATAATATTTTTTTTCCTAAGTCCAAATCTTTTATGATTTTTTGCAAAGTGGTTTTACAAATGATGAAAATTACTAAACGCACTTTCTGAATCGAATGGCAAAATAACGAAAGTTGGTAAATGTACTTAGGACAAATCCGGGAGAATTTAACCACATTTACCTGAAAGTACCTAAAATTTAGAGGACTTGATGTAGATGTTGTTATTTTTATCAACGTATTTCTTTATTATACCTATTACTAAAATGCATGATTCTTGAAATTCCATAAAAATTTACGAATCATTATTTTGATTTGAAAGAAAAACGAGATTAATTCGTCTCTCCGTAAGGCATGGGATACACAACCCATTGTGTAGATACATTTGATATAAAATATGAAAAAATAAATATTATATCCATATCTTCTATATCATTCTTTAGCGGCTGAATTTATGTCGTCGTTGTAATTTAGCAAGTAAAAATAATAGAAATATATTTGGATAAAAGACAGTTACCCAACTAGTTCAAATGTCCCACTTGATACGCTTTTGATATTAGTACAGTTTTGTAGAAAAATAAAATTGTTGTATAAAAATATAATATCATTTCAAACTAGAATAAGATTGTAAAAATTTTAATGTGTAAAAGTATAAAAATAAGAAAGGTAAATATTTTTTTCTTTGCTCTAAACACATTAAAAAACGTTTATCATATTCACGGCTGAATGCTATTGTCACGTCACATGACATAGTAGCAGTAGCCACAAACACACAGTACGCCATATCTTACCACTGTTTCTGTTTAAAATGTTATTTCAAGGAATGAACTGTTAATGGATTTGATGCAAAATGAATAAATAAAAAAATTGTTTTTTTTTATATTTTCTTTGTGATTTGGTAAATGTATAATGAGGGAAGTTATTGAAAAAGGGCATAGCGTTATGAAGGCAGCGGATAAATAATGCCAAGCCAAGCTCGGCGTCTTTATATCCCCACGACATGCAGGCTGTCCCGACCCGAACTAATGAAAATTGATCAAATAATGAAGTCTGTCACGGGTTTGTCGTTTTCTTTAGGCAGTTTAAATGTAGACGTATTCAGGTAGCGTACAAGCGATAAAATATTTAAATTAAAGGGGATAGAGCAAAGGTCGAACAGCTATCCACCCTCTGCTGTTTCAAGATTTACTTTTTGCTTTGTTCTGGGGATTAGATCGAAATTTACTGCGCTGAATATTTTGTTTTTACGAGGTATTGATTCCAGGATTTGTCATATGCAGAAATTGATATTTAATCTGCTTGTTCGTTCTTTTTCACCGGTATTGTATTCTTTGCTGGAAATTAATAACAACTCACCAAGAACTCGGATTTAAATACTGCCAATTTGTTGCGATTTCAATTTTGTAGTCGATGAATCACCATTATTTTTTTCAAAATAACATACCGCTATGCAGATTTTATCTTCTATTATTCACTACAATCATATTCCGTGTAATAAAACTAAATGTCACTAAAAAATTTGCTTTCCAGTTCATGAAATTATATTTGAAATAATAACTAGCTACCTGAAATAAAATGTACCTGGTGTTATTGCTAGATATTATATAAGTACAGCATTGTGCAGAGATTTTGGTTTATGGTTTATAGTAGGTACAAACGTGGTTCTCTGATCTACAAACCACCCCCTTTTAGCATTGAATTTGTTAGTATTTTATAAATTTATTTCATGTTAGGTATCATGAAACAATAACATTATCTGTGGATCAGGATTCCTCTGAGGATCAGAGCCTCAAATACAATGGTACAAGTTTTGCTTGCATTTTAGTGATGCAGTCTCTGCTAATTTAGCACCATACCGTTTTACTAATGTTATTTTCAGTCTTTTTTTAATTATGATCTAGGAATTTTTCTGATTTAAATCCTATTAAGAATTTGTGTCTAAATAATAATAAAAAATAGTAATGAGGAAAACAGACAGTGTTCACGGTTTAATGATGTGTTAGCAAACAAATTTGGAAAAACATATACATTCACAGAAAAAGACGGTGAAAAGATTATCAGATCGAAGGGAATATATAAAAAGTTCTAAATCTTATAACTAGTAATATTTTTAAATAATAAATTTTCCCAAAACTAAATTGTATCCCTCGTTCACATTAATTTACATAGGAGTATAATTTTATCAAACTAATGTTTTGATTCTGTAACTTTGTATAAATGTAAGGTCTGTGTAACTTACATCGATCTGTAACTAATATAGTTTCAAAGACTCTAAAAAAATATACAGAATCCATTGGCGGATTTACGGGTCTATTTTCCAGGGTGGCAAAATCTAGGGACGGCCATTTAAAACAAAACACAGTGTCCATACAAGTCACAACAATAAATTCAAATTATACCTCGATCTAGTTTTTAATTTACGCAAAACCACAGTTGAACAAAATTAGGGTAGTACGTACTAATGGTAGAAGTATAAATGCGCCATTGACAGAATTTGTATATTACATGAAATGATTTTCTCAGAATCGGATTTAAGGGAGGCAGATTGGGCTGCATCCCAGCCCTCCCCCCAGCCAAAAATTGCTCCCGCCACGTTTTTTTTATAATAATAACAGAAAATTTATATCATACATTTTCAAAACAATTCATTTGATTTTTTGTCACCTGGATATTAAATAACACTTTTATCGTGTCCACACGACTTAATTTTCATAGCTACAGTCCGGGGTCCACAAGATCTTGATAGGGACAACGGCGGTGATAAATTTTTATTATATGGAAGATTTTAATATTAATTTTCATTATATATGCGAAGTAAGAGCCCCCAAAAATTATTTACTCAAAGGCCAAAATTGTATTGCGGGATTCGCTGTTGATGTAAAAAGTATTTTTGGTAGCAGTGTTTAGACGTCAGAGGGTGATGACTAAAACTAAAACGATGTCGGGAGCGATGATATAATAAACCAGGAGGATATCAAGATTTTAATATTAATTTTCATTATATGTAAATATATTATAGTAAGAGCCCCCACCAATTTTTTGCTCAATTACCAAAATTATTCGACCCGGGATTCGTTGTTGTTGTTTTTGATGTAAAAAGTATTTTTGGTAGCAGTGTCCAAACTTCAGAGGGTGATGACTAAAACTAAAACGATGTCGGGAGCGATGATAATAAACCAGGAGGATATCAATGCATTATGAGAATCGATGGTTTGGGCGGAAGCATCCCATAGCGCCGCGACGGAGCACAATGAACGATAGCTGCCCGCCGCGCACCTGATAACTCGGATTGAAATAAATGGCGGCCCAGTCACCGGCATATTTCTCCACCTAATATTTCCTCTGCAACGACGAAAAACCCGCATTATTCACCTACCCTTGCTTCTTGCACCCAGCGCCACACATTCTGCTACATCAAATTCCAATGATGGCGGAAAAATTCAATTTGTCTTAAGCAAAAAGCCCACCAACGGAGAATCGCACTTTACAATCAGCAAAAACCACCATCGGACCATCGCCGGCATTACAACAGTGTATTACTAACCGAGGTGGAAAGTGTTTCATTATCGTCGAGGGCGAAGATAGCTTACAAAGGCGCCCAGCATCGCGGTTACATATAGTCCGAGACGTAATGAAACTTTTCACCCTGTTTTGTATTCACAATCCGAAATTAATAATCTCACATGAATACACGAATGTTTTAGTTTGGTGTTGTTCATCTGTCACATAAACTTCCAATTTGATTTCTAACTTTAAATATTGATTTCATGAAGGTGGAAACTACAAAGTGAGTATAGCTGGGGTTGGGAAGTTGTCACTTCCCACTTACACTATACTTTTCAATTTTTTGGAAAATGAGACCAACAATAACTAACTTCTCAACTTTAAAAGTCATTACTAATCGATTGTGAATAAAATATTAAACTACAAAAAAGGAATTTTTTGACTGCAACTTCAATGGAAAGGATAATGAAGAAAATTTTATTGGAATATCAGTCTGTTATCGAACACTGAAATGCATTAAGGAATGCTCTAGTGTATTTATAGCAAATTTTGTAATAATTAGAGAAACAAAGGTAATTTTTGAAGAGCAAATGTTAAATAATTAGTCTTACCTGTTTGACTGTTTCATACAATATTTTTTGTACTTTTATAATATAAACAAAAGGCAATACTAAAGGCTCCTTAATTTAGTATGCTACTATACTATAATAAAATTCTTAGTTATAAACATATAAAATAAAGTTGTTATTGGAGTATTTTAAATTATGAAATATGAGTGAATGAGTCAATGTGAATGTAATAAATGTAATAACTGTGTTATTAATATTTGTAAAGACAATAAGAATTAAATTTTCTATTTTTGTAGCTGTTAATATTTACATATAATTTTATATACTTACTTTCTATTTTGATATCGACTGAAATAATAATCTTTTTATATAACCTATCTGAAATTAATAAAATAAAGAATCTGTTATTAAAGGAAGAGGATAAAATGATTTTATAATTTAGCCAAAATAGTAGCTAAAGTAAAACTCATCGGTTAAACTTGAATTAACCTACATTTTAATTGTATTATATTTTTGCAGTTTACCTAATATAATAAATGTATTATTCTATAATACTATTGGGGAATTTATTTATAATTTACCTCTGATAATAATTTATCGTATTTAATGCAAATCACATGCAGACCACATCTAAAAACGTGTAAATAATAATGAAAATTATAAACAAATATTGCATACTTTGACAATATTTTTATTATCATAGCCATTACCGTCGCAATAGCTAGCTGACGTTTTACAAATACATAATTCTATTTATTTATGTTTTAATTAATAATTTACCGATTTCAGAAAAAAATATACCTATATCTTAGAAATAGAGTTATTTGTGTATCAAGGTTCTAAAAGTAATCTTTTTGGGTCGAAACCGAAGTTTGCAGCCGAGGAAAAGCCGAGGCTACAAATCAGATGAGGCCCAAAAAGAACTTTTAGCCGAGGTGCACACAACATTTTTTAGGCGATTACAACAAGAAATTATGAATTTTAATTCAAAATCAATTTTTGACATCTGTCAAAATTTACTTTACGGCCGCATTTACTTTACGGCCGCATTTACCTTACGGCCGCATTTACTTTACGGCCGCTATTTTTACTCGCAAATTCATTACTTTTTCATTAATATTTGTAAAGGAATAGTCAAAATTTTACTTACATTTGTTATTATATTCTAAAATAATTAATCACATTAATATGAACTATGTAAATCAATAATGAACAAACTAGCGGCCAAAAATTTTGACTTTGACAGATGTCAAATAAAAATTGATACTTTAAGGTTGCCAGCAGATACGAAAAACAACAATTTATGTACCAACTGCCTAAAATAGTTATTTGTGTATCAAGGTTCTAAAAGTAATCTTTTTGGGCCGAAACCGAAGTTTGCAGCCGAGGCAAAGCCGAGGCTACAAATCAGATGAGGCCCAAAAAGAACTTTTAACCGAGGTGCACACAACATTTTTTAGGCGATTACAACAAGAAATTATGAATTTTCATTCAAAATCAATTTTTGACATCTGTCAAAATTTACTTTACGGCCGCATTTACTTTACGGCCGCATTTACCTTACGGCCGCATTTACTTTACGGCCGCTATTTTTACTCGCAAATTCATTACTTTTTAATTAATAGTTGTAAAGAAATAGTTAAAATTTTACTTACATTTGTTATTATATTCTAAAATAATTAATCACATTAATATGAACTATGTAAATCAATAATGAACAAACTAGCGGCCAAAAAATGTTGACTTTGACAGATGTCAACTAAAAATTGATACTTTAAGGTTGCCAGCAAATACGAAAAACAACGATTTATGTACCAGCCGCCTAAAAAAGTATTTTTTTATTAGGTATATGGTTTATTCTCCTCTGCAGTCGCCTCATAGAATAAATTCCATATTCGTAAAAAAAGTACTCTTTAATACCTTGATATACATATAACTACTTTATAACAATTATTTCTTTTCCTATTTTTACAACTTGTAACCATAAATCTGTAATACGATATCACCTAAAATCGTATATCCAATCATTTATTTTGTTTGTAGGGAAACTATATCTTATATCAAAGTTTCTTTCTATTGTGGGTATGTCGTTAGTACAAAATAAATTTCTGTCTATGTATATTTCTGTAAAAGATATTAATATCCCTTTTGGTTTTGTTTTGTTGCGAGTTAAACAATGGATAGTTTCATAAAGATTTTTAGAATAAAGGGAGTAATTACTAGCTTATATAATTACTAGGTGAAAAATAATGTTATTGTAGTGTACCCCTGACATATGATGATAGATTTTTATATGTAATTAAGGCTGGACTTTCTCACGAAAGGCTAGAAAAGTATTCAGGAAAAAAAATTATAATAAATTATTTTTGGTATACAAAAAGTTTAGGTTATTGAATGTAACCGCAAAGGAAAATTTCTGAGAGATGAAACGAATTATTGTAATAACAATTGAAATAATATTTGCTGACAAATACGAAAGTAAAACATGAAAAGTAAATAAAGATCGCATGAGCTCATAACAGAATAATAATTACAAGTTTGATAGACTTCCGTAATAAAAACAATTGTTGTATATTAAAGAGATATTTTTTCTAATATGAAATGTCGTGTATGCGTTGTTTACAGTGTTGAAATATCGGAACAAGAATGCATACGAGATTGTTTCCATCGATACGTCGTGTTTTAATTCGCTGGGCTAAACATTATACTGTCATTTGTCATGTGTATCGTGACACACGTATTTCATTTGTCAATGTCGGAAATTAGTATCTATCACAAAGTTTTTTAAAAACAAATTATTTACTTAACAGATATAAAATTGGAAGTGATATAGTTTTAAAACTGTTCAATTACATTGATTGCTACGCAATAATGGATAAATGCGTTTTTGCGCTCATTACGTTTTTTATTTTCCCGTGTGTATTTGTTCATTTTTCTAATTAAATAGTTTTTATGTTTCAGTATGGCGGAAAATTAACATCGTTATAATTTTCATCTCTTTAAATATTTATTGACAAAAACTATAATGAAATTAACAAATATGTAGTTCATAAACACACAATTAGAACACATGCAATCAAATTAATATGATATTATAAAAATTTGTTTTACCCCTGGAAGTAAATAAAATTTTTATACCTGATATTTTATCCACTTTTTTCAATTGTCATTATATCTAGATAATTTTTTCTATAAATTAATAGTTATGCAATACATTTTAATATTTAATTATAAACTCAAGTTGATATAATTACGGTAATAACATGGCTAGCAGTGGCCTGCAGTAGGTTTGAAATCTGGGTAAGCACGAAAGAATAAACAAAAAAAATTCAAAAATATATTATTCAAAATAAATTGTTTTACTGTAATCGCGAAAATTTTCTGTTCTCAGATTATAACAGAAATATCCATTTGACTATCCCTGAATCCATTTTGACTATTTTCGGCGTGACATCTATACTTGAAATTTGAAATTTTGTATATTGAACCGTTATAACATCTATCTGTGCACCTCCAATTTTTATTGCAATCAACAGTGCAAATAGGCCTCTTTGTTTGTAGTGTGTTTTAAATTTTTCGTATAAGTCAAAAACGATTAACCTTTTAGCCGTACAATGTTAAAATTTTGTTTATGGAATTAATGTAACATCTGATTATGATCCTTCATTTCTGATACCAATCGGCCTTTTCAATATGGCGCGTTATTTTTTGCAAAAAGTTAATAAAAATTATAATTTAGTTGGCTTTTAATTTTTGTAGGAAACATTTGATTTTTTGTTAATAAATTGGATAAAAGACTAATAATATTGACAACTGTCATAATATAATTCTTGACAAACATAAAGGAAATAAATGAAAACAAAATATCTTTCTTTGCAAGTTTTTGCATGATTATTATAATTATGTGTATTGTATTGTATGTATTGTATTGTATGTATATGAGGGTTTAAGAGTTTTGTCGCTTTTTGTTAGCGCGACCTAGAAGATCTATTGTGACATAGCCCTTACTTAGTTTTCCGGAAGTAGATCTAGATTTTTGATGAAGCCGATTATGGCTCCAGGAGTCAAGTTCTTGATCTCATCTGCCGTAAGATACCTCTTACCTAGTTGATTGAGTCTCTGCACAGTTACGGCTGGGCATTCACACAGTATGTGTTCCGACGATTCTTCGTCCTCTTCACAGAGTCGACAGGTTTCATTTTCAGCTATACCAATTTTGTGCAAATGGTACTTTAAAGGACAGTGGCCAGTGAGAATTCCTGTCATTATATTAAGGTCCTTTTTGCTGAGAGCTAGTAACTCTTTGGCGTTTGTCGAAGCTGGGGAAATGAATTTCCGAGCTTGATTGAGGCCTGGAATATTTTTCCAATATGAGGATATGGCAGATTCCTCCCAGTTTTTGACCACCTTCTTATAGTGGCTTTGTGGAAGACCACATGAAGGTTCCGGCCCGTGGTATGGAAGTTTAGCCCCTTTTTTTGCAAGGTCATCAGCTTTCTCGTTTTCTAGGATTCCCTCGTGCCCTGGTACCCACCGTAGGGTGACTTGGTTTGCTTCGGATAGCAATTGGAGGGTCTCCGTGCAGTTCCAGACTAGCTTTGATTTACATGTGAAGGCATTCAATGCCTTTAAAGCTGCCTGGCTGTCTGACATTATATTTATTGATGCTCCTTTTACACCTTTATCTAGGTTTATGTGAGCACAGAGATTTATTGCATAAATCTCAGCCTGAAAAATTGTGGAGCAGGTGCCTATGGATTCCTTAATTCGGCAATCTGGGCCAAGTACACCTACTCCAGTTCCTCCTGTATCCAATTTTGAACCATCAGTGAACCACGACAAAGAATCCCTTACAAGAGGTCTTTCCGTTGCCCATTCAAGGCGATTACCAATAACAACCTTATACTTCTGGTCAAAATTGTATTTTGTTGTCATCTTATCACAGACAGACAAGGCCAGTTTATCTGGTTGTACTTCCCTTAGAATTTCCAAGTGGCCTACGAAATCTCCGGGCATAAAGTGTTTCGTTCTGCAGAGAGTCAGTGCCTGTTGCATCGCCTCTTTTTTCACCTGAATGTGTAGAGGTGTTAGCCCCAGAATCACTTCCATTGCTGCAGTCGGACAGGTACTCATAGTACCTGTAATACTGAGGCAGGCCATGCGTTGTAGTTTCCGCAGTGATGCTTGTGCTGTGATTTGTTTTACTTTTGGGCACCATACAAGTGACGCGTAGGTGATCATGGGTCTTACAACACTAGTATATGCCCAATGGGTCATTTTTTGCTGTAGTCCCCAGTTTTTACCCAGAAGCCGACGGCATGTGTTTAACGCCACTGCTGATTTCTTTGTAATCTTGTTGATATGTGTGTTCCACGTGAGTTTTTGGTCTAGAAAGATTCCTAGATACTTAACCTCTGTAGAAAACTCAATTCTAGTACCCTTCAAGTAGGGAGCTTGAAGATTTAGCTATAATTATGTGTACTACTATAAGGAATAGTGATAAATATTTTAATACAATTTTGCGAAAGATGGTCCATTTCGAAGGGGTTTTGAAGATATGAAACGAATGGAAGATGAAGAACGATTTACCGTAGAATAATCTCACTTTTAAATGAAATAAGTTTAAATGAATTTAGCGTATAAGGAAATGCAGCTAAAAATGTGTATAATTAAGCGAACAAGGAAGTCATATGGTGTCCACATCAGATTTTTTTTATTTTTATATTTTATAGTAAAGCGATCACAATATATATTAAATTTATTGGTATAATAATAAAACAAAACTGGATTAAATAAAATAAATGTGTGCTATTTCTTTACATTTAATTTTCGTTATTTGATTCCAAATAAAAATGAAGACACGCCTCCGTTAGACATAATTTATTTTTTATTTTTAATAATATATTCCAAAAGACGAATTTAACAAATATTTAAATACCTAGTTACAAAGCTTATGTGATTTTCACGATTATGACTTGCCATATTGATTATCCTTTTTACTGCTTTCAGAAATTTTTCATTTTCATCTAATTTGCGCAGCGAATCTTTGCAAGACTTTTGAAAAACAGACGAATCACATTTCTTCATGCAGAAGCAGATATATTTCTGCCTACCTTAGCTCGCTTCAATGCAATAATTTTCTATGAAAACAACTTTATATTTATTGGCTTATATAGGAAAGATGAATTTAAATCATATTTACGAAAAGCAGCGGTTACCTTGCTTACTCTGACACTGATGGATGAGCTTGCGTATAAAGATAAATTATTAATTTATAAAAAGTATTTGCAGTTTTACCTGTCCTTGGAATTTAACAGTGGGGTAACAACCTATACAAGTAAAATGCATATAAAACTTGTCATAAAGCAAGTTTCTCAATTATTTGAGACTCTCTCATCTATGTATAATACTATGTTCGCTAATGTTTCTCCTGAGTGTGAATTTATTTTTTGTTTTTTTTTTGCTTTTATAATAAATTGTGTAAATTATTGTTCTTTTCATTTTATATTATTGGGATTTATGTCCGTAATGTTAAATAAATAAAATTATGAATTATTGTGTTGAAAAGTTGAAAGCATTGAATGTGAAATGTGAGATTAAGGGTGATTGTATGTGAATCGATGGATGGCGGCATTTGATCCTGATGGCGAGTTAATTACACATCTTATAAACGAGTTTGATAGTTGAACAGTTGTGGGGAACCGAAGTTCCCCGTACAGGTAATCCTTCAAAAGTCGAATCTCAGCTCGCCCTCGCCAACGCTTGTAAATTAAGACAAAAGCAAAGTTTAGTTCGGCAGGAGTTTACAGCATGAACGACGATAATTGCGACGTTCCCCGTTGTTAATAGATTACTCCCTGCATTAGTTTAATGATGCAAACTATATTGTGCCGCAGCATAACGGATAATCGCATTATTCGTCGATGCCTTCTTTTCAACGCCTTTCATTCGTTACTTCCTATCCATTTGACTCACAAACAGTGCAGAATGTATAATTACTTTGCAATTAGTAAAGAATATGTTTATCACTAACAAGGGAACCTCACCACCTGTCCAATCGATATTAATCTGAAATAATTTTTCTTCTTTTGGTACTAAATGAAAAGTCCCAAAGCCAAAAAACCTCGATCTATTTCTTTGTCAAGATATGTGTTTCTGAAATTTTCAATTTGTCTATATTTTGCATATTTCACCCAGCAACGTATCAGGTTGTCGGCTGGATGGCTGAGCGAGCAAGCGCACATCTCTAGCGCGCTGTGACGTCATACGAACCTGAGATCCCCAGTTCAAGTCCCAGCGACCGACAACGTGTGATTTGTCGTAAAATAAAAAACACAGCTACTTGTGTATCACACTCGGATGCTATAGACTTGCCATCTATACATCTTAAATAGAAGTACCACTGGCAAATGAAACAACCGACAGTACGGTAGTTAGAACTGCGGCTCGGTGTGTTCGGTTGCCCTATGCTTCGCCTGGGAGATTCAGGGACACATTATAACGTATCAGGTTACGGATATCATCTATTTTAATAACTTATCTACTTGTTATACAGTTAGGGTTGCCAATTATCCTATATGAAAGAGGAGGATATTTGACAATAAAGAAAGGTCGTCAGGACAGCAAAATGACAAACTATTTCTTAATCCTTAAATTACTTTATCACTTGTACTATATTATTATCAGGGCATGTAACCGGTTAAAAAAACCGGTTAATAAAAACTGGTAACCGATATTTTGAACGAAAATTGCGAACTTTAACCGTAATTTTCACCGATATTTTTCAAGCCGAAAAAACCGGTAACCGTTAACCAAAAAAAAATAAACCGGTTTTAGCGAACATTAACCTTTATTTTTCATTTAGCGAGAAAAAAAATTAATATTTTTTTTATATCTGTGTTTTCTACTTGTATTTGAACATGAGTCATGACAGTTTTTACTATTAACATTTTATTGGAGAGTCATAAATGTAGGCAGTCTCTTTGGCCGTTAAGGTTATTTAAAAAGTCCCAAATAAATACGGCCTTTGTCAACACAGGCAAGTTTAAAATTGAAAAGTGATCTGCGTTCTTCTGAAGATATTACTGGAATTTTTGTGAATATTCATGGTTATTTTTTTAATTAATTATTCTGTAATTTTTTTAATCAAATTTTTATAATTAATTTGTTTTAATTAATTTTAATTATTCTTTTAACCGATATATTAACCGGTTTAAACCGGTTTCCAATTTTCAAAAACCGGTTTTCGAACTAAAACCGTTATTATTATAACGTTCTCTATAAGGGTTAACCGTTAACCAGTATTTTTTTCGGTTACATGCCCTGATTATTATATGGATTAAATAAATATTTTCGTTCGTTTCTAGCAGCTTTTAGAAGAGCTTTATTTGATTTGATCGAATAATAAATTTCAGAACAACTAATACAAACTTTTACACAAAGTAATAAGTAAGATAAAAAACTGCCATAATTGTTTCTAAATTTTATTCTGTTTTCGGAGAAATAATACTGTCTTTCTATTAAATGTACAATATAAAGAAAACAAACAAATATAGCCCGTCGGTAATAAAACTGATAACATGGATGTAAAAGTAAAATTGAACTAAAAAAATTCTATAAATAAGGAGGACATTATTATTAAAAGGTTGACGGGAGGAGAAAACAAAGTAATGGAGAATGGTTGAACAATAAAGATTGAAAGAGTATTTGTAGTCTGTTCTATATAAGTAGGTAGAACATTTCAATTTAATAATTTACAACACAAATTTATTTTATTTTTCCACAATTTATTGTTACATTATGGTCTTTGCGACTTCAGTCAACATCAGACAAATTATATACTTACTATTTTAAAATTTGTGATATCCAGTAAAGCACTTACATCTAGTTGGTCCTTGACTATGTTTTTTCTTGAATTTTTTATAAATTTTAGAAGAATTAAGTACAATTGTGATTTATGTTTATTATAACCAAATCACACTTTAACGATAAACAATAATAGCTCGCATTATTGTTTCACAGCACACTTAACGCAAGGCAATTATTTTTAATGTTATTTAGCTACAGTATAAGCTTAAAAATGACAAAAGTGATGTAACTTTGGCTTTTCATTTAGAAAAAAATTACTAAAAAAAATTTGGTTTTTACTATTTTGACAGGTAAGGTTTAAATTTGACATAACGAATGAATAATATTATTTCATCGAACTGTCAATATTATTCAATTAGCAACAGGAACTACTAACGAGGGTCAATGATTTAAAAAAAAACAAGTGTATTATTGGTATATTATTTGATATTTGCAGATTTATTATTACGCGATATCCGAAAAGACATTTATTAGAAATATTATTTAAATTATCCCTACCTTATCTAGCTTCTATTGAAGAAAAAACCTAAATGAGAATTTCATCTATTTGTAGACAACTTTATTTTTATTTTAGTTGTAAAATTATTACCCTACAGCCTTAGCAAGGGATTTAAAGCGTATAGTTGATATCCAACTATTTTATATACGATATCCATTTTTTGCGAATTCAGTAAATGTCATATGAATTTGATACATCTTTGGAATTAAAATTTTTGTATGTATTTTTATAAATTAAATGTCCATTAAAAGCACGGAAAATCAAAAAAATATTATACGATTACCGACATCTATAAGTGGAAAGTTAAAATGTAACTCCAGTTCAATACTTCAGACTCTAGAGAACAGAACCCGTTCTACAGCTGCGCAGCCTTATTGATCTATTTTTAGAAGCAGGAATTCCTGCTCTCGCTCACATGATGGCTTCACAGTCAGCTTTTAATTGGTGTAAGAAAATTTAGCTGCAGTTCAGCTCTTGAACAACAGATGCGGTTAAATGTAGTGAATTTTCAGCTTTGAAAAATCACACATTTACTAACTTAAATTTAAAAAAATAAGTAAAATATCATTAATCTGTGTAAAAATTTGAAATCAGCTTATTTTCTTTATTATATTTCCTAGTTAGCAAATACAATAAATAAGAATGATACACACAAAAAACTTAATTACGAATTTCAAAAGAAATTGCAGAAATAATAAATTGGAAAATCTAACACGTAGGTAGCTGTTATTTTAATCATATAAGACTGAAACTTGCGCTTGCTCTATGATTACACATTAAATTTTATTTTTGAAATTTTGAGAAAAAGTCCCAGTTTCAAAAAAATATCAAGCCGTAAAATTTAAGTTTAATTTATTTATTTCATTTACCTTGTCAAACTGACCTAAGTCCAGTAACAGGACTGGGGATCTAGCGCTTATAGTGGATTCCGAACCACAAATTTAGATCTTGGTGGCCCAAAAATAAGGGAGATTTTAAAGTGTACTAAGTTTTAATTTTTTTATCTCATTTAGTATAGTTTTGTAAAGAAAAATCTGAAATGCTAAAAAGAAAAAACTTTTTCGCAATTTTTTTTATCTTCCAAAGAAAATATACTAGTGAGAATTTTTTAATGCAAATTGATGTAACTACTTCTTTTTCGGCAGGAGGAATGAAATTGTAAAGTCATAGAGATTGTGTCTGTCATTCATATTTTGATAAGAGGTGCAAATGGTTTTTGGGAGAGATTTACAGGGTACAGATTTTAATTTTGCAAACCACAGATCGATATCTCTTACCATTCTCAAGATATTGGGATTTAAAGTTTGAAAGCGCCTCCACCATTTTAAGATATTGGGATTCAAAGTTTGAAAGCGCCTCCACCATTTTCCCTAAATTAATATTTATTAAAACTCATCCTTTTTTTGACTTTTTTTTCAGATAGGTATACTTCTGTCCTCTTCGATTATAATTAGGAGTAATATCCGAATCAACATTGTTAGTAAATATTATCTTAGAAATAATTGTAATGAAAAGTCTACCCATAATTTGTTATCCAATTAAATCACAATAATTTGATGAATCGAACCAATCAGATTTAAATCTCACTGACAATTGTCGGTTATTGGCAATTGCCGCCTAAATAGGCGTGTGTTCCAAAAAAATGTTGTCATAGGCATTTAACATGGGAAAACAGTTTTTGGTATATAAAAACTGCTCGGCTAACAACTAAGTCACCAAATTCTATAAAATAATACTATATGTATTCCTGCATATTACTTAAAACAGATTACTTCATTTTAATATAATTCAGTGATATTTAGAAAAAAGAATTATTTTTTTTCGCCTGACGTTTTTATTGTTTTAAACGCACAAAATGTAAATTCATGGTAATGAAATTAGAGTAACGACCTACAGAATCAATGGTCTACAGTTCGATTCCGACTTAGGATCATATTTGTTTATAAAAATTTCTTGATTAATTCGGATGACAGATTGTCAAGAAATTAATGTAACAAAAAAGGATATAAAAAAGAAGTCCTAAGAATCAAACTGAGAACCTTTAATAATTACAACATAGACTAAGTTACTGACAAGACAGGAACCATATGTACTAAAGCGTGATCCCAAGTTTGCACTATCACGCCATCTCTGAATTTCGATGGGAACTAAGTGACTGCCTGGGGCAAGGAGGGGTTCTACTTTATTAAATATTTTATTTAGAATATGATTTAAAATTAAAATTGTATAATTCTATAAATAATTACAAATTTATTATGCTACTATTTACATTACAAAATATAATAATATAATATAATATAAATGGATAAAAGGTGAAAGGATGAAGGATGGAATAGGAGGTTATGTTAGTACGTCATTTCAAAAAAATTGTAATCCAAAATGAATAATCATGGCATCGCAGATCTAAGAAATGTGTCAACAATTTCATTAGGTCTGGAATCCTTGTTATTCATTTTTAAGTTTACCATTTTTATAAAATGATGTACTATTACGAAGCACAAGTTGATGGTGTGCGTCTGAAACTGAACTCATTTCACTATTTCACTCAGGCTCCACAAAACTAACTGCTGCAGGTTTACACAATTTACACAATTGCAGCAATAAATGTACAATAAATTTGAAACCATTTTGAAACACATGACAGTCATATAAAAAAGTGCCCAAGTTCAAAAGTAAACATATTGTAGACACATCCAGCACCATCTATCATTTTCAGTAAAAAATATAAACTTCCGAACGGTACATGCAACGCCATCTAAAAATTTCGATGGAAACTAGAAATCTTGTTTCATGCTGCCCTATGAAGATTCAGCCGGGTGAATTACAATTTGGAAGCCGTCATTTTGCGCATGTAGAACAATAAAACCGTTAGACGAAAAGATTTAATTGTTTTTTTGTAAATTTTACCGAATTATGCTATTAAAATGAAGTAATCTGTATTAAATGATATGTAAAACTAAATGTAATGTTGTCCTGTACAATATGGTGATTTAGTTGTTAGCCGGACAATTTTTATTTACCAAATTTTTACCTAACTCACTCCTGCTTGTTGCTTTGGCAATCAGTCGTGACCATAACGACAAAAATTTCAAGTAAAATTCTAGTTACTCGTGCTATTACACCTTTTTAAATGTGTTATAGAGATACAGTAATTTTTATTATGAAAACTTGTTATTGTTATAAAAGAATGTCCACAAGGATAATTATTTACAAAAAAGGGTAAAGTTATAAATAGAAAGATCATAAGAGAAGATTAAATTCATGCAGTGGGAGTGCCGTTAAAAATACGTGGCTAACAACGGCCGGGAATATGAATGTCAATGAAACTTGAGGTATACATGATTAATAATAGCTGAATGAGTTTGTATACCCCCGTGTTAAAGGTTACCAGCTTTGCTTCCAGTTCACTGGTTGGATATTTGCACAAATGTTAAGGCTGCTTTACACTCTTCCATTCATAGCGAAATACAGAAACGGGGACGTCGATATGCGGGGTTGTGAGACATAATAGTTCGAAATTTCCATCCTTGAAAATAGAGAATGTTTTCTCGGTAAGTATTCGTAACTATCAAATTAATTATAAATATGTATAGTTTTCATTATTATACATATATTATTAAAATATAAACTTACTGCTTATTACCCATTGCTGGGTGTGCCAGTCCCGTATAAGTTAGCAAAGTTTCCTATAATTTGCTTAAAATATTTAAATTTCACTGTGAATTATGATATAGCCAAGGCTGGACTTATGCTTAAGCAAACTAAGCATGTGCTTAGGGCCCCGTTAAATAAAGTCCTCCGAAAATTTCTATTAAATATTTTTTTTCGCAGATATATATAATTTTTTTCTTAGATTATTTTAACAAATAGATCGCTATTTTGAAATGTAATCGCATAAAAATAACTATTAATAATTAAATAAAATCATCAGATCATTGGTTGATTCAAATTTCCGGCAATATTTTTAGATTTTTTTTAATAAATAAAAATGTTTTTATCATTTTAAATATAAAATTGTAAAATAATTCACTCTACAACAATGTCAAAATACCATGCCATTAGGTATAAAAACCGTTACAGAAAGAAGAGATGAAATAATTGAATTTTAATTTTAATATTGTAAAGTGGATGTAGCCTCAATTTTATTTGTTACATATTTTAAATAAAGAAAATAAGATTAAAAATTTGGGTTGTATTTAAGTTCATTTATTGTTAGTATAATTAAATAACAAGAAATATTTAAGCTATTTTACTTTTGCACTAATTTTGATTATTAATAAAATTAAATTGAGTTTGAGCACTATTAGAGGATAGGACTTGGCCAAAAAAAAACTAAATATTTTTATTCAATATATGTAATGTGAAAATACTTTATACTTTATAATTTGTACATTTAATGAATCGATCAAAAAGTAATTTCAATTCTTTCCACTTTAGAGGAAAAGTACTAACACGTGAATATAGTATAATTATATCGTTATAACTCTTCATCGTTTGCCAACGTAGCGTGTCTATGGCTTTACATACTTTTACTTAGTATTGAACTGTTATAGAATTATATTTATTTCGTCTTTTTTGAAGGAAATTACCTTTTACATTTTCCTTTTCCGTAGACCACATTATTCAGTCTTAATTACACCTAATTTGTTGACAACATCCATGCATTCTTACGTAGTTAGAGATATCAGGTTTTGAGGGCTTTTCCCATCTCCCATCTTTTCTTTGGTAAACCTAGTTGATTGGAAAAGACAATAATGATGTGTAAATATTACTGATATTTACCAGTTTTCACTTCATATGGTTCAATTTTTTTAATCAATATTTTAAAATGACAAAATATTTTTTTTTATGCCCTTAAATCTTGTATCCAACATAATATGCTTATTTGTGTCTACTAGCAGAATGCAAAAATATTTACCAAAACCCTCTCGTACACTACAGAGTGCGTTTACCAGACCTTACTTCTTGGCAATCTTTGATTTTTTTTCTTGGATAAAGGGCTCTGAATAAATAAAACACGGATTATTACGAAAGTTTTTAATAAAAAAATAAGACGATTTAATAAAATGTTGAATTTTTAATAAACTTTTCGACATTTAGACATTTAGATACATTTGGATTTAAATTGAATTAATGAAAAATGGGGGCTTAAGCATTCGAGCAATTTTTGAAAGTTGAAATGATGTAGTAGTAAAGTAGTGGTAGTTTATATTTTAGATTGTCAAAAGGAAAAATCAACAAGTACGTAATTATTTTATGATTAACTTGATTTCAGATAAATACAAAAGAACAAATAAAGTACATGAAATTATAATTTATTTATTATAAAAAATAATTAATATTATGTTTGTACTAATATTACATTTTATGCTCGTTTTTTGCTTAGGTCCATTGTGAAGGAACACTTATTTGATAAAACATTATAAATGAATACAACGTAATTATGTTTAACATTTAAAATAATAAAGTAAATTTTTTGTTTCACTCTTATTTTCTTTTTTTAATTTTTTTTTTTATAAAACCTAAATAACTATGTGTGGAGCCAGGGAGTCCGACAAATACTTAAGAACCCGGACCTGTAGAAGTGTTGCTACGGCACTGATTTGGATTTAAATTTAAATTAATAAATAAAATAATGAGAATATACATTAACGAGAAGTATGTATGTAATCATTTGAAAATGCTTCAAAGATATTTTCTTTTTCTAAAGATATATAGAATAACAGGGTGTCATCCTATCCGAAACTATTGCTATCGCTAAAAATAATTCTCTGTACGCAGCAAATTCCGCCCTTATATTTCTTTATAAAACGTGCCTGTGTGTGATGCACGACAAAGGCAGTATCTCCAAATGACGTGGCGTTTTCTCTAATGGCCGACCACTCCACAGTAAAGTAGCTGGGGGATGTCACTTGTAGTAAATTGGAGAGTTATTTAGACTTCGTTACAGCTGATGCCAAATAATGATAAACCACGAACGCGGAAAAATTCACAACACTTTACAGAATTTATCCGGCGAACATAAAATAATATCGCTGAGAAAACAATGAAAATTGGGAAATCTCTCAAAAATAATTTTTCATATTCAAACAAAGCAAAAAGGATAAAAAAAACACTGGTAAATGATAAAATAATAATGAATATTATTGGCCAAATATTTCCGATTTTCATCCGTTGCTTGAATTATTAACAAGTCAAATTTATTTATAAAACATGTTTGTTGTGAACACGTTTTTTATATTTTGTACCACTTTTAAATCTTTAATAAATATTTGATTGTAAGATTTTTTTTTATAAAATTTTATGTACCTACGTAGGTATACTTTTTGGCACTAGCAATAGAAAATCGCTGCAGTTGTATCTTATAATTAATAATTAATTTTTCGGTATAAGAGATAGTTAATTTTTGGGCTGAAAAACATATTTTCGTTTTCGAGATTAGTGTTTCACAAGACAAGATTTCTTGTCTTGATTTGTTATTTATTGTCTTGTCTCTGTAAGTAAGACGAGAAATTTAAGTATGTCTTGTCTTTCATTACTCTTATATATAAAAATCTTGTCTTGATCGTCATTTTCTTGCATATTTCTTGTCTTGCATGTCAATATTCGCAAATGATCTTGGACATACAAATAATCTTGCATCAAACGTACATTTTTTTGTTGAAATAATATCATTGTCAATTATCAAAAATACATCTTATAAGGCAATAAAGTATTATTAGTAAATAAATAATACAAAAACAAAAAAATCGTATAGCTGCACATACTATACGTATTTCTTAGCCCAACGGCGGCATCTATACAAGCAGAAAAGCTTTTTTAAAGAATCCGTGGTTATAAGAAAACATTTTGTGCATTAACTCTTGTTTATATGATTTCGAAGAATAATTATATTATTACTATTATATAGTTCTTGAAAATGAAATTTCCATACCTATGTTATGTAATCATACATAGCAGTTCTTGAAAATTAAATTTCCATACCTATGGTAAAAATATATTGTATTAATTTTTTGTAATACTCACATATTTTTATACTTTTATTTATTAACAGGGGGTTCTTATAATAAATTTAGATTTAAAATTAATAAAAAAAATGCAAGAGTACAAGAATTGAAGAAAATCTTGCTATTCTTGCACGTTACTTGTAAGACGATTTGTAACTCTTGTCTTTTATTGTTTGCAAGACTGAGGTAAGACCAAGAAAAATACAAGACTCTCGTGAAACACTATTCGAGATATTAGCATTCCAAGTTTTATTATTTTGTAAATTTTTAGGTGAAATAATCGAATTTGCTTAGTATGTTTAGCAGATATTTGTTTATTACAAGAGTTTGCAGACTTGATGAGGATTCATATCAATTTGAAATTTAATTATTTATAATGTATCAATCGCCTAATCATACAAACGCTGTTAATCCGATAGGTATTGTTTCATGAATAATACTGAGTATAATTTGGTTATTAATGTTTGAATTGAATTGATACTTTTGTTTTGTAGATACAAATGAACACATTCAATTTTGCGTTTATTAATCGTTTGTGAAATTCGTTCTCTAAAAGACATAAACAATACTTTTTTCAAAATGAAACAATTTTATCAAAATATATTTTTGTATCCCCATCTCTTTGAAGTTTAGTTAGTCATATATAAAAATAGCTTAAAATTTCTGGTTTCCGGTGTCCTATTTCCTGTTCTCATTTGTCTTCGTTCAATTTCGCGAAACAGAAACAAAACTGGAAGTGATTCTTGGAAGAGGGCATCAAATAGCCGTCATATTTAACTGGAGTTGTAAATCTTTTGAAAACCGATTTAAGATGTAACAGCCGCGAAATTTAAAAGTGCCTACCGGCCATTGTTCAGGCAAATAAATTACAGTATAAATGTAGCGGATTTTACTACTGGGTGCAAATAAAACTGACAGGATACTAATGGTGAAAGGTCATGTGGAAAAGTGGCCACCATGGACGTAGACATCCTTTAAAAACAAACATTTTAGGACGCTATAACTTTTAATAAAAATATAAATAAAGAAAGGATTGTAATATTTATCCGAAATTATATTTTGATCTCTAAAAAGTTAAGAAGAATCTATAAAAATTGTATAAGGATTTTTTATTAAATAACTCAAAAATATGTACCTATATGTATATGTCCGGTTATAAAATTAAAACCGAGGTATTAAATTTTAGTTGTGAGTCTAATTGACAGTAACAGTCACACTTCAAAATTCAATTTCTATATAGTGTTTCATTGTAATTCTGAATAGTAGATTAATTATAAAATGCATTTCTTGTATGAGTATAAATTTTGCAACAATTTTTAAAGTATTAAAGTTTGGCTCGCCGAGAGGAGATTATATTCAGCTGTCAAATACAATTCTACAATAAATAAATAAGAATTTAGTTGGCAATTAAATTTAACCGCCCAGTAACTTAACCGATAGTTCAACTATCATTTATAAGAGAGGGCATAAGTCGAATATACTAATATAAATACTTTAAACAATCATGTCCGAAACTTAATAGTACATGATTTACGGACTATAATAAATTTAATACGGCTAGATTACACTTTTTCTGGGAATTAAATATAGGGCTTTGTGTGCATCATCAGCTATTGTGAACAAGTCTGATAAATGTAGTTAATATTATATTTTTACATTATGGTCATTCCCTAAGATAATATACGTAGGTACTTATTGTGTCTCCGTGTTTTAATGCAAGGGACAATGAAGATTTCATATTTGTATTATCTTAACTATAATTTGCTAAGGCTACATTAAAAATTAAAACTATGAATGATATTTACTTTTTTTTCTAAAGGATTGCCTCATTTTGGTAAAAATGTTAGAACGTACCTAAATAAAAAATTTGCTAACCGAAATATTAGAAGTTTAGTTTCGTGGCCATCGAGGTCAACAGAACTAATGTCTCTCGACTATTATCTTTAGGGACACATAAAAACTTTAATTTATGCAGAAAAATCTTAAACTTGGGATAATTAATTCAAAACATTATGGCTTGAGTTACTTCCACGTGAGCTGAACCTGTATCCTGCAAAAAGCTGCTACCTCAATTGTAGAAAGGACTAGAAAATGTATTCAAACAGAGGAAGGACATTTTGAAAAATTATTTTAGTAATTAATTTTCATTTAACATAATTATAGCTATTCAAATACCTAGGATACTTATTATATGATTCTGTACGAAATACTGCATATTCACAACTGTAACTCATTATTTACTGTCATTACAATGAAGCTAATTTTATGTATGTATATTTATAATTTTATTCAATTGTCACTGTCATTTTAAATGTCAGATAGTAGTCAAAATATTACATAAGGCATTTTCATTTACTATTATAAAAATGATGAATTATATTTAACTGGTTTGTATTTTTAAAAATTATTATTTTAATCCTCGGAAAAGACAATATTTTTTTACATAATTTCTTATATTAGTTATTTATCATATAACGGCATTGAGGCCAGAACCAAAGTATCAAGGGTATATTGCCATAATAATATTTTCTGAATCACAAATCTACTCGTTTCTGCAGAATAGAATATCTTCTTAATTGTGTGAACAGTGTAGAAATTTAGTGCAATCAAAATCTATAATACAAAAAAATAGGTATAATATTAATACAAAAAACATATTTTTATATCCTCCAACTCGTAAGTATACTCTAAAGTGAAATGGAATCCTCCTATGATGATTACTATCTTCTAAATATACTTATAGAGTATGAAATAGATGTACCAAGAATTTATAAAGCCGAAAAGTACTTATGAATCTTAATCAGGAATTAAATAACAATTTTACTTATCTTCTAATTATCGGTGATGTATTTTCTTATAATTTATTTCAAAGAAAAAAATCTAATTATTTAAGTAAATATTTTATTACAATAACTATTCTACTTCGTATAAACGGTAAATAAAACTCAAAAGATTATTATTATTATTCATTTTAACAATTTAAATTACAACTATTGATAACCTGTAATTTTTCGGGGTGATATCTGTAACTATAATATTACAGGCAATTATTTACAGGTCTATAACGATTACAGAGGTTTTAGTCGCTATAGAATTGGTTTTTTTTAACAGTTTTACTATTTCCATTAGTTCTTACAGGCTTTCAGAAGCTTACAGAATCGAGGTATTAGTTACCCTGCTTACTTTTGTCTATGTAAACAAAAGCTCAATATCCTGAAACCGGTAAAATAAATAAAATAAAGTGTAATCAAGACCTGCTATATTAAATTTAATATCGCTCATAAATTCTATTATATTGAGTTTCGAATAAGAGTGTATAAAGAATTTTCGACTTTAAATTAGGTAAGGAGTACAACCTTAATCTACGTCTATCGAATCAAGGGACACCATTATATAAATATTTTATCCAACACCATGTTATTATAACGGTATAATTATGGTACTTTTAAACAAACTAAGTAGGTCATAAAACACATGTGGGTTACAAATTATAACTCACTGTTTGTTGGTTCGTATTATAGTAACTACGTTATAAAACCTACTCTACTCTATTTTTTATTAAATGTCATTTAGAAATGTCTATTGTTAAAAATCTTACATATATTTTATATCAATGATTAAAAGGTGTTAGATAAAATGTTGTACGGCACACGCGTGTTTATTAGGTAAGTCAGTTGAGAAAAATACTCCACTCGGCCTAGCGACTTCGTGAGCTAAATATTTCTCACGTAACTTATTTATATTGTAACACACTTGTACCAAAAATAATTATAATTCAATGATAGTGAATTCACATTATTCGTAAAAATATTCAGGATTAAAAAACAAACTCTTTTATCCGTACAATAACTTAATAATAATTTTCTGAGAGAACAATTTTATCATTGCTTTCTATTTTAATTAGTTATAATTTTATTTTGCCGGTAAAATAATACATCTATCAACCAATTATTTAAAATATTAAAATTTTATTTAATATTCTGTTTTACGTCGTATTTATGAATTTTTGTAAAATGGGTAGCAGCGCTATTTAGTGATAATAAATATTAAAAAACACAAATAAATTATCTTTTGTGAAATGGAAATTACTATTTCATTATTTAGAATTTTAATGTAATATGCAGAGAGAAATGTGAAAGAAGAGAAATTTAATATTTTCTGAAACATTTATGGATAAAAAGTAGAGTATATTTTAATCTGTGAAAATGGGAGATGTCGAATGTGATGAAATATCTTATGGGGTGATAATCCGGCACTCCGGGCCTTATAATGCGCCCGCCAGAGTTGTTTTCCGGGATTAATGCATCATATGGCGACTGAACAATTTTTCACAATCTCTGGAGACGGGAGATGACAGATCATATTTCCATTGTATTTTGCATTACGCGTGGAAGCCAGCGTAATGTCTTAAATCATGCAGGCTCTCATATTCCACCTACTGTCTCGTTGTTTCTCGTCCTCAACGCTAATCCAATAAATATAATATTTATCAGGATGAGATAAGCGACTGCACGCCATGAATTCTTCAGCAGGAAAGCAGGAATTTGTCAACATTTCTCGCAAATTAACATGCGCATATTTTCCTTTGGGGAAACAGAAAATGTGAAAAATCAACCACGACGAATATTTGTAATTACTTGAAGTGAATTAACTGCAAACTAGAAATATTAACATCAATAAAATTGTTTAATGAGATCGAAACTATGATTGTTTTATTTATAAAAAATCCTTTTTTCTTCATACTTCATAAAAGTGAAATTTTTGACGTGATTGAGAAAGTTGAAGTTCAATTTCTACGGCACCGGAATATAATAGCTATTTATGATTTCTACATTAAATAAATTTTTATTTGTACGGCGCCAACAGTAAAAGAAAAATAAATAAGTATCCATAGGAATTATGAAGAATCAGCCAATAAGAAATAATAGAAACCACCCTAAATATCACGGTAAAACTAGAAAACCTAAAAATAAAGTTGCTAACAATTATCAACAACTGACAAGTAACCTACAAATTGAACGTCAAATAGTAAATTTGTTTTTAAAATACCTACGTTTGAAGAAAAAATAGTAAGTGTCATTCAGAGTAAAAGTGTCGTTATGTGCCTCGCATGTAATTGTCCGCCTCACTTCGCTTATCGTGCAAGCTTCCATGCTCACCACACAAAGTATCACTTTTACTCTTAATAACACAATATGCTATTATTTATTTTGGTTTTACTACATGTCTTCTTTATATTCTTCTGGGTATATTAACGTTAAGGTGTTGAATATATTACTAAATTCTTCAATGATAATTTCTAAGTAAATTTTGGCACAACAAAGGACGTAATTGAGCACAAGAAATATACAATTTAAATATAGGAAATTGATGTGTCCATTAGTAAGAAACATAGAGCACAAAACCTAGCTCTGTTTTTTCGGCGCGATTCGGTATGCTTCTACGAATAAAAATAAATTCTTTTACGAATGGGAAAAACGAGGTCCTGTTTATTGCATGATTAAAAAATCAGCCAATTTTACATGTTAAGAAGAAGACTGATTATAAAATAATGAAACAACAGGTCGGAAATCGCAAAACATGTAATCAGTCATACGCATGCCCGAGGATTTTTTTCTGTACCTTGTGTGATATTTATAAAATTCACAAATAACAAAATTCTATGTTTTCCGAGCTAAACTAATCCCTGTTCAAATATTTATGTTATTATGGAAACGTGTAATTATTAGTGTCTTCTCTATTTGCAGTTTTATATCAATTTATTTTATTTTGTGACAAAAAAAAATATTCATTATTTGTACTTTTTCTTGTAGTGTTCCGGTCTCATGATGACTAATAAATAGTCGAAACCGGTCACTTAATAAAGTTATTAGAAGTATGTTTAAGACATTTACATTTTCCTCTTATATTTATTTTAACATTTTCTGTCAATTATAAATCCTGCGAAATGTTAAATTGGGTGGAATGCCATGTATTAATATGAACAAATATATTTCATTCTGTATGCGGATTCTTATCTTTGATTGATTTGGAGTTATATGTATTACTAAATTCCTTATTCTTATTTTCTTAGTTACCTCCTTTCTTTTGTTTTGTTTCTCCTATTTCAATCACCTTTTTCATTAATCTCTCTGATTTTATTCTTTTATTCAAGTTGTTGTTTTCTACTTTCATTATTACAATTTTTACCTTCAATATATTTACTTTTTGGTCATGTTTTAAAAGGTTTGAAAAATGATGTTTAGTGTGATTTATTTGCGATGATTGGTAAGCAATTACAGGTGATTGTAAGGATTGCGCCAGGCGCATGTTTACTGCGAATGTCCTGTCGGAATCCTGGCGGAATTCCCTGGTCCTGCGCTGCTGCTTGACCAGCAGTCCAGGCAGGACACGGGGTTAATACGATCATCCCTCAGCTTCTGTTCCCGGCCGCAACTGGCTCCACATAATCGCTTGATTCATGTCCTCCGACAACCGGCATTAATATCACCCACCACCCTGACTGCCCAGTTTTATTACTCGCATATGTAGCCCCAACTACGGGTTACTCTAACAACAACTCATACATTGATACACAAATTTATAAAAATATCATTCATGGTTTACTATATTGGCGGCTTGGGCCGTAAATTTATAGTTATGATGAAGTTATCGATCACGGTAGAGTGCTACAATAACAACAACCTCTTTCCCCTCGAAAAGAACAATAACAAAAAATAACAAAACAAAAAGATTTTTTTCCTTGTAAAATGTAAAGAAAGTATTGTAATCGCGATATTTCAGATTTCAAAGGAAATATCCATTTTGACCCTCACTGAATCCATGTTTGATAGTTTTGACGTGACGTTTGTACATACGTACGTACGTATCTCGCATAACTATAAAATGATTAGCCGTAGAATTTTGAAATTTTTTATACGGAATTGCTGTAACATCTAGTTAGCAGCCCGTTTTTTTATTGCAAAAACGATTAGTTGCAGAATGTATCACATTTCCAAATAAAATAAGTTTAAATGAAGTGCATTTGTTTTATAATGGCATATTTTCGATTCTTATTTTCATATCGAAAATACTAATTTTTGCGCATTATACATAAATTTTATGTACCTACTAGAATAATTTAAGTAATTGATAATTATTTATATTTTTATGATTATTCCACCCACATCATTTTCACCCAATTAGAATACTTCATTTGATGTATGTAGTTTTTCAGTAAAGAAATTTCATAAAACCACAATATCAAAATCATTTTAACATTGTTAAATTGTTTGAACTGTTGTCATTCGTGAAGTAATCAACCGAATATGATTCGAGCTATGAATTTAATTGGTAAATTTACTCATAATTCCTGCGAAGTAACGACAACTCGGATCAAAAAAGACGCTTCGCTGTCGTGATCCAAATGTAATTATTGCCACTCGTTTGTTACTACGCAACAACTATTTGTAAATTTCTCCAATAAATTCATGGCTCCTATTATATTACTTATGAATATGCATGATACATGTTATTAAATTACTAAATTGAATATTATTTGCAGATGTATCAATCGATTTTTTTTCCTCCTTACTGGTTTTGAACATGGGATGTAGTTGAAGATATTCTTTATCCACACTATTATTTGTATAATTTTTTTTTAAATTTATTTCATTGTCTGCCTCTTGAAGAAATCTTGTTTTGTAAATATTTTTGACTGTTTAGGTCTATATATATATATATATATATATATATATATATATATATATATATATATATATACATATATATATATACATATATATATATATATATATATATATATATATATATTAGATTTTCTTTTTAGGAATAAAATTACATTCGGTTATTTACTAACTATTCAAGTTTTTATTCAGACAAACTATTGTATGTAACATTAAATAGATGTTTCATAAAGTAGATAATTCAGAAAAATAATCCAAAATAACTTTTTCTGTAGTGTATTTTCCAAAAAATGTAGTTATTTCTCTTGAAATAGTCGTAGTTTGCAATTATGTTTACAATAAAAATGTAATTATAATATAAATACTGTTACTGTAAAATACATATCGTTTCAGACTTGCACCTTGTATGTTCCCGGATATGGCTTTATTTAATGGTTTATTTAGAGTGTCTTTTCTTATTTACATGTAGTCTGTATCCATTAAATTATTTGTACGTACGGTAGTTAAAAGATTGTTTTTTGGGAGTGTAGCCAAACTTTCATTTATGCAAGCTTTTAATTTAAACAGGTAAATTTATGCAATCCAAATATATTTTATTTTTTCGTACATTAATTCAGCACAGCTGCACTGTATAGACTTTTTGAAAATAATAGGTGAACCCAATAAAGCCATCGGAAAATTGACATTCCAGTCATTAGGACAATTACAAGCTGCAAGTAGCATTTTGAACTGTCTATGGAAACGTTCTATTATTCCATTACTTCGGGGGAATAAACAATGGTACCTAGTCTAATCGTGTTTAAATAATTTCAGCAACTAATACCCGTTGCTGGGTATGTCAGGTTTTCTTTATTGCAGATATTGGTAGCAATACATTTACTCCGTGAAGAGCATTTACCAAACATAATTTTTCGAAAACTCTTACTGGCGGAAGGAATGCACTACAGGGGTCATTTTTATGTCTGAATATTTACTTTTTAATTTTAGTTTTGTTTCTGTACATACTTTAAGGTTTCCCCTTTTTTATTCTCTGAATCCGCGGTAACAATTCGCTATTTTCCATCTTATAGTCGGAGTCTGTTAACAGCATCTAGACATTTTTATAATAAAAATTAAACGATATAAGGTAATATGCCAATGAGATAATAGTTCATAGACACGTTTATAAACTTCAGTTCAGTCTTAGTTGTAGTTGCAGTTTAGTTTTAATCATAGTCAATATTCTCTAATGTAAAGTTTGTTATAAGTTCAGTATAGGCGTCTATCGATATTCGAAATAATCAGTTTAGTCGTAAATTAATTTTAAGCTACCAACTCTGGAAGTGAGTGTATCTATATAGGTAAGTAAACAGATCCACAAAGTTTTTAGTTACATTAAGTATTTTTATAAAAAGTTCAATTTAGTTTTTAATTAATAGAGATCAGTTTAGCGTCTTAAAATGCGAGACGCATATAAGATCAGCCCTATCTATCATCTATAGTCAGTTTCAGTATAAGTTTGGTTTATCATTTGTTTAAGAACATAAAAAAACAGAAGGCAAAAAAGTCTTAAGTAGGAATCGAACTGAGAACCATTGACTCTACTCTAACCTCATAACCACGAATTGACAGGTGTCGACGTTGCGTGTAGAGAGCAATAAAAATATAAGGCGAAAATATTAATTTATTATTGTAAATTTCATTGAATTATGCAATTAAAAATGAAGTAATCTGTATTAAATAAGATGTAGGTACATATACATATAGTATTGTCCTGCACAATATGGTGACTTAGTTGTTAGTCGAACAGTTTTTATTTACCAAAAACTGTTTTCCCTTGTTAACTATCTATAACAACACTTTCTTGGAACACACGGTATAAAGAACACTCTACATGTTGACACAGATGTGAAATGTCTTAATTTCATTACAAATTTGAATTTCCGGTATGGTGACGTTTATAATTGATATTTTAACAAGAGCAGTTGCTATTTGTAGTTGTTACGACTTAATCCCCGTTAAGCTATTTGTATAAGATTTGTCAAAATCTATAATTGAAATGATTATTCAATGAAAGTGCAGTAATTTCCGCGTAGTTGTTATACGTTGCGAGGGTAGAACGTGTTGTCTTTTTTTACAGGATGCTAATTCGAAGTTCTCGTGGGTGTTCCAGTAATTGTATTATGCAGAGAAAGTACGCAGTGAACAAGGATGATATATGTTGACTGTATTCGTTATGAGCTAAGTGCCAACTTGATTCTAAAAAGTAAAGTATTTAAAAATGATTCATGGCGACCACGGACATAAATCTAAAAGCAGTTACTACCTGGATACTGTATTATTAGAACACTTTATTCCGCGCCCAAAATTTCAACTATAAAAATTCTCCATTTCAACATTCGCTTACTTTGGCACAAGGAATTTGTTATATTATTATTTTCTCTAATTTTGTTTCTGTTTTATGTATAATTGTTCCATAAATGAATGTACTGCTAATCTATGTTCAATAATTTTTTATTTTTATATATAAAATGCTAAATTTTATTTAAAGAAATATGTCTAAAACTTTGCGACAATAATTACATGAAATTTGAAGTATGTATAATGTATAACAAAATGTTTTAAATATTTATTAGTAAAATGTAAGAGCTTTTAAAATTACTAAAGTGTATTGCAATTGTATGTATAAAATTTGCACATAATTTTTTTTTATGTGTTTTATAATTTTATTTCTTTTTGCGTATAAATCTATGCGTGTTTTAATTATTTTGGAGGATATTGTATGAATAAGCGTTTGGTATAATTGGATTTGATTCGTAGAGCGATTTACGCGAGTAAATAAGGAAGGCAAATGAGATTTTTCCCATGTGTGGGTCGCTGAAATGGCTATTAGCCACGCTCCCCAAGGATCCGTGTGTTTAATCGCGTCCTCCCGCGGACTTTAATCATTTATGAGCGAGGCAGGGATTATGACGAGTCGAGCATAGGAAAATGACCAGAGTGGACCAGTAAAAAGAAACATTGCTTATACAACCCTATCAGCACAGTTAAATAAGTTTTAATATTTTTCATTATCACTTTGCAAAAATAAATAATTTACAGATTTTAATATATTTAGAAATAGAAACGGTATGTTCCCTGGCTGGAGTGATCATTAAATTAAAAAAACGTGACTCACCGCAGATGAGTCACCATGGCTGACCTGTCTGGTCAGGTTCTCTCGCTAAAGCTCAAGTGGGATAGGAGCAACGCCGCTATTGTTCAGGAATTTTATAGAATCCGAAAGGCTCTAGAATGTTCGAGATTAGTTGCTCGCAGATATACAAGGGTGTCAGTGTTGGTAAGTACATGTCAACCGACATGTAAAGCAGAAAAAGTATATTGTTGGAAATAAATATAAATAATTGTTGATGGTATAAATATCGTGTAAATATAGTATGTATAAATGTAGTATTAATTGTTAAACTAAAGTTCTTTTAGTTAAGTCTGTATTAATAATAATTATTCCTAAATTAATGTTTATATTTGTTTATTCATAATGTTAGTTATTTTTGTTACCTTTTTATAATTTATTATTCGTTTATTAAACTTAGTTATATAAATATTCGTGTTTCAATTCATTTTGCACTTCGCCCAAATAAATGAACATTATAATATATTTGTTTTAGTTAATTTAAACATAAAAATAGTTAAAATTAACAAAAAAGATATATTAAACAAAATTTAACTATAAATATAAAAAATACGTAAAATAAGAAAATATATAGCAAATGAGTTGTCGATAGGACTGGTTTCTCGTAATGGACTTATTGATTATGAAAAATAATGGATGATCTTAATTAATCGAATATATTGATTAATCGATTACAATAAACCAATCGATTAATCAGACAATCGATCAATCAAATTATCGATTAATCAAATAATTGATTACTCGATTCCTCGTTTGATAACAATCGAGAAATAATCAAATAAGAAATTAATCAAGTATGTAAAAATTGAATAATTAAGTAATAAATAATCTAAATCCTAAAATAATCTAATATGTGTATACATAATAAGAATATGTATGTTAGGGTCGGTAAAATTATTACTGTACGATAAGAATAAAATTGATAACCAACATTCATAATTTAATTTACGAGAAAGAAGTTATATTAAAAAAAAATAATCAACAATCAACTATTGATTAGTCAACTAAGCAAATAACCGAATAAACGAATAATCAATTTATGAATCATCAAAATAATCGGTACATAGATTAATCAAATGATTGATTGATCGCTTATTTTTATAACTGTAATCAAATGATCAATTAATCGATAAAATTTGATTAATCGATTATATTTCTCAGCCCTAGTTTCCGCACCCTAACGGACAACTTATATATATGACACTGAAAAAATAAATGTGGTTGAATACCAGAAACTATATCTTATTTAATATATTTAACTGTATTCTAGTAAGTAGACTGGTAGGATGTTATCAATTACCATCTACATATTATCCAACGTTGGGTGACATATTTACTATTTATTAGTTATCAAGGTTTTTTTTTAAATAGATGGTTCCTGGTTTTGTTAGAGATTGTACACTGTTGGAATAACATTTCATTAGGGTCATTCCTCGTCCAATATCCTCGTACCTGTCTGCACAAATTGCATCGTATCCTAACCGTTATGCATTTCTAATTTAGCGGATTTATGTTTGAATCTGAGTCGATACATGAATAAATGAATTTATTATCCTGTGCGCCATATTTAAACGCCTGGGCTGCGGCGGGCCGAGCTATCCTGCGGCAGGATTAGTGGAAGTGTTGAAACACTATTATGATTAATACATACTGACCGGTAGACGTCCTGTTTCCCGGATTACACTACTTCCATACTTGCATATGCATTTTCTTATGAAGATATATCTATTTGCATACAGGATGGGTAAGCTGCTACACATACATTACACTATAATTAGGCAACCATAAAACGGATCATATATATTTTCTTTACACTAATGTATTGGCATATTATTTAATTTATCATACATGACATAAACATAACAATAAGGACAATTGTAGTTTATTGGTTTAGCGCGTTCCAACTCTAATTGAAAGGAGTGTAAGCAATGTTGTATGTAGGGCGTGGTAACGGTGGCGCATGCCAGGGGCGCAAAATTCTTAGGGGAGCAAAATTTATACGGTTTTAGATAAAATACTTTTAAAATCTATTAAACTTTCCAGTTGTACTATCTCTTCTAAACGTTCTTTTAGAAAATTGAAAATTGTTGAATTCGTTCTTCTTTAGATAAAGAAACAAAACAGAACAAATTTAATTATCTTATTAATTATTACTTAACTAATATATGTACTAGCGTCATTAGGCTATTTTTTTTATTTAAACTGCTCTAACAACAATAATATCGTTAGTCATTAACAAAATATGAGATTTTTTGATGCCCGCAGAAAAGCATAGAGGGATGGAATAAGAAATACAGCGGAAGTGAAAAGAAATACCAAGGCTGGCAGAGGACAGAAAACAGTGGAGTGACATTTGGAAGAAACTACTACACCATATGCAAGCACCTTTCAAAATAAAATTAAGTGCTTGAGATATCAATGAAAATAATCGAAAAAATTTTAATTTTAATATCGGGTTGTGTTCATGTTTTGGATCAGTGTATATATTTTTTGACCACAGGCTTTCAAAACCGTAGTTACGACTCTGAGTGTAAGAAATAAAACACCAACTTTGCTAGGTCTCTTATCATGACTGCAGCCTACACTAAAATTCAAGTAAAACTTGTGGCGAAACTTGTACCTTGTGTATTGTTTGGTCCATCTTTTAGTTTCAGCTATGGTAACCAAGATGTAAACAAACATTTTAAATACAGTAGTGCGTAGTTTTTTTTCAATGGCAACTTTTTTGTGAGGTGATTTGTGGCAAGGTAGTTCCTTAAGAAATTCCCTCTAATTTTAGGTATTTGGCATGCATTTCTGGCATGAACTCATACGACTGTTCCTACTTTAATCACTCCATACATCAACAGCTGATGTACGGTTGCAGTTCCTGGAGGAAAAGTCCTGTTTATCCCGGAATTGATCCCCTGGGAAAAACTGCGTACGGAAGCAGACAGGGAGACTAACATAAGTGAGATACTTGTAGAAGGATTATATACGATATAGACAGAAATAAACCAATATCGAATTTTATAATTATTAGAAAACAATATTTTAATTGTTCATATTTAATCGACAATTAATATCTCAAATATAAAAGGGAAAACTAGAGCAAAGAGCAAGAATTACGTTTTATGTTAAAAGATAAAGCAGAAATGTAGAACATACAAAGCAATAAAAATAATAGACCAGAATTGTTTTTGTTATGAAAATGTTTGATGTGTTGTGTTGTTGTACAGGTTGTTTACAGTACAAAGTGCAGATAATATCCAATGTGGAGAATCTTTCAGTTTTAATTATAGTGCGCTGGGTCTCGGTAATTCACGCTTGTTAAATCATAACGCAGAGTCCACTAATGTCAACACGTATGGCTGTGCAGCACAGGTACATAGTGTGCTACATTGTATGGGGAAATTACGACGGTGGAATTTACGGTAAATTGCTGCATTGCATTGTGAAATGTTCATATCCCACAGGCAAAACTTTGCTGCAGAATGTTTCAATCCTTCTTATTTTCTACTCTCTTATAACCACTCATTATACATGATATTTAAAAAAGATAAACATTTAGAAAAATTAAAACTTTTCTAATAATGTTATTATTTAATATGATAATGTGTATAGTTTCGTAAAATAAATATTTTATATTAGATATCAAAAATTATGAAAATAAATGTATACAGTTGAATCCGATTATAACGACACCTCTTATAGCGATACACTGATTATAACATCCGAATTTTGATTATACTTGTTCGAAATCTCATTACCATAACGTTATATTACGTAATTGATAATAGCGATCTTCGGCTATATAGCGACGAATTTAGTGTGTTACATGAGAATACATGTTGAAATGATTGGTGAAATTAGATTTTTTAATATAAAGCGTATACTGAGACAAGATCTCGCTAGATCGTCTCCCGGTATATCCTTATGTTGAATGCTTTATTATGTGATTTAGTTAGATCAGTGAGTCAGACATTGAAGCACGCTTAGTTCTTGCTCTAATTCTTGGCCCAATAAACTGGATCACATTTTCCAGTAAGTACTGCTCAAGTATGTGATCTGGTTTCAATGAATCAAGAATCAGAACAAGCACTGAAAAATGTTCTGACTTTTGAATCAATGTAATTGGATCACGTAGTAGGGCAGGTTACTGTTCTAAAATGTGCCCTGATTTCAGTGGTTTAATAATTAGAGCAAGCATAAAATTGCACTTTCTAGATTCTAGAACAAGTAAATCTCTGCCCTGGACTGTGCTCTAGATTCAGTAGGTCAAGAATCGTAAAATTGTCAATGTTCGCTCTGATTCTTGGTCTGCTGAAGTTGGAGCAAGATCCAGAGCACACTATTATTCCAGAATATGTTCTGGATTCTCTGGGTTAAGAATCAGAGTATTCTCAATGTTCAATCTGATTTTTAGCCTACTAATGGATCAATTCTGAACAAATCTATAAGTGTTACAGATCTGTAAATCTGTAAAAAACTTACAAAAACCTATCAATTTTTGTTGATTAATGTAAAATTATGCATAAGAGCGACTGGTTTCGTTACGATTTTGTTCATTATTTACATATTTACAGATCTGCAAGACTTACATTTTTGTTCAGAATTGGCCTATAAAATTAGATCACAACCCAGAGCAGATTATTGCTCCAGAATGTGTTTCCCTGGATCAAGAATCAAAGCATTCAGAGCAGATAATGGACCTCTAAATTGAGTTCTAGTTTCAGTTGATCAAAAATCAGAGCTTTCTTAAACTTTTTCTGTGATGCTTGACTTAATGAAATCAGAGCACAATCCTGAGCAGATTATCCTTCTTAAATGTGCTCTGGTTTCTTTAGGTCAAAAATTAGAGCATTCTTAGATTTTGTTTTCTTTTTTGACTTATCAAAAAAGATATTCTGGTTTGTGCTCTAGTTTTAGTGGGTGGAGAATCATCGCAATCGTTTGAAAAATGTCAATTGTAAAACTAAATTTATTTTTTAAAAAAGTGTAATTTTAAATATTTTATTAGTACTGATAATTCCAATGTGAATAGATAGAAAATGAATAAATAATGTGATTTATTTAATTAGATTGTTCGGGTTGATTCTGAAACTGTCAGTCGCGTATAGACACCCTGGTTATGTGGGGTGTTTGGTTTATGTGAAAGCACGACGTATAGGTATAGGATCCTATCCGCTAATAGGATATTCATGTATGCATGAGTTTGCCGGAGAGCAGTGCAGCCCAGCACTGCCTGTTTGTCCGCACTGAGTAATCAGCACGATCGCTAATGAAGATGTAATGAGCCTGATCGCGCAAGATGGACGTCCCTGGATTTTTCACCGCCTTTCAAAACATACACAACTTTAATTACATGTGTAATATATAATAATTAATACCGTCTATTCGTATTCATATGTGAAATTAATCAGGAACTTAATAAATATAACAAAAAAAACTTACATTTATTTGGATTCCGTTGCTGTTGACATCCTCAATCTGAAATAAAATGAAATATATCATTTTTAATCCTGAAGTTGTTAATATTTAAATAATATAAAATAGTCATTAATGATATATTTATAATGTTAGTGGATGAGCTGGTCTTCTAACTTGCTGTGACGTCACTCATAATCAAAGATCACTTGTCCAAGTCCCGTCGATCGACAATTTCTGTGATTTGTCGTTAAATAAAAATCATGCTCGGATGCTGCCATTTACACATCTTAAATGCCTTGGCTAAAATCTAACCAGTAGTACGGCAGTTTCTAGAACTGCAACTCGATGAATCCGTTTAGGAGGGAACGCGCGAGTTCAGCTGATAAAAGATCAAGTTACATTTTATTTTTAAAACCGGATGTGAAGCATAATATGCATAAACTTAATAATTAATTTAATTTTTTTTAATGTTATTATTAAAGTCATTCAGCGAAAAAAAAATTAATTGATATTATGCGAGCGATATTCAATGATTTGCTCAACATTTTATTTCGATGATTTCCAATGAAGAAACTTAAAATTTACATAAGAAAAATACAAAAAAATAAAAATAGTTTACAGTATTTAAATTTTTATTGATGTTAGGTGGATACTAGTGTTGTAATGAATAGCAGTTCAGTCAAATTAGTGTTGCTGCGAGACGAGACAAACATCTCGTCTCGTCTTACCACTAATTTATCTCGTTTCTATAAGATTTTGTCTCCATTTTCAAGACAAGACGAGAAGAGATAAATATTGTTGAGATCGGGTCGAGACGAGACGAGACAACATGACCTAACGAGACGTCTCGAAGATCTTACTTTATTGTGGCTCTTCATTTTTGTAATTTTTTGACAGTAGATCATTCCAGATGTTAGGAAACAGACATATGTAGTTATGACGTAGGACGTTAGACGATTTTAAATTCAAAAGTAATAGCCCTATGTTTTTGATTAAAATTCTCATTACCAAAAAATAAACTATATTCATTTTCGTGCATTTCGTATTACCATCTTTTATTTTAATATTCGTCTCTTCTATTTCATTTAAGACAAATACCTACTATATTTGTTGCCATGTAATATTTCTGTTTAAAAGTAATTTTATTATTTTTTCGGCATTGAAATTTTCTACTGGGTTTTTTCTTTTAATGATCTGTTTGGATGTGGATGGCTTATTGATCAATATTGTCGTTTTTAGACTAATTACTGCTTTCAAAAACAATTTTTTTTGTCAAAAATATTACTACCCGCCTAATATTTTTATTTTTTTATTTTGATATACGAATTTTAGAAAAGAATCACTAATAAATATTGTTGCTCCTGACAAATTCTTTCACAGATGAAGTTTAATGTATGTACTTATTTCTGTTATAACTGTATATTAGAATTAGACCCACTCGCATTTACTTAGACATCTAGCTGTATAAGCTTTAACTTTTTCAGGCTCGTCTCTGCAAGGTGTTGTCTCGGTATATCGAAACGAGATGAGACATGTGTTTATCTCGTCTCGTCTCGTCTCGTCTCGCGGCAACACTAAGCCGAATAACCGAATAATGAATATTCAATTAAATTTAATCCGAGCATTCGGCCGGATATTCTTCTTCACAGAATAGTATATATTTCTACAATTTGAAAACATGATTGGTGGTCCTCGTTGCGAAATGGGGTTTGTTTACGCTGAAATACTATAATAAGACAGTCCTTATATTTGAAATAATTTCGAAGAGAATTGAGTTCTGAAAGCTGAATACAGGGGCTAAATGCGAAAATCTCAATCGACAATATCAGAAGTAAATTTAGAACAACAAAGCATTTGTAAAATAGAGACCACTTGACAGTTCAGATTTATTTATATGCAACTTTTCATAGTTAACTATGCCAATTACTAGACGACCAAATGGGTATGAAATTAATATCATTTTCATACATTACCCTAGTAGTAAAACAATTATTTTCCATAACACATCGTTGACAATGTTAACCAAACAATAAATGTTATCAGATAGTTACGACTTATTATAATCCTTTTGTTACAGTGTCCAAAAATGGTTGAATTTCTTAGAGGTGTTAGTTGGAATTTGAACAAGGTTATATATCAAAATTAATTCAATATGTTAAATTTAATGTGTAATGAGAGATGTGTACCGATACGTATGTTATTATCGGTTGTTTTGGCATTTTGTAATTCGTTGTACAACACATTGAAGGATACTTTGTTTCGTATACACTGTTCTGAGGTTGGTTTTAAAATAAACCGAAACGTTAACAACATCTTGAATTAATTTTGATGTACTACCTTGTTCAAATTCCAACTAACACCTTCAAGAAATTGAACCACTTTTGAATTCTATATTAAAAGAATTATAAAAGAAAGTTACAACATATGTTATGATTATTGAGTTGTTGCGAAAGGCGTAAAGTTTTGGCAGGATGCTCCAATCCCGGTCATTCCGACAGAGAGGGAAGCCGATGGGCATATTAGGCGAATTTGATCTTGCGACTAATTTGCAGCTTTGGATGTCGCAGGCGTATTGGGTTGCGTCCTCGTGCACCGTACACCTATGCATACATCACGTGTGATATAATGAAGAGCTGTGCGACGCCAGTATCAGGTGCTCCATCTTGCCACCGTACGAGATTCGTTTGTTTGTAAAGCCGACATCAAACGTGGCGCGGACCGTTAGCAAAGATTCCGCTTTATTACTGAATAAAAACACGGCTTTCAAAGCTTCCAATGGAATGAACTATTTTTAAATAGCACGTAGTACTTTTAATTTAATAACATATGAGATGGGTAGCGTTTTTTTTACTTGTTGTATTGCTTGTATTGTAACGTATATGTCTCTTTCTGTTTTACGTGCCACTTCGTTATTTTTAATTTAATTTTTTGTGCAGTGCAATTTGGTGGCAGCGCAGGTTGTATAATTTATGCACTTTGTTGAAACTGCTGTACTCTGCTTAAAATAGATTTATACATATGCTTCACACAACCAAATTAAACTATTTTGTTATAATAAAACACTTTATAATATCGTTATTTTTACGAATGTATCATCACTTCTTTTTTCGCTAGTTTCGTAATTAAGAAATTAAAACTTTTATATTCCATCATTAAAGACTAAGCTTAATAAATTTTATTTCCCGATTTCAAGGTCAGAAGAGATTATGCTGAAAACTGCATATACTAAATAGGATCTCTGCAATGGAATATATTACAATTTTTTCTTCCATTTATGATTATATACAAAAAATTAAAATATCCATATTTTTTAAATCCCTTAATTGTTGATAATTCCAGAGAAAATCAATAATAAAATTTTGGAGAGGGGATAAGTGACGTTAAGTAGACAAATTAGATAAAGAATTTGAATTCATTTCATAATAATATTGTATCATAGAATAATATACATATGGCAGATTACTGGAATTTGCTTTTAAGAGCCCTGGTTCCATTTATAAAATGATATAAGTAAACCAAACTAAACAGGCTTCGAAAATTATATGACAATGACAATGTTGACAGTTAACTCTTCAATGCCAATCAAATTTACACCAAAATAATCTGTTGTATAATATCAAAGCATTTTTATTTTATTCTATGAATTACCTATATTCTAATGCTAATTATGCTAATTTCAGTGTAGGTGTAAGATAATATATAGTTCTTGTCATTATTATTGGTAGTCACAATGGTTAATTTCTAGTTTTTATACTTATTTTCCTTCAATTCGACAGTGGCCATATAGCCCATTCATTTTTACAGTTATAGTTATTTTTATTTTTTGTAGCATTTGAAGGGCAACTCTTTTTGTAAAATTCTTGTTGGAAATTGGAGAAAATTAAAAGAGGATAATCTGCAATAATCCTAATAGAATTTACAGGAACGGAATTTTGTTTATTTTTTTAAACAAACAAGGATTTCTGATGAAATATGAGTTACGGCAATTCTGGATACTTTACGTACTTATTCACATTTAATACCCACGAAATTTAAATTGCTACACATTAATATTTTAAAAATATTTCGCTTTGTCCACATGAAAATTTTATTATGGAGCAGCGTTTTATTACTGAAGCTTATGTTTTGTAAATATTGATATTTTAGTGGATTTTCCCTCGTAAACAGTTTTATTTTCCTTTAATATTCCTTTCGATTTCACGGGTTTTGGCTAGAAATGTTATTAGATATAGTTTAATATTAAATCGTAAAATTTTACTGGTTTGTTATTATCCTTATACTAGCAAATAATATAGAACCTAAATACAATATTCATAACTTTTGTATAACTTGCTGCACAGGAATTCTACAGAATTCTAAGGTACCTAACAAGAATTTGAAAATATAATTTATTATTACCAACAGCATTAAGGATCTTATTATGAAATGGAAAATTACGTATTACGTTAAATAATACTCTGAAAATGTTTTTGCCCGGTAAAAAAAAAGTTGATTTGGTTACTAAATTTTAATATTACTAACTTTTTTTGTCAATATAGAGTCAGCAAAGTTTATTGTTGTGTTTACCAATTCAAATTTGCTGGAATCTATTTGTCATACTTACTAAAATATTTGAATAACGTTTATTGAGAAAATATTAGTTTAAATAACAAACAATATATATACAGCGATGACAACTACTCGTTAAGTTACAATGACAAATCATATTTGTAGAGTATGAAACCCCAGGCTTATATAGTAGCAATAACAAGTAATATTAAATATTTATCTGGTATGCAGAGTTTCGAAATTATAAACACAAACCATGTCAGATATTTTATTACATGTTATAAATTCACATACAAAAATAAATTATTTAAACATGTAAAGAAGCGAAATGAAAAATCCCAGTAGAAACACTAATATGTAGAGTTATATTATAATACCTAATAAAAAATATAACAATTGATGTAAAAAATATAACAATCGATAATAATCATAACAGTTGTTCTATTATCTATAAAAAATGTATAGAATTCTATAAATAATATCAGATAATTTTTTGGACAAAAATTGTGCTCTAACTATACAAACATTTACTTGCTAATTTGTCCTCTGTACCCTCTAAATTCCTCTCTTCTAAACGAAATTTCACGAAATCATCTATTATTATAATATATAAATAATTATTAACATTATTACAGCAATAAACTCGTATACTGCATACAGACGATATAGTGTTATACTGACTTGACCAGATGACCGTGTTTAAACAAGTGAATGATAGAAGTGTGATGCTTCAATTTACTACGACATTTCATATAAAATATTTTTGTCATCATTACAAAATATATTTGTAAGCAGCATCACATACAAAAAAGACTTTGATGTTCGTACAAAGTTATAGTATGTACCAAAAGCTAGCCAATTAAATTAATTTTTTCACGACGACAAATAGAGTATTTTGTTCTCTATATAACTTTTTAGTAATGGGAACAAATATTAGTATTATTAACAAAAAATGTTTGTTTTTATTACAGATTTATCTCAACTAAGTTTTATTTGCTGTAACAACAAAAAGCATTTTGTTACGTAAAATAATATTTCAAAAATTCTATCTTGTGGCTGTATTATAATAAATCGTTCAAATTGTGTTTTTAATTTATTTTAATTTATAAGTACGTACAGACAAATCTTTCAATATATTTACAAAATAAATCATACAATAAATTGACAAAATTAAAACCTGTTCTAATTTCTGTCGTTTTTTGGGGAATTCTTGGTTACATTTCTATTGCCAAATCAATAATATTTGACACTTCAAATTATATTTAACTTGGTTTAAAATGTTATAAGTTATTATTTCTATTAGAATATAAAAATTTTAGAAGATGGTGGGTTGGACCACGGTTTGATAAAACCAAAGGAAATTTACCTTTGGCTAAAGATGACTTGTTAACAAAGATCTGAAACAATTCAAATTATTCTTAACAATGGATAAACTAGCTTTCGATATGCTATTAAAATTCATATCACCATTAGTTTGTACGCCATATGGTATATAAAACCGGTTTTTTTTTAAATGAACGGCACAAATGACAAATACTCTCAGACAACTGAAACCGCTGAAACAACTAAAACTGAAGCAACGCTAACCTCAAAAACATAAATAAATTGACAAGAAAATCGACAACTGTAAATTCACAACCTATTGACCAATAAATTGATACATTTATCGGTCAATAAATCGATCGATTTATTGTATACTGTGATACAACCATTATAAGACAAAAAATATTAGTCCTTATGAAATAAAAAATACAGCAAATAGATCTTAATAGTAAATGTCAACCGTAATTTTTTCCGTGTGGACTTTTTTTTGAGATTTAGGATATTTATATATAATGAAATGTATGAAGCGATGTGAAAGCAAATGAAAATAATAGATAGTGGCAGGAAAATTACGAAAACGGTTATGAAAATTCGTGTACGCATGGGCCTATCAAAACAACCATCAGCATCAGATGAAAACGTCGAAACAAAATGCTAAACCAAAAATTTACGATGAGATAAATAATACATACACAGCAGCTTGTAATCCATACCGCTCCGATTTATTATAGAATTAAAAATTTTAGTCTCTATATCCATGCAATAATTTCAAACAATTTATAATCTCATATGCAATATTTTAGCTTTATAGGATGCATTACGGCGCGGCATTATCGTGTTTGTACGGCCGTAGCGACAAATAGGGACGTTTAGTCGCCTCTGGGCCGACACTTGGTATTATCAGCTGGAAGGATTTCCCAGGAAGCGGGCTGCGCGTTCCAGGTTCACCCACACGTGCCACTTCAATTTTTATGTTAAACAGTTCCAACAATGCACTCTATCTACGTTTCTTTCAACTATTCACCAGTTCATTGCCTACTTTATTTTCCAATACGCACCAGCACAGCTCTTTTCGCTTTGAAGACGCGCTAAAATACACCTTTACTTCTCACTTAACTTCCTTCTCATTTTATATCAGAATACTTCTATCTCTACCTAATTTATTTTAATAAATACCTTGTTACAAAAGGACTTGAATAAAAATAAGTATGCCCCTAACCTTAATAATAAATTTAAAAACTAGATACTTATTTCGAGAACTAAGTTCTCATCATCAGTAGACAATTGTAAAAAATTAAAGAGAGTAGTTAAGATTACTCAACATGTAAACCATGCCAGAGGTCAAAACAAGGGTAGGATTCCATAATTCATAAAAACTATAAATAACAATAGTACTTGTTATTATATCAATTACAAACGTCAAACTTTAAATGTCACCATCACCATGGCGGAAATTCAAATATGCAATGAATTTAAGACATTACCTTATCAGTGTAGACTTGTAGAGTATTCTTTATATATGTATGAGTATATGTAAGTACGTATCAACCGTAAATAACCATTACTGTTATAGAATAGCAAGTATACTTTGCAGTTGATATTTGCAATTTATATCATAACAAGTCCAAATGATAACAAACGTAGTTATAGAATCCCACCCCAATTCTGTTTTTATGTATTATTAAGATTTATACTTATTTTTATTTTATTCTATTTAACCCTAGAATCCATTTAATTGTTTATTACAAAAGGAATTCCTAATTTTTATGTTTTGCTAGGCAATTATCATTTTATTTTTTAAATGAACACATTGTTAATAAGAAATATTTTAACAGTCTTTCGTTTTTAGAAAAAGATCCATAACTCGTAACGGGTACAAATAACCATTGCTCTTGTTAAGTATCAATTACATATTGCATTCGGTATTCTGTAGCAACTGAATTTAAGACATTTTTACATCAAACTAGAGTGATCTTTATTTGCCTTGTTACGTATCAATCACAAATAACAATTACTGTTATAGAATCGCAAGTTCACTTTGAAGTCAATATTTGCAATTAGTATCACAACAACTACACATAATAGCAATCAAAGTTATGAAATACCACCCCGGGCCTTATATTTGGGGTTGGTCGCATCTAGACAATTTTGGATAAATTTAATACTTTGCGCTCCCCATCACCACGGATGTTAATAAATAATAAAAAAATATTAATAAGAATTGTAGCATTATCTGAAGAAAACAAGTAAAAAAAAAATATTTCCCAAAAACATTTCATAATAAATGAACAGTCACCTCTTAGATGTCTACGACCGAAACGATTTTGATGAGAATTTTGTTTATTAAAATAGCATTATAGCAAACGTAGTTATCGGCTTCTTATTATTATTATTATTATTAAAGTTTTGATACAGATGTTATTCAAAATTATATTTATTGAAACTGAAGGATGAGAAATTAGTTTTTTTATTTATTAATAACAATTTTAAATTAAAAAATAAAATAAAGAAAAATTCTCTATCACATGTAATATATTTTGGTAATACATAGTTTTGTTTTAAATATTACAGCATATCATATTCTTGAAATGATATGTATTATTATATTGTATTTCTCGCTCAGTTACCGAAAGAGAGTGTGGCTACTGCTTATTTATCTGCACTATAATTTGATTCTTTTTGTAGTAGAAAGAGTTTGAATTTGCGCTCCCTTTGAGTTTGCTTCCCAGACAGGTGCCTCTAGGCCCTGCGTTAGATACGGCACTTATATATAATAAAAATGATTAGAATTTTATTTTGACTGTTGATAAATAGGATGAGACAATAATTCATGACGATCATCTGTGGTACAATATTCCTAGATGTTCTCAAATATACTTGGTACTTGTTTCATGTTTAATTATATTTTAGTGGTATATAACTTGTAATATTTATAGTGGACCACTTGAATACAGGGGTATTTTTATTTAGATAAAGAATGACCAAACTGTGATTTGAACCTCAGATCTTACATTCCATTTATCTCGAGTCGGAATACGGTAGTCAAGTGAACCACCGTTGCAATTAATACAAGCTTTTATCAGATGTGAACGACATGCATAAGAAATTTAATAGTTATTTAAGCTAAAGGGAATGTAAGTACGTTATATCCTTCGAAGAGGTATGAACTTAGTCTTTTATTATATTTTTCGCACCACCAGCAGCAAATAATGTTACAATATTTGTAAAATATAGACCACTTGACAGTTCAGAAATTAATATGATTTTCATAAATACCCTTCTAGAAGGACAGTTATTTTCTATAACAGTAACCAAATAAATGTAATAAAAAACATAAGATTAATGTTGCTATGTAAGTAACTTATTCTTACATTAACCGTGGCGCGAAAAAGCTATAATATTATATGGGGACTAAACTAATTTAACCAATAATTTATGGTAAAACATTACTTTACAAATTTCCATATTGGTTGTAAAATTTATTTGTATTTCCCGAATTGGTTTATGATCATGGACCAAACCTAAACAATCACCGCGGTAACTAAACCAACAAACTTTTTGTACTCGCGTTTGATTTTTTCCGCCTTGTAGTTATTTTAACGTCCTTCCTGTTAAAGACATATTATCCCCGAATGAGGGAGCCGGTGTTATAGTTTTTCCGTGAAGCAGATTCCCACTGGGCCGCTCGGGAAGAATAATAAAGCGACATCGTAAATATTTCGACAGCGCAATGGGTGGTACGGTTGGTTTCTCACATTGTGACTCACTGCGAAATTGGGAGAATTGGTGGATTAAATGTTGTGGCTACCATTAATTCAATGTTTGTGCATAAAATTTGCCTAATAAGAAGATTAATTTTTTAAGTGACACTAATTTTAATTGTCATTGCAACGAACTTCTACATTCCAGGAGGTGATATATTTTACTCTTTTTCCAGTTGTATCAACAAAACTTAAAAAGGGCAAATTTGTGATAGCAATATCGAATAACTAATTACACATTATGATGCGATATTTTAATAGACATATCATCTGAGGAACAACATTTCTATGAGGATAGCACCTCAAGTATCTAACGTACTTGTTTCGTGACAGGTTTCACGTTTTACTTGCAGATTATCAACCTACTGTCTCTGCCAAGTGCCAATGTTTATGTTTTATTGTAACTAGATATTAGATATTGGTACTAACTTTCGATTAATGTAAGAATATAAATTAAAATAATATTTAAAGAATTATTTAATTTTTGAGGATGTGCTTTAAAAATTGAAATCATTTTTGATTGATATTGGTGAGGAAAGCGAAGGATACGTAGAGTAATAGTAAGAAGAATACGGGAAAAACAAATAAAAATATGGTGTATTTAAGATGTGAAGAGAAGACAAAAAGCGGTTGGCTGAATAAACGTCACGTGAAATGAAAACGGTTTTTATTTTGTCGCCGCGCGATCGTGATTCCACGCGGGTTGCGACGTCTTTTCAATTCCTGCTGGCCTGCTGTTCCTGCTGTTCCTGCTCCTGCCCTGCGACTGGACACTCTTTTTCCTCATGTCGTAGAATTGATTAATTTAGTTAGCTGACAAAAAAGAAACGAGAAAACATAATAAGAGCAAAAAGTCCAAGCTAACTTCGTTTTTTCACAGTATGAAGAAAGAAAGTTTTTCTCAGTGCTCACTATTACAAATTTTGCTGTAGTTTTGTAGTTTTTTACACCGTTTTGCCGGCTATTCACATCTGATTGATTAAAATTGCTCCGACGAGGATCGTTTATTGCCTGGCCAACTCAGGAACACGCATTCAAATCGTACAAGAACCTATTCAATTTCCCACAGTTTATGCACCTTTCCTTCATGCACAAACATTTCCCCTATTCAGAATAATTTCATCATCCCTTATTTTCACATCTAATTTACTTTACATTAAAACATTTATACTTTAAACATTATTTAGGAAATTTTTAACCAGAACATATCATGATGCATTCATCATTTTTGAAATTATTTTTTTCAAATATTTTTTTAGTAAACAAACATTCCCAATTTTCATTATGAAACTTAAATATTAATTTTCCAATGTTCAAATTTATTTGGGTAAAAAAAACATGAAAAATCAAGCATTAAAAATTGTTTTTGAGCTGTAAATGTTATTAGCACGGGTAGCGGTAGCTCACTTGATTTGCGACTTCCTGCCATAGGCGCCCGCAGGGGGGGCTAGGAGGTCATTTGCCCCTCCTTGATTTTTAAAGTACTCCAAATATTAATACTCAATTACAATTTAACAAAAAAATTATAATACGTTTAAAAACAATATAATATTTATAACAATTATCACTCTCTTATATTTCATATAGATTTTGTAGTATTATGTTTTAATTAAACTTATTATAATTATTTGTTAAATATTAACATGAAAAGTCAAATAGGACGAATTAATATGATGAGAGGCGCACACTTTGTTTTGATATTATCATTAAAAACTATCAAGTTTCGAAGGTAAGAACTTTTTTAAAGCTAAAGTTAATTTATTAATTAGTGCAATATACATGATGTTCCATAATAATAAAGTAAAATTTGGTAATGTATTCTATAATTATTTTTTTTAACAAATTTATACAGATTGAGTTAGTTTATTAAAAGAATTAAATTTTTTTTTGAAACAATCTTTCGGTATCTATAATAACTTCCGTGAAAAAAGGTGTTTCCAATTTCGCATTCTACCCTGTATATTATTTGAATTTTATTTTTTTGTTTTAGTTCTATAATTTATTAGAAGTTTTGTTGAATATATTTTATAAAAATAAAAAGTGGTAAGCGAAATTATTAATTTTCGAGCGAAATTTTTTTTTGTCCCCCTTTAAGAAAATCCTCCTACTCGAATTGAGACGAGTGTGCGATTTGTGATTCAAATTCCAGTTTTGAAAATCTTCATCCAAAAAAAAATACCGACTAGTTCGAAAATGTAGCAGTTGTAGGTTGATAACCTAAACTATTATAATGCAAGTAAAAAATAAATACCTTAGGTACTTAAGGCACTGTTCCATCTATAGGAATGTAGTGCCCAGATGATGATATATTATTAGCTAGAAATGCCCGCTATGTATTTGATCCAAGATCTGAGTAATCCTAACTATTCTAGTTCAAAGTTCGATCTTTTTGTAAAATAATTCATTGTCCTAAGCCTTGCCAAAAATTTTCACTTTTCATTAATATTTTCCTGTTTGTCACTATCGTGTGTAAAATAACTTGGAACATACGTCTTGACAAAAAACTCTAAAAAATTTCGTAGCCAGTATTTTTTGCATCGAGAACTACGATATATTATTTACGTTGTGATGTCACTTAGAAAAAAATGTGAGTGTATCCATATTTAGTCTACACGCCAGCAGATGAACAAACGTCTTTAATAATGAATAGAATGATAAACTTAAAAGCCGTGTCATGATGACTTAGAAAATATATTTGAAGGGGAGTTAGCGCCATGTTTTTGTAAGCATTTTTTCTGATGAACTAAATTTATGTACTTTAAAGTTTGCCTTGCAACAGAATGTTTTATTTCTTTTAGAGATGCTTCGCATATATGCTAAATTTAGATACATCCTTTACTGTCTGTTTTTTACAGACATCTTTTTGTACAAAAATTTGCAGACACCACAAGTTGTATTACCATTATAGATTATTTAAAAATTTATTTGTCATTTATAAAAATATATAAAATTAATAATAATTAATAGATAGTATTTTTAAAGGTCATAAAATATTTTTAAAGACATTAATTTTATGTTGTAAACACTTGAAAAATATCTGTCTATATTTTCAAAAGGTACTAAAAACGGAAATGATCTGAATTTTATTTGAATACGAGGAACTATAAAATCTTTCATTGCTATTAAAATTCTAACAAAAATAAATTTAATTTCTTTCTACACAATATCAAAGGGATATTTCTTCGTATATAATTAATACGATTAAAAATATACTATGTTATTTATATGTATATCACGAAATATATATTTCTTAATACTTTTATATTTTAAAGAAAAACACGGCGTAATTTTCAATGTGGCAATAAATATTTTTACTAGTTTTAGTCATTGCGTATTGCGCCAATTTTGTAAGTAAATTTTAATTATATATTTTTACCTTCGAGGCACTTCAAGATGATTCAAAATACAGCTGTTTGCTGTACATTTAAATATAATCTATTTTGAACTTAGAAACCTTTTACTAAATATATTCAAACTATTGTTAAGTCGTAATATACAAATGTATTCATAGCCAAAAATAACTGTAGAATGTTTGAAACTTAAAACTTATTATTAAGGGCTGGTGCAAAAAATATCAAAAAATAACTTTGCTAACCGATGGAATGGAAGGTAGAAGAGGTCCAGTTCTCTGGACTCCGAGGTCATCAAACCTGACGCCTCTCGACTATTATATTTAGGGATTCAAGAAGAGTTTATTTTATACAGAAAAATTCCAAATCAGTGATGAACTAATACATAACATTATGGCTGCAGTTACTTGAATGTGAACCGTAGCTGGTACATTTCAGAGTGCTACTTCTTCTATTATATGCATGTTTAGAACTAAAACAGAGGGAAGTCATTTTGAACAATTACTTTAGTAATAAACTTTGAAGAAATTAATTATGGCTCAATTCTGAACAAATATGTAAGTGCTACACAGGATGGTCCCATACCTAACAGCACGAAAAATTCTAGACAGATTCTTAAAATATTTTTCTGACCTATTTAAAAAACTTTGGTCCGTATTCCGAGCTCACTTTTATAATGAAATAGCTTTTAGGAAGCCTAACTTTTCATTATTATCTTACTAGGACAAACTTCACTTTTAGCAAAAAAATGTGAATTATTTTGATAAATAAAACAGATTAAAAATATGAATCATATATAAATTTATAGAAAATCGAAAAATTGTCCTAAGCGATAGCTTTGTTAGTTTATGCAATAATCCAGTACTTTCTTACAACTCTGTATATTTATAAATAATGTATAAAGTCGTAAGGAAAATTACCACTCTTTTTTACAGATCTGCAAGATTTGTTCAGAATTATCCTATAAATGTCGCTCATAAATTTTTGAATTTGACATTAGTACAACAGGTATTTTTGTCTTACAATTATCTAAGGATACATCCTTGCTATGGCTATCGAATTTCGGTACAATTTATCTAATAAAGGAAGTAAAGCTCAATTGGGAAAGGCGCTTTAACTCTTAATGGTAAGATTTTGGGTTCCATTTCCAACATTGTCAACTATTAACCAAACAAAAATATTGTTGTATCTTAATGGTTTAGAACTATACTGTAAGTAATACTTTGCAAATGTAACTTACATAACCAAAACAATTAAAATGCAAATATTGTTATTGTCTTGCGGTTAAAACTCTCCTTGAGAGAAGATTTTTTTTAATAGGTATCTATATATTTTTCGCAAAGATTATGCGGGCATCATTTCAATTTTATGGCCTTTGACCACCTGCCTTGTCCTCCCTCAAAAACCTTTCTCCTCCCTCCCTAATGAATCTTTTTTATTGCTTCCATATGGTCTATTAATAGTGAAACCGAAAGTGCGCTGCTAAGTCAGTTAGCGCTAAGTCAGTGAGTCGCACGCATCGCTATGTTTATCTGCGCGCTAGCCACTAACTTGGCGAAGGATTTAGTGAGGGTTCGCGGTGCTTTCATGGGGTTAAGCGAGGAATGGCTCAAGTGACAATATGAGTGCGATTGTGGCAAAAGGGATCCTAGTGCTGTTAGTGATGTGCTTAGTGACTGGTGCGCCGGATGATAGCATCGATTTTCAGAAAACTTGTAAGTCGTAAGATCGATAGAAACTAGGATAGTATATAAACACAACATCTATACATTGTTTTAAAATGTAACCTTTTAATTGTAGTAATTTAAACTGACCAATATACCTGAATATAGAGATTTAATATGTATAATTTCTTGCTTCCGTAATTGTTTTAGGTAAAAAATCTTCAAATAACAATTGTAGAGCGTAAAATTCTACATATGAATCAATAAGCAAAAGTAATTTTTCTTGTCTTGTAAGCTTAGAAATTAGATATGAAAATTACTTAAATCACCCCAAAAATAGCGGTAGCCATCTTGGAAACAAAAATTTACAAATGTTTAACGGTTTATCTGTCAAGTTAGCTGCGTTAGTTTATTTTTATTATTATTTGAAATTACTGTTGAAGTCAACAATATTACATAAATTAATTTTACATTTCAAAAATAAGAACAAAATCAAATTGCTATATTTTAAAGCAGCTAACTTGAAACATAAACTGTTAAACATTTGTTAATTTTTGTGTCAATAGCAATTGCTATTTTTGGGGTGATTTATGTCATTTTCATACTTAATTTCTGAGCTTATAAAGCAAGTAAAATATGCTTATTGATTGAGATGCAGTATTTTATCCTTTACAGGTTTTATATTAAGCTTTTTTACCTAAAAGTAGTAAATTAGGAAAATATGATTTTATTTATTAAAACCTTATGTTCGGGTATATGAGTCACCACCCTGTACGTAGGTATCTTTCATTGCAACGAATAATTGTTTTAAAAGTTTCAACCATCTTTTCTATTAAATCAATTTGTTGTTTACAAATTCCTTTGGTGTACTTATCATGAAAACATTCATATATCATGTTACTATTCATCTTTTTATTTAGTACTAACGTTTGCTTTCCTCAGTTGTTTTTGTTGTCCGCAAATTTCAGTAGAATTTAGAGCAAAAGAAAAATATGTTCATAATTAAATAAAGACTGAAGAAAACAAACTGTACTACCAAAGAAAATATTACTGGTAAGTTATAATTTTATACCTGACATGAAACATTTGTAAAATGCTAACAGATTCATTGCCAAAGAGGGTTAAATGATTGTCAAGGTTAAAGCAATAAATAAATACTCAAAATTTGTATCTTAAATTATGTAATTTAATACTCGACGCTAAAAATTAATCGTGGTCCACTATTATTTGCACAAGTTTGTATATGTAAATATAACATCGGTGTGATAATCTGCTTGTTACATAGTATGTTGATAGTACATCAAGAAACAGAAATAATCCCCGCGTTTGAAATATCTGCGATAAATATACTTTCTATTTTCCATCGTATCCAAATTCTTATGTTTGTAGCATATGCTATCTCCTATCACGGTTGTCAAGTATTTATAACCCAGCTAATAATACTGCTGAAGAGCACAACAGCAAAATGCGGAGTATGTCGTCTAACCTCATGTTAGCGGTAGTCATATTCATCTCATACATATTCATCCATACCCGATATCATCTACAATATGATAGATGTGTTACACACGATGACATACTTGTATGATTAATAATGAGAACTTGACAAAAGTGTAATCACTTGAGCAGACGATTTTCTAAATAACATTCTTTACTGTCATTTCTCTTTTACGTAATAGCAGTGGAACTACAACCTCAGAAGGGTCAGCGACTTAGTTTCTGTTTGTTTCGGGAAGTAAAATTGAGTATTATAAAAACGTTACGAGTTTGGTAACATTGTTTACGTTAATATAATATGATAATATCAACGCAACCACTATCTCTAAAGGAACATGTTCCAATCATTGTTGGAAAGTTACGGAAATATGTTTATTATTATTTGAAGTGTTACATACGGTGACATACCTGTATGATTAATAATTAAAGCTTCACAAAAATGGAATGACCAGAACACACGATTTTCTAAATAAGGTGATGGATGCTTCTTGAATGAAGAAGATATGGGAAAATAGATTGTAGTATTAGAATACAGTAAGTTATTTCCGTTTCGGCCCCACTTGGGTCATCGTGACTAGTCACCTCCTGATCCAAATGGGGCCGAAACCGGTCGAGGTGGATAGACTTTTTAATAAATGACTGCATCCAAATACTGCATTTTATTTTCCTCATTTTCAATATAATCTTCTCTACTGTCGTACACAAAATTTGAAAGTATCTCTTTTCCATAATATAAGTGGAACTACATACCCAGAAGGAACCGAAACTTGGTTGGAAAGTTGAAATGATGCATTGTAAAAACGTTTTCAATTATGGCAATAAATTATTTTTGTCATCCACCTTATGTTACCTCCTCAGTTTAAAGTGGAGCGGTTGAACTGAAATTTATGAATATTATAAAAACTACAATATTATGCTCCGCTTGAGAACTACCTCTGAAAATTTGTCATATCCTTCGAACTAGATGTAAATAAGAAAATAATATCCCTATCATTTTCATTTTCATTTAATAAGTGTTTTAAATTTTAAAATTACCTTTTTTACTACTTATATACAAAAATATTAAAACTTACTAATACAATATATTTGATATTTAATTTTATTATTGTTATAAACAAAATAACAATATTAATGTGATTAATTATTTTATTCCATATTAGGTCATATTTCCATGTTTACAAATGTGCTGCTGCCCCTTCCAAGAGACTCGAAAAATAGAGAATAAAGTATTGAAAAAATTCACAAAAATCTAAGATTATATTTTAATTAATATTTTTTTGTAATACACGATTAAAATTTTTCAAATTATATTACTTATCATCCTGACCCCCTCCCCTCTGGCCCATTGACTGGCGACGCCCTTGCTTTACGATACTATTATTTTTTAAGGTACTGTATACATAAATTTCATAAATTTTTACTTATAAATCCTCTAAATGATTTTAAAGTACTTTTACAATCTTATATTTTGTAGTAATAACTTTAAATTCTTTAAATCTGACCTTATTTTATTATAATTCTACTGAAGATTTGCGTATGATGTGTCATTCAAAAGTGATAGATGACATGACGTGAAATTTTTATTTTGCTTTCTTAATAATTTTCAAAGTACAAAATGAAACCTTTGATTTAAATTGAGATTGATACATTATGAAATAAAACCTTGTACGTCATTCGTCCATTAAATGATTTTCACGGTATTCATTTCGAAATTCCCGACTCGAGTCCTTCGTCGCCTTGTCCAAAAACACCTTCTTCCTACCGTAATTTAGTTACAAGTGTAAGCTAAATTTTAATTGTTTCTTTATATATCATAATTTTAAAAAATTGAAAATAAATTTGTGAGTGACAATAATAAGTAAATGCTATTAAAATCGCCTAAAAAATGTGTGCACCTCGGTTAAAATATCTTTTTTTGATCTCATCTACTTTGCTGGTCTCGGCTTTGCCTCGATACACAAGTAACTATTAAATTCAATAATTAAACAATATTGTTGATTGACAGCAAAATATAAACTAATCAGCTGAACTTAAAAACTTAGCAAGCACAACCTTTTAATGTGACTAAACATCAGCAAGTTCGAAACAACTTTCCTCAATTTATCTCAGTTTAGTTTTGTCAAAAAGAACGGTTAACTGCGACATTATATACAAAGAATGCGACTAATATAATACGATAAACAAAGCAACAGTCCTAGAAGAAACGTAGTCCAACCATTGTTGGAAAATTAGGGAAATGTATTTATAATAATTTGAAGTGTAAGTGTATTAATTTGAGGGCAAATAAATCTCGTAGTTTGGTGTCCGGGCTGAAGCATAATCTAATTTATCTGCAAAGTTAAGCGCAAAATAAAATTCTGAGCAAAGTCCGGTGGTAATTACAGCAGCAGACAGTAGACAGCGCTGAGAAAGAATAAAGAAGTAGATTCTTCTTGAGCTGCGGCGCCCTAACTTCATTAATTATACTCACTTTTTGTATTTCTTTATGTCACCCCGGCATGTAATTTTTAACTTATTACCGGAGTGTGTCTAAATATACTCCAGACATCACAGGGCCTAATTGGCCGTGCTTTTAAAACGTTTAAAGATTTAAACCACCCTACAACACCACCACTCTCATTATTTTATCGCTCCATTGCGTACGCTCAACAAAATAAATTGCTTTCGGTAAATATCGAAACACCACGAATTCTTTCAACAATCGTTTCAGTTTATTCAGTTTAAAATCCGAAAAGAAATTTTAATCTTGAGATGATACTTCAAAGACTTTGCAACCAAAATATTTAATTTAAAATAGAAATTATTTTTATGTATGTTTTACCTCCCGCCTATTAATAAATAGATAAGGGAGATATTGTTTTTGGTCACGTCTAGAGTAAGATTTTACTATATTTACAGTGATGTCGGTATGTGTGTATGTGTATATGGCTGTGATTATTTTTCTTTCACGATAACTCGAATACGATACATGTAAAACATACAATATTTAGTACTGAGTTATATTCAAATATGATCAACTGATTAGATTTTAACTATAATTGGTTAACCGGAAGAAGTACTTTACTTTCAACTTTAAACCGTTTTTCCTAAAAGTACCTTTGAAATACAATTTTTCGCAAATTACAAATTAAATATAAAGATTTTTTAATTTTCTACCGATCTGCATAATTATTTATATAAATAAATTCTGGCTAAAAATAAAACTATAAAAAATATATTAATTTTACGTATCATTGAGGCTGCGAAATTTCTATACAACAGATGAATTATTAATATGTTCACAAAATTTGAAATAATTTTATTGTAAAATTTACAAAGGTGAAATATATCTGCATGCGCGAAGCTAGGTAAGTTCAGTTCCGGTTTTAGTATCGCGAAAAGCAACTGTTTCTTCCAATTATACAAATTTGATGAAGGAAATTGGAGGTATGAAATGAATTAGAATTATTAACTGTCAAAACAAACTAATTTTAAAAATATAAATTGAATGTACTAAAAAAACATTATATGATATATTACTTTAGAGGCGCGAGATAATGTATTGGACACATCCGATTTCTTCCTAATGTCCTTCATAAACATAGTATTTTTAATTCCACGTGTCGATTGTATAAAATTCTTGGCAATTAATACAAGGAAAGCTAAATTTTCAATAACATTCCGGATTGGAGTAACGTAATGTTTTATTTGTGTAATGAAGTTAGTGAGCGTGCATTGTCTTTGAGGCAAAGGGTGAAGTATCGAAGGAAAGAAACATTCCCTTTAGCGTCGGCGTGTGTACCGGAGTGTTGCGGCGTCTGGACGGTTCGTCAGCCAGCATCGGTCCGCGTGCAGAATTTAAAGGCGTCGTTTTTATAGTTTCAATTCTCCGCACGTAGTTTACAAATACGGCGGCATCGAAACACAAAACCGTCAGGATTATGATTAATTTTCCTGAACTCCCACGAACTCGCCACCGTCGGATATCCAAGATTGCCATAAATTATTATAGAATTAGCTGTGTAGTGTACAGGGTTAGGTTGACGCGTCTCGCTCCGCAGGGAGGCAAAACCTGCCGGCCATTTCCATCCTCGCCAATTCGTACCTACTACTATCATCCCAATAAAACAATACAAGCATTGTTTATTCACATTTGTTATAAGTTACAGTGATAATCGTGTCCTTTTAGATATCAGACTATTAGCTTGTTTATGATGAATTTAATTTATGAATTTTCAATTTATGATTAAGATTTTAAAATATAAACACACTCAAAACAAATGTGATGGTTTATGAAAGATTTACAAATTTTGAAATTTAAAATTTAGATTTGGAATATAACCAATTTTTATGTTCTAAATTCCAAATTCCGCCAATCACAAGAAAGCACTGAATTGACCTTAATAGGTTAAGTTAATATCAAATAGTAAATGACAGTTTGTAAGTGTTATTTTGCATTTATGGTAAAATAAAAATAATCAAACATCAAATTCATTTGGTACTAAAACAGATTCATCTCCCTTCAAAGAAATGTCACACCAACAGTCAAACATCAAAACTAAATATAATATCACGTAATACATTCTGATTGGATAAATTTAGAAAAGTAATATACATCATAAACCAGAAGGAAAAAACAAAATTCTTCTACGGAAACAGAAGTCTTCACTTTAGTTATTAAATTTTCATTATTTGTAATTCGTGTCATCATTAATTATCTTTTAATATAACATACTAAAAAAATAAACATTAGCTTTAATTAAAAAATATGTTATAATTACATTATCTTCATAAAATGAAGAATTTATATTTCTTTCAAGAATAGTGAAAAATCTAAAACTTTAATATTAATAAAAGTGTTTTATAAATATATTATTGTAGTTTTTAAATTGTATATTCGTATTTCTTTTCTTTTCCTTTTTCTTGTCTCTTATCTTTTTCATTTTATTTCATGCTTCCCATTTACCTTTCTTTAGTAAATTCTATTTCTTTTGTAATACATTCTGCCGCCTTGTAGCGATTCCATGTATTCTTCTCCTATTTTCCTAATTAAAGTAATGGTTTATTTTCAACGCACTATTAGTGCAACCGCGTTCTATTGATTAAGGACTTCACGTTTCATTGAAAGATGCCGGGTAAAAATAACCGAAGCTATTTGTGTTATTTAAAGACTGTGTCATGAGAAATTTACTGCTTTTCTATATTTACATTTTAATTTCTACTTATTCTCAAACGTGGTGTACGTAGAAATATGTTAGATCATAAGTTGTGACACATTATTAATTCCTGGAAAAATGTAAACATATTTCTCATCCAAAAAAAGGAAGCTTGTGGCTTTTCGTCATGTCTGTCATTGCCAAAATAATTCTCTTTATTGGTGCCATTTATTAAATTCAACAAAAAAATTACATTTTTAATAATAATAAATATTGAGTTTGAGTTAAGTAATTTGAAACATGAAATTGAACAAGAATTAGAGGGAGAATACTGTAAAGAAATACAGCAACATAGAGTCAAATGGCTGAGACACGTATGGGGATCATAGAAACAGATCTAATAAAATTAATACTGCTGTACGAATTAGGACAGAAAAGAAGACGAGGGAGATCCAGATCTAAATAGTTACGATTTAAAAAATCTAAGAGTAACATAATGAAAGGAAAAATATAGAAAATAGGAAGACATGGAAAAGAATCAGAAAAACGGGAACCAATTCATCAAGGAAAAGAAAGCTAGAGAGCTTCAAAGAAGCGGTAAAAATCCATGTACAGCTGTCTGAGCCACTACATACATAAACTATATTTTTCGCAGTTGATATTCACGTCGTCAATTAAATTAATTATTAAACTTTCATCTTGCCTCTTTGTCGCATAAGCATGGCATAGATGAGACTTATTCGCTATCTCATTATCGTATGTGTCACTGAGGGGTATATGTTTCTGCTGCAAGAATTATTAAACTTTTATCTTGCATCTTTCCCGCATATGCATGGCATAGATGAGACTTTTATTCGCTATATCATTATCGTGTAAATGTCAGAGAGGGTATATATGCTATGTTCGTCTAACCAACGATAAAAATGAAATAGAAACAGTAGTATAACCGCGGTAACGAATATTTTTAAATATTTTATAAACTTCGAAATGTCATAATGTCATTCCTATCATTTATTAAGGTGATTTTGGCGACAACAATAAGTACTTCATTGTGTGTTGGTAGTATTGTTAGTTTATTCTATAACTCTTTGTACGTTCCATCCTTTATTTTATTTGTATATAATACTGTAAATTTGACATTTATTTATTTTGGAAATCACATTATTTCATCCGACAAGATGATGTCATCAATCCCTCATCCCCCGCAACGATTTGAATCACATGGTTACAATTGATGACGTGAGGATGAACTTTTAAAATCACATACATCTTTAAAGAAAAATATAGAAATTAAAAAATTAATATATGTTTGGTAATGGTGAGAGACATGATGGAATTGTAGATATTTAATGTATTGTTTCTTTTTATGGGAGATTTAAAGCGGGGTATTTCGGCAGTGGCCGTTTTGTCCGGCGTTGTCCATCATCTTCGTGCGAATCGGCCGGGGCAGGAGGGCGCTGCGGGCTCAGCAAGTCAGTGATTTACCGACATAGCTACTTAACCCCGCAGCAGTTTTATCTCCATTAGTTTGAACACTCGATTCGGGACTAAAGCACGCTATATTTTATACATGATAAATTAGTAGCCCACTCTTCCTTAATTATTAAACGCTCATATTCCCAAACAATATCCTGCCGGACATCAAACTTTTATTCTTCCCGCAATCTCCGCACACCGACATTCATCCCGGGAAATTAAAATTAATAACTAACGGCCCTTCACATCTTGCATACTCCACCAAATATTCAATTTACGCGGTACTTAGTCTTCACATTTACATCACATTTTTTTTTAAATAATCTGTTCCTAAATTCACTGTTTAGGTAAATACAAGGGGATATTGATAAATAGCTCTTGACTTCTTCTGGTATAAAAATAAATCAAATTTTGTTGCTTATTTATAAGTTTTAATGTACATGTGCTATGTATTGGCATAAAATATTTTGTCATTTTGAAATTGTGATTTAAATAATTGAATCATATCAAGTGAAGATTGGAGTTTTAGCGAAATCGAGAATTGTTCGGTCTTTGAGTAATTGCATTTAAAAGGATTTTTTATTAATTGTAGCAGATCATTTTTTGTCCTACTCAATCATTAAAAGATAAGTTTGCCAATTTTAAATTTGAAAGAATACACGAGTGTCTACGCAAGAAACATGCATATCTATCATGGATAACCTCCATAGAGATTATCCATGATAGATAGACGAATTGTTTTAAAACGTATTTCAGAGAGTAAATTTATTTTTTCTTCAAAAAGATATGACATACACATTAAATAAGATTTATAAAATAAATAAATATAAATTTAAAATGAGTTCAAAGAATTTACGTAGTAAAAATCGTATAGGTAAATAAATAAATAAATGTAAAACAATAAAATTAAAATATATATGTTTATATTTGCTATATTACATTTTTGGCTTTATAAAAGATATTATAAATAAATATTAAATTTTACAATGATTTTTTTTTTTATAATAAGTACCTATGACTTATTTTATGTCATAATTTTTAATTACGTTAGCTCGTTAAAATCATTATTGAATCAATATTTTTATTGTGGAGACGTTGGTTTCATCTTCTATTACTTTTTTTTTTCAAAATAAATATACATAATTGACGTAAAATGAACACTTGATACCTACAATGTAAAATAAAAATTTTGAATAATTAAAAGTCATAGAATATGGTTAAGCCCTGCCACCACGACAAGGTCTCTCCACTTGGGCAGGGGCCCGATCCTGCCTGCCTTCTCACGTAAGGAAGGAAGGATAGAGCCACCCCGGTATCACCCCCGGGATGAGAGGGTAGTAATAATAATAGTGAAGCTATTATTAAATGTTCTGAAAAACCTAAAACAAACACAAAAAACAACAAGCTACTATTAAATATTGTACTGAAAAAGCCTGAAACAAAAACACCTAAAAACAAAGAAAAAATCAATTATCACTTGAAAACAAAAAAAAACACAATTATTCCCTGAAAACAACAAGCTATTATTAAATGTTATACTAAAAAAGTCTGAAAAAACACCTGAAAACAAAAAAAATCAATTATCACCTAAAAACAAAAAAATCAAATATCACCTAAAAACAAAAAAAAAACAATTATCACCTGAAAAAAAAACACAATTATCATTTGAAAATAATAAGCTATAAATAAATGTTGTACAAAAAAATCTGAAACAAAAACACCTAAAACAAAAAAATCAATTATCACCTGAAAACAAAAAATACAATTATCACCTGAAAACAAAAAAAAAACAATTATTAGCTGAAAATAAAAAAAAAAAACAGAATTATCACCTGAAAACAAAAAAATAACACAATTTTCTTTAGCGCATCTTAAATCTAAGAAAAAAGCAACCCTTTGGACAACCAGATTCGATGCAACTTATAACTAAAGGGGGAAGGGGTTCGATTACTCGTAAATGGGAACTTAAAATTAAGAGTAGATCTATTCGGCGCACAAGCAACAATTTTTTGGCGCAACTTAAATCTAAACGCAGGTTCTCATACCGCTGCGGAACCAAAGACACAACTTAAATCTAAACGTAACTACCCACTCTTATAGAATTGCAACCGCTAAACCATAGTTCTATTTTGCCACAACTTAAAACTAAATGCCAACCTCCATAATACTCCGATTTGTACTGACGTGGCCCTAAAAACAAAGAACTTTTTTGGCGCAACTTAAATCTAAACGCAGGTTCTCATAACGCCGCGGAACCAAAGACGCAACTTAAATCTAAACGCAACTACTCCTATAGCATTGCGACCCCAAAACCATGGTTCTATATTGCCACAACTTAAAACTAAATGCCAACTCCATAATACTCCGATTTGTGGATCTAATTCCTTTGCACAAATTAAAACTCGTACTGACGTGACCTTAAAAACAAAGAACTTTTTTTGTTTTTAGTGTGGTTCGGTATTATTGTATGTCGTATTATTTTTGTTAAAGTTGAAGAGGTATGGCAACACTTCCTATATTTAAAGTTACAAAAAAATAAGGGAGGGTATGGCAACACTTCTAAAAACTAAAAGTGGACTCATAAGTTATACAATACTAAAGGAAATTTTAAATCGAAGTGCAGAACGTTGCTTGTTGAATGTTGGTTCCTGTGATCTAACGTGAAAAATTTAGATTAGAAATTTTCTGGAAGATATAGATATGAACTGACAACATTTGATTTTCTTCGGGATGAGTTGAAAACTACAATTAATTAAAAAATATATTCTGCAACAGGTCCTATGGATATTGTTAATGTTACTGTAGTAAAAGTAAAATTTGTTCGCGACGAGAAGCAAAAAAGCAAAAAATTGTATAAGACGTGATACCTACTTAACCTAAACTAACTTATATCTAAAGCTACTCCCATTTGTAAAACTTCCCACATCACACCATGCATATCTCCAAGATCACGTCATATTCAATTTTATTTAGTTATATTTAATGGGACAAGGAATTTGAAACCATTGCAGATAAGGGTGGATACTGACTGAGGTCCTTTGAGGCCACAAAAGCAAAGGATTTTTAGTGGAATAATTGCAAAGATTATTAAAATATGTTGCCATTTCATACCAGAATAGCTAAAAAATATATAGCTATATGGGCTATGAGTAAATAAAAAGAAATAGCCATCTAGACTATTGCACATAATTAGGGAATAAATACTAGTGTTTCTGAATTATAATTGAAATTCACTAGCTCACACTTAGTTTAATAAAAATAAAGAAATAGCAATCTAGACTATTGCACAAAATGAGGGAATAAATGCTAGTGTTATGTTAAATAACCATACAGGCTTAAATTGGCCATAAGGTCTTTTAAATTTATGTCTAGGGTAGATCGGGTATTTTCACTAGTTCACATTCAACTCAATAGAAATAAGGAATAGCCATCTAGACTATTTCACATAATTAGGGAATAAATACTAGTGTTTCTGACATCGGCCAAAATGTCTGAAATTTATAACTGCACTAGCTCACATTCAGTTCAACCAAAGTAAAGGAATAGCCATCTAGACTATTGTACAAAATAAGGAAATAAATGCTAGTGGCACTTTAAAATTAAACCTTCACTAGTACAAGCTCAATTCAAGAAGAAATAGCCATCTAGACTATTGCACATAATAAGGGGAAGTACTAGTGTTGTTGAATAGTCACCGAGACTATTTTTGGCCAAAAAAGCTTCGTTACCACACGCTCAACCTTCACTAACACAAATCCAACCCTTAAAAACACCACCTAAGTGCGTCAGCCCCCCACCACCCTGCCGGGCAGGAAGTCAAACGAACAAAGGGGGCGCCAAAAGAGTAAGAACTCATCCCAAGGTCATCCAAATCCCATTCCACTTCCAACCAAATAAATTTGAAGGTCGCTTCCTGAAACTGGATGAACAAGAGCGGTGCAACATAAAGGCAAGAATGCAACTAACGAAGGAAAAGGGAATAGCCATCTAGGCTTATAAATACATGTATCAGTATCAGAGCTTAAAATCGTAATAATCATCTAGCCTAACCTATGAATATGTCTATAGTATCGAAAGAGCTACAAAATTAGTAGCCGTATGGACTGTACATAACTGTAGCTAATGGAATATAAAAAGGAATAGCCATCTAGACTATTTCACATAATTAGGGAAATGTGTTGCCATATTACATTTAAAAGTTTTTCAAAACAAATTTATATAAAAAACATGTGTTGCCATTTACAATTTTAGGGAATTTTCATGGGAAAAACATCTTCTGGAAGTAATATGTATCCAGGTGCATTCCTGAAAACAGAAATATTTATTTTCATGCTCATGTTTTACGACAAATATTTAGCTAAATTTATACTTATTGCATGTCTGAATCAATATAATGAGAAAGAGCAGATTGCAGGGAATACTATATTAAAATTTGATGTAACATAACAAAATCATTAAAAAAAAATACCAACATTTTGGATATAGATAAAAAATTAAATAGGTAATTCACTTTGGCAACTGATTAAAAATTATATAAATTATTCCTTGTTGACCAATTTGGATGGAATTATAAAAAATATTAAAACAAACTCTACATATTACTAAGAATCTAAATAAAACGTGACACCACTTAACCTAAGCTAACTTATATCTAAAAAAAGCTAGTCCCATCTGCAAAACTTCCCGAGTAGCTTTGCTGAAAAGATTTCGCTTATTCATTCACACACCACACTTATATCTAATGTGTCACGTTGTATTTAGTTGAAAAGAAGAAATTTTGGTTAACTCGTGTACAAGGAAAAATTGTGTTTAAAAAAGTCAAGAAGTAATAAATCATGGAAAAATAATTCAGTTTTATTGAGGTTGAAGATACGGTACTAATAATATAAAAATACTTAATGATTACTAAATATTGTGAAAATTAGAGCTGCCATTTTAAAAAAAATTTGAAAAGTGCATATTATTTAAAAACTATGATAATAGGTACAATGTAAATATAAAAAAATATAATTTTATACATGCACTAAATAATGAAGTAACTATATCTTGTACAAGTAAAGTTATAGATCAGTAATTGTTAATATAAATCTGTCAAAAAAAAATGTCAATAATCACTTACCCCACGTCTGATGTCTTCAGAAGTAGAAATGTAAATGACTGAAGCTGCCATGTTAGAATAGGAGAAGGAGTTTGCGTAATATATAATAGCTATTAATTATTAATTATCAAGCAAAATTTTGTATAAGCCGGTGTATAGTACTTTATGTAATACATATAAAAATTATTAGTAGATATTTCGCTGACATTCAAAGCTGATGTGGGGTGATCTTAAATATTGCAACGGTGTTTGAATTTTATTTTATTATCAAAAAAATATTTAGATATTTTTGCATTTGGTTCGCAGAAATATGTATGTTCAAAAATAATTCCCTGAATTCATTTTTTTATTTACAACAAAAATTTTTGAACTGCATGAAGATTTTTTTTTAAATAAATATACAAGATTCTTTTTTACATTTCTTTTTTACTTATATTTGTCATAAGAAATTGTTTTTCATTACCTCTACGAAAAGTGTAAGTAAATTATTGATTACAATTTAAATGTACTAGTTAATTGAAATAAGTAAATCGATTAAAAACAATTTAATAATCAAAAGTGAGGTTACCAAACTGAAACTTTATAAAAAATGCAGCCTTTTGCTTTTGTAAATAATAAGAAGCAAGTAAATATTAAAGTCAAAATTTTTATTATTATAAAAATAAAAATATAAAATTTTTAATTATGATTTAAGTGCTAAGAGTGAAAAATATTATATGTATATACATATAACACGGTTGAGAAAACGATTATTGACCAGCGCATTGTATTCGTCAGTTGTTTATATACCTAATATATAGAAAAAATTGAAAAAAGAATTTTATAATTACTCGGAATTTTGGAAAATGGGGAGAAAGGGGAAAAAGGGCTCTCATAAATGAAACACGGATTATTACGAAATTATTCAACAAAAAATTTAAATAACTCAATAAAATTTTAATCTTTTTATAAATATTTGAATAAATTTAGACTAAAATTTCGGAAGGGGATGAGGCTTCAGTTCCTCGCGTCCCTGCCTGGCTATCGAATCATAAAATGTATAAACTTAAAATGTGATTTTATTTAATAAATAGTAATATCAAAATATTCAATTTCCTCAATATTTCCTCGTCTCGTGTATGTATTTGAAAAATGTATATTTGTCGAATTCAGAATAACTGTTTTCTTTAAATGATTTAATGTTTGAAAATGTTTTATTGGTAGGGTATAATGAGAATTTACAAAGTTTGTAATGAATAAAGCTGTATTTGTTGTGTAGATGTAAATGACGGGGTAATAATAAATATAATCCGTAAATAATAAAAGATATGAGCGCAAATAAAAGCGGGAATTCGGAATCCTCTCGTCTATGTATCCCGTAGGCTTTGTGCGTCACATTTGCGGTTTTACTGGCATATGCAAAAAACAGCTCTGCTCCAAATGGATTTAATTAATGTAAGCCGACTGGGAACAAAAGCAGCAATAAAAACTTTAATAATTTTTAATTATTCTGAGAAACGTAGTTTTAATTTTTACACGCGCAACTTTTCAGCGAAGCGGGGCGATTTGTCACAACGCTGTTTCGGCTGATCTGCTAATTGCCGCCGGACATCTCGGCTGATTAAATAAAGAAATTAGCTGTCAGCTTAAGGAACGCACCACTCTCTAATCAAATTACCTACGCGTGCTCTCATTTCTCCTTTACATTGTACCCATTTTTATATTTTACATGGAAAACCAGCAAAAAACAGAAGACTACATTGTCATAGTTGCTACCTTTTTAAGTTTTTCCCAAGGATCTTCTGTTCGAACAAGAACATTTTCAAATAATTCATTATTGATAGTTTTTAACTCTTGCCACTCAGTTAAGAGAGGTACTGGTATCATACTAAAAACCGGATAGAGTATTTTCAATGGATAAGCACGTTTTGAAATCCGTAGAACACGATTTCAATATTTTTACGATGATGTCTGACTGTGTGTATCGATTACTTAAATACCAGTGTATTAAAAATGTTTAAATTTTTATATAACATTCTGACACTATAGATTAATTCTGATTAGATTTTGGTATTAATCGTGCAATCGGAAGTGGTGTTTTCATGAAGATCTGAAGTGTTTTTATGAAATATCCTATTAATTATGAATATATGAGAATTTTTGAAAATAATAATTTAATTATCATTAACTAAAATTTGTTTCTACCTACCCCTATTTATTTCACAAGTAATTAATTATTCAGTAAATTTGTTACAATTGGGGTTTACCTATGAAAATAAATGTTTTATATTTGTCAGTGATAATTATTTTAATTAACAGTGAAAATATTATAAAAATAATTATCGACTACTCTAACAGGTATAGAACTAATACTGTAACTACTAGTTATTTTAATAATTCAGTTTTCGTGTCAGCAGTCAACGGAGGGACACACATATATAGGATGGTGACTCGAACACCCGAACATAAGGATTTAACATGTAAAATCATATTTTCGTCATTCTCTGCTTTCTTAATTATTTTAAGTAAAAAAGCTTCAAATAATATTTGTACAGCATACAATTTTGCATCTGAGTCAATAAGCAAAAATAATTTTAGGTTTCTTGTAAACTTAGAAATTAGATATGAAAATAACGTAAATCACCTCAAAAATAGCGGTAGCCATGGAATAGAGACAAAAATGAACAAATGTTTAACTGTTAGCTGCGTATATTTATTTTTATTATTATTTGAAATTACTGTTGAAGTAAACTATATTATATAAATTAATTATGAATTCAAAGACTATAAAATAAAATTGCTTTAATTTTTAGCTTCACAAAACAGTAATTACAAATAATAATAAAAATAAACTAATGCAGCTAACACGACAGACCAACCGTTAAACATTCGTTTTTTTTTGTCTCCATTCCGTGGCTACCGCTATTTTTGGAGTGATTTACATCATTTTCATACCTAATTTCTAAGCTTACAAGGCACGTAAAATTAATTTTGTTTATTGATATAGATGCAAAATTCTACGCCCTAAAAGTGTTATTTGAAGCTTTTTCGTGGTTCCAACCAAATTAGAACTGTAGGTGGGAACCATTCCACTAAAATACAAGTAAAAATATTCAGAGCATTACACCAAACACCAAAAGAGGTCATGGAGAAAGAAGAAGCAGTGAAAGGGAGTCAATATTGCATTTTGTTTTGTCTAATTACTATTAACATTTGTTACTGATGTTGTTAGTAACATATATATACTCGTATATACAAAACAAAATTAAAAGCGTTATTGATGAATTTTTGTAGCTAATTACTGTATTTAATTAAGTTCAAAAAAGTGTTTTGTTTAAAATACTCAATCACAAATTGATTCTTTTTACGCTAATTAAATTTTAATTAATTTTTGCCTCTTTTGATACATTTTTTTCTTCCACCTACTTCCATTTATTTACAAAAAAATATAACATAATATTCTTTACATTGGTATATTTTTAAACTCAAATAAATGATTTTTAAAATAATTATTTGTGTCACAATTTCTAGTTTACATCAATCTAAATCACATTGTGTCATGCAAGAATGTCGCTGGTCTTTATACAATTAAAACTCTTTTCTCCAATCAATTTTAATTAGTGAAAAATAGTACAACAAATTTTACTCTGAAATTAGTAACAATTAAGATGGTTGATAGAGATTCTTTTTGTCAGATTAGCGAGAAAGATATTCCAAATTTGTTCGGAAATAAAACAACGAACTTCTTGTGTGGTCTGAGAGTAGCGAAGCTCAGAGGAAATGGATGGATGTTTCAATTTAGTAGTAATGGTGGCATGAATCAGCTGCATTATTATAGTATTATTAGTTTGCATAAATGCTCTTGATTTGATTATGTGGGTTAGCATAATTGAGTTGTGTTATGGTTAATATCAAGAGCAATTTGGGATGTGTAATAAGTATTAGGATATGGATGTACATGTACATACATTGCCATTCAACATACATGCTGTCATTGGATATTTTAGTACGTAAATTGATCACTAAAATAAATCAGTAACCAATACAATAAAGTAAATAATCGACAACTTTGTATATGGACCACGGTCAAGTTTAACTTAAAAAACAATTCATATAATATTAACAATAACCACTGCAATAAGAAAATTGTCACTAAATATCTAATATTTAAAATGTTTTTCCTCTTAGGTAACAGAGATAATAGTGAATCTTTTAAACTTTTAAAATAGACAAAGACCAAAATTCAAAATTATTGCACTGAATTTCAATTTTTCGTAACTTATACAAATTTATAACTGTATTAAACATTATAAATAACTGATTTTTAAAAATACATACTCATGTATATATCAGAAAATTATTTTTTTGCAATTATGAGGTGATACTGATCTGAGACTTAGCTTGCGGAGTTGAATTCATGTTATATGAAACAGTTGTTAACATTGTTACATTCCGACTCGCTTATTATATTTTTACGCCACCGGCAGTAAGTAACTTCAAATAATCTTAAAGTATTTGTGTATGTGGGCCACTTGACAGTTCAGATTTATTTATTAGCAAATTTTTATAATTAAATTTGTCTGTTCCAAGAAGACCACAATAATAGGACTATTATTTTCTATAACACTTCATTGACAATATAACCACATAAATGTTAACAATATCTTACGACTTATGTTCGTATGGAAATAATTTAGGCTTGCGTTAACAATGGACCGAAATAGTTATTTTTGTATTAAGTGCGCGTTTGTCACACAATTAGTCAATCGAACGCACTAAAAACATTTCGTGTACAAAATACAAACAATAATTTATCTATAACTAATTTGCATTACTTATTATCTATAATATTTTTATTTATCTATATAAATTGAATGAAGAAATGTTTTCTATCACTGTGAAAAAACGTAACAAGAAAAAACATTTTTTTCACTGCTAGCCTACGAAGATATCATTATTAACCTGTTACTGAGTTGTGAAATTGTTTTTCTCTACCGCTTCCTTAGCAACGCTTAACAACGGTCAATAATGGATTATTATTAACCATGGTCAATTATGCGAACTGTCACTTTTTAAAGAAATTCACGCTTCTGAATTTATTTAACTCACTGAACGCAAGGAAAATATTATATTTAAATTTGCCGCCTAATTTCAAGTTGGCAATAGTTAAATTTCAGATTAAAAATTAACTATCTTATTCTGTGATCTTATTTCTTGTCAAATTTTTCATGCGTTCACATTATATTCACAATGCAAAATGTTAATTTATGTATTTATTTATTTATTGCAATATTTGAAAAGGTAAGTGTTAATTGTTATATCATTTTAATTATCTTACTTTGTACATTTTTTTTAGGGTTATAATTACATTTCTATGTAAAAACACAAAACGGGTAACATTTATTTGTTATTTATAGTTGAAATTGATAGTGCAATTGTGACAAGTCAAATTTATTGCTGCAGAACCCGTATTCAATGAGGTTTGAGTGTTTCCTATATTTATTGTCGCATTTTAAATTTTTGGCATCATTGACTGAGGTATGGGGCTTGTTGAAGGGTTCGTAGCTAGTAGTGAAAAAAATAGTATATAAACCACAGTTGAGAAGATCATTATTGACCAGGCGCCTTGTATCACTCGGGCTTCGCCCTCGTGTTACAATCCTGGCGCTGGGTCAATAATGATTATCTTCTCAACCTTGGCGTATAATATACTATTACTAGATACTTCGCGCACGGTGTCAAGGTAACCTAACAACTGTGAAAAAATCCCCTTCTTTATGCATTGGTATTAGAATGTTAACATTTTTTGACAGTTGTAGAGAAAAGTGTTTTAGAATTATTTATATTAAAATACTTTTCGCGCCTAGAATCCAATTTTGTTCGTTATAATAATTTATTTATTTGACATTATTTGTAAAAAGTAAAATTTTTGATTTTCTTTATTAATTGATTAAAAGAAAAACAACTTGATTAAATAGTAAATTTGAAATTTTTTTGGCAAAATCGTGTTTTGTAGAGTTTCTTTAAAACGTATTTTATAGAAACAATTTGATTTTTATTTAAAATATCTGATGATTTTATAGTTTAACAGAAAAACAATATAGCTTTACTGATAACAATATTTATTCATGGTTCATGTAGTTTTAATCTAAAGAATTTTCTGTGTAGATAATGAACAATATATATTTCTGTAAGACTTTCAGTTTACATTTTACATTTAAATTTAGAAGATTGTTTGTATATTGTCCTGAAATGAAACGATGTATATCATGTAATTCAAAAGTCTCAAATCTTCCTAATCTCATATTGAATTTAAATCCTCTTCCCACAGCATCATGTACCACGATTTTAATTGTTTGAAACTTTTTGTAAAACAGAACAATGACTGAACAATAAAAAACTCATAAAAATGATGCTTTCTACGTGTAGCCCGTTAATTAAATTTTATTTGTCCCTGTTGACCGCACATTTACATATAAATTTACCTCCAATTATGCTCTTTTTACGTTTGTACTACGGCCATAATCCATAACGTAAAAGCTTTGTACTTTTGATGTTCAGTTGGATTCCTAGCTGTTTATTTAGAATGTTTACTTACCGAAAATAGAGACTCACGCGTGAATTCGCAGGTGTACCGAAATAAGATTTTAGTTTAGAACTGTCAATTTCAATAAGATGGGAAATTATTATTAACTCGTTGCCAGATGGGATGATACAAATATTTATACATTGCCAGATGGTCGCTGTACTTCATTGCACAATATATGTTATTGTCCTCAAATTCACACCACACCAATTTATTAAATTTCGGAAGAAAAACTCTGCCAAGAAAAAAATGTTACATAAATTTTTATATATTTATTTTTTTACTATTCTTTCCAAACATTACTAAACGTTGTTATGATAAATAGTTATAATATTTATTAGGTTTTTTTTTCTTGTTACATTATATTTATTTATTTAATGTGTGTACAATGTATACGCTAGGCAAATGAATGCGAAAACCGACGCTCGCGCCACGTAGTAGCCGCGGAAGTAAACTTTGTGTGGCATGTTCAAAGGTATTCTGCAGAAACTTGTTGACACAAGTATAATTGTTGATATGTCCGAACGGTAAGTAAACGTTGCATTATTTAATATACCATCAAAGTAAATCATAGAGATAATATAGCAAAGAAAGTAAGTGATATAGAAATTAGGGAGTAAGTTATTGTAATCAACGATTTGAGCATTCATCAAGTTATATTCATTCTCGTAATCAATCTACCGAACATATGTTAAAGGCAAGAAAATAAGTATTTTACGCGGTTAAACCGACAATAAAGTCCAAAGTCATGATATTTAACAGAAAGCGATATTATTATTATTATTATTAACTAAAATACTGGCAACTACTGATGAAAATAAATTAATATTGATTTTTAATCCTTTTCTAACAAAAACATATTAAATTCTTTAAAATCATATGTTAAATTTAGTTCTCTATTTGATCGAATGCCAATTTCTAAAGATTTTGAAAATCACTTTTTAATTTCTGAATGATATTTATGGAAATATTTATATATAATATTTGTGTTTATGTTTAACACTGTATTTTTTGCAGTCGGCGACACTGCACTAGTGCCCACGGATTTGATTATTTACAATCTTGATTGTTTTATTTACTTCCTCTATGTTTTAGATATACATTTATGAAAATATTTCACTTGATTTCAATACACTTTTTAACGCCTGGCACACATGAAGTTTCCATTTCTAGCTACATGGTGGCGCAGCGGGCGATGTTTTCCTAGTGTATAAGATAAGCTTACAGTTCAGTGGTTTACGATATACAACTTACACTATACAAGATACTTTACGGAGTACAAGTACAAGATATTAATACAAAAGAAAAAAAACGTAGTAGTAACATGATGTAAATGAATAAGATTAGTGATGAATAGGTTATTCTGCAAAGGATTAAATTAATTTGAAAGTTTGAAATATATAATATATATATTATTAGTAAAACGGTTAGCAAACTATTTTCTATTACTTGAAACTGCCATTAATTATTACTATTAATATACGACTATTTTTTAAGAAATAAGTCCTTGTTAAGCAGCAATATTCCAGATAAATGTAACATAGGTCGTCAATGTTAAATAAACTCACGCTCACGGTGTATGTCAGAATACAAGAAATCACCGCGGTATACTCTAAACATGTAAACCTTTGTTTTACTTTAATCTTTAATTTAGCTGCATGTTTGTTTTGTAGTTTACATACTTAAATTAGAATTTAGTTACTGAATATACTTTGTCATTAGAGAATTACTTTGGTCTTCTTATGCTCAATGGCAGCAACAAGCTTTATATTTTAAGCAACGCTTAAATAAAAATATGCTAATCGAAATTTTCACAGAAATATTGAATAGTTTACTTGTCATACTATTCCGATATCATATCGTCCATTTATAGAAAACCACATAAAAAATAAATTAATTGTTTTCAATATTTATTATTAAAGCTAAATTTAAAAAACTGGCATTACTAAGATCTACACTTTTTTTAAAACCGAAAATCAAATTTGAAGCCTATTTTAATGGTAATTCTCGAGCTGAATTTCAGATTTTTTGAGGAATAACTAAAAAATAATAAGAATTTTATTTAAAATATTTTAATCATTTAATGGTACAATATTGTTACATTACAAATAAGTCAGCCCATTTATTTTCACAAGGTAATGATCTTAATATGTACTAGTAGGTAGTATTTTCATAGCCTGAGTTTTGACAATTAAAAATAGCATTGAATTCCTTGTTTCTGGCAGACATTTCATCTAATTATACAGATTTTTGAAGGCACCTAGCTGATGATTTCCCTGCCAAAGCTCTGGCGCCAGTTTCAATCATTCTTCACAATTACCGTTGTCTGCAGCTGCTTCATTGGTACCCGAAGAGAAATATTCGCTTCGATGTTATTACGTGATTGATATTTATCATGCCTAGCAAAATACATTGTGTAGATTTCGTATAATTATGTTAATAAATTTACAAAATAACGGGTTGGGAATTAATGTGAGTGACAATAGCACGTTGTGTGGACATTACCAGCAAATGCACTTTGTTTAATATGATATATTTAGTGCATATTTTTGAGATGTGTCAAATAAATTTGCGTATGGTCGTTGAAAGAATGGATGTTGTGCGTCAAATCAATAAACACGAAATTTACAGAATTGTTGAATGTTTGTTTATATTCCTATTTTCGCCTACTCTTGAAATTATATAAATTTGGTCATATATAAAAGAAAGGATAAGGTATCTAATACCGTAAACCTAAATCCTTCTAGTTTTTGATGTACATCAACGAATGGAGACTGTTCAAGATATCGATCTTATGTTTGGAAATTTAAAAGTTAAGATCAAAAACAAAAACCTCCCACCCGTCTTACCTAAAAATGGATAAGAAATACGGTCTCAACAACTTTGTGTTAGATTTCTCGTTCTACAAAGCGAGAAAATCGTCACTTTAAATTTTTCTTGATTTTTTATCATTTGTAGAACTTTTTACAATTTTTTTTAGTACACGTCGTACTCAATTTTGATCCGGGAACCATTTTTGAATCACTCAGAATCGAATTTTCAACAGAAATATCTCGAGAAGGAAAAAAACGTATTGTAGACGGCGGTAGTACCACAATCAAATGTGAAATTATAAAGGAAATTTGAGCATTTTACGAATAAAATTATATAACTTACATAAGATTCTTAAATTTACTGTTTTTGCAATTACATTTGATAATAGTTCTCAGCATTAATCTGTCGTTTAAAGAATTTGTAAACTTGTCTATATTTATGGTAAAGAAAGCATACATACATATAATTTTTAAACGGATATAAGAAATCCTGGTTGGTTTTTGAAATACAAGTTTGAAAATGTAAGTTAAATGGATTAAGGCAAATTAGAATAACAATTGAAATGATTTGGTGGAAATTAATTTTTCTAGTCCATACACAAACTAAGTTTACTTAGTGACTGCTCGCTAGTGCTCACTAATCAAAACTGTGTGTGTAATGAATCTGGCATTGTTCTATGCGAAAACCCGCATTAAAATTGAATATACGGCACATATGCAGCTTGAGCCGGTCCTGTGCTTTCAGTGCCGGCTGCATTGTTTCCCTGATTCGCCGGACAATGGCAGACATTTGCTTCATTGTTCCACCAGCAGTAACTTATGACGTCTGCGGGAAAGAAGAAAATACACTCCATTCAATTACTCCCGAGTTTGACGGAGTTTCAAACTGCTCAAAAATCTACTTCACTTACAACTTTACACATTTTTTATGACCACTATCATTCTTTTACTTCATTACATCTCCGCGTATTTTTTACTGCCATATAACATCAAAACGCCTCCACCAGTTTTTAAATATTCATTACAAAACTTCTTCTAAAACAGCTCTGAATCAGAAGTAATAGGACGAAATTTTAATCTTTTATTCGTCCATAGGCGTATATCTCTTTCGGCTCGAGGTATGTACAACGTTTTACACTCTACTATTAAATGGAATGTAATTATTTGTACGAAGTAAAGAAAGTATTGTAATCGCGAAAAAAATGGTTTTTAGATTTCAACGGAAATATACGTTTTAACTATCCCTAAATTCATTTTAATTAGTTTAGGCGTGGTGTCTGTACGTACGAATGTATCTCACATAAATCAAAAATGATCAATTGTAAATTTTTGAAATTCTGTATATGGGACTGCTGTAACATCTACTTAAGCACCTCCCTTTTCAAATGCAATCCGCTTTGCTAACAGGGCACTTTGCGCATTTTGTTTTATTTTTAAACTTTTTGCAAAACTCAAAAACGACTAGTCGTACAATATTGAAATTTTGTTTATAGAATTGCTAGTTAGCTCTAGTTAATTCCAATCGGACGTTTCACATTTTGTTGAACTCTCCACGCCAGCAAGAATGCCCAAAAAGTAACGTCTAGTAAACATAGATAGAATACCGCCTGGCATAACCAGCGATGGTTTAAAAAGCGGAGAATGAAAAATATTTTCATGATAAGTAAACATGTTTCGTAATTAGCGCTTTTTATTGATTAAAATAATGTTTTGATAGGTTAACCTATTTTGTTCGTAAATATTGTTTATTTGTGCAAATAATTATAAAAGCAAAGTATCCTATATATATAATTTTTTTTTATTTTTATTTTAATTAAAACAGGCTAATATTATGATAAAAATATCCGGCTTATAAATTACATATATGGAGAATAAAGAATTACGTTGTATTAAAACATCACATATATTTTTGTTACAAAAATAAAGTTAAAATATGTTCAGAAATACAACCAGTTTCAAACTACAAGCGGGAAATGTTAAAGACACGTTCTTCCACTGTTTCAGTGTTTGTAAACAGTAATTCAATTGTTATTCATTCGGCATGTCGCATGTATAATTTCAATTGAATCACTGATTAAAATAATTGAAATTCATTATAGCTACCATTTTAACTGACTGACGAAATTCAATTCCAGAGTTTATTTCGGATGAGTTTACTCACAAAGTAGGCATTTTGTTCCAAAAGGGAATTACCTAAAATTTAATTTGAAATTTTTTAAACACAATCAGAAATTACCATTTATTACAAATTTCGTAAATTAGAAACATTTTCTATAAAATCTAAAGCTACCTAAAAACTAAAACTAAAATATTTTTATTAAAACTTATTTTACATTAATCGAAACTAAAACTAAAAAAGTTAATTAATTCGGTTACCAGTATTAGTTCTGCTACAAAAAGAAATAAAGGATAATATATTCCCATGTGAGAATTTTTAAAATCGAGGCATGTTTCAGTGAAATGCAGGGTTGTTAAGTATTCGTCAATAAAATAAAAAGATAAAAGAGGCATTGAATTGGAATTTATCCAGGGGTATTAGTATGAAAGAGTTGGTGACACTGACATATGTTGCAGGGCAATTCGAGGGAAAATGTAGAAATAACCCCGTAATGCGGCCAGAAAATTAGTTATTGTTCTTTTTAAACGGCCCAGTTTGAATGGACTTCATAAATATTCGGGACACATGATGCTTCAACAATGGCAAAGACCCGCTGTTATCCTTTCAGCTTTTTAAATTTTCAAGTGTCCCATTTTTATCTCGCGCATAGACGCCTTTTATTTTTAGTCAAAAGTCGATTTTCTGCTAATAAAACATTGATGAACTTTAATTGATTAAACGTTCTGTTCTACGCCTCATTTTCTCCCATCGTTTACAATGCCAATTTTTACAAATTTGTTTGTTGGATAACTGTTCATCAATTTCCCACCGCATCACATCATTCTATTATCTTTTGAAAATCCGAAATATTTCCATACATAACAATGAAGATTCTACGATTTCTTCAAAAATTATTCAATCACCAATTTATTGTATTTTTAATAACTTAAAATAGTACATTGCGTTAAAAAATTGCAGGCGAGGCGTACAGAGACATTTTTGTTCTAAATAACATACTATTTTTTCTTCGAAAGTAGATATTAAGAAAAAAACAAATTATATTTGTCGTTTAATTTATAGATAATCAATTTAAATCTCTCAATTGTAGATGGTTTTTAGTAACTTTATTCTTAGGTGATCTAGTTTTATAGTAACATTTAGGACGATATTACAGGTTTCTACTGTACAAGTTATTTCTTATTCGCTGATTCTATATAATTTATATGGATACTTATTTATTTAACTTTTACTTGGGCGGCGTAAAAGTAAAAAATTTCTTCTCCGGCGGCGTAGAAATTAAACTTCAACTTTGTCCATCACTTTACAATAGATGTGACTTTTATGACGTTTGAAGAAAAAAATATATTATTTATCATTAAAATGTGATCATATTACAATATAAGTTTATAAGGTAGTCGGTAAAGTACGTAATAACAGGTTTAAAAGATCAATGTGAATGGGAGTGCTTTTAACGGCGTTAGTGCTTCAAAGACTCATGTATACACGTGAGTCATGGCCTATTGTTTTATAACAACTACAAATAGCAATTCAGTGATCAGTGTTATAATGTTCTTTATTTGTCTTGTTACATATCAACCACAAATAACGATTACTATTATAGAATCGCAAGTTCACTTTGTAGTTGATATTTGCAATTGATACCATAACAGTTCTAGCGACAGCAAACGAAGTTATGAAATTCCACCCCAGGAATGCCGCATTTTCATTTCACTTCATTTTATAATTTTCTATATTGTGATCGTCATGGAGATGCAGAGCAGTTTTTAGTTTTGGGGGCACCTAGTGATTTTTTTTAATGTTAAATAAAATATTTTTTATAAAAGTATTAATGAAAATATTATTATACATACAATTTACAAAAGTTAGACAGTTCTTTTTCGAGCTTTCTGCAAAGCAAAACCTTCGATTACATTTTTAAAAATTCTTATCATTTTAATCTGCCCAAGTCATACTGCTTCTTAGCTCATATTCTATTAACTTTGATTTCGAAAATATTGAATAATATTAAAAAAACAAATAAATAAGGAGATAATTAAAACTATGTTCTTAAAACTACAAAAAAAACAATATTTCATTCGGGTTCACAGAAGTTCAATGAACTGGTTAACAGATTGTTGTCATTTGTCATATGATTTGGTGTACTCTTCGTGCAAACAACGCCCACAAATTACACATTTTATCCAATCATTCTTCTTTATCGTTTCTTTAAATAATTTTCCTTGCATCCCGTAATTCGTTTTTATAATCTTCAGTTTTTTCATTCTCATCACCTTCTGATTAATAATTTAACAACAGTTCTTCAGAACTCATGGAATTGATCTTTTTAACAATAAAAATCCTGTGGTCCATGTCTCCTGAGCACAGGATGTTCTCCTGTCCTCAGAGAAGACGTTAAATGAACCAGTAAATTACTTATTACTGTGCACAGACAGAACCACATTTTTAAGTTACGTTAGTCTTATGCTCAAGTTTTTAATAAGTATGTACATAAATAATTAGTTTAAACCTACTGCATTAATTTTCAAGCGGCTACTTATACTCTCTCCAAACAAAAAATTAACATTCCCTATAGATAGATATGTGATCATCATTTTCTTTCGAAAATTATGCTTAAAATATAAAATTTGTCTCGTATACAAATTCATTGGAATTGTCATTACCGTCCTCTGACACTGTGGATTCAGGCTCAAAATTCAAACATACACTAAAAAATATGTGTTTACTTTACATTTTTTGGCAAAAGCATTCATTTTTTTTCTATCTATTTGTTTACAAATAAGACACATATTTTGTAGTGATATAATGATTTTCCGGGACCTCGTAGGTATCCTGTACCAGTGTCAGTGTCCACTTGGCCACTAAAACAGTTGCAGAGATAGTACCACAAACCAACAAGAGAGGCCTACAAATAATGTGAGATCTCGCAAAAGAGTATATGGGTGTGCGATACACAAGATTTTTGCTCCGATGATACTTTTAATTTATTAAAGAAATATTATTACTACTTAAAATTTTATACAATATCAGTAGTATTCTACTGTCACTGTTTAAATTTAGAGATCGTCTCTAACTGAATTTAGAGGTGATCTCTAAGAAAAACGTATTCTACAGTCAAATTTTACCGCTGTTAGCGCTAACATTGTTGTGTAATAGTAGAATAACATCACTTACAAAAACTAACAGTCATATCTAGCTAGAGATCGCCTTTAAGCAACTTTAACAGTGACTGTAGAATACCACTGTATAGGTTTTTATATCAGAAATATTTTCGGTTCACATGTATATAAAACAATTCACTTGTTTTATTCAAAAAATTAATGGCATTTGTTCTAACCTAAAAAATAAGACCAATTTGTATTGATATTTTTCAACAATTAACGTAATCATAATCATACAAGACGAGTATAATCAGAATTATAAATCAAAAATAGTTGTTTTAATTAACGTTCTACATTTCCAATAAAATAAAATTAAAAATGTTGACAGAATGTAATGCTAAAATATTTAAGTTGGCATGCCTACATTTTGCCGGCCTAGGCCAGCAAACGGAAAGTTTCCGGACGATTTTCAGTTCTGTTAAACTAGTCATAATGAGACGGAGGCGCGAAAAAAATATTTTAATACAATCATTTTAATTGCCAATTTATATGTTGCTTTTTATGTGTTTCTTTTTAATAAACATTTAATTCCAATTGTAGGAGAAATGGAAATATTGAAAACGCCATAAATGATTTTTTGTGAAGTCTGAATGTTAGTAATTCCGGTGAATGTGGCAGTCCTTGCAGAGTAAAAGAATAACAGTGCTTCGCACAGGGCGTGAATACATTCACACATTGTCAAGCATGACGTGTGACGCTTTCATCAATGGAGCAGCTGCGACACAAGAAAGAATGCTCTACCTTGCACATTAAAGCACAATGGCGCCAATTTAATAAAACCGTGCCTCTCCTGTTAAAGAGGATGCCTGTGTTTGCCTACGTCCCGGCTGCCATTTACAGGCCTTCTAAAGCTTTTCATTTAGCGAAAACTCCTATGGACATACATTCAGAATTAACCATATATTGGAAGCTCCAAACGAGGTGAAAGAAGAAATAAAAAATAAATGAACTTTTATGAATTTAGTTTGGCTTCATTTTTCACCTAACATCACATACAATATATAAACCCAATATCTACTTGTATATTAAATTTAAGTTTGGTTTGATTTAAAATCAAGTGATTTTTTTTTCGTTAATGTAAATCAGTATTTGTAAAATAGGAAATACATTTGTCCGCTACTCTTTATAATATATATATATATATATATATATATATATATATATATATATATATATATATATATAAAAATGTAGTGATTGTTTGAGAAATACAATAAATTTTGCCTCCGTAGAAAAAACTTATTTCATTTGAAAGTAAGTTCTTTCCACAGCTAATCATTTTTCACGTTTTATTTTAATAAAATGTTTATCACTATTCATACTGCATCACACAAAACTATTTTAATCGTCCAAAATCTTGCAAAGAAAGAAATATTGTTTTCATTTATTTCGTATATATTTCTCATGAAATATATTCTAGCCAATAATAATTTATTAACCTTATTAACAAGACCAAATATTTCTTACAAAAATTAAAAGCCAACTAAATTATTATTTATATTAAGTTTTTGCCAAAAGTAGCAAACATGAGTCCCTCTTCAATTTCGCTCAAATTTTGTGAACATACGTAAAAAAGTCCCCGAAGGGGGTACGAAAAATGCTGTTATTCCATACTTTTTTACTTTGTCGCTTCATAGGAAATATGGTTCTCCATGGATTTCTGTAATTTTTGTAGGTACACATATATAAAAAAAGAATTGTAGAATTGAAATATACCCATGGGAAAAGTGTTCAGCTGTAGTTTCGGAAAACGTTATTTTTTCATGTGAATTAAATTCGTCGCATTGATGCAGTGGTTGGATTTCAGAAACTTTATTGGAGGGCCAATAATGAAGTTTTTATATCAACTTTAAGAAATACATGTTTTTTATTGTACTTATTAAGTCATGCAAATATCATACATAAACAAAAAAAAATGAATAAAAAAAGTTAAAGTTATTATAATTTTCCCCAATAAACTTCTCTTGGTTCTACAAACGTTGGGGGGGGGGGGGGGGGGGGGGTTTATTAGTGTAAAGGTGGTTTCAACCACCCCTTGCACCGGTCAAATCCCGCCAATGGAGTTAGAGATCTCAAACTCAATTTACATCACCCAATATATTTACTTTATAACTTGTGTAGTTTAACTCATCTTTCAATCTTTATATTCTCAAAACTAAATTAGTCACGAAAAAAAAAGAAATCTGGTATATTTATATAAATAAGTTAAAGAATTTGAATTTTGCAACATAACATGGAGTTAGAGATCTCAAACTCAATTTACATCACCCAATATATTTACTTTATAACTTGTGTAGTTTAACTCATCTTTCAATCTTTATATTCTCAAAACTAAATTAGTCACGAAAAAAAAAAGAAATCTGGTATATTTATATAAATAAGTTAAAGAATTTGAATTTTGCAACATAACATGGAGTTAGAGATCTCAAACTCAATTTACATCACCCAATATATTTACTTTATAACTTGTTTGGTTTAACTCATCTTTCAATCTTTATATTCTCAAAACTAAATTAGTCACGAAAAAAAAAGAAATCTGGTATATTTATATAAATAAGTTAAAGAATTTGAATTTTGCAACATAACATGGAGTTAGAGATCTCAAACTCAATTTACATCACCCAATATATTTACTTTATAACTTGTTTGGTTTAACTCATCTTTCAATCTTTATATTCTCAAAACTAAATTAGTCACGAAAAAAAAAGAAATCTGGTATATTTATATAAATAAGTTAAAGAATTTGAATTTTGCAACATCTAGAATTTTTGTTATTGACGTTTAAACTAAAAACTATATTCTAATATTTGTTTTTATCGTAAGCTGTTACGTTCATTCTCTGTCAAAGTAGGTTAATAATCTACACCTCTAGATTGCAAGTAAAATTTGTCCCGGAACAAATACTTCAGGTACTTGAGACCACGTTCCAAATAGAAATATTGTGGCACAGATTATATTAATTATAATTTTTAAAATACGTAGTATGAAGTGAAATAAATTTTAAGCATAGAAACAACGCAATTTCGTTCGTTAATGTAGTCACAATCCTGTGAACAATTTGTTTGTGATTATAAAACGCTGCGACTTATTGTTACAAAAGCATTTCCGCGTGCGTGTTTGTGTTTTGAGATTCCAGCTTCCTAGTTCGTTGCAAATGAGTCAAGGATAAAAATAACTGCCCTCTATTCTGCCAATCAGTTTAATAGTGCACAAATAGAGAACAATGCAAGAGGTGCCAAGCAGTCGACATGCTGCAATACTCGCGTCACTACGGCTGAGCTCATTTAATGTCATTTATTTCAGACATTATGCTCTTGTTTTCTTTATGATAGATCACGTTGGAATGCATTACGCTACTTGCACCAATAATTATAAAATTGTAAACTTTATGTATTTTACGCGCCTCCACCACAAATCTATGACTACTATTTAAATAACACTGATTTAATAAATGAATATATTTTCTTCACTACTAGCCAAGACACTCACCATTATTAACCTTTATTTGACATGAGAAATTGTTTTCCCTACCGCTTATTTCATAATTGATATTGAATTGATAATGGAAACTGTCACTTTGTAAATAAACTCACGTTCCAAATTCAAATATTGCTTGACTCATTGAACTTACGCAAGGGTAAGGTATGGATGTACAATTTAAAGTTACCATCTAATTTAAATAAGCAAGTCAAGATAAAAAAAGTGTGAATATTAGAAAACAAGTAAATATGTCAAAATCTATGTACTATTAACATATTTTTTTAAGTAAGATTAGAATTTAAATGGTAATAGTAAAAAAATAATATATAAATAAATCATTATTGAGAAGTCCATTATTTACCAGCGTCTTAGGTCCCTCGGTTACTTCACACCTTGGGACACAACTTGGCGCTAGGTCAATAATGCTAGTCTTCTCCACACTGTTTTATAACTATAAGGCATTCAGAGCTGAAAATCCAATAAGTATCCCATACTGATGTCAGTTGGACAGTTCAAATGTTTCAGGAATTACAATAACTAAAAATACTAAATTTAAACATTAAAAAACTGACAATTTGACTATAAATAAATTTACAAGAAATGAAAGTTTAATTACATAAAATAAAGAATAAAATATATGGGTAAATACATTCTACCGAAGAATCTAGTTTCGTTAAATAAGAGACTTTTTATTTTTTTTTCATTTGGGTTAGTTTATTAATGCCATTATGTCACCAGAGAAATAATGAAATCAAAATGGAAAGGAAGCATATAGTGAACCATTACTAGCTATAAAATAAGAAAATTTAGGTTCTATTATCTTTACATTTACAAATGTTAATAGCACAATTATTATTTATTTCAGTTATTAGATTCACAATTGCTCATATTTTATAGTTCAAATAACTCAGATGACAACATATATTTATACATTTTTTCTATTTATAAACAACAAATAAACAATTATAATAACCTAGTATTTTTGTACTTATTCAAAAAGAAATAACAAAATTTATTGTATGAAACACATTTGGAAACTGGGTGGTTATTTAACTTATACTATTGCAAAAGTCGCCCGCGCCTCGCTTTATAATTTATATATAACAAAATAATCACCTTCATTTCCTTACTTGTTATGTATGATATTTTATATATTAATAGTTATTTTAGTAACTGAAAAAAAAAACTTAAACGGTTACCAGTCCTGATTTAATTGTTGTTCAAAGAAATTTAATCGGGCTAGGTGCCCTGTACTCAAATTCCAATACAATGACGTCACAAAAATGGTATATGATATAAACACCCTTCTAAAAAGGTTAATGATAACTGACAACAAATGTCAACCGAAAAAGAGAAATGTCAGTCTGTGTTTTGTTCCTATATTCATTTTAATTGATCCGATTTGACACTGGCTCGTAGCTATTCAAATACAAACACACTCACTTTATGAAGATGTCCAATGGTTGGAAACTGCTTCTGAAACAAAAAAAGATTTATTGAAGTATTTATGAAGACAGTGTTTGAAAAAACTTAAATCTATTAGCAGATAGTAATAATATAAGTATAAGTATTTCTAAAATAGAACTCTGACTCACGAGAAACATTTGCGGAGAATGTGAATATAGAGAATTGTTTTGTCGTTTACGTACTGTTAAATTTATTGGTTTACTGTTTACTGAGTACTTCGAATTTATAGATTTTCAAACTAAGGTCATATCGTAATAATATAAATCACTTCTCAATTGAAAACGCATTTAAACTACTCTCTACCAACAATGTGACATAATTCACTTGTTAGTTCTATTCTATATTTCTATATAATTAAAGTTGCCAAAAAATGTATTATTCGTTTCATAATAAATCGGGGAAACAATTTTAAGTATTTTGTTTTTCTTCTTTTAAGTTTATTGACCTCGGGGAGATTTTGTTTGTAGGTTAGTACAAATAATAAATTACTAATATTATAAACAGTTGGTAACAATGTGGCAACGGACCTATGTTCCTGAGTCAATCCGAATATAGATTAAAATTAAAAAAATATAATATCGTCATAAGAAAACATTTGACAAATTTACAATAAACTTTTCTAAATTAAATTTAATGTTATCTATAACGATTCTTTACTGGTCGGATGGCGATAATGATAATTTTCTTGCCTGCTGCCAAATAAAAATAAACACTAAATTTAAAAAATATTTATGTTATTTTTAGTGTTTTAATATCAAAACATTTTGAAAAGTTAATAACCTTTACAAATAAAATATTACTAATTTTTTTTTATTGGTCTATTACTACTCTATTAATTAAATAACATTTTTTTTTATTAAGATACATTCGGTTAATTTTCTAATGGAATTATGTTAGGATATATTATCACATACCACATAATTGGACCACACGCATCTTTCAAAAGGCAGCGCGTCGAGTCGGCCGCCGTAAGAGGTTCGGATGAGAAACCCTTCTTATGTAAAAGCGATATGATTTGTTAGCGTGTCGACAGCATATAGTTTATACTGAAATTGCATAAAAAGGGTAGGATCACAAAAGACTCTATATTGTCTAGTGACATGACTGGCGGTAAAATGTTTTAAAGAAAAATTTAACAAACCAGGCTTACCTCTTAAATTAGTTTAAATATGTCGAATTTATCTTGAATTTTATATTTTTAAACCGGTTGAAGAGCTAATCCTGTTTTGTGAATCTGGCTGCAATTTGGAACGTGTGACTGGATTAAAATTAAAATAATTTTCCAACATGTGTCTGGACTATTGAGTCAGTCAGCCGGCATTCCGTGGAATGCGCGGAACGGAGGAACACCACTATATATACAGTATATATATAGTTATAGTAACGCGTTACGCCACTGAATATAGATCATATTGGATTGTTTTTTAATTAGAAAATAAAATGTTTGATTATGATTGAAAGAATTGATAACTATTTATTTTGTAAATCCTGAAGTAGATGGTTCATAATTCGAAGCCAAACGTTCAGCCGTAATTTAAGTTTATAAAATGCCTAGAATTTGGAAGATTCCTACATCGCCAATAACGAAGTTCCTGAGATTCTTTGCCAAGGGAATGTGTTCTTTCTTCGATCGGAACTATGCACGACAACAGATGGACAACGCAAATAGAAATATTTATTTCTATTTGCTTGACCAGGGATTGGAACGGAATGTAAAGTGTCAAGGTTGCGACTTAATCCGAAAGGGAAGAGCTACGTTTTTACATTTTTCGGATGATACGCATTGTGCGAACACGGGACAAATTTAAATAATTCTCTTAATTAAAAAATATGGCCATATAATCCCGTAACATAAAACATTTTTCACGCTGCACGAATTGTATTTCATTCATAATTACTAGGTATGTAACTAGTACGTAACTTTTGTTTAATATTATTCTTACTGATTGAAATTAATTAACTTACACTTCTATTAAAAATAATAACAGTACTTCATTAGTAACAGCACGTAGGAAACAAAATAGTAACTTATGAAAGTCTTCTGATCTTTACTCTTAATATTAAAAGACCTATTTTAAATGTTAAAGATTTTTCTTTTTAGTGGTGGTACACCTGTTCTTTATAGTTATTTACGTATTAAGGGTTGTTCAGCTATAACGAGCAATGGATTAGTTATATTGTTTAAAATACCTATTTAAAGTTGTATTTTGATGTTGTTTTCACATAATTTTAGTAACTACTAGGATTTGGATACAATTTTTAGTTTATTTCTAAATTAATAACAAATGTACGCAAGATAACAGTTTTACTTCAAATAGGTGACATGCTCGTTACTCATTTCCTCCTATCAGCAGTAAAAAGTGTTTTATCTTGCTAATAATGTAATAGTACATTGTGCAACAAGTGCAGAAACTCGTCTATTCTCCACGAGACGTGAAAGTTTCGGCACGAGACGAAGTGAAGTGTTCGAATCACACACGATAGGAAAAACGTTTAGCAGTGAGGTCGTAGAAAAAGTATAGTGTGCCACTCGTGTAGAATCATCAATTTCCCACATTATGTGAATCCAGCAGTCGACTTCGTCTCGTGCCCAAAATTTTCACATCTAGTATGAAATAAGCAACTATTTGCACTTATTCTACAATATACTATTGCTTGATAATATGGTTTCTTATTGGATTAATCATTAAGAACTTTATTTGTAATAATAGAGGAAAATATCCTATCTTGTGTTCCGTTAAGGAATATCATAGGTTGTTCATATTGATGATAATTTTACATTTTAATGATTGAATTCCTTGTTCGCCGTGCTAAGCCAGTCCCAGTAAACTCGCAATCGGAATCCGTATCGGGCGTCGCGTTTCCCACATATCTATTCCCGGGTGTTTGAGTGAACGACCACGGGATAGGGACAACATCCCGGGCAACGTGCCAGGAACACCGAACGCGTTCCAGAAACGTGTGCACCACGTGATGGGATGCAACGCCAAGCGGACAAATACCAAAGCAAGGACAAGGCTAACGCGGGACAAATGGGGAAGGAACCAACAAGTGCTTAACACTACACTTCAAGAAGAAGTATAGTGGTGATGGAATCCACTGAAAGTCGAAAAAGTATTAGAAAAAAAGTGATTAAAAATTGAAAGTAAGAGAGAATTAATAATTGATGTTTGATGCATAAGCGTGCACAGGGTTTTGGTAATGGGGGTGCCCAAGTACCGACGGGAAATTAAATTCGTACTATATTCTTCAGTTTTATTAAGCCAGAGAGCCTAAGTAATGAAATTCATAATATTACTTTATAAATACTATATTTTTTCAACATAAATACAATTTTACGAAAAAAAAATACTACTCGAGACATATAATCTGTTTTCACAGCAACATTCTACGCTCGTATGGTACGAGTTTTTAAAATTCATCTATTGTTTTCAAAACATTTACATCCACAACCGCACTAGTCTTAGTAAAAATCTTCATCTTAAATCAACTTTACCACTTTAGAAAATTTGGATAGTTTTAATTTGGTAATGGGGGTGCCCGGGCACCCCCAGGGACCCCCCTGTGCACGCCTATGGTTTGATGGATTATAATCACAATAAAAATATTGTAATACTCTTAGTTATTCCAAAATTTATTATTTATTAATATTATTAAAATCATCTAGTCGTCTGATTATGTCCAAAAGGACGAAACAATCGAATAGTAAATATATAATTATTGTGCGATTATTATGTTTATTTTAATTCTTATTACAGGTACTCTTATTGTAGTTTACATGTCGGCAACTGTAGTCGGGAGATCTTGTAAACACCTTTTTTATTGTTTAAATATATCATTTCTGATATCTACTATAAAGTAGGGCTGACGCACCTAACAATAGGTAGCTGTGAGTCATTAATTGTAACCTCAAACTTCAAATCGTTTGGGAAAGGAGGATTGATGACATCATCATGTCTGGTGAAGTCCTGTCATTTCCGAAGTAAATAAATGTCAAAACTGGCAGTATTATATACAAATATAAAAATGGATAATACATACCAAAAAAATTGTAGATTAAAGTAACGAAACTGCCAATACACAATGAAGCACAAATTGTCACCAAAATAACCGTCATAAATGATGATAATAACATAAATGTCATTCAATTTTTTAAAATATTTGATAATATCCGTTACCGCGGTTACACTACTGTTTCATTTTTGTCGTAGGTTAGACGCAGATTGCAAATGTACCCCTCTGTAACACGTGCGATAATGACATGGAGAATAAATGTCTCATCTATGCTATACCTATATGACAAAGATGTAAGATAAAAGTTTGATAATTCTTGCAACAGAAATTGGTGATGTGAGGATCAACTGCGGGAAATATATTGTACCTATATCTATTTATCATACATTAGCGGCTTTTTATGATAAACAATTATTATTTTCAAGTGTCAGTTTAAAATTTAAAAACAGAATAATTCATAGCAACCAAGTATTGACGTTCCATCAGTATTTAGGTTATTTCTCCTAAAACATTATTTTCATATAGCTGAACTAATTTTATAAAGCAAGTCGCTACTGTAAGTTAGGCGTCATTTATCAAATGAGTGAAATGTAATGGATTATAACTTATTTCACCCACTTATTATATAATATACTGTTATTTTTACTTATTGTCCTGGTGATTGCTTTATAAAATAAAATTGGAATACATTCAATTATTTTTTTTATAACGAGTATTGAAATTCTCAATTACTTTTTACTTTAACTTTGACTTAAGATAAAACTCATTAGTCACAAGAATTCTTTTACACTAACTACAGGTGATTTATTAAGTGAAATAAAAAATATCGCAAAGCAAATCTTATGGAATTCTTAAATAGAAATTAATAAATGGAAGCCGTAATTATTATCCTTATTCTTCTGGATATGTTGTACCAATGTCGTTATATCAATTATATCAGATATCACTGATTGTCCTTGGAATGTAAATGTGTTTAGGCTAATAACACAGAGAAAATTCTTTTGATTACTCTAGCATATTCTACGGGGCGTGTTTCATTAAGACCCAATATTTTTTCACACTAACTAATAATACACTATCACGCATTTCCTCCATTAAGAAAATGCTGAAAATGATTATAAAATACGCGCAAAGTGACCTCACTTTCCATAATCAATCGAATCTTAGTCTTTTTGCGAATGCAACAATTAGTTAAAGAATAATTAGCAAGTTTTAGTTACGGAATAATTACAGCCTGTAATTCTTCCAAATGCACCGGAAGGGGATAATTACCATTTTCTGGAAATATTCTTTTGAAGAAGCGGATGCAGAGATCAGATTTTTGCGCAATTAACATTTTTTCGTGGGAGTATATAAATTTATATTTAGAACTGGCGCCCGGAATATCTAGAACAGAGCTAGAAATTCTTTTGAAACATGCTAAATTTACTCACACAACATCGTAGTATCTTCTATAGTTTTTTTTTAAGCAACACAAATTTTTGTTTAGTTTATCTACGTGTATTTATAAAATATTGCGAAAACAATTTCGTCCATTCAGACATGATTATATAAAAGAGTATGTTTAATTAAATAACTAAAGTAGTTTTAAAATGTAAATTAATTTATTCGGATTTTAACATTAGTATTACTAGAAAACGCGGGCAGCGGTTGCTCACTTTGTTAGCGCACTCCTACTCCTTGAGCGGAGTGTGGAGTCTGAGGTGCAAATCCTAAGTCAATATTTAAACAAATATAAATACTGATGTGTCGGAGTAATCCGAAACCCAGTATAAATATATAAGTATATAAGAATGTTGTGCCAAAGGAAGAAGAAGATTACTAGGAAACAATTAAAATGATGGATATATTTTTTGTAGTTTTTTCCTAAAGAGCGGAAGTTTTTAATTTTGGAAGTGTCCATGTTAATAAGCGATGTTTAACACAGTGACACATGTATCCAATTTGCCCTAATTAACAATAACGTTAAAGTAGTAACAAAGAAAGTAAAATTTAAAGATCCCTAAAAAGCGCAGCATATGCCGCTCATGTGGTTACAATTTGGTCGGAGCCATGAAAGAACTTTCGCTTTAAATATGTCATCGTCAAGTCGTGATAAACTGTCATATAAATATCGTATTACCATAACCTCTGCTCGTTCCAACAAAATTTGGCATCCTCTACAACATTTTCTAACTTCATTTGAGCAAATAAATTTGCATTACAAACATTTGTGAAAGGAACCTAAGTGGATTCTACAATTTACAACTGAAAAAGATATGGTAAAAACGCTAAATCGTTTTGTGGATTTTTTTGGATTGTGGATGTCTGCGGGTATCCACAATATGTATTGAATATAAAACAATATAGGGCTACCCTCAATTTCCCGATGAAAACCAGCATTTATTATTGGACAATAATTGTTATACACAGTTTTAATTGATGTTGTTTGTTCACTTCTCTGAATTTATTTTGTCGAATGCAAAGTTTAGTTCGCTTCATTTTCACAATTTAATTTTTAACTGACCCACATTGGAAAAATTTAAAATCACCATCATTTTATACATAATTAAAAATAAATACCAAATTAGTGAATTTGACAAAAAAATAAAAATTGTATCACAAAAATATTAGGTAGCCAAACATTTTTTGATTAATAACTGGTGAAACGTACTCAGCAACAAATTTATTTGTAATCAGTGGCGTAGCGTAATCGGAAATTTCAAATGGTGAGGGATTTCGGAAAAATAATAAATCAATAAATTTTAAAATGTACAAATCAGTCTATAAATAATAATAAAAAAAAAATAATAATAATAATGATAATAATAATTGTTATAGTTTAAAAGAAAATAGTTACAAGTCATACTTTAATCTTCATTTTTCCTTACAATATAAAAAATAGTAAGTAATTTATTCTCTAATTGATCCCCCATATCCCTCCCCTTGTCTACGCCACTGTTTGCAATGCTGCTTTATTAGCGTTTAATTACTTTGAACATGATGAAGTTTAATGTAAAGACGTTAAGAAACATAAAATAAACGCAACTAAAATTTACCTAAAAGAAATTACATTAATAATTTCGAAATTAAAGACCATAATTTCGACAAAAAATAAAAACTTCTGTTATTTTTCGTCGTCCATATCTATTTTCAAATTATTAAATATTATACGTTTTTTTCGCACCTTAAATCGTATTCTTCACAATAATTTAGTTTGTTTATCCCAATTGATTCTCACGTCATCAATCGAAACCATGGGATTCAAATCTCGAAAGGGGAACGGGAAATGAAGACATCATCATGTCGTGTCAAATCGTGTGATTTCCAAAGTAAATAAATGTCAAAACTGGCAAAAATATATATAGAAATCTAATAATGGATGAAGCATACAAAAGATTTGTAGATGAAACTAACTATTTCTATTTTATAATAATGAGAAAACGAATAGAAGTCTTATCTATGCCATTTGTGTACGACAAAGATGCTAGATGAAAGTTTAATAACTCTTGCTACAAATAAGTACAAATTGCAAAAATAGGTAATATTTTTTTGTCGAAGTCATGGATTCAGGTTGAAGAAGAGCAATGTAACCTGCATCTAATTTAAGGACGATAAAAATGTAACAAGTTGTTATTTATTTCATTTTTTTTACATTAATTACAAAATCAAATATCATTTTGTACTAATTAAAAATTAAAAAAAAATCGTAAAATTGTTTAAAAAGAAGAATTGTATTACAAACAAATTATGTAGTCAACAATATTTTGATTAGTAAGATACTCGTACCTACATAAATATTAGTGTACCTAATATTTATTTTTGTAGAAGTCGTGGATTTATTTTAACGGAGAGTAGTGAATTGGTGACTGGCATTTAATTTACGAGCGGTAAAAAGTATTTTATGAAATAAGAAAAGTAAAAAAATGGTGGATGTGGTGAAGTAAAGCTGTGAAGTAATTAGAATATAATAGCAGGCATTGTGCAAGACATGAATACTTGGCGTTTTCTTTGATTTTTGTCTACATGCGGTGGTTTTATTACGCTGAATACTTTTTAATGCGGACAACGTGACCCAGGACTCCGTTTCGCTTAATTTGGCGCAAATCCAAACAACAATCCGTGATCATAACTCCCGTGGATCTGTTTGTTTTTATCGAGCCATCTGATTAATGTTATATTGAAATGTCATCGCCAACGTTGTTAATTTATTCACGAATTGATCCACTTTTGTTTTATTTTCCACTGTAAATAAAATTCTTATGAATACACTAAAATTAAAAATTTTATGGAAAGCATAAATCTGCTTTGATTGGAATTTGCATTGTCGTCTATAAAATACCATTACGAGCTGAACTAATCATTGTAATAAAAACAACATAATAAATTCTAAATTGCGAATTGCAGACATTGTTTTCTACATCAATAATAAATAAATACAAGTGTCATAGCCTTTTATTTCTTTGCAATAAATGTTTTTGCACCGATTTTGATCATAACATTTACAAATACCAAAATCGTTAAGTTCCTACATATATTACGTAAAAATCCGTATAATTATTTCTGATTTATGATTTAATAAACAATGTGTTAATGGATTGGCATTCTAATTTTGGATTGTCTTATAATAAATCTTGTTTGCAATTTAATAAATGAATTTAGGTGAATCCTAAATAATCAAAAATTAATAAAAAAATTGTTATTTTATTTAAAACATATTTTGATTACATTTGGATTGTAATATTTCACAATTATATAGTAAATATAATCATATATAATCCATATTATAGAAATAATATTGTTAAAATTTATTATTAATTTCTATTTTAAAATTGTAACAATATTTTTTTGCTGTTTATTTTAAATTTGTTTTGATTTCTGTTAAAAATTGAATTGACGTAAATACTGTTACATATATCTAATAAATAATTATTATTAGAATGTTTGAAGTAGATTTATCATGTTTTAATTAGAATTTATTTGAAGTACTATTTTAATCGAAGCTTTTGAGCAAATTATTCATTAAAGGAATATTTTATAGAATTTATGAAAAGAGCCGTTCCCGTTTGTCCTTTTTCAATTTGAGTTTAATCTGATGGTTTCGGCGCGGGCGATATATCTTGGAGCAGCTTATAGGTCACGCGTTAAATACGATTAAATAATCCTAGAAATCCTGTTAATTAGAATCCTAAGTTGCTTTCCGGTTACGTTGGTCCAAGCAAATAGGATAATCCAACTTAAATGATATATAATAACCCCGACTAGGGCTGTTGTAATGGCGGCCTCTAATGCGCTCTGCACCGAAATTACTGTCGGCAGCCTGATGCTGATGAAAACAAACACGGCCAACGACCAGGCTGCAACCTCACTCTTTCGGTTATTCCCATATATGCATACAATCGCACATTGTAATTTCTCCCATGAATTTTATTATCAGATGTAATATCACAAGACCTCCTGATTTTATCTATAAACTTTTATTTTGTACCATTTTTTTATAAAAAATTGGGGGTGCAATGCACCCACAGTGAATTGTACCTATAAACAATTTACGACAGCGAGAGAAATTTGAACATTGCTATTTTCTTACGTGAAAAGTACCGATCCAATATCACAGACTTGGACAGAAATGGTGGGGATAACTATTAAGCCAGTACGAATTTTATTGTAGATTCTACCATCGTTGTAGTCGCGTCGTGTCGTTACGTGTACAAGTTATTTTTGAATTGTACGTACGCTAAACAAGGAGCTTTGTAAGACATGCCTCAAATGCAAAATGCAATGAGTGCGTCGTGCGTAAACGATAAAAGATATAGACCTTGATAATAATCTGTAACTCTGTAACTCGTCATGTTAACCTGAATATCCTGTTTAAATTTTTCACTATTCATAGTAGAATAAAAAATTTAAATGACAGATAATACATTTTTTTTTATTGACTAGTACTTTTAATATGCTGTAAAAATTAACATGGCATGCGATGCAGAATACAAACAATCCGCAAAATATAAGCTCTTTTCTAAAAAAAAATCTGTGATCTGGCAATTTATTTTTGTAGATGAAAGGGAAAGAACATCCCTTGAAAATATGTAACATTCAATTATAAGACATTTGACCTTGAATGAAAAAATAATTTATACTGGTGCACGACCCGCAACTTCGTGTTATATAATATTGCATTTATTTTTATTGTGCACCCACGGATAAAATAAAATCCGACGCCCCTGTACAAAAGAAAACTGCTTGACTCCGAACACGAAGAAGGAGAGGTTTTACCTAATGTTTGTTTTCTTTAATAATTTTACTGAAAAGCACAAAATGAGTGATTGAAAATAAAACTTTATCTAAGAAAATCAGAAGCGGTGTGGTATTTGGTAAGATAAATTCCAAAGACAACCAAAAATGAAAGAATTTAGTTATTATTATTTTGAAATATATAGCAAGCTGGGGTGAGCTAGGCACAAATTACTTTTTATAATTTTGACGAACGTTATATCTAACTTCGTCTATTTACTCGTGAAATTTCAGCGGCAAATGTTACCAATGTATACACAATTTTTTAAATTTAATATTAAACTAGTTTGTAAACCTGGTTTTGATTTAGGAACAAGCATAAATTTACACAGATTTGTGCTAGGATATAGTAGAATTATGAATAGCAAATTGAATTAATTTTGTAAGGTGTCAGTCAATCTGTATAGGTGATTGCAGGATAATGGTTGTACCGTTTATACAAATGCTGCATGTGTATTATATCTAGAGCAATTTAGTTTGTATGTGGTTCCCCTTGTTTGGGAAGTTTGTTAGTATCTGTTGTCGATTTGGCGATAATGCCACGAGATTCCCAGTGTTCGCGCGGTGCATCTAAATTTAGCCGGGTGTTTATGTTCTGTGCGGAATCACTTATGTCGTTCCCCGAGGGGTTATTTATACATTAGTTTAAAACGCTTTAAATATTTACATGAAACTAATAACCCGAGTGGTTGTAAGTGTCCCCTGTCGTTAACAAGTGTCCACCACACCAACAGTGTTAGGATCTATCATCGTATACACTAACAAACAAACGGACATTATACTCATAATTAAAATCCAAATTTGCTTAGATGGTTCGGTGTCTCAGCACAAATCAGTATAGTTGTGGAAAGAAATGAAGAGTTATCGAAAGAATATAACGTTTGTTACTATTAGTGTAAAGCGTTTGACAATTTTGTTAAACGGAGGCTAATAATTCACCTGTACGCTTCACTGTTATTGGGAAGTAGAACTAAATAACAATTGCCCAGGCAAGTTTCTGTTTTTTTTTTTTTGTACGCTTTATTTATGAGAATCACATTAGTGACTAATTGTATTACCTATTCAATAAACCAAATTAAGGCTGTAATTAATGGTAGCTGTACCATAGGTGTATGTATCTATATTTTACAAAATTTTGAAGCGTAAAAAACAGACTATTAGAAGTGGTGGAAGAGAAATTATTGCACATTATATTGGGGCAAGTGAAGAAGAAGCAAAATGTAGCAGATTGAAATTTTCTTTAATGTCAAAATATTCATTATTTTGTACTATTCTTTTATCCGATAAAACATGATGCACCGTCCATGTTTTATGACGTATTAGGTAAACCTCCTTCTTGCTGCACAGCTCAACTTTCCAAACCACAAATTAATATACCTTACATATTTGAGACCCTATTCTATCTATAAATGGTGTATTAGAGGTAAAATATGAGAGTCCTGCTAAAAATTTAACAAATTTAACGTGCACAGATGATGAATAAATAAGCATAAGCATTTTGATTGATATTATTAATATAATTGTATCTATTTTTGCTTATTGTTCCAGTTATTGTTTTATTGTTTCATTTGATAGATATTAAAATAAGTAATCAATATGAGGATATCTTCAATTTTGGTACAGGAGCAATTTCTCATAAAATATCCGGAGTAATACAATTGTTCGAACAATATTTCTAGTTGTTAATATAGTATTAGTTGTCTAGGAGTTGATTTTATATTTCAAGACAGTGATGATAAGTATTTGTATTCTTTTGTATAATTATTTTACTACGCTGCATTACTATTATTCTGAGTATACTTTAACAAGGAAAGAATTTTTGTGGGAAATAAGTAAAGGTAGATGAGCACCGGTAATGAGGTAATTTTGTATTAGAGTTATCGTTCCGTCTTGAGTAGCCGTGTCGTTTGTCGCGCGTCCCATTGGAGCGTTCGTCTTGTTGTGCTTTCCGCACGTTTAATTAGAGCCGGAATGATGTATATTTTGATGGGAATATAATTGAAATGATCCCTTGAAAGTTGTAATGTTTTGTTTGCGTGCAGTGTATGCAAATGACTATTAAATTCCGTAACGTATCGCGAGGAACAGCAGTGGCCTGCGACACCGATACACATTAGTCGCAGGCGGTCCGGGGCCCGCAGATTCATGGCCCCAACAACCCCGGATAATCAGATGCATAGGGGGACATTCGTTGCAAGGAAGAGAATTGTCTCCATTAAACAAAAATAAATTATATTGCCCTCTTAATAATTTACACTATGATCAAATAAAAATTGCATTTCTTAGGCAATTTTAAGTCTGAAATAATATACACTCATGTCTAAAACTCAATGCTTATATTAGAATTTATGAACGATATTAAATTAATGTAAACACCACATGACTTCCTTGTAGGCTAAATTATTCACATTTTTGTTGCACTTTATTTAAATTTATTTCACTTGAAAGTACGATCAGTCTACTGCTAATCATACTTCAACTTCCACTCGTTTCATATCTTCGAACTACCCTTCGAAATGGATCATCTTTTGAAAATATAAATAAAATTTTTACATTTTACGGCTAATCATTTTTGAATTACGCAAAAATTAAAAAAAAACACTATGGGCATCCTTTTGGCACCGTCGATTTCAATGAAAAAGAGAGGTGCATTATTGGAAGTTAAAGCAGTCCCAAATACAGAATTTCAAAATTTTACGGTTAATCATTTTTGAGTTATGTGAGATACTTACGTACGTACAAAGTCGCGCTGAAACTAGTCAAAATTTCAAAATGGATTCAGGGATGGTCAAAATGGATATTTTCGTTGAAACCTGAAAACAGAAATTTTTCGCAATTACAATACTTCCTTTACTTTGTACTAGGAAATAAGAAGCAGACTATAACTATACTTTATTTTATTTATATGTTTAACACAAAGTTAATTGTTCAAAATGTTGTGTCTTTGTCTTAATATATACACAGTTGAAGAAGTGACTCTTTGAAGAAAATCTGGTTCTTTCCTAGGGTGAAATTCCTTGTCTTCGGTTGCTATCATTTGAACTTGTTAATATCAATTACAAAGTGTACTCGCAATTCTATAACAGTAATCGTTATTTCTGGTTGGTACATATCAATACTTATAAAAAACACTTTACATGTATATAATGATGTGGAATGTTTTCAATTCATTGTAAATTTTGAATTTCCACCTTGCTGACAATTAACATTTGACGTTTGTAATTGATATTTAAGAAGAGCAGTTTTTATTTTTAGTGGTTACGAGTTATGGAACCCACCCCTGGTTTAGAATTTTTTTGCATGAGCTAAACACTACATGTGTCATAATAGACGAGAGTCATTAGTCTGATGATTTCAATGACCAGAGAACTAAATCTTCCAATCCACCGGTTAGCAAAGTTGTTATATTTAGGTATGTTCAAACATTTCTACCAAAATATATGAGGCGGTGCGCCATCCTGTTGATATAAAAAAACAAATGTGAATCGTTAAGAAAAAACAATTCCTAAAATTAATAAACAAAATTTTCTAATAAATTTACAATCATATACCTAAGGTATTTTCAACGTATATTCGTTTCTATACATTATCATGAATTTTTTAATTACCCAATACCTTAAATATATACTTTTCCTGGGACAGAGTAATCCTAGGTAAACTGCAGAGTGCAAAGTGCGAATAAATTATAAATACTTAACTCTTATAAGTATAGGTAAGTTAAATGACTTTTCGTGTTGCAGAATGTAAAGCATCACGAAGTTATTTGCCAACAATAATTTAAAGTGAACAACTATTTCGTTTCTTCGCCCAATATTTTATTTGACTTATCTAAACCTTAAGATAAAAGCAACCGGCTGTCATGGACAAGCGCCAAAAATGCCGTACTCTATTTGTTTACATCCACTCTTTAACACAGAATTATTCTTACAAAAAACCACTTAAGAATCACAAACCAGAATTGCTGTATACTACACAATTTTTCCCGCAAAATAAATTCATTCATTCTTTTAAAAATAATAACGTACAGGTACAGCCAGATTCACAAAATAGGATTAGCTCTTAAACACACTTAAATAACTAAGTCAAATTCAAGCTAACTTCGAAATATTTAAACCAGTTTAAGGGCTAATCCTGTTTTGTGAACCTGGTTGTTACTGGAAGAAAATAATAATAGTATATTATACACCGAGGTTGAGAAGAGTATAATTATTGACCTTGCATCAAGTTTAAATTCCAATCATACTTAAAAAAATTATATTGTTAATAATAAAGATTTTAACATGAATATTTACTTGATGTTTCTTAACATTCACAATAATTAAGTAGGGTGCATTAATTTTTATATCTGACGTTTCATTTCGTTAACCTTATTTTTTACTTTTAGAGAGTTTAATGAGTCAAATAATATGAAGTTTCTTTAAAAAGTGACAGTTTTCATTATTGACCTACGTCCAATAATGATTTCTTATTGGTCTAGGTTACCATAGTGTTAAAGAAGCGGTAGTGAAAAACAATTTCTCATTTCAAATAAAGGTTAATAGTGGTTGGTTGGTGTCTGGGCTAGTAGTGAAAAAATAATTTTATGGATTTTTAAAATTATTATATAAAATAATTGTGTAATTTTTGGAAATAAATTTAATAGCTATTAGTACAGAAAAGAATAATAATGAAATCATTAAAGATTTGAACAATAAATAGCTTTATTTTGTAGTGTGCTAGTTTCCCAGAAGTTTCATAGTCGAAAGTTATACAAAGAGCATTTCTATTGTCTGAAAACGAAAGGATTATTCTCCTAATGACACAATTGCACATTTCAAGTTGCTATTAGAGTAGTTGTCGTTACCATACGGATCCAATACGCAGCAATTATTTCTAAGGAAAACGCACGCTACGATAATTGAGTTTTGTCTGGATACTTTCTCACTTTTTCTGCCGTTGCCATGGCTTTGTTTGCAGTTTATTTAGTCTTTCACAAAATGCCTTTGAGGTATTTTTGTGAAACTACTGAATAAAAAATTGTTGTGCTTTGATAAAAAGTAAAAATATTTACCCCAGTCTCTTTCATTCTGGCTAGTTATTTGCTTCTCTGAGTTTATTTAAATTACAAAACATTCTGTTGGATACTTTGTAAAAGGTTTGAGAATTTGTCAACATGCTGCAGAATTTTTCATGGAATGCTGTCAAAATTTTCCATATGCTTTTTCACTTGGATGTTTTATGTGACAGTTTTAAGTTTTCTATTTCTTTCCGGCAACTCATATGAAGTTTCCTCCAGACCCATATGTCGTCGGTGTTTTATATCATCAACGTAATACTCAATAAATGACACAAATTTCAAATAAACAATTACCTCATCTTTTCCTCCGTAAATAAACACTTTTGTCAACTAAAAGTCTTAACGACCGCTATAAAATCATGTGGAACATCAAGGATTGTGTATCAACAACTGTTTCAAATAACAATATTCTTCTAATGCTAATAAAAGTAAGCGTCATAAAATTTATTTTCGATTTAAAAAGTCATATGTTACGCACAATTAATAAAAAATACAGAGTGTTCGTCTTAAGAGGCTAACCACTGAAATCTAGAGAACTGTAAAATATATGAAGTTGGTTAAATTGTCGCAAATTTGCTACCTTAATTGTTCATTTAATTTGTTTTCCCGAGAAAATGCGTAGCTCACTAGATACGAGCAAAAACTGATTTTGGCAAATTTTCTTTTTGATTTATAACTTTCTTGTTTCAATTCATACACGTTTCTTGTATCCACATTCTTTACAATGTATTTACATGCGTATATATATTCAACAGTATCTATTGAATTTGAATTAGTAATATATGTTTGTTAGGAATACTCGTCTAAGAACTTAAATATTTCTTAATTTCTAAATGTTTTAATGGTACATTCTCAATCTCTTATCGAAGGTATCACGAATTTTAAAATCCCCATTAAAATTATGTTTTTTTTTTAAATTGTCTGTGTATATCTCACAAGACGAGTCGATCGTTACAAAAAATAATAATATTCATGGAAAAAAACAAGGAGATGATTTATTTTAATTATTTTTAAAATGTAGTACCGACTACAAACATTAACAATGTTAGATATATTTGAATTTTGAATTTAAAGAAAAACTGTGTGATTAGGTAGTAATAATTAAAACTGAAGAGTAATTAAAATTTTACGCGGAATGAAATAAAATAAATAGTGTTCGTCACTGTGCATTTTACCTGCTGGATAAAAATGTCGCGCTGTTGGCTCCTGCAAAAGAACGAATGGTTGTTGGATGTAGGTACAATTTGGAAATTTTCAATATGAAACGTGTATAATAGGCGGTAGAAAAAAGCAGCAATGCATCACGTATTCAACCCCGAACAATAGCTTCTGCTGGTGTGAACGCCTCTAATCGCATTACAGGATAAAAATGCCTCGAAACAATGCTTCGTGCATCCACCGAACGCGCTAATCTGTGTAATTAGAGCACATGTCCTTTAAAACTACCGCCGGATCAAATCATCATCCAGAGGTTTACGCACAGAAAAAATACTCACATACGCAACATTTAATTCTATACACCACTCATTATTGTTGGCACTTAAAACAAGTAAAATAAATTTATATCCAAAAATTAAGTATTACACTTAAAAATTTATTTTGAACATTGCAAAGCTGTTTATCACAAAGAAAATTCAAATCTTTGTACTGTTTTTAATAGATGTGCAACTTTTTATTCAATAAAATACGAGATACAATAATGGTAACAATTAGTGTCCGACCGATAAACGATTTTCAACCGAAACTGAAATTATAATCGAATATTCGGCTCTTCTTCTCGTTTCGGCCGTAAACGTAACCGAAACCGAAACTTAAGTACTTAAGTTAAAATTCAGTTTTGTGAAACATGGAAACCTGGTGGTTTTCTTAGCATTTATGCTATTATTCCATTATTAAATTAAGTAAAAGACGAAATTTATTTATTTTTAAAAAATCACTCATAAAAGTGAGCTCGGATACGGGCCGCTATCTTTACTAAAGAAGTATAGACTTATTATCTATCACCTCATCATAAATATCACAAATAATCACAATCAAATAAATACAGTCTTTTCCTGAAATGTTTCTTACTAACCATCCAGTTCTTATATAATGTTTTCTATTCTTTTAAAATAACGTTACTCTTTCTTTCTTAATTCTATAATAAGTCTTTGTCTTAATTCTACAAATCAAAATAATGGGACCTTGCCTTATCTTGCACTTGGCAGCTTTGATGTATTTTTGGAAGGAAGAAAATTGAAATAACATACAAAATAAAACTGTTAATTAATAAACAAAAAAAAAAAAAAATAGGCGAGTGAAACCGTTCCGAACTAACGCGACACAAACTCTGGTTTCGGCTGGGTCGAAATTTCGGACAATTGAACGAAACCGAAACTGCGGCCGAAATTTTTGACTGAAACGGTAAGACGCTAGTAATATATATATATATATATATATATATATATATATATATATATATATATATATAAAAATCAATCATTCAAGTAGAAATTAAGACGTTCTCAATTGCTAAATCTTTTATTATTCATGTAATTTTTCATTGTAGATTATTCAATGTTCGGTATTAGTTCAATTGACACCTATCTTTGGCAAAAGAAAATAATTGAGCGGTACCCTAAAAATTTTAAACCATTAAAATTAAGTTACACATACATTTAGATTTAGATTAAATAAGATGTATAAATACATGTAGTAATATCCTGCACAATATGGTGACTTAGTTGTTAGCCTGATAGTTTTTATTTGCCAATAATTGTTTTCCTACGTTAAAATACCTACGAAAACACCTGGTAAATGTATTATGCATGTATGTTTTGTATAGATTTAATTTGAAAATAAACTGTGATGAAAGATAAGTTTATTCTTTTCAAAAGCTTTAAAGGTCAAATACTTGTTTACCTCTAAGAGTTGAGAAACCTTTGTTATTTAAAAATAACAAAAGTTTTCGTTACTAAAATTACACTTTAAAATGTTGGACGCAATCACATTTGGACTAAATATTTGACAATAGTTAAATTTAAACCAGGGAAATAAATGATATAATTTTGTTTTTAGTGCCTGCCCAAGTCATATGGGCCGTAGAAGGCAAGGATGTGGAATTACCTTGTGACCTCACACCATCCTCGCCGAACCATACAGTTAGTATGATCCTTTGGTTTAAGGATAACATGGGAATACCCTTATATAGGTAAGTTAAAAAATATGATAATTATTATTTGATATACCTATTGCATTTATTATAAAAATCAGATATTACTGTGTTTTTGAGATAAAATTTTTATTGAACTATATGAAATTGTTAGAGAAAATGAAGAATTTCTTGGTGTTTTACATACGGAGAATTTTTTTAACTCTCAAATAAATGAATAATGTTTTCATCAGGGGTGAAGCTGGTGAAAAATGTTTGAACTTTTATATTTGAAATAGAATACAATTTTTGAATTGAACCTCTAGGACATATCGGAAATTTAATTAATACAACAAAATTAAATTTGTAATTTAGAGAGAGCATGTCTGTATGGAACTTTTATATCGAATTTAATTATTCATTTTGATATGATAACTATGATAAATTTAAAACGCACTCATATTGCGCATTGATATTTGTTTGCTGTTCAAAATACGTGTTTTTGAAACAGAAATTTTAAATTGCATTGTGATTATCTATAGGAAAATAAAAATCATTCGAGCTCGCAATAGATATTGTGATATAGCCGACAATGATTTCAATTTCATTTTATGTAATTAACAGAAAATATCAGCGATATTATCATTCAAACGGACCGTTTCACAAAAATCAGATGTAATTTTTGTTTTATACACAATTTACTACAATGCCTGTATTCAGCGTATCATGGCATTATCTACGGTTAGTTAATTAACGAATAAAATAAATCGCATGAAAAAACCATAGCGCGTGCGTAGCAGATTCTAATAACGGATCGCATTCCTTTAATTAGACTAAAAGCGATCATTAATTTTCCACACAGCAGCCATATTATTCTACGGATTTTATTAATCCTAATAATAAATTCTTTGATGTATGAATTCACCTCAGAGTCCCTTCAAATTATTCAATAATGGAACTTAATATTTTCTTATTAAATTACTACGCTACTATTAATAATTAGTCCTCCATGATACATCATTTCTGTAAGTAGCTACTTAAAATACTAGTTTTATTATTGTATTAGAACTATCATATAATACATTGATTCTTAACGTTGCTTACCAACTCTGATTTAGCCCAGTTTTTTCTTGTACCAAATTGTACTGGTTGCCAGTATTAATATTATTTCATACATGTTGTATATTACTAGTTACAATTATAAATTCATTAATAATCTTAAAAATAATTCATGCTTTAATTATCAATTAATTTTCATTGGTTATATTGTTATAATTTTAATGAAGGCACTAATAGAAAATTATGTTTGTATTATAAATAACAATATGTTTGCTAACTATAGCGCGTTTATTAAAAATAAGTTAACATCTAGCAACTCTATAACAATATTAACAACGCAATAAAATTGCTCTATTCGATGAAATATTTGCGAGAAATGTTCATAATAATTCTGAATAAATAGACTTAAAGTAGTACATTATGGAACAAGACTTTGCTTTCCGCAAGCGTAAAAAAAATTAAAAGTCTTACAATTTTTTTAATACTGTTTTTTGCCACATTAATATAAACTATAAAACTGCTATATTAAACCGCGTTGTTTTAGAAAAATATGTATATTGTTGTAGTTGGTAAATTGAATTTAATTAATTAATTTAAAAGTTCGTGTCAAGAGACTATGCAAACAGCTGTTCCTGTCGATCCGCACGTCAAACGGCGGATTTTTTCATAATTATCGCTGGTATTATTTTAATTGTCATCATATAGAATAAATGTTATTAAGTGTAAATTTTTATAATATGAAATAAAGTTTTGTAAGAGATAAATTAATGTCTATTGCAACAAGTTGTGCATGAAAAAATTAACAGAATTACTTTTAGAAAAAAAGTGTCTTAAACGGGGAAAATTATATAAAAAATCGCGTAAGTAATGTAACTGAAAATATTAGTACCAAATAACATTCATAAATTATATGGTATGATTGGTAAAGTTTTTGCGAGATAAACCTACGCTTAGTGCGTTCAATACAAAAACATTTATTGTTTTAATTTGAACGTAATCTAACATTTGCACATATAATTAACATAAATAAGTATGAATTTTCATGAATTAGTAATATGAAATTCAGAATAATAAAAAGCAAGAAAATATTGTGTAAGGAACAAGATAGCGATTTGATTATAAAGCGGTAAGAAATTAAAAATATTAAATTATTTTACAAAGATTTATGACATATAAACAGTTTTTTTTTATTTATTCTATTATTTTAAATTATTACAGTGACATTGAAATTATACCAACGTTAATTCGCTATGGCGTAACATGGTGGCGCTGCGACAGTTGCATTAAAAAATTTAAGTAAACGTTGTCTACTAACAACCTTCTAACAAAAAAAAATCGTGTTGAAATGGAAACTTATTCAATACGTAATTGCACATCACAATGACTTTCTTATGAACGAAAAATATATATTTGTATTAAATATGTGAGATGATATTCTTTTAATTACTATTTGACAACGCTGAGAGTCGTACCTCAGTAAGACTTTTCTCTCCGTAATGTAGTTTTACTACAGAAATAATATTTAAAGTTCCTGGTGGAGGCGCCTGTAAGGCTGTCGTGTGAATAAATATTTATTTTTGATTGTATTTAAATCAGTGACACATTTCTAATTCGGATCTTGTTGAAATAGAAATGCCATTAAAGTAGTAATTAAAAGTTTAAGCATCGTGTGATGTGTTGCTAATTGCCGAGGTTTATTTCCGGCTGGCATTAATTAAATATAGAGTGGCAGTCGGTTAAATATATGCGTAACCTTCAAAGGTAAACAAACACACGACACTGGTTTATCTTGGCTGCCGCAGGTGTCACGGATTCGCAGAAAGGGAACGAAGTACGGGATAGGAAAGTCGCAGTTGAAAGGTCGCGTAACGTGCTGGTGCTATTCTCGCCGAGGCATATAACCGGGAAAATAAACTATCACTACCTTAGGATATACACACTCTTTCGCTACACTCTGCACGGTAACGTATCTTTATTCTCCTACAAATACAGGGACGGAGCAACGGAGGATAACTCCAACACCTATATTATAAACACTATCTTTTTACGGTTCCTACACATAGATCGGTTATATTACTTTAAATTATTAGCAACGTAATAAAGTTTTTACTGCTAAGGTTAGTTTACCCGGTGAATAAATAGTTCAAATAAATGACAGTTTACAAGTGAGTAACAAATGAAATTTTATTCTTTCGCCTCCTCAAGTGTAAACATAACAATCATACATCATTAATATCAACGTTAGTTAAGGATTTTATCCACAACTGGCAAGTAATGTACCTATAATTCAATCGTTTTTATCAATTATTGATCTTCGTTACTGTTGCTAATTGAATAATATTGAGAATTCGATGTAATAATGTTATTAAATCGTTATGTAAAAATTAAATCTTACCTGACAAAAGAGTAAAAACCAGATTACTTATAAGTTACACAAATTTTGTCATTTTTGATACTTTCCTATTCTTTTTAAGCCTAAACTGTAGCTAAATGATACTAGAAATAATAGCGTTGTGTTAAGTATGCTATAAAACAGGGATGCAAGAAGCTATTGGTATTGCGTTTTACGCACAACTGTATCGTTTATTTACAATTTGGTTACCATGGCGGAAACTTTTTCTTTACGCCTTTAAGCGGTAACGAAAATGTTAAAAACATTTATCCAGATTTGTAATATTTTGTATTATTTTTCATATCTATCCTTTCATTTATCAGGACGTTAATGTAGTAAGTTATTTAGTACATAATTTTCTGAATGAAATTACATGGTGACATTTGATATTTTGCTTGATAGTTTCATTTATTTCAAACTTGCTTATGTTATTTATACAAAAATACCAGGTAACCAATGAAATGCATCTCCTTAATGTTTTTAGCATGCTATCTTATAAATAACAATTCCATTCCATTTGATAGCAATTCTGCGTAAAAGGTTGTAGGTACATATATCGGACCGAAAAAGATAGCCCGAGTTGCACAAAGCTTCATCAATTTTGATTAATGATTAATTTTTTGACAGCAATGTATTTTTAATACGTGGCCATGGTAACAACGTCAAATTAATCAGTGATTTTTTTTATTAGTCTTTCTGCAACCGGGCATTACATCTGTAGACGAATAAAAACCCACCGCTATGCGTCGGTCTTCAAATTTCGTCCGCAGACATATACCCTCTCGTACGGCCCTTTATACGTAAATAACTATTACGCAGAACTGCTATCAAATGATCAAATAGAATGTAATTTTTATTTATAAGATGGCATGCAAAAAACATTAAGGAGATGCGTTGCATTGGTAACCTGGTATTTTTGTGTAAACAACGTAATAAAGTTGCAAATAAATAAAAATAACAAATGTCAAGCAAAATGTCAAATGTCAAGATCAAGCTTCATTCAGTAAATTCTTTGCTAAATTTTGCTAGAAGTTAAAACGAATGTTAGGTATGAAAACGAATACATGGTATTACAAATCTCGATAAATGTTTTTGACATTTTCTCTACCGCCCGGCTGGCGTTTTGCTCCACTTTACCGCCCAAGGGCGTGAAGCAAAAATTTCTACAAAGGTACCCAAATATTAAATAAACAATTACGATACAGATGTGCGTATAATACAATACATTATTTGTGTGTTTGGTATTTATATATCGCTCGGTTTTATTAAAGCGTCGTGCTTCAATGTAGAACCTCTCGCTATAAAATACAACCTAGTGCACTTATGATGTAATGAACTATTTTGTTGTTGTTAATGTTGGTGTTGTGTTGTGAAAGAAGGAATTGATTTCGAAATGAGAGTGTATTTACCTGGTAGGAAATGATCAAGATCAAGCTTCATTCAGTAAATTCTTTACTAAATTTTGCTAGAAGTTAATAAAACGAATATTAGGTATGAAAACCAATACAAGGTATTACAAATCTGGATAAATGTTTTTGACATTTTCTTTACCGCTCGGCGGGCATTTTGCTCCACTTTACCGTCCAAGGTCATGAAGTGAAAGTTTCTGCAATGGTACCCAAATATACAATTATGATACAGTTGTGCGTATAATGTAATACATTATGTGTGTGTTTGGTATTTATATATCGCTCGGTTTTATTAAAGCGTCGTGCTTCAATGTAGAACGTCGCGCTATAAAATACAACCTCGCGCTATAAAATACAACCTACTGCACTTATGATGTAATGAACTATTTTGTTGTTGTTAATGTTGGTGTTGTGTTGTGAAAGAAGGAATTGATTCCGAAATGAGAGTGTATTTACCTGGTAGGAAATGATCAAGATCAAGCTTAATTCAGTAAATTCTTTACTAAATTTTGCTAGAAGTTAATAAAACGAATATTAGGTATGAAAACGAATGCAAGGTATTACAAATCTGGATAAATGTTTTTGACATTTTCTTTACCGCCCGGCAGGCGTTTTGCTCCATTTTATCGCCCAAGGGTGTGAAGTGAATGTTTCTGCGATGGTATCCAAATTTGAAATATACAATTTCGATATAGTTGTGCGTATAATATAACACATCATGTGTGTTTGGTATTTATATATCTTTCGGTATTATTAAAGGGTCGTGCTTCAATGTAGAAACTCGTGCTATAAAATACAACCTTATGATGTAATGAAGTATTTTGTTGTTGTTAATGTTGGCGTTGTGTTGTGAAAGAAGGAATTAGTTCCGAAATGAGAGTATATTTATCTGGTAGGAAATGATTACTAGTGATGCACTTTCCCGCAGCATAATTAGCAGCAAACAAATTGGCCGCGCGCGAGATAAGCGCGCGTTCTGGAGAACACAGCAGATTTGAAGTTTTCCCAGCGGGCTCTAATTTATACGCTATTTCTGAAACACATTCGGTGCGCAGGGAAGATGTATATTTAGCTCCGTAGTTCCTGTCACTCTGTCCGCTGCTAAGTGCATCACGACGCGCTAAATGGAAAACTGTTCAATTATCGCGACGCTGGATTTTTCACTCCAAAACGTTTCGACGTTTGCGCTAATTTGGCACATGAAGAAGGCACACATTTGCATGTGCAACACTCGTAAATTAACCGCCGTTATCTTACTATCTACCTTCTACTAATTGATAAATTATTCTCTGACTTAAGTGTATTTATTGAATAGTTTCATTGAAGAAATCTTATGTGGACACCATATGACTCCCTCGTACACGCCTATCAAATTATACTCTTTTTTATTGCACTTCATTTAGGGTAAGTGGAGGTGAAATGGACTATTTTTTGAAAAATAATTATTTCTCAATATTTAATAATATTTAAAAAATCTGGTGTGTCCAACACAATACCTCCCGCCACTGTAGTAATATATTCTATATAAGTTTTTCAATACATATAATTTGTAGTTTTAAAATTAGTTTGTTATTGCAGTTCGGAATATTTTTAATTCATTTCATACCTAAAATTTCCTTCATAAATTTTGTATGACCAATATGACAGCTATTTTTGACATTACTAAAACCGGAACTGAACTTACTTTGATTCAAGCATACAAATACATTCCTAATATATTTCTTCCATCTTTTTAAATTTTACAATAAAAATTCTTCATTTTTTACTTATTTTATCTTTTACACTTACTTACATCAAATTTGACATCATATGTCAAATTTTGTGAACATATGAATAACTCATCTGTTTTATCGAAATTCCTCAGCCTAAACGATATGTAAAATTATTATAATTTATATTTTTTTTTCTATCTAGCTAGAAATCATATATAAACGTAATTATGCAGATTGGTAGAAAATTAAAAAATCTTTGTATTTATAATAACGAAATTTGCGAAAAAAATGGTATTTAGAGGTACTTTTAAGGAAAAACGGTTTAAAGCTTCAAGTAAAGTACTACTTTCGGTTAACCAATTGTAGTCAAAATCTAATCAGTTCATCATATTTGAATACAAGTCTTAAATACCAAATATTATATTTTTTACATGTATCGTGTTGGAGTTATCGTGGACGAAAAATCGTCACAGTCACACACACACACACACGCACACACGGACATACAGACATCACGGTAAAAATAGTAAAATCTTATTCTAGAGACTCTAATTCGTGCTCATATGTTGAAAACTCACACTCGAGAAATTTGACCAAAAACAATACCTCCCTTATCTATATATTGATAGGCGGGAGGTAAAAACAAAATATATTTTTAATAACTTAGCATCTTGGCTTACTTAATAAAATAAAAAAATGTAAACTATGTTCTGTACAAAAACATGTTTTACTTGCGTACAAAAAAGTCCAACTTTCCTCTACTATGTACGTGAGATGTAGTGGTTAACAGATTGTAATTTGTCTTACGTGGTACACTCTTCGTGCAAACAGCGACCATAAGTTACATACTTTATCCAATCATCCTTCATTACCGTTTTAAATGAAAACTTTAGAGGTTCTTATACAAGTAACAATATATTCGTTCATATAATTTTGCCATTCTTCCGGGGGGAATTCAATTCCACCGGAGGGGAAATTCACCCCCGGTCATCACACCCCCCCCCCCCCTGAATTTAACACTGCATATTACCCTTTTGGCATTGCCGATTGCAATAAAAAGGGAGGTGCACAACTAGATTTTGTATACAGTAGTGCCATATACAAAATTTATACCGAAATTTTTCACTATTATAATACTTCCTTTACTTTATAAAAAAATTAAGTAGTGAAGAAGATATTTAGAATTTATTAAATATGAAATTTTAATTGGAATTTTGGTTTATGGGATTAAATAGCTGTATTATAAATTTAATAATCTTTTCATAATTAATAAAAAGAGCATCGGCAGTGTTTCCTATGCCGTCAAGGTGTGTTGTTATTGCCTTTTTGTACACTATACATTAAACATATTCTGTATAGAATAGAGGCAGCGAGTAAGCAAACATACCCGGTATCTGTGTGAGTTTGTTTTGAAGGAAAATAAATTCTCTAGCGCTGAATACCAGAGTTATTCGTTTGGCTTCTCTTCCATACATTACTTTTATGGTTTCGTATTTTCCGTAGCCACAATAAACCCACCTTTAAATTATATTCGATGCATACAAAGAATAATATTCCGTAGAGAGCACAAGAAATATGTATTTCAATATTTTATAATTTTAATCGAGTTGTTGATTTATGCCTACTTCAGAAAAAAAAAACAATTTATGTTAAAGAAACTGAGCAGAGATCTGTAGGTAAAGAAAATGAAAAAGTATAGTAATGCTAGTAGATGCAGTGTTTCATTATCTTTATCATCACTTAAGATAACGATAAAATTTCATGTCCAAGTTTTTGTAATTTTGCCCTTTTGTTAAACTATAACTGTATCATTGTACAAAATGTAGCTATACTTATAAGGTGTAAAAATGCAACTACAAAAGAGTGTTAGTTAAGTGAATATCTTTACTGCTTCCTGCATAATAATGAAAGGAAATAAAAGGAATAAAGACTTATCAAAGAATGAGAGAAGATCTTCGTATCTAATAAAAGTATCTGTGTGGTAAACACAAATTGCAGTACAAGAATGGCGGTATTTATCGAGAAAGTCATTTACATCTGCAAGAGCAATAAGACTTGTCCTCGTGGAATGAAGAATGCGCTACTCTCAAGCGGAAAGTGTATAAAAACGCGCACTACAAGAACCGACTATTTGTCCGAGAAAAACGAAATAATAAACGCCAAGTTTGCTTCGTCCGATGCTGTGCATCCTGCGGATTATGAAACTGAAAACGAGGACATCAGTGCAAGTTTCAAAACGCTTTCCTTAAAATGTAGATCCATTTTACCCGAGACACATATTTCGGTAACGATCAGTTCAAACTTCATGTGTCGATGAAGTTTAAAAACCAAGGATCGGAAACGTTCGATTGTCATCCGAAGTTGAATGACAGTTTAGGTTAATGTTCATACCTAGTTAAATTATTATTATTTAGATTGACGATTGATAAAGAAACATATCTGTACCTAGAAACTACTGCGGTGTTTTTATGACTCTCTATCTTCCATGTGCAAGAAATTTCAAATAATCACCGTGGGTCTACGTATTTTTCTAATGAGTATTAAGTTCAATTGAGAAGTTATTTAATGATAATAAAAACTAAAATAAATGTTAAATGAAATTTTGACAGCAGTGTTGAATAGTTCATTTGACATTTTATTCCGATATAAAATTGTCGATTTATAGGGAAATTAAAATTTAAGCACTACTGATTATTAGATTTTAAAAATAGCTAATTTCAGTTTGAAATACCTTAGTTAATTTTAATGAAAATGTTTGAATAATTAATGTTATTTTATCTTCTTTTTCCTTTAGCCGGATTAGGCTGACGCCTGTTCTTCCTTTACATTCTTATGGTCTATTCTCTGATGTAGTTATTCAAGTTTCTCTCCACTGTTTTGGTGCTCGTCCTGGGGGTCGCTCAGTGGATTGGTTGTAGACCCTACTAATTTTTAGTAGCCTGTCATCTGTTCTGTTTACATACTCATTCAAATTTTTTATTCTTTCCTTTACCAGTTTTACAAATTTTTTAATTTAGCATTGTTTCTTTATTTCTTGGATCCTTACTCTGCCCATTCTTGTTTTTCCCACTATGGTTCTTGCTGTCCTCAAAATTTGATTAATTTAAAACGTCATTGCAGATCTTGTTTTATATACCTATGTCTTCAATTTTACTATCACAGTTGTCCTGTATCCAGATTATATCAAATGAGGTATCGAAAAAAAATCAACTTGTGATAATCATCGGAACTGAATAATTGTTAAGAGAAACTTAATCGTAATTGTACAAAATTAGGCCTAACAAAAAAGTAATGAACGCCAGGGACTAGTGTGAGTTAGTATTTTATTGACTAAATGAGGATATTAACAATATTTTTACAAAATTACAATGTAATAAAAATACAATTTGAAGTTAAATTTATTTCAGTATAAAATGTGATAAATGAAATTTTATTTCTAATACTTATAAAAAATAGTCACAAAGGTTGAGAGATTAACAGTATTGACCTAGCGCCAAATTGCGTCTCGAGGTGCGAAGCAACCGAGGGACGTAAGGCGCTGGTGAATAATTGTCTTCTCTCTCTTTTTACTACTAAAATTTCAATCCCAATTCTACTAAAAAAATTATATTGACAATATCAAACATTTTGACAAGAACATTAACTTGTTTCTTAATATTTACAAAAATAAAATTGGCTGGTATTTCAATTTGTCAGATTCCTTTTTTATTTCAAATTTGGTTTCATTTGATTTACTTACTTAATTTAGACGACATATTTAAATTGTAAATCCATACTTTAGAATTTTCTAGACTTAAATAATTTAAAAAATATTTGGATTTGAAGACATGAGTTTTTTGAAAAAGTGACAGTTTTCATTTACGACCATAGTTAATAATAATTTATTAATGACCTACGTGACGAAGGTTACCAAGTAAGCGGTAGTGAAAAACAATTTCTCATGACAAATAAAAGTAAATAATATCAATGGCTAAGCTAGACTAGACTAGTAGTGAAAAAATTAATTTACTATTATGGTGCTTTCGAAACTGCAATTGGTATGGTAAGTTGGCACTGGCAGTACTGCACTAGATAGAAGTTCTTGGCATAGCCGTAAGGTTATGTATAGGAAAAATTTCGCATCGATCTTTGACCGGAGCGGAATATTTAACGATGTTCCGGATGTATAAATCAAAGAGTGCGAGAGCGTTTGCTGAGCTGGGAATTATTGAAGGTGGACAAACGACCGGGCAGCGTTCTCCGGCCGCAGGGCTGCACAAACAGCCGCTCGTACATCAGCCCTTGTTTCATCAAACACCCCATAAGTCGATTAATGGGCCGGCAATCACGGATTTTTCACTACCAATCGGCGGACTGACCCACTTCTGCAAAGCCTCGCTCACTTGTCATCAGGAATACATTGTAAATGTCAGCCTAAGATCACCAAGGTTTTATCTCGATGGATTTTGAAATATTGCGAAGCCAACTTATCATTAACGTTACCATGTACCAGTGGCGTAGCCAGGAATTTTGGAAGGGGGGGGGGGTTCAAAATTAGATTAGGTTACTTAATACATAGGTATTGTATATCTATTTATTTATTAAGAAAATGTAAATAAATGGATATATATGAATACTTTATTTTAAATTCGTCAAGGAGGGGGTCCCCCCTTGCCTACGCCTCGGCCATGTACGCACGGATTTCATATGCAGTTATCGTAATGTTTACTACCTTTAATATGGTTGCTTACTCAATATGAAGTACTCTAATTTGTGCTCTAATGTAATTAGTTAAAATCACTCTTGGCAAAAACCAGTCACTGCAATATTTATTACCTTAAATACGGGTGTTCTCTCACTGTCTGACATTCTTGACTAATGTAATTAGATCAAAATTATCAACCGTAAACACCGGTCACTGTAATTTTTAATACTTAAGAGAACGGTGCTTACTCATTGTGGAGAACCCTAATTCTAGACCTAATGTAATTAGATCAAAATTACCAACCTAAATACCGGTCACCGTAATTTTTACTACTTAACAGAACGGTGCTCACTCATTGTGGAGAACCCTAATTCTAGACCTAATGTAATTAGATCAAAATTATCAACCTAAATAGCGGTCACCGTAATTTTTACTACTTAACAGAACGGTGCTCACTCATTGTGGAGAACCCTAATTCTAGACCTAATGTAATTAGATCAAAATTATCAACCTAAATAGCGGTCACCGTAATTTTTACTACTTAACAGAACGGTGCTCACTCATTGTGGAGAACCCTAATTCTAGACCTAATGTAATTAGATCAAAATTATCAACCTAAATACCGGTCACCGTAATTTTTACTACTTAACAGAACGGTGCTCACTCATTGTGGAGAACCCTAATTCTAGACCTAATGTAATTAGATCAAAATTATCAACCTAAATAGCGGTCACCGTAATTTTTACTACTTAAGAGAACGATGCTCACTTATTGTAGAGAATCCTAATTCTTGACCTAATTTAATTAGATGAAAATCACCCTTCGTAAATAAATTTAAAAAAATGTCCCAATTAAGGTTTAAATTGTGTTTGAAATTTTATAATAGTACATATTTACATCATCATTTCATTTATATTAGAATATTATATTCCATTCGTCACATGCAATAATACCGTCATGGCCAATTTCCAGTAATTCAAAAACTAATTTCATATATCGTAATTTCCTCATAGCTGAAATATCTCGGAATATCTAATAATACTGAGATTTTATTTGGTAAAATAAATTTAGTTCGTAGTATTTATTCCTCGTGTACATCTACGGCGCTGCTAATTATAAATTCTAAAAGCGCGTTGGCATGGTTGAGATCACGTGGGTCAGGCGTCACTATGGTGACGTCGCGACCGGCACGACACCGAAACAGATGCAGGATGCAAGTGTTTCCACGTAAACAGACGCTGCTTTACTTCAACCATCAATATTCGGAAATCTCCGCTTGTTCTACTTCTGGCCATCGGCCAATCGGTTTCTTCAATTCAATAGTGCTCCACTTCAGAGGGTGTACAAAATGGCTCACGCTCTTTCGTCATGCATTTTAGCTTTGCCCTGGGGTAAAATTTGTTTAAACACCCACTTTATCAGCAAAGGAGAATACTTTTCTATCAATACCTCATGTAGATTTGCAGTATTAAATAAGCATTTTCAGTAAGAAATGTAAATGTAGTTTGGTCTAGATACAATCAAATCCGGGCAGTTAGGATAACAATACCGAAAACCATAAATACTTAATTTGTAGCAAAAGAAAATAGTCTTCATTTTAAAGCTGACCAACAACTAACTAAATAACTGGAAGCCGTTACTCGCATATATGCTCATAATTTTTTATGTGTTAATAATTATTTAAGCTACAGCGAAGGTATGTGCATTATATCATCCGAGGAGTTATGAACTGATGCGGAGTTTGCAGAGTTCATGTTACTGTAGGAGAAAAGTTGTAATACTTACATTCCGAGTTACTTATTATATTTTTCGTGCCAACGGCAGCAATTAACTTCAAGTAATGTTATGGTATATTGTAATGCAAGTTTGGTAAGGCTGTTATTGCAAAACGAATATGAGTATTGAAGTAAGATCATAGCGATTGCTTCAATCATATGAGTTTTGCATTGGCCGTTGCCACACGTTACATACTATTTTTCTACGATAGTGATCTTATATTTATAAATTTCGTCAGAATGAAATTATGACAATCTGACATTTATCATCTATTGTTTCAAATAAAATAAGAAATTAAGATATCGCCCCAAAGTAGTTGACATAGAGAGAACAAAATTAGTTAACTTCAAAGTCGACACGTCCAGTATTCCAGCAAACAATTTTATGTTTTCGCTAGCTGAAATACTCGTAAATGAAGAAAAATATGGACTTCTAATAGTGATATTGCCTCAGAAATTGTGGTAGTTATTTCTAATTTTAATGTAATTGCTTATGACTCTAGCTGAACAATACTAAAGGTGCATTCACATAAGTGTTTAGTTTTAAGGTTTACAATTGCGTTTAAGATTAGGAAAGTTTGACGCTGTGTATTAAAATGAAAACATTCACACTGCGCATTGTAGTGTAAACGTTAAACGTAAACTATGCAAACTCCAAACTTATGTTTAGGTTTACGTTTACGTTTAGGAATGGACCAATAGCAAAGCAGGTAGTATGCGTCATGTAGTTTTCTCTCTTTGTAAGCTGTCACTTCAAATATAACCACAAATTTGAAATGAATCGCAAAGAAAAAATAATTTTGGAAACTACTTTTACTTTATATCTTCATAATAAACGAATAAAAGAAACTAAACGATGATGGTGGGTTCGTCCAATATTACAAAGACGTTATTTCTAGGGAGACTGGTACAATTTAGTTCAAGAGATAAGATTACAGGACACTGAATTTGTTTCCTCACACTCTAAACAATGTAAACAACTTATTTTGACACTGTTATCCAAATAATCTATATTATAGACTTATTTAAGTTTTGCAAAATTGCGGATAGATGGCACCACTTACTAAACCTAATAAATATCTTATTATGTGAATGATATGCTGTCAGGCTATTTCTAAACTTAAAACATAATTGTAAATCTTAAAACTAAACACTTATGTGAATGCACCTTAAGTGAATAGTTAAATCTTAGAAATCCACTATCCAGCTAGGGGTTTGTTTACGTCTCTCTATCACTGTCATAAATCATTTTAATTATAGTTTTGAAAACTTGTATGTGGTAATTTTTCGTTCCTATATCATACATAACTATTTTAATGTAATATTACAGATTTTTTTTTATTATAACCAGGTTTCCATAAATAACTGATTTCCTGACTGATTATCTAAGCTATGGAACCAAAGGAATCAATTGTTTTGGATTATAAAGCTGTACAAGTACCTCAGGATTAATGAAACTGTGAAACTGAATCTAGTTTTTTATGATTGAAACGTCTGAAGATTGAGCATGACATGAAATGTAGCGCAGCTCCAGCATTGTATTATTGTTGGAAAAGTTAAAATTTCATCAAGAAAGATGTGTAAAAGTTTAGCTATCTAGTTTATAATGAGTGTTAACTGTATTTTTCGTATGTTCTCCCTAGTGTTACGCTTAAATTTCCTCTGATTTCCCACGAGGTTGGAACGAATACGCCACGACTTCACCTAAATTTCTCGGACAGAACAACTGGATTTGCCGTTAATATTACTAAATACAAGCACATATAAACTGACATTTTAATATAAGCCTCACTAAAAGGCATGTAGTAGATAAATAAAATTAAACGAATACAATTATTCTAACGGAAAGTAAATTTTGCTGCTAATTAGTATTTTGTTTATTTTAGTTGGAAATGCTTGTGGAGATTGTTTACATATGAAAAAACAATGGAATCACATATATGAGGGTTAATGTTTATTAAACATGTACTACAATCAGCACACAGCAATACCAGAAAAAATCTAATTGAATTCATGTTAATATACACATTGGTTTAGCTACACAAACTGCGAACAAGAATTACGCTGGAAAATATTTGCAATGAAAGCATATAAATTTTTGATTTTTTTTTTACTTTCTAGTACTATATTCGTTGATCTTGTCACTTAATTTTATATAGGTATATAAATTACAATATATTATAAATATTTTTAAATTTCTTCAATAAAAGTTAAAATTAAAAAAATATTTTAAAAAGTAATAATAAAAACTATTATCTGTAATATCTATTAAAATTTATTGAAAGATTTCTGTTATATACATATTTTAGATATGATGAATTTTCTAGAATATTTCCTTCGAATAATTTTAATCTGGTTTAGTATTTATTGAATTTCGACCAATGAAAATCAAATATCAGTGAATACAGTGCACATGTGCATAATCTAGGTATATTTTAAATGACATTTATATGACAGTTTAAAATAAATATTAAATATTTATATGTGAAATTTTTCTCGAGAAAATTTTACTAACGTATCATGCGTAGATAATAAATATATCAGAATATTTCATTCTTAATATTAAGAACACCATCATGTTACTCATACTTTAACAATGTAGTTTAATCGTAGTTTTATTTATTTACTATTATCCTTTCAAACAGATGTTAATTATTTCGCGGAAGTTTCTAGAAAAAAAATAATACTAAGTTAGATATTATAATATTTAATTTATTTTACCAGTAATATTGAAACAATAATAAAGAATTTAGATTGAACTTGATTCTTAAAGTACTTTTGTTCCTTGTAGCATAAATAAATAATTATTTCTTAAATGTTAGATTGCTGGTAGCATATTTAATGAGAGGTCCTGGAGGTAGAATTTGTAAGGATGAAGGGTAAAGATGCTCGATAGGGCAAAGGGCTTGTGAAAAAATAACTCGAGATTATCTGTAAGTAAGTCCGAAGTAAGTTGGCGTTTTTACGAGAGAGGATGTGATATATGTCTTCTATGAAAGCGGATTTTCCATCAAAATGCACACGTTGTGCGACATAATACAGGATTTAGGCACTCGTTTTTTTCTTACACACTCCAGCATTTAAAATGGCTTTATGCTCATCTTATCTCCACATTTTAAACTCTTATAAAAATGAAATATTACCTTAACTACTCCAACTACAATTTACGCACTCATGCTTAATTCAGCTGTGTAATTATTTAAATTAGAACATTACAAAAAGAAGTTTCATTACAAGAATTCTCGAGAAAAATATTTCTCTTTAACAAGCGAGAAGCTAAGCGGCAGAGATACTTTAACTTCGTCGTTTACTTCGGGTCCTTTGTGGATGAGCGGCGAATCCGTTGCATATAATCCCCCGTACAGACAGATTACTTTACTTTTAAACAAATATATCTTCCTGGCTTACTGCTATGTTCACAATACCAGACACTTTACTTCAAATCTATTATTCAAACCTTCCAAAATCCAAACAGATATCAAAATAGATATCTTCATTTTCTCCATTATTATAATTAATCGACAAAAAAGGATTCGAAATTAAAATAGAACTTCTACTAGACGTCACTTCTGGCGCTGGTTTTATTAGCTGGCGTTCTATTCCCTGAATCAATTATGTATTATTATATCATATCAAAATTATTATAATAATAGTTATTCACGTATCAAGTGCATAAAAATGAGTTTTTTTTTATATGTGTGGAAAAGGTCAAAGAAATAAAATATTTGATATAAGTAGGGCTTTTTTGATTTTATTCAGATTTTTTTATTTTTTCAATAATATATAGTACATTTTAAAAATCTGTTTCACAATAATAACAAGTGATTTAAATAAATGATTTTGTTATTAAAATCAATGTGATTTAAATCAGTAATTTAATCATGTGATTTAAATCAGTGTAACCCTGTTCAATATAAAATATCGCGGTGTAAAATACAATGTACCTACCTACCGCACTTATAATATAAATTATGAATGTACATAAATACTAGGCTTTTTCAAGAATAAAGAGACAGTTTCTATTTGGATTGTATTCTTAGAAATAAGAGACTGCTATTCTGAAAAAATGTATGCGAAAGTGAAAGCATATGAGAAGATTAAAAGTGGAAAGGGCTGCATGATTGAAAAATGAAAATTCGCTGTAAATCACTGGAGATTTCTTCGCTGCGTGCAGCAATCGGAATATGTGTGGGTGGGCCCGACGCTCGTAACTCTGCTCCATGGATTTATTGGTATGAATGTGTAACTGTAACTGTCCTCGCCGGTGTATCGGTCAGCGAAATTTACGCGCTCAGCAAATTATTAAATGCGTTCGTCTGACAAAGCACCAATAAAGACAATTTTACACCGGCCGATGTGCGGCCATAAATAACCAAACGGATTTGAATTTCGTCGTCATAAATAAAATATTGACGTTTTTGGTTCGCGGCTCTTTTCGCTCGTATAATATATTATTGCTTCCGCGGCACCTTATTTCGCAAGGTCCAGGGCTCCGCTACTACCGCACGCACAAATGCGATGATTGATTGGCCCTAAAAGGGTAAACACTCTCTTCTCATTCATTTATTTCAAAACCGCGCTAATGCATATTTATGACTTTCTCATTTTTATTGCCTTTATTTTACACACTTTTATTTTCTCGCTCTGTTCATTATCCTACCCATAAAATTCCCCCATTGCTTGTTTACACCATATGGTTGTTTCCATCATCTGCAACTCTAGGGTCCTATTACCAAGTCGCCAACTATTTTAACAAAAGAGGGATAACGATGACGACTACAACAGCAATATAAATTGACATAATGGAAGCACACACATCCACACATTTCTTAATTCAACTTTTATTTACATTTTTACAAATAAAAAAACTTATGAAAACTAAGGTAAAAACTAAGTGTATCTTCAAACGGACATATCCACCTGTTTTCAGACATGGTAACTCTGGTCTAAAGTGCTTCTAAAACATTTTTGATGCTTAAACTGAACTTAAATCTAAACTGATTCGATAATACGGCTACTGAACTGGCGAAGACTCAGTGGCGTTTATTTTTATTTATTGTCGCTAATACTATAACAGTGAGGGTATTCCATTCTCATTTTCTTCTTCAGTGTTTGTCCTGTTTTAAAAATTTGATGTAGTTTTTTCATTTCTTTATATTGCAAATAAAATCTTATTTACATACGTAAATTTGAGCATCTCTCTTTCACATTTAAAAATAAATGTTTAAAACTTTGAGAGTGCTCTTGTTTTTTCTCGAAAGGCTTTTTTAAGTTTTTCATTTCTGTATATTTTTTTATTTCCAGACATGATACCTAAAAAATTGACGCTTATATGAATATAAGTTATGCATGATTATTAGCAATAAAAATTAAATTAAAGTCAACAAGCGTGAAAAACCAGAACTATATATATAAATGTAGAAAATAAAAATTATAAAAACAAGTAAAAGGAATAAAATTGCTCTAACATTGTAAAATTAGGGAATGATTTTGTATAATTATATCCCATACATGGTTTAGGCAAAGATTCCCAAAACCGTGCGTTAGAACTTGGAAGTAGCCGATGTACCAGGGTCTTGCGATGAAACTATTATTTGTTAATGTGTATTATAGCGTGTCATTTCAACTTGTAGCGTTGGTTAGAAAAAAATGTGCCATGCCGTTGCTGAAAACTAGCGAGAGGGAAATTGACCCTCTTCGCCGGTTGTAGATACTCCACTGCTAAGACTAAACTACCACTAAACCAAACTGATTACATTATGACTCACTGACTACAACTAATACTGAAACTTATAATCATTAAGCATTGAGGGACAGGTAGAAATTACATCCTTGCCTCTTTATCTTAAATAAATAAACTTTTCTGTACATACAAACATGTCAAATGTCGATACCGATAACATAATTATAGCCACAGAAAAAATACAAGGCAACAACAATTTGTACAGCAGGACTGTAATGTCCATCTTGTTTTAAAATAATGATTATTGCTTATATTTTTACAGAAAATTTCTTTATATGTTTTTTTGAGATAAATTTTCAATATTGCATTGACTAATTCTGACTAAAAGTTGATTGAGACACAACTATAAAATAGTTAAAAATAATAAAAACATCATTAAACTCAATGATGAAAGCTTTTTAACTACGGAATAATATTGGGATGCCCCATTAGGTTCACCATCGCATCAGGACGTGATTAGTCGTATATAAAATATACAAAAGATCATTAAAAAAAAATCAATAACATTATGTAGTACACTGAAGAATTAAAATATTGACGCAAAAATCAAAAACCACACGCTAAAGATATCTCAAGTGGGATCGAAACCGGTCGAGGTTGATTGAATTATGAATAAATTGACTAACTCCCAAAATCATTAAATTTTGAATATTCGTTAAAAATTGAAAATAATGAAATCGGTATGATTTGATATAAATTTAAAGTGATAGTATGATAGTTTATTTTTCTGTTTCAGCTTGGACGCGCGGGGAGCAAACTTAAGCGAAGCCTACCACCTAACAGTAACCAACAACGAAATAGGCTCCAGATCCTATTTCCTAACCGGATTGGACCCTTCTCAGGCTCGGTTAAAAATCCACAATGTTCGAGCATCGGATGAAGGGATTTTCCGTTGTCGAGTAGACTTCTCGGACTCGCCTACGAGGAACTACAAAGTCAACCTAACTTTAGTAGGTCAGGAAATAATACCTTTAACCTTTCTGTTTTCGTTTATATTTGTGAAGAATTTGCCGGCTCGTATTTAAACTTGATGTTTATTTACCTTGGAATCTTTTGTGAGTAACTCTTTATTGTTTAGATGATTTTTTCGAGTACCATCTGACTTCGTCCAAATATTTTCTTTAAATTTCAAAGGATACGCCAAGATTAATTCCTTCCGCTTGATTATTCGTAGCGTATCATCACTTATTATTGTTTACTTTGCCAAGAACACTTCGCGTTATAATTCTCACAAAAAGAGTTTCAACCTTGTTTTTAACTCATTCAACATTGTTAATTTTTTTTATAGTTCAGCCATCGACACCCCGAATTTTCGACGCGCAGGGAGTCGAACTCCTGCACTCCACAGCAGGCCCATTCCTGCAAGGACGAGAACTGTTCCTGTCCTGTCAGGTTTTCGGAGGTAAGTGATCCTATCAGAACTGCGAAGGAACTAATTACAAGTTTCCAAGTTGTAATATTTTGAGCAAAGTAGCCATTGCTTGTAATCGCCGTTTCTTCGAATCCGGAATGCTAATAGAAAAACAACACTCAAACTTTGAATGGATATTTAATAACAGGAACTCGGAAAACTTTTTCTAGTTATTTCATTAAGTTTTTGTAATTATGATCATTAACATGAAAAGTTAGTTTCTTTTAAGAATAGTTTCGCTTTAGTTGATCCCCAGGAATTTGCTTTTATTCTTTTTCTAGAATTTTTAACCTTTAAAATCAATAATTATATACTTTTTGTTGCAGGGCGTCCAAAACCGACTGTAACGTGGTGGCAAAATGGTTCCTTGGTAGACAGTGTCATAGACAGTAACAGAAATGCTCCCACAGTTGTAAATCAACTGTTAATAAACAGAGTTACACGCCAAATGTGGGGAACTAAGTTAGAATGTCGAGCATCGTCACACGGTGCTGCCGGATTCGTTACTAAAGAAGTTTCCCTCATTGTTTACCGTAAGTAACATATTTTACTACACAGGCAAAAAACAATTTTTAAAGAAATTTTCATTGAAAATTAATATCAGTGTACAAAATACACGAATTTAATACAAGTTTACTATTAAGAATTTTGCATAATAAAAAAAGTTAGTAATATTTTAATTCGAAAATGAATATAATAGTATATTACGTACCATGAACTGTAAGTGACAGTTTTTAGGTCGAGAATGTTGTTTGGGAAGTCGAGACCCGAAGGGTCGAGATTTCCTAAACATTCGAGACTTCAAATATCACTTACAGTTCAAGGTTAGTAAGCTATTTTTTGCAATACCTACAAAAATAATAGAAAAAGAAAAATAGGTTTCAAAATTAACGTCTGTCAGATTGATGTCAAAAATAAAAGTTGAATTGCAATTGAGAGTAAGAGTGCCATTAATGTTTATGATGATGTGGAAACTAAATACTTACCATCCGCCATGAATTGTAAGTAACACACTTACTGTCCACCGTGCACGGGAAGTGTTTACTATAACCATGGAAACCAAATCTGCAATAAAAGTTCCACTTACTGTGTTTAAATTTTGTTATTAATGGGTAACTTACTATGCAGGTATTGCAAAAATATATTTAACATTTTAACACTTTCAGTTTTACTATAAAAATAAAAGTCTGATTTCGATTTATAATAATTAAGTTTGTAAAAATTTGTATCTTCCCAGGATGTTAATATGTATGTAAGACTATATTCTGTAATGTTATTATTTTCTTAGATAAACTAGAGAATTTATGAAGTTTCCTTAGCAAGGAAAAATAATAAACAAATTTGATAGACCATTTATATGAAATTAACTTTTGAAATCTTAGCACAGTTGATATATTCCTTTCTCCACGTTTTCTCTAAAGTATCTTTTCCGAGATAGAAATATCACAAAATTATAATATTCTTTTCGATTCTACATACGAATACGTTCTACGCAGACTTCATTTCTTTTACAACAAAAGCAAAACGACAACTTCAACAAGTATATTCTCCTTGTTCTCGCAGGGAAAATATACAGAGTGCTCTAGTTTTGCAGAGAAATAAAATTAAATGTAGGCTAATAGCGTTCATCCCTGATTGCAAAGAAAGCCTCACCCGCTAAAAGGAATCCGTAGTACAAAAAGGGGATGTAAAACAGATTAAATTCCCTTTCGGAACTGCTACCTGAAACGTATTGTTGTGTTGTCCATCTTATTGCGTTCCAATACACAGAAAAAACACATTGGAATAAACTCATTCTAGAATCCCCGACTTGTTATGAGATCTGTTTGTTGCAAGTTTCGATAAATCGCTTTTAATTAATTCCTTGAAACAAATCAAAGCATTTCCAACGAAAGAGAAAATAAGAAAACGGAAACGGAAACTGCAATAACTGCATCTGGAGCGGGAACTATTTTCCGGAAGTGGTTTCCACCGGAAATGTTTTGTCCGGGAAACACAAATCAATAATTTTCTTTATTTATAAGCAATAAAATACGTGACAGTATCAAAATACCTCACGTCTTCTTCAACGCGGATCTCACATTTTTGCCGCTGATTCAAGTAAACACCATCGCGGTTCTCATTGGGATGGACCACATGATAATAATAAATTGTTTTTATTACAAAATCCCATTTAGCAAGAAAAAATTTCTTGCTGTTTTGTTGTCTTTAATAAGAGATGTTTACATGGATAAAAGTAAGATAGTAGGTTTGTTTTGACTTTGATTATAATAATGTGTCCCTGTATCTCCCAAGCGGAGCATAGGGCAACCGAATTCACCGAGCCGTACTGTCGGTTGTTTCATGCCAGCGCTACTTCTATTTAAGATGTATGGATGGCAAGTCAATAGCATCCGAGTGTGATACACAAGTAGCTGTGTTTTTTATTTTACGACAAATCACACGTTGTCAGTCGCTGGGACTTGAACCTACGATCTCAAGTTCGAATGACGTCACAGCGAGTTAGAGATGTGCGCTAGCTCGCTCAGCCATCCAGCCGACTGATTTAATTACCGATTAAATATCATTGTTTTATAAATTTTTTAAAATTTTCGAACGTTATCCTCTTTTACTTTTGAATAAAGGATGTTTCGAGGGACGAAACGGAGTCGATATGTTGGTGTGCATTCGGAAGAGAGCGAAACGATGGCAAGAAATAATTCGGGCGGTCTATTACTCTGTATTGGATGTTTCCCGACTGGGCTACACATTTATTTCGGTGCGGTAGATTGCGCCGCGGTTTTCTTTACGATTAGCGTCCGCGTTTCTTTTGTTCGCCGCGTTGCAACAAAATGAATAGTTTATTGGTGGAACCTCTGACGATATTTCAGTTTCCACTTGGCTTATGATCCGGCCGACAAAGAAAGAAATAAACCATGTTCTCCTCCCTCAATAGGAATTGTTCGTTTGCTCCAAACGCAGATAACGAATAAATTTCGTTAGGAAAAGAAGAAGGGATATTAGCTCTTTTGTTATGTTATCAGATTATTGATTGCGAATCATGAAATTTTATTTGATGTGGTAAGTGGGAGCAATTCCTACAAAGCCTTTGTTTGATCCCAAAAATTCTGCTATGCTTGTATTTGATATCTTTCTAATACCTTTTAATTAAATAATCTTTCTCCGAATTTACTCTTTCTACTTTATCTTCTAAAACTATATTGGTCAGACCAGTGTCAATTGTTATTAAATTATAATTATATTTTATGAGTTAATTATTAAAATTATGAATTTATCTGAATGAGAACTTGTCCACCTTTGTGGATAATATTTTGAACGTAAAACTTTTAAAGGTAAATGAAAATTGTTGACATCTGTCAAACATTAATTAATTTATTGTTTTACTTTCAAAATGTCATATTTAGGTTAGGGAAATGAAAAAAATAGCAAATAAAATTCTCACCGAATATAATTTATAATTTTATGACAACTTCCTCAAGCACGTTGATTGTAGGTAACAGCCCTCCGCCTTTGGCTTCGGGCGGTTACCAAGCAATGTGCTTTCGTCAACTGTCATAAAATTATTTGCGTAATTATCAATAATCTAGGGATAATATAGCTGATAAATGTTGTAGGGCTCATCAATTATGTCATGAGGTTGCTAGGTAAATAACAATTGTTGTATTGTTGCCATTTGTGAAGCAATTAATTTTGTTACTGTTTTACTATTAAAATGTCATTTTCAGGCTTTGGAAATTAAAATAATCACAAAAAAAAATCTCGTTGAATATCCCTTGATCATTTATAAATAACTTATAATTTTATAACAACTTTCTTAAGCATGTTGCTTATAGGTAACAGCCATTTCATAAAATGACCTAGGGATATTATAACAGACAAAAGCAATTGTAACATATTACAATCGACACCTTGGCATGTATTAAAACTGATATCGTTTAACCTAGAAAAATATTATTTGCTTTTTGCATTTATTAGTTAATGACTAGAAATGCTGGTCAGAAAACTTATCGGGTTTTAGAAATAATTTGTGTCATTATCTGTATTTCCTTTTTATTCATTTACAGACATTCGTTTGTAATAAACGCCGTATGATCGCACATTTAGTAATACTATATTCATAAGAGTGAGGACTATTTCTGCTTCACTATTCAAGCGCAATTTATTTTTTTTTCGAAAAGATGACCCTGTTATCAGCCTTTGTTACATTTGACACCTGTTTAAATTGATACCGATCTCCCCATCCCTTTTAAACCATTACTCATTTTTCTATTCCATTGTAACACAGCATTTTAAAGGAATTCCAAAAATTGTTCCTAAAGTTCATTTAATAATATATTTTAGATATCAACGCGGTAAGTTATATTTACAAATTATTGTCCTAATTCAATATAGAATATCTATTTTTTTTCCAAGTACTGATATATAAAAAATTATATCTAGCATAAATTTAAAATTGCTGAAATAATTATTTTTTGGTGAAGAAGAAAGGCTCAGAAGTAAAAAGTGTTCTATTTCCCACATCGAAACCGTTTTGGGAAAATTAGCTTAGCTGAGAAGTTATGTGTGCAAACGCTCTGCATTTTAGTGGATGTGATTGTCCGGATATAAAAACGGGTGTAATATGCGACTTATGTGAGGGTGTTAGTCCAGCCAAGCAGAGAAATTACATATCTTAATCCAGATAATGTCCATAGTCGCTATCGTATTAGGATTTATAGAAGATTAACTTGTGCAATTTCGGAATAGCTGACAGAAGCACTTTAGTTTAATTGTTCCAATTACATTTAAGTGTGAACAATATTAAATCGATAATTAATAATGCAATCGCCCCTTCTCCCGGAATAAGCAATGAGGACGCACTTTAATTCAAACAACGCAGAAGAAATTCAGTTCCTTGCTTTATTGCATGTACAACAACCTTTTATTATAAAGCCTTAACTAGTAGATATTTAAAATGCTTATATATAGCTATAGAATATTAAGGTTAAATAGGATATACTTTTTAGATGTCGTAGCTTTCAACCTTCATTTTGAAATTAGTTTTTCTGCTTCCGTTTAATAAAAGTCTATAGTTCATTAATTTCATTTAGATTATTGATTTCATTATTGTGCTAGTAAAATAATAAGATCATTATTTCAGGGCAAATTAAATTGGCAAGCAGGATAAAGAAACATTAAAAGTTATAAAAAAAGAATATTTTATTCTTATTATCTTTACAAATATTAATAACATAGTTCTTATATTTGTTAGGTTCACATGTACTCGTATTTTACAAATAAATCTTAAATGAAAACATTATTTATATCGTTTATCTGTTTATAACCCACAATTTTGTTGTAGTAATATAGCATAGAATAAAATTTTATAGTTATTTTGCAATTATTCAAACGGAAGTAGAAAACATATTTTATGAAACATGTAATGAACCTGGATGATTATTTATTTTCTCCTCTCATAAAATTTGCCTGCGCCTCGTTCTATAATTTTGGCATTTTTTACTTTATTCTATTTTTGACTATTTTTTATTTTATTACGACATTTTTAAATTTAAATTTAAAATATCATTTTTTTTTTATTTCAGGACATTTTCCATATTTAAATTATTTATTTTTAAATTAACTTGTCAAATACGAGTATGTATACATAGTTTGAATAACACTAAAACAAATTTCATCTTCTGAATAAGACCCATGTCTGGTTGAAGTCGAAACTGTCGAGATTGAAACTACAGAGTTGGCTGATTTCTAGAAACTATATCTAAATTAATAAACAACCCAGCCAAGGAACATCTCTATTCTCATTATAATGGTTACCAAATATTATATAAATTTATTAAAAATTTGTAAAAGATATGAGAATTTGAGAAGGACTGCGGTCATTATAATATAACATTATGAAAAGGATTACAATGGGATATAAATATGTATTCTTCATTAACATATTCGTGAATAATTATCAGCATAATGAATACAATAAAGAACGGGGTTTTGAAAGCAGTATATTAAGCTAATTAATTCTGGGCTATTATATTCCACATAAATAATTTAATTAATAACGAGTCAAATAATGTTCTAATTTCGTTGTTTGATGTGATGGAGGGGGTTTTCTGTTGGTTGAACATACTGTGTCAATAGAAATTTGAGCGGAGTACGAGCAACATTCGCTCACATATTAATCAATATCAGTGACAGTTCATTTGCTGTGAAAAAAACCACTATCACGGAATCGCTCGCGTACGAAATCCGACATATATTTTTATTGTGTTGCACATCTTCATCAAATTTGCAATTGATTTATTTCACATGCTCTACTGCCTAATTTGTTTATTTAATATCTCGCAAAAAATGGTGGCAGCTAAAAGTCTTCCGTTTTATGACAGAAAGTTTATTAAAAAAGATAACCTATTTGATACGGCTCATAGAAATGATATAATTTTTATATTAGAAATTTAACAGAAATTTATTGATAAAAATGGTGGAGGTACCAAAACCGTAACTCATATTTGGTTTAAGTTTAAATAAAGATAATACAGTTTATCTTACAGTAGATGTTTTTTAATTACTTTATTTATTTATTTTTGGTAATTAAAGGCAACAATTATTCACAAGTGACTAAATTACTTCATTAAACACAGTTTTGCAAGTTTTAAAATAACGAAATATATTTTCCTATATCCTGTATACCGGATAAAAAGAACATATTTAATGCACTCTTTAAAGTTTGTAAAGTCACTTTTAATGGCCTTGTGCTTGAAAAGTTAGTTGTCCAGCAATGGCTACTTGTTACGCCCTGGTGGCACATTTATCAATGGTTTTATTTATTTTTGAAATTAATTTTTATTAATATTTTCGATGTAGGATAATGTTGCATGCAACACGTGTGTAACAAAGTGTTTTTTTTATCTTGTTCTATAATTTCCCCATTGGGCTACGCCTAATGCTTTAAAAAGCACTCAACTAGAAAACACTTACTTTAGCCACTAGTTGCATAAATAACTATATTAAATAGCATAACCTTAGCAAATGATTATAAAGTTTTAAGTAATAATTTGATAGATATTTCCAAAACTTGTTGCCGGTCAATAGTCACGAAAGCCTGTACGGAAAACTGGAGAATTACCTTCTAATTTATCGAATTTATTTTTTGAACAAAATCCTATTTTCTTATTTTATTAATGTGTTGATAAAATCTGACATTTGTCAACATAAACAAAAGCTACAGCTACACAGATTATTCCCAGGACTAATCTCTAGAGGTTTATTCTCTCTATAATAACTACAGGATTGGTTAAAAACGTAGACACGTGACAATTAATGCAACATTTCATTGGTCTAAAGAAATGTCAAAAAATAATATAACTAATTTTACGTAAAACGTAATTTTCATATTATTAAATTAACTTTCTTATAATAAACTTTTAAATATTGTAAGATAATACGTCAAACATATATCACGCATGAGTGAAAAGTTGTTATATATTCGTGAGAATTTTCCACACACACATACACACATATGCGTTCATACGTCAAATAATTTACTCACATATAATGACATTTTATATATTTATAATATATTATTATATTTTTTGCAGATTAAATTATTTTAATTCTAATTCAGGTTGTAATAATGTCACGTTTTCTTCATATTATTGTGTTATTAACGTTGGTTGATCCTGGTGATATTATACTGATAATTTGTTTAAATAAATAATGTAAAATATGAAAACACACGTTCTAAATTAGATAATAATGGATGATGTTTGAATATTTTAATCATAAAACATCGTGCATGTATTGTATCTATATCAGGGTATAATTTAACTATAATTTGATTTGCAATATGTTTAATAAAACAAATATGCATTGTTATGCTTGTTTAAAATTAATGTGCAATCATTATATTTAACCTACATTGAAATATTTTTGTCCGCGATTGGAAAAACAATATTTGCGATGCAGCAATTTTTAAAATAAATTTAATTGTATATATTTGAACAGCATAAAAATATAATAAAAATGACTCACCAGGGGTAGATAGGGATGATGTTTTCAATTCTGAAACAATATAAATATAAAGTCCTAGATACATTTCAATTAACAAAATTCAAAATAATAATTTACATTTACTAAAACATTGATGTATTTTTAAACTCAAAATCAGTAATGTTCCTATTATATTCATAAATAGAACAATAGTTATTGTCATTTTTTAATATAAACAAAACACGAGTATACTGTGAAATTTTAATAATTATTTTTTATATATCAACAATCATGGCACTGCGTTACTTATTTTTAACATTAAAATGACAACAATGGCCTTGATTCATAGCTATAAATTTTAATATCGCTATAATTGAAAATTCAATAACTCATTGAATAAATAGACTAATAAATCAATTAAAAGATCATTCGTAAAATATTTATATGTTGTTAGCCCTTAAATTATATGTCAGTATAATTTGCAGAGAGTAATTAGTAATTTAGTTAATTGTAATTGCAATCAGATGTCACTACTAGGAAAATTGTATACAATATAATGCAATTATTTATGCTAATGTGTTATTATACATACTGAGTTGCTTATTATACTTTTTGTTATCTGACGAATAATTAATATTATATGTATAGAGTCTTTCAATTAGTACGTTTAATCTTTAAAATTTAATAACTACAGCAAGAATTTTTATTGCGATCGGAAACATATTAAACGCCATTATGTATAGACAATAATATCGATCAAATGACATCCGCGGATCCTTGGCAAGTGACAGTCCGAGAGACCCAATTTGCAAAAAAATGGTATAATTCGGACTGGATTTCAGCAATGGTTCGAGTAATATTCTTCTCCAGGTCGTTAATTTTTGCTGTCTTATTGGTATAGACCAGTGATTTAACGTAGCCCCATCGAAAAAATCTAATAGTTTTAAATTACATGACTGGCGAATTAATGCCACCTCTCCTCAAAATATGTTAACCGCTACGATGTTCAAAGAGCTTTCTTGCTAGAAGCACATTTCGTTTATATCCGTATTATCCAATTCTAGCCAAAGGGCACTGGTTATCATCTCTTGATACCTCTCACCATTAATAGTCACGAAAAACTTAGAGATTTCTGTTCTCACGTACAGTTTCTTCAACAGCAACAATATTTTCGACTGACCGAACGTTTCGTTGAAGCACAGGCCCTCCCTACTCGATCTGCAACTGAACCAGTTTCTTAAAATTTTAAAATCTGTCGTTGAATTGTGCTCTCGATAAAATGCATATGTGGACCATAAATTTCATGTAGCTCACGAAAAGTTTAGCGAATTGAAGACTAATTTTGAAAAAAAAAAATCACAATTTCGACGCGTTATTTAATGGTACACTTTTCCATGATAGTGGTGTCAATTCAAACAAAACTGCAATCAATTGTCACTAAAGTACTAAAGAAAATTAAATATTAATATATATTTCATAACGTTATAGTTTTTACAGGAATAAGTTCTGTCGTCAAAGAAAAATAATAAATAAATGTTATTGACAATATATATGTCTAGTAACTGTACATTATAGTTACAATACGAATAGTAGAAAAATAAATAAAGTTTTGATGGGTTGGATAATAAAAAGATTAGGTGATCGAACCACAATACAAATTGTGTTGTTTGTGCGAGCGTGTTCAGTTTTTAATGGGGGTAAAAGGTTGTATATAAATCTCTGAAATATACGAGTTAAGTTTTTCATTTAGAAATGAGAATAATATATCTTTTTGCATTTTATCTTTGAGCTAAAGTGGATACTTATGTAAATGAGGGAAATTTATGTCGAAAATCTTTTATTTATATTTAAATTATTAATGAAACGATTTTGATGTCTAAGCACTAAAATTCTTCATCTCTTCAAATTGGAGATAAGGCAAATAAATGCGGAATAATTTGCCAGCAATCCTAATTCCCGGAGTTTAAATGAAAAGTGTATGAACCCTTTTCATGTTGTGAAAAAATATTTATCTTTGGAAGGATCTTGGCTCAGGGCAGTTGATTTGCGAGCGTATGAAAAAAGCAGTTAATCAAGCGATCAACTCGGTTAGTTAATAGCTTTAAGCGATTAAACTCCGGGAAAAAACAAATTTCAGCGACAGCGGGCATTCATTCACGGTCGGCAATCGCGATCGGACGATTCCTCAAACTCAAGTGCTTCGCGGAACAGAAATTCCTCCATAATGCATACAATATTTTATACAATTATTATTTTTATAAATATGTTAAACGCACAAACATTTGATTAATGGTCTCCCAATCGAACTGAGTAATGTGAGATCAAGGGTTCAAATACCAGCATCGCCATTCTTTATATAAATAAAAATACCACTATGATTGAGTGATTCGGAATCCACTGTAAGCTGTTGGCTCCTAATAATCTACACCACTAAAAGTCAAATAAAACATGTCATAAAAAATGTATCTCTGGTGTTTGGATAACTTTATTTGGTGTTTGACTTCGCTAATGCGGGAGACAGGTATAAAAACTACTTGTGTTCGGGACCGGATTGTAGGAACTTGTACATTTTCTTTCAGTATTTTTTTTATGAAAAACTTAAGGAAAAATATTTTAAGTATTACATTTTACCCTTATAAGTATGGCTCCATAAATCTCTTTAATTTTCTTGCGGAATAGAGATCCATCGGCAAATAATTTTAATTAAACTATACTTGAGGCCCTGTTGCATCTTGGAATGTTGTGCCGTAGATAATGATAAACATACTAACTATGTCACCATATTTACCCGATAATTTTCTATACAATATTTTATTATGGTTTGTTGTTATTATAAAAAATTAGAAATAGTATTTCTATTTGGTACTTGGTGAAATATAATGAGACGAACTCCTGGTTATTTCACTGGTCATCAGTCTGATGACATACAAAAGGACGAAACTACTACCAGGAAAGTTGCTAATAAACTGAAAAACCAAGCTTATTGGGTTTATTTATTAATTTTTGAAATATTCCACCAAGCACCGACTACCAATTCTCTTAAAGTTGTTAATTGTTATAATCATTTCATTCTTTCGGACATTGTCAGACGACTGTTGATCTGAAGACGAAACGATTATTACAATAAATATTAAATAGTGGAATTACCTAATGTGTTATTTTACATTTATAGTGACTTCAAACAAACTTCTTATTGAAAAAATCTGCGTTTATATTATACTTTATATTTTTCTTTATCTGAAACCAAAAATTTCGATGAAATATTACCTCTTTAGTATTTTTTTGTTAAGATTATAATAAGGAATGAAGCGATTTTTTGCAGATATGGTTTTGTGTTTTTTGTAAGCGTTTAATATATGTGTCTGCATTAAGTATATCTGTTGTAGTTCTTAAAAAAATCTTTCCCGACATTAAGACATTCTCGTCTTTCACATTTCCTGTTACTTTGAATTACAAATGTGGGTAAGAATAAAAATGATATTTATTTGCATCAGATTTGGCGCAGAGGAGATTTGTAAAGCCGAAGTCTCCAGCTGCTAACGTTTTAACATAAGAGAAGAAATTACAAGTCGGAACGAAATTTGAAACATCTCATTTCCTTAAACGCGGATTATTAAAATAAGATGTCATTTGTTTGCGCTACAGAATAGCAAAATGGGTTTTATATTCCGTTGCCATCAGAATATATTCCGCTAAACCTTGGCCTACTAAAATACTCTATTCAAATTCAGCATCAAATATTTAACCACATCAAATGCTTCATCAATATCTTTTTACCAACTGCCACATGTAGGGTAAGTGGGGAAGAGATGGACCAGTAGGAGAGATAGACTTTTGGTCTTAAAATACATTACAGTGATATCTCTCGTAGCGAATGTTAATTTTGTTGATTAGAGACAGTGTAAGTAGCCGATTAAAAATTAAAGCGCTGTTAACACTGAATAATCAAATATCTGCGTTTGAAGAAAAAATAGAATGTGTCATTCAGATTCTTCCTATGCCTCGCAAGTAATTGTCCTACTTTTACTTTTAATATAAATTACATTTGTTATAAATAAACTTTGTTTTTTGAATATTATGCAATATTATAGAGTAATAATTATTTTTCCAAAAAGTGGTCCATCTCACCCCCACTTAGCCTAACACGGCAGGTATTGTAATCATACCTATTTTACTATTTCATGATTTTAGAGTAAAAAATTAAAATAAATTCCTTTTTGGGTGGAGGCGCCGAATTAATTTTACAAATCTAGATGAATTGATTAAATTTTTTCATATATTGTCAATTCAACATGATTTATAGATTCACCATTTGTAATGAATTATTATAATTAAACATTAATAAAACAGTTAATGTTTATGTTTTATAATTTATTTTATATTTATAAAATCAAATATGCAAATATATAACATTGGCAATGTATGTTTTATTCATGGTGTCGCGTATTTATTTTTAATAAATTTTCATCATACATGGAATATATTGATAAAATAATTTTTAATTTGTATTTAATCAATTAATATTTCAACTATAAATGAAAACTCATACATACACATCAGGTGCTAACAAAGTATTATATTTTTTTTATGAATTTATATAAATTTCCAACAATATATTCCGAGTAATATCTTTTATAAATTAACAAGGCAACAGACTCTAATTTTAATTATAAATTAATTAACCACTTTTCAAATATTAAATACTTGAAATCATTTTATAATTAAACTTGTCAGTTTCATATTATAAAGATAATTAAACCCTGTTTTCTGTAAAAATCTTCTAAATTTCTGTTACAGTTAAGCCTCAAAAGGTAAAGATCACGGCGCCGAATGAATTAATGTCTACAAGGATGCCCCAGCTATGTAGGTGCGAAACCTCGGGTTCATATCCCCCTGCAAAAATTGTTTGGATACTTGGAGGAAAAGTGATCCGCAATTCATCAGTTACTGTAAGAATAAAATATTGCTTTATCAATGTTTTTTGTAATGATGGAATTTTTGAAGGTATCACAAACAGACGATTCGACAACAAGTGTTTTGACTCTTTTACCAAGTCCTGACGATGATGGAAAGGAACTTATCTGCAGGGCAGATAATCCTAGATTTCCTGGAGGACACATGCAAGATAGCCGCACTGTCAGGGTTGCATGTAAGTAAAAGTACTAAATACGAGTGGTACAGATTTTTTACAATTTTTACGCACATTTCAACATCTCTAAATTCTTGTTGTAATATTTTTGCAATAATATTTGTAGGTGTATTAGTGTAAATAAATCGTGTAAATATAACTCAATTAGTAAAGTAAATTTATTCTTAATCGTTTCATAAACAAGTAAACGATAATAAGATTTTGACTTAGTTGGTATTTCGGAAAATTTAACTACATTTTCCAACAACTTAATATATTTTTGTCACATGCACCTAATATATTACATTTTTGGCCGACAGAAATATATTTTCAAAAAAAATATGCTTTTTAACAGGAAATCATAAATTCCAAAAAGCGAACAACTATAATAAAATTATGGTATGCTCTGTAATTAGACTAGAGAAAAACAAAAATGATAAAAAATTTGCATTTTTCCAAGAATTTATTTAAAGATAAATTGTGATAGGTACTATTTTAAGCATTCTTTATTATTACAATTATTATACTATTTTGTTCTAATAAGCTCTAAAAATAAAAAATATAGAGTTTTTTTCGAAATCGATACTAAAAAACACGATATCACTCTACGAATTTAGCTAAAACAGTAGCTACACTAAAACTTTACAGACTCTTAGGTCAAAATTTAACTTTACGGACTCTGTCACACAAAACAGGTCATATTTGATTTGTTTCGATAACAAATTATTATAATTTAAAAATTTTATTACTACCTAAAATATCAAACATATTATTCAATAATACTATTGGTGAGTCTGTTTATTATTTACATTTGATAATAATTTATCGGATTTAATGCAGATCACATGCAAAACCCGTCTAAGCACGTATAAACAATAATGAAAATTATAAACAAATATATGATACTTTGAAAGTACTTTTGTTATCACAGCCATCACCGTCGGCTACGTTTTACGAATACATAATGCAATTTATGTATGTTTTTAATTAATAATTTAACCATTTCGAAAAAAAAAAAGATAACGTATACCTCAGCACTAAAGTACTTTTTCATTACTCGTATGGTTTATTCCCCTCGGCTGTCACCTCGTAGAATAAATTTTAAGTCCTTATTAAAAAAATGAAAATTTAGTCCCTTGATATAAAAATATAAGTAAACGTATTATAAATGTTATAATTATTTCATTACTGCGCATTTTTAATATTATCCCTTTAATATATGCGTTATCAAATTTCATTAGTGTGTAAAACCATCGAGAAAAGGAAAAAAACTACCAGTGTTTGATAGAAGTTTGATTAGTGCAGCATTGGGCTCGGTTGCAGAAACGCTAATCAAAAAAATCACTGATTAATTTGACATTGTTACCATGGCCACGTATTAAAAATACATTGCTGTCAAAAAATTAATCATTAATCAAAATTGATGAAGCTTTGTGCAACCTAGGCCTGGATTCCTGGATTCCATACTAATTTTTCTATTATTTGTTGAAATGACAATTTTGAAGTATATAATTCTGTATATATTATTCCTATTTGTGATATGAATGAAGGAATGAATATGGAGTATTGGACTTACTGGAGATAAACGAATTTAGAAATCGGAGGCACGGAGTCGAACAGCATGCTGGCTGGGTATTTATTGATGCTACTTAGCAGATCTTGTGCTAACGACGGTCATCGTGCGCAGAATATCTGGCGAGTAATGCATGCTGTACAGCAGTTGCGATTTCAAATTGCATTTAGCGGATGGCTCGGGTCGTTTATCAGTGGTCGCTGCTCCTCTATTTGCCTCGGCGAGGCTTCGGCTTGCTCTGTTTGCCTGAGCCACGCACGGAATCAATGGCAAGGTGAAGAGATTACACATTCGCCCGCAGATGCACCTGGCTTTATGTTGTTCATATCGACAATAAATCTCATTTATTACACTCGCTATGACATTTAAATATTAAGCATCAATTCTCAAAAATGGTGGAGGCGCCTTGTAACATTAATCTCGTTTCTTGAAAACTATTTACGGAATCAAGTTAAATATTACTAGTTTACAATTTTTTATAATTTTTGAGTAAAAAAACAATAATGTTGGTTCTTGTTTTCTCATTTTTCGTTATTTTTTTTTTCATGTCAGCCATTCTAATTTAGCAAAAAAATTGGTTATATATAAAAAAACCACGTTGATTATAGAAACTAATGTTGTAAATCTAAAATCTGCATCTCTTTTTGATATACAAGCTCCTAACAGAGGCGGACTAGCAAATGTTTTGGCCAAGTAGGAAAATACATTCTTCGGCCCAGCCCTTATTATTATATTATATTTATGGGAAGTGAAAATAAATTCTGTACCTATTTCTGTGATAAATCAAATTAATTTAATTTCGACCAATGCATTCCTTTATTAGTTATGTAATTTTCTATCAGTGGTTGCATCTGGCTCTCTTTTTAGAGTATGTGGTTTTGAATATTCTAATATTTCTGTTATTTTTTTATTTCGACCCTTGAGGTCACAGTTTAAAAGCTTGAACGAATTACCTAAAAGTAGATTCAGCGACTCAAAAACATAAAAAATCCTATTTCCAGGATTATTGTTACTGTTGCTTTGTATACGAATGTCCGTATCAATTTTAGAATTCAGAAATAACCGGAACTGGAACGATATTTTCAGGTGTCGTCTCTGGCTGCGATTTCCAAAATTATTATTTCAATTGATTTGGATCTGCATCTATAACGATCAAAACCGACTCGATTCTAAATAAATCATATGTATTATACAATCTGTACGAAACTTATTTTCGTTTGTTTGTAAACAATGTTGAAAATGGTGAATTGAATAAAGAAAAAATCAAAGTTGGATTGTTAACTTTATTCATAAAAAAAATTATATTGATAATCGGCCTTGTCGGCCTAAATACATCGCGGCCCAGTTGAAATGTTCTACTATCCCACCGGCCTAGTTCGCCCCTGCGAACGGGGACGAACCCCGGATGAAAAAATGAAATGCATTCCAAACTTTGAATGCCAATAGCCCGAGAACGGTTCACGATATTAACCAGTGTTGACAATTTGATATTTACACCAACTAAACAATCTTATTTTTTCTGAGAAAAAAAAAATTCGATCCATTTTTAGGTCTTCCAAAAACTGATCTCACACTCAAAAATAGATAAGAAATATTTCCTACTGATCCTTACATTTTTCTCGATTTTTAGTCATTTTTCAGTATTTTCAGACTTTCTTCTTTAAAGGCCAATTACGATAAAATTTTGAAAGTTTACCTAAATTATAATTTTGTATCATCAATTTTAATGTGAAGTTAAAATTTTCATATTTTTTTTATAAATTATCGTATGTATTAGTTGATTTGTCTAGATGAAAAGTGGTACATGTATCACATAAAGGTTTCTGATTTGTTTGAATTAAATTTCAATAGTTTATGTTCTGTTGTAAACATCCACAAAAAATCAATAATAAAAATATGACAATTGGAATGTACTGGCTTTAATAAATAGAAATAAATATATTTGTAAATTTAATATTAAAGTGTACACGTGTTTATCGTGGCTGTTTGTTGAACTTTGCAAAAGGATTGTTCCTTTGCAGGAAGAGTCACATCGCCTTTAATTCCTTCAGTCTTATTTATCACCTGCTCAGCGTTAGCCAGTTAATTATTTCAAAATTGGATCTCATAAATCCCTTTCAAGAAATTTAGCTAATCTGGCCCACATTCATTTCACTTTTCGCGTGGCAATAATTTTAGAATTTAAAATTCATCAGTAGTGGGCGTTGGAAAGACGTCAAACAGGAAAGAAAAAGAGAAACGTTGGGGAAAATGCGGCACTTTAGAGGAATTGCCACTCGGCGGTCCACAATGGAGGTATGCGACATTTCATGCACACTAGCTCCTTGCCCACACCTACTTCCCAACAAAGTGTTTCAAACTGCGTCTCGTTAAAAACTGCAAACTGCGTACGCACGACACTCGGGAAAAGGAAATGTAGCACAGTCCCTCACTTTATTTCAGCACTACATCCCCTAAACAAATACACCAGTACCTCAACAATTAACAAGAAATGAACACATATATAGTCTTTTTCACGTAAATGTGGTCGTACGTCATACCTAGTAATAAAATTGTAGCCAAAACAACAATGTTACTATCCCTAGTATATACCCAGTAAAATACACGGAACTTAGTGTCTTTTACTAATAATACTACTAATAAACTTGGCTTGACCGAGAGGACGTTGAGCCACTTATTATTAATTTTGGCGATGACGATGACGAAGATACAGAGGGGGATGATGAGCAAATTTAATTTATTTTATATAAATAATTGACAAGATCATATATACACACATGGTATACTATGCAACCATCAACACTTGAATGTACCCTACAAATACTTGGCAACGTTGCATCAGGGAACATTATGACGTACGATCACTTTTACGTGAAAAAGACTATAAAATTCGTCCATCGAAATTTCGGTTTTCATCCCCAAGTAATAACAAATTAAATATGATTTTGATTACAATTACACAAAGTACAAGCAATATAAGTACTACTAACAATAGGTACGGGACGAGACAGTACCCTCACCGCGTGTTAGAGATTTACGAAGTCCAAACACTGACGATAGGGCTGTTTTGTTCCAAAATAAATTGAATAGTGTGGAAATATTACCATTTTGCAGTAAAGTATGAAAATGTACATTAGATAATGAGTATTAGTGAAAAAATCTTATTAAAATATTACTTCATTCGCGAGCTATAAGCGATTAAATTATATTGCGACCTACTGTGACGTGTATGTTCTGAGCAATTTCATTAGTTGATTTATTTTAAAGAAAACAATTGCGCGTCCGCGTTTCTTAGAACTTGGAGAAGGGAGAGATGCATGCGGTACCTGTTACTAAAGTACACGATATCACTCCGCGAAGTTAGCCAAAATAGTAGCTAAAGTAAAACTTTACGGACTCTTATGTCAAAATTTTATTTTATGGACTCATCTATCAAACTTGATTTAACCTACAATAACAAACATATTATTCTATAACACTATTGGTGAATTTATTTATTATTTACCTTTGATAATAATTTATCGAATTTATTGCGATCATATGCAGATCACGACTAAGCAAGTGTAAACAATTATTAACAAATATTTGACACTTTGACAGTGCTTTTCTTATTACAGCCATCCCCGTCGGCAACACAGCTAGTTGACGTTTTAAAAATAGGTACATATTGCTATTTATTTATATTTTTAATTAATAATTTTCGGAAAAAATCCTCGTAGAATAAATTCCATATTCTTTATAAAAAATATGTGTTTTATTACCTTGACATACGTACAAATAGCTATTGTATATCTCTAGTCCAGAAACTAAACTTTTACGAGAGTGAGCATCTATTGAAACGCCGAGCTGAAAAAAGAGTTTCTGGGCATGTGATACATGATATTTTGTGTCGATGACACTGTTAATTTATTAAAGTAATATTATTACTATTTAAAATTTTATACAATGCTGGTCACATTTTCCATTTTGCATAGAGATGTGAATAATTCACTGGTTTCATTAAAAAAAAATAGTGACATTTGTTGTAACCTAAAAAATAAAAGGAACATGAATTGATATTTTTCAACATTTACGTAATTGTAGTCGTAAAACACGACTATAATATGAATGATAAATCAAAAATAGTGGTACTACAAATATTTTTGTAAATATTACAGAAAATATAATAATAATAAATATATCAGTCGGAATAACAATACAATATATGAAAAAAATAACTTTTTATCGGTTACCAAAGAGTGACCAACTCCAGACAATAGTATTACGCAAATTGGTAGTACTAAAAATTTAATGTTAAATACAAAAGAAATAGAAAATTCGCTTTTTTGAATTTCTTATCTAATATTCGGTGGTAAGGACTACCTGGACTAAAACTGGATTTTCCAATTATATTCGTAAATAAAATGAAAGAAAAATATGAAAATTCTCAAAAGATATGAGGAAAGTAATTTGACTTGTAGGGGGGAGGGGTGGTTGATTGGAGGATTCAATTTCACAGGAGGGGGGAATTCTCCCCTATCCCCCTCCTGAATTCAACACCGAAACAAGATATCTATTTTATTTTATAGCTTAAACTTAAATTAAAATATGCACGAGTTGCTTATAAATGTAATTATAAATTTGCACAAATAATAGACATTATATTAAAAAAAATAATAAATGTTTTTCTAGGAATTGTTTTAATTAATATTTCAATTAAATATTTGTGGTTCACCATCACTGACTGTTATTATAATTATAAATATTGAAATATTGGACGGTATTATAAATTGAAACAAAAATACAATAATGTATTTAATTATTTTATCTACAACATGTAGTTCATTTCCATTTTTATAATAGCGAAAAGCAAAATTAAAGATATTAACTCAATACAAGCAGTATTCTTGAAATTTCCAAAAAATTGAAACGTTGCAAATATTCTAGAATAGTGTCTTTCCTTTTGTAACAAAATTAAGAACAACGGTGTCGGGCAACTGAGTAAAATCTTGTAGAAAGTGTGAAATATTGTTGCAATAAGTAACAATTTAACGTATAAAAATAAATTTACACCCGCTGCATGTGCTGAATAAAGATTCCGGGGTGTTGTACATACTGCAGTGCGTTTAGCTCGCTCGCTTCCGATCTCTGCGGTTATGAATAAAAACTCCCGCAACTTCAAATTATGCAAGAGATGCAGACAGCGCCTTACAATGTGCTACATACTTCATTCGCCGGCAAATGCACAGCCACAACACGCTCATTACATTGCGATTGCGACCGATTTTACATTACCTTTCACTATCTTCCTTTCACATAATAATTCCCTTATTGTGTTACATTATCTATTACTACAATACATTATTTTCAATGAACTACCTTATTATATGCATTAATTTATTGAGCTTATGAATTATAATGATTACATTAAAAAAATTTTACAGATGCAAGACAATTTAGCAAATCCTTTTTACACTACGTTACAGTCCAATTTTAGGAGACCTATCTGTAGGTATATTAAATACATGTTTAGGTAACCCACCCTATTCATATCTGTTTTTAAACATGCTTTATTCTACATTATTTTATATTACAAAATAAATTTCATTTTATTAATTTGTTCATACTATTACTAAAATATTATTTTCAATCGACCACCTTTGTCACGCTAGTAAAATGCATTTTACTTGCCGTAAAATATTATTAAATTTAGTTTTAGAGACCACCAATTAGTAAATTATATTTGAAAATTACTAGTTGTAACGTGCAGCGATAGCTCACATGGTTATTGCGTTTCGACTTCAACTGAGCATGGTATGAGATCTAGGATTTCGCATTCGATTCCTAGAATCGCCAACTATTAACCATATAAACAATATCACTGCGTCCGAATAGATCGGAACACACTATAAACTTGCAGAACCTTTAGGTTGATAACCAACTTCACCAAGTATACAAATAAAACTTTTTTTTTAATTTCACTTTCGGCCAAAACTCTCCTACACTATATTTCCCGTAGTTGATCCTCACGTCATCATTTTATGTTGCAAAAATTATTATGGTTTTTTCTTGCATCTTTGTCGTATATTCATGGCATACAACAGACTTTTATTCGATATGTCATTATCATACTTGTTACAGAGGGGTACATTTGCTAATAAAGATTAAAAAAAATTCTTCAATATATATAAAATAAATATAAATTAAATAATTAATATTTAATCCTCAAAATACTAAACATTAATTTATTTGTGGGAGTATTCAGAACCCCCAGAAATTTTACCGTGGGTGTTCGGGCACCCATAGCACCCACGTACTCAAAGATCATGCTAGGAATATTTTATTATATTATCGTTATCACTTACTAAAGTACCGCAAACTTCACCATTATGACTCCAAAAATTGCTGGACATAATTTACAACAGCACGCAGTCAGGCTTTTAGTAAGATTTGTACAAAGCGACCTAGAGTAACTAGGCATTTTTACAAGAAAGTAATGTAAATGGCGAATTTTTTCTTCATCTCCTGTTGAAAGACAATTTTCTAGGTCTGCTCTAACTACTACAAAAACCCCGTGATAACTTTATTAGAGGCCTCATATTTTTTTATTTTCTTACCTTTTTATTATTGTTGTAGCCTTTATTAAAAATCTCATTGTGGTTACTTTAAACTACATAAAACAAATTGATGAAAAATTATTAATTACTACTGATTTTTCAAGTATTTGAAATATTACTACTAGACAATTTGAAATTCGGCTATTACTACTTGATTTCAAGTCAAGTCAAGTCAGGTAACTTGAATATTAAGTCAAGCCGAAAAACCCTAATTCAATCTGATGAGCTCTCGGCTAATAAACTTTTTTTCAGAATGCAAGTAAATGTTTTTAAAGTTTTCTGCAATATCGATATATAATAGTTGAAAGATAAATGTACGTTTGTGTAGTGGGAGTTTCGCGATTGATAATGAAACAAGATATTGATGTAGGACGGCAGGGATAATGGGATGAAGAGAGTGTGCAGGTGCAAGTGCAGGTGATCGGTATTCCGGAGCCGCTAGAGCCAGTAAAGCTCAGCCGGCTCCGCATTTAATACAATATCGGGCGGGTGAAGAGTCACGTTTGATGAGAGTCTCATTGGGCCGGGATTAGCCGGCGCCGACAAAGGTTCGGATGTCAGTTAGCGCTGCATGTCCGAGTCCGTACCGCGGGAAACAACCAAGATGCGAAACTTTGTGCCTGGCGCGACGCGAATACAAACGGCGGAATTTGTGCTGCTCGGTTTCCAAAACGAGGATCATCTCCGATTCTCCGCAGGTTCCGGGAAAAGACACGCGCCGCGCAGTGTCAAGAACATACGGACGGCTAAACGACTGCTGTTTGTTTCTCTAACAATTAGGCGACGGGACCCGCCTAATGCCCGCATTACACCCCCGACACCGAATTATTTCCTTATTCCTTTCAATAACGGACAGCCGACCCTCCCCAACTACACACTCTCTTTTCATTCCTCCTTTCTCATTATCTACCATTCCCTTTCCTCGCTAACTTTAGTTTTGTTCAACAACCTTCATAGTTAGATGGATCAACTCTTTATTAACAACAACATTACTAAATCATAACTTTAAAGTTCTATCAGCGATAAATAGATTTTCATGCTTTTCAAGTTATATTAATAAATAATATTCGTAAAGGTAAATGTAGATAGAAGCTTCAACAAATGCAGTAAATATTAGGATGGGTTTTTTACAGAATAATATGATTTTATACTAAGAAAAAGGTAAAAGAATAAAAAGAATAAGGATTTTGGAACCAAGCTTATATATAAATATATATTTGGGAAGGGCAACTTATGAAAAGCAAAGTTTAGCTTTGTTAGAAGGAAGAAGGCAATTTTTCAGTAAAAAAAATAATAAAACAATAGTAGTGGCTAGTGGATGGCCAAAAAAATTAAAAAAAAACGATTTTCACATCAAATGATGTATTGAAAAAATAATTGTTAAAACACAAAAAATTAACAAACAAATTATAACAAAATAATAGTTAAACGTAATTGCACAAAATTAGTCCTAAATAAAAAGTAGTGAACATCAGAGATTAGTGTTGCAGTGTTGGTAAGTATTTTATTGACTATTGAGGAAATTAAAAATATTTTTAGAAAATGTTTTACTCGATATATCAAAACATAAACAATGATTACACAAAATCGATAATTCCCCTTAAAAATCGATGTTCCTTCACCATTGCTACAGTAGAATCGTCATGATTACATTTTGTTTTTAATTGGGAAAATTTACTCATAATACCTGCGAAGTAACGAAAACTCGGATCAAAAAAAATCTTAAATCGCAACAGCGTTATTTTTGACGCTTGTTTGAATGTTACTACGCAACAACTATTCGTACATTATACCGATAAATTTATAGTTCTTATTATAATATTACTTATGATCAATAATATAATTCTTTATAATTTCAAGCAAATTCCTGAAAACATTCTCATAATTTTCTTTTCACACCAAAATATTTAATAATTTATTCATCAACGTTTATATTTGTATGGATAAATCCTAATATCCAAATGAATTAAATATGCTTTATGTACATTTCACAAATTGATTCAATTTCTTTAGAAATACATAAATAAAATATAATACTGATAAATTTGTAAAACGAACATAAAATGGTTTCAACTTTTTATTCGCTTAGGAACAGGGACCACTGTTTAAAGATGTTTGGAGATATATATTTTTTTCATGATCTAATTTTGTTACTACTTCATACTAATTTTAGTACAAAATATATATAGTATTAAAGTAAAATCAACAATTTTATAATTAATAATATATTTAACATTCATGTTTCCTTTGGTATAAGATAAAAATAAGAGGATATTTTCAAAAATAACGGAACAATAATTTGATAATATAAAAAAAAATAGTAAGATTTGTATTAAAAGGGAGTTTGTTTTCAGATCCGCCTAAAGCAACGGTCCATTTCCAATTAGGAAGCGGAGCCCTGGAGCCGAACACATCGATGCCGTTGCTGCGAGAAGGGGGTTACGTCCGCCTCGTATGCAAAACCGTGGCTGTTCCTGCAGCTTACAAGTTCACGTGGTATCATAACGTGAGTACGACTTGGAGATAGATGGAATAAGAAGTATTAAGCGCTGGATAAATGGGAAAGTTGCTGCAATTCCAGAGCGTATAAAAGGTGAAACATCAGCCGTTGTCTGATGTGTTTCAGAATGCGTTTATTGTTGTTGCCGTAACGCCGGGCGACGGCATCCTCCATTCCGCTCACGCCTGGCCGGGATGGTGAAAAAGTGAACTGAAAAGCAACAAACCAAATCGAAATGCGTTTTGCAGAATTGAAGTCTTCTGCTCCAGTCTCGAGAGAATGCCGCGGGAGCCTAATACAATATTTACACTCGTGTTATTATTCACGTACGCCAGATCTTAACACTGGTAACTTTGCCGTGTGATTCGGTTAGGCTGCATAACGGAAATCAAACACAGACTAGCACGCCCTGGGGTACACCACTAACTTCATTACACCATTATTCCCGCACTACACCACTTTATTTTGCATATTACCTGTGTCCACTAGCAACAACGTTTAAAACAGAATGCTAATCGATATTTTCCTGTAGATTGTCAAGATTTTATAAGCTTTTTCATCAAAATCTTCACAACAAAATTCTGTATCTCTAATTATAGGATTGGAGATAAAAATTAAAATGATAACTGCACTCTTCTCTATTCATTTTTCTCTTGTGAGCTTTTCTCCATTGTTCTCTTTACTTCAATTTTTCCAGAACAGTTTTTCTTCTTCGCCGTTGGATCGTATCAGCAAATTTTTAATGATAATTTTCATTCGTCTCAAAAACAGTTTGTTTCTTCAATTTTTCTGTATTGTTTTTTATTCTGTCTGCTATATTTTGTTACATACTTTTAATTTTAAATCTGTAGCTGGTTATAGTATATTGTTATTTCTATATTTATTCTTCAACTACTTTTCGAAAAAAGTCTTTGTCTTGGTGGTCTAAAAATTTTGAACATTAGGAATTTTCCCACTAATTTTATTAATATCACCTTCTAGATTTTTGTTCCATTCCATTGTTAGATCTATTTTATTGTGTTTTAGTTATTTACGTTATTCTATTCTCTTTTTCTTCTTTTATCTCATGATTTTTTAATCTGTGTTTTAATCTATTACATGATATTGTAGTATTAAGTAAAAGTAATGAACAGGGTGTATTGTGTAGGGAGCGTAAGTAATAGTGAAGCCTGGTACATAGGGTCGTAGCGTAGCGTAATTTCTACTTAAAACAATAAGGCTCGTGCATTATTTATAAGCATGGGTAGGAGCCATGAAAGTATTAAAATGCCGCCGCATCCCAGGCCGTGGGAAAGGCACACTGATTCATTTCCATACGACTGCTTTCGATTTTTATTTATATTGGGAACCTCCCAGTGCTTCGACATAACTTCCGAATACATTAGAATACTCGAAACGCTCAACATAATGGACTTGAATAACAATCGCATATTTTGTTTCTTCCAACGTTCAATTAAGCGTTTTCTTTATGCTAATAGGACGGAAAATGTCCTTGCCCCAGCTCAAAATCAAAGCTGCACCGGAATTACCCACACAAAAATTACAGAATATGAAAATTGCCGTTTTTGGTGGAGGTGCCAATAATATTTTCTAAGTTTATAGTCATTGCTCAGTAGACAGAACAACGAAATGATACTTTAATGTAGTTATCCATCCGTATTTTAGCCTCGTTGATCCGTGGTTGATAGGGTGAATGTATAGGGATGAAGATATCTCGGTGATAATTTGAGATTTGTCGTGGAGGACGATATTCCGTGTAAGTGGTGGCGTTACAAATCTTAGGGCGATGTTGGGATTTATGCGACATTACAAGCAAGTTTTGCAGTTATTCATATTGCAAATATTCTTATCCCCGTCGTAAAGAGCACGCTATGAAACCCGGTATTTTATTCCTTCCGGAGACTGTGACACTTATCTGCGATACTGCCCAAGTTCCCGATAGCGCCGCCCGGAGCGGGATTCCGAACCCTGCCTGCATTATCCCGGACCCAGAATCTTCCCCAAGGACCAGGGAGATCGCGTAATTATTAATAATTCTCAAGTTACACAAGGGGATCTGCATTTTTAATACTAACAAAACTCTTACATGCCTGTGGATATTTGTTTTCATCTCATTACTTAATTTGGATGCACAAATAATGCAAAACTTTCTTCCCCTTACATAACAATATTTTAAAGGGAGAACTGCCACAAAAATTAGTCACAGACAAAACAATCCCCAATTTAGTCTCGGATAGGCGTGGTTTAGTTCGGTCTATTTTCATTATATAACTGCATTTCTTTCCCTTAAAGCTGATACAATATACATCATTTCCAACTACTTCGCTCTGTAACTAATTTAACAGCCACATTTCTTCTAAATATGTTTTAAAATTTCACATAATAATTGTCAATTTATTTCCATAGTGTTATTTTTAAACGATAAATAAACATATGATAAGCTTGCTTTCTACATATCAAAATACCAGTACAAGGAACAAGGCACTAAGCTTAGAGTTTGTAAACATTTATGCATTGCTTCTTCGTACTTAAGCATTAAGCCTTAATCAAAGCTGTAAATGATAGTAGATATTGTCATATGACGAACATTTTACGGTTTGCACCTTATTTATTAAACGTTGTTCCTAAGCATTAGAACAGTAATTGAAAATGAGGCTTTAATTCTATCTACTTTTATTTACAGTCGTAGCATAGTTTACAGGTTAAATCTAATTAACTTCAAATTGTTAATTTTTCCTGATGCTGAGAACAATTTTGAAAGATCACGTTACTTAACGACGTTGAAAAAGCAATTTATTATATTATCAACTAGAAAAAGGAATGACATTGCTACAACTTGTTTTTAATTTTGTATGTAGTGTTTTCTGCATGTTTTCGCGATTTTGGTGGAGGCGCGTCGGATATTGTTCGGGTGTAAGCAGCCGGGCCGGTGACACAAAACGTTCAACGTGCAGTTCGTTTATCGCCAGTCACCACTTGGATTCATTCTGCAGTCGGCGACACAGGCAGCGTTATCGCTCAGTCTTCGGGACACCGCACGCGGTTTCTTTTCCACTCCATTCCTCCAAAACTTACGCCCAAACTTCTACAAGAATCCTATCTCAATCATGCTAAATACATCATTCGCTCCTTAGCGCCGAAACGACAAAAAGTTTAAATCTAAATTATAAAAATTACTTGTGGTTTTAGAAAACTACGACAATAGCTGTAACCGATAATTTTAATAGGTTTAGCTACGTTGGGAAGTTAAAAGCAACCGCGGTGTTAGTGGCTAATATATGTATAGCAGATAATCGAGTTTACTGCGTTTAGTTAAACACGGCAAAACGAAAGTCAAATATAAAATTGAGAAGTAAAGTGGAAGAAGGATGGGATTGAAGCGGTGAGCCGAGGGATTTGCGGAACAAGTTAAAAATGTAAAAAGCACGTCTTGGGCGCGGACATATCCTGCGAGGTAATTTCCCACCAGCGGAGAACTTTACAATGAGAGATATTTTTTCCCCGAAACATATTTTCTTATCATATATTTGGAGTGCGTGGAAACGAAAGATGGCCATTTGTTATCTTCACGGCCAATAAAAAGCGGTGGGTTTTTGTTTCCTATGCATCCGGTCGGTTGGATTCATCGCGGTGACAGTGGATTTGTGTTATCTTTGTCTGCGCCACGATATTTATCTGTTATTCCCGATATCCGCCGCCGCGTTCGGCGTCATTTCTCCGATTCGATTTGTCTCGCGATTCGGCGCCAGCTTCGTGCTTTCCATTCATGCTGCTCATCAAATCCCGATACACTTCTTCAACGCCGCGATATCCCCACATTATCTACACGCATTATATTGTTTTCCTACAAAACTTTTAAATATTACCCGATAAATTTAAAACAAAACAACCTATGGACGACTGTTAGCGATTGTTGGAAATCTCAAGATCAAATCTAAATGCATCATTCATAAAAATAATATCAGCTTAAAAACAAGTAATAACACTCGAAGAATAACCAAATGTTTTTCTTTATTTGTAAAGTGTTTCACCAAGTACATTTTGTCGTAAAGTTTAAAATTTCAAAGTTATTTCTGAAAGAAAGTTACATCTTGTAACAAATACAAAAATTTTATACAATGTTTTTTGAAAGTAGGGAGAATTTATCTGGCCCATCATCAAGTTTTTCTATTACCGGGAAGAGTAGAACAATAATTTGAATATTTGGTGAATAACGCGTTTGTTTGAAAGTTTGGGTAGAAATATTTGGGAGGCATCAGCTAGAGAAATGTATGTTATTTATCTTAAAAAAAGAGAAGTGTCTGCAGCAGTGTTGCTTGGCGTAAGCGAATTCCGCGGTCGAGGCTGTATCCTGCGCAGCCGACATCGAGGATGGATGCCGCGTACCGTTCGCTGCCCACGGCGATATTTTTTGTTATCGGTTTCCGATGCCGGCCTTTATTCGTCAGTCAGTCGTAACGCCGCGTAATTGTAACTTCGCCCGTAAAGATCCGATTCTAATTAGAAAACTCTGTTTGATTGCTCGACGCAAATGAAATCGATATTGACCGTTTAACAGGATGTACACTCGTTGATTCAATTAATTACTTTCATTTATTAACTCACTTGCAATCTTTCACAAGGCATAAATTCTCCCAACCACTTTCTCAAACCAATTTGCCATGCCTTACACCAGGATCCCAACGAAAATTTTATCCAATATTCTCATTCACAGTGCTGTGTTACCTAATAGTTATGTGTCGACTTTTGGGGCACCCAGCGACAGTTTTTTTTTTTTTAATAAATTTTTACGTCATTTTTTTTTTTAATTTGGTTGGCAAACAGATTTGCAAACCTTAACAAAGCAATGTCGCACCATTTTACAAATAATATTTTTATTTTAAAATTTTGACATTCTTCGATCGTGAATAACAATACGAAACTTGTACATTAGAATATATGCCATGTCACTTGCATTAAAAATACGCATGCGAATATAAACAATGATGGCTATACCTTTCATGAACTGTCTCTCTCGGCTCGCTTTTTCTACCCAGGGAACATTCGGCAGTGTACGTTCCAGTTTCAGTGTATATGTAGGAGAATAAGTTTACTAAAAAATAATTTAATAATAGACAAATATTATTTTTAGAGATACTTTTAATTTTAAGCGTTGGTGCAGTTTCAAATTAAACAATGTTAGTGATTTTTATCACTACACAGTAAGATTGCAGCTTGATCATATTGTAATATAAATACATTTCTATAATTCCTTGGAATCACCCAGATTGGCGCCCTTTGTCCCTTGCGTTGCACCGATCGCACCACCCTTACTGCTTATATAATATGTATGGAACATGAGTTTGCTTCAAACATCAATTATTCGGACTAATGGCCTGGACAAAGCGAAAAGTACAAATATAAATAGAAAATTCAATTGTTTTTTATAAATTGTTAATATTTACTTTTTTCGTTTTTCTCACAGATTATTTTTCATACATTTTATATACGAATAGAATGTAGTTAATACACATTTAGACCTTATTTATTTTATGTTATAGGTATTTTCGTATTATTTTAAATAACTGAAAGTAACTGAAGCTATTTTTTTTTTAATTACGTATTTTTCCTATTGCTCATTAATTTGTTATTTGGTCATTCTTTTTAACAGACATTCACTAGTTGAACTATTAATTTTACTAAACAAAATGTTATTTGCAACAGATTAGGTTTTCAGGTTTCAGAGAAATTGTAGGAAAATTTCAAGTAACTACTTATACTTTTTTTAATATATGAAAATATAATACTCGTATATCTTCGTAATCCTTAATATGAGATGAGAGCGTAATGTGAAATGAATGTTTTTAATTCATAAATAAATCCAGGTTTTGGTTTAGTAAGTGGCACTCGAGTTGGTTTATGAACGCTGTTGTTTACGTCTGTTTTACTACTAAAGAAGTTGTGAAATGTGAATGCGAAATCCACAGTTCTTCCTAGCGGTGGAGAGCAGTCAGTATTTCAAGGTTTATCAAATTAAAAGCGCCGTAAAATCGGATTCTCTTTGAGAGAACACAAATTGCAATAAATCTGGAAATTAAAGTTGTTTCCAAGCGTACAATCCTGTATTCTTTCATTAACGTAACGTATTCAGTGGACTTGAGCCAAAGTCAAAGTTTCCCTGCCATAAATCTCTCCCCGGGAATAGTGGATGCTGGAAAAACTCCGGAGTTATTATCTATCCGGCCTGTTTAGTTATAAAGACTGATGCAGTTTTAATGCGTTCTCCCCCGCACAACTTGTTCTACACTTTACACCCCTTCACTTACAAACTGCATTACTTTTTATTACTCCACCGTGAAACGACCGCGAGGAATTATTTTTAATGCCGCGGAAACCAGATTCGAATGTCTCTAAATAACGCTCACTACTTTTTCTTACACATGCTACTTCCTTTAACGCCTAGCGATATACATCGCTCCCCAGAAATTCATTTAGTTTCTAAATATTGCTTATACAAAATTGTTACCAAATAATAAATAAAATAAATTTATTATCAGAATTTGTTGTAAACTTCTTTTTTCACTAATATGCAAGTAAGTACGTATTATTTATTTGTTGTTACCCGTCTATTACTAGTCAATATTAACTAGAGAGTAAACCCTCTCTACCACTTCAGCCCATAATTTAGTCACATGAAAACCGCCACAATTGCTAAGGCGTGCGGAAAAATGTACCGTACTACGTTTCAAGAAAAGAATATAAATGAAATTGAAACATGTGACATAAAAGTAATAGTATATTGTGCAACAAGTGCAGAAAATCGTCTATTTCCCACGAGGTGTGAAAGTTTCGGCATGATCCGAAGTCGAGTGCTGGAATCATACAAGATGGGAATTTTTTTCTGCGACCACACTTATAAAAGTTAAAGAATAAAAATAAATGCACGAAAGCTATTTAACATAGAAACAATAGGGCGCAGATAATCTCACAAAGAGTACCTTCAAGGATGCGTAGTGCTGTCAATTATTGTGAAAATGATATTTCCTACAATGCACATGCGCAGTGTTTGCAAATACCGTGAGAAATGATTTCTCACACTTTAAGCCACGATTGTGGGGAATACGTAACTTTGAAGCTGTATCCTGGCCGGCCAGACTTCTTGAGTCACCGGTAGTTACGCCACTGATGTAAATCGAGTCGAAGTATGTAAAATATCCATTTTTATAAAACGTATATTGTAATAATGCTTACATTAATATTTATTCAAAAATTTGTTGTCAATGTTACTAAACCAATATTTTATTTTGTTATAGCAACAATAAATATTAGCCCGACAAAATATTTTAAATATAACAATATTTGGTTGAATAATCACTGCGTTTACACTTTATATAACATGAGATCAGGGTTTCATAATTCAAATTATTACCAAAAAATTATTAGTTCTTTCAAAGTGATTCTAAAGTTACTACAATCTTCTAAATATATGAGATATTATAAGTATATTAATGCTAGAAATTTTTTATAAATTTATAATGATAAATATTTTGAATGTACTTTTAAAAAAATATTGTAGCGAAAAAATAATTAATAATGCAATACATTGACAAACTACACCATTAAAATTTTGAGCTCAATTAATAATAAGTAAATATGTTGTTGCCAAGTTTTAAATATTAATAATGCTATAAATATATTTTAGTTTTGTGCATTGTAAAATTTTTGAAGTACGAATACTAAAAGCGAATGGAATATGGAGTGTGATATTTCGCGTTAAAAAGCAATCAGCCAGCAATAACATTCTCGCATCAAGCTCGCAGTGAATATCGCTGATTAATTGAACAATATTTCTTGGTGTGCATCTGGCTGCAAGTTAGAGAGCTATGACAATGCAACAGCAGCGGCGGCGTTATTAATGTGAAACCTTTCACAGTAATGCATCTTGTGTCCGCGGCGCGGAAATTGTACACATCGGAAAAACTTCAGCGGGGATTCGAATCATCCACTCTGAATTACATTTCTCACAGTGGAAACTCATCAAATTCTACCACTTTTCATTCATAATTACAGTATGCATTCAAATATAATTCTTCGGTAATTTAAAACTTGGTTGACATCCTAGACACCTACATAGATATAAAAATCATGTCATGCTACTGGTAGTTGTTTCTTACTTGGATATAAACTTTGAAATCTTTTGCTTTAATCACTTAAGTTAAAATTCATTTTCGCACACTCACCTGTCATTAAAAAACTAGGAAGAGTTTTAAATAGAGTGACCATTCGTACTGATTTTGTCAGTACAGTACTGATTTTCAGACCCTTGTACTGATAAACAAATTATAACATATTTTGTACTGATTTTTTACAAACTGTACTGAATGTACTGATTTTCGATATTTTATAATTATGTTTGATAGATGTTTAAACATTTTCATATAATTTAAGTATTAACTAAAATTTCTATCTCTCGACGTTGTTTGATTTTATTAGTAAGTGACTTGGTTAAAAGGTTTGATTTTGAGAGGAGCTGTAAACTTTAGTAATAGCAAACAATTATAGCAGTAATATCGCTATAATTTTTCCATTTGTTTTTAAGCTAATGTAGAAAAAGCAAAAATAATATATTAAAAGTTATATTTGGATTTATAAATGTTTTGTCTGAGAATAACCAAAGCCTCGAATAAATCAAATTTAAAGAAACTAAAACAGTATATGCTAAAACACTGCTTAAACACAATAGAAGATTTTTTAAACATTAATCATCGCATATGGCATCAAATTTCATTTTACTTTTATCATTTTTTTAAATATTGTATTAAATGACTTACTATAAACTTTACAATGAAATATAGTCAATGTAATCTAAATATAGAACATAGGTTTTGTACTGATTTCAATAAAATAATAAATGGTCACTCTAGTTTTAAACATGTTCATAAAATATCATTTCAATTACATATACTATTTACATCTACTGCTTATTATGTACTAATACTAATAGGTAAATATAATAATATAATTATAATATTCTGCTATTTAATTTACATTTTCATCTGACAATTGTAATGGGGTATTCCAAGCCTACGGCTTTTAAAGAAATTCTTATTGGATATCATTGTTTACCATATATAAGTAATATTAAAGTGAATATAATCATTATTTTTCTGATTTTTAATACCATAATATCAAAATGAAATTGTAATGCATTTGAATCGAGTACGTAAAATTCAGTATCAGCCTTGTTGTGATGAAGAAGGCACTCGCGTCAGCCTATTGGCTCTTGTTCGAACGCGCCACGCCTCTGACTCAGACCTACGAATGATGTTCTCAGCTGATTCTCAGTGCCTGTGACGTCACACGCACGGCCGATTTTCTAGGGTGTAATTTATTGAAACTTTAAAAATTTATTTCTGGCGTGTTTGAAACCTTTCGGCGAAAAGAAAAAATACGGGTCTAATATTTTTATGCATAGAATAACATATTAAAAAATGAAAAAAACTTGGAATACCCCATTGTTTATGAACACAAACAAACGATTGCAACATAATCTGCGTCTCCGTCTACGTCTATGCTTATTTACAAACCATTATTTATAAATACATTTATTTTTTATAATATTTTAAAAGCAGGAAACGAATATGCTCATTTTTGTAAGTTCGCTCACTCGGTTATTGCCATTTTTATTTTATTTAAAAATTGTATATTTATAGCTAAGTTAAATCTAAAAGTTAATGTACTCATTTTATTTTTATTGAACCATTTAAAATTCTAACAATAGCATTTATATATATTTAGAAATAAAATGTTTTCCGGTTAATGTACCCTTAAAATGTAAGAAACATCCCCTAACAGAAGCAAAGAATTCCCAAAAGAAAACATCAATATGTTACTTGACAAGCTTTAGGAAAACATTGTAAGAGTGTGATTTACCAAAAACATGTGCAACGTGTGTGTTTAAATTTGGAGTTAAATATATACAAAGCGGTTTCCCAAGAGAACAAATATCTTAAAGAAATTTATATTGCAAATTAAAATTTTAATTAAATAGTGCGTAATTAAGTAAAAATTATTATAAATTGTTAAATATTTATAAAACAAATTCAAAAATATAAAAAAAGGATGCCTAGCCCTATGAATACCTGTGACGTAGTGACCCTAAAGGACAATTACTTGTTGCCACCAATACTTTTGCTAGTTTCTATCTCACGCAAAACTCTAATTATCTTCTTCTAAGTTATCTAAAAGGCACACTCAGTAGTTATAATTAGTACTTATAATTATAAATATAAGTATATTCTAGTATGTATATTTATAATTACTTTACTTATATTTTTACCTCTCGCCACTCAGTAAGAGAGGTATTGGAATCATACTAAAAATCGAATAGTGAGTTTTCAATGATTAAGCACGTTTTGAAGTTTCTGGAACACGATTTTAATTTTTTTACGATGATATCTGTCCATGTGCGCGGATGCATGGATGGATGTTGTCGTAACGATTACTCAATTACTAGTGAATAAAAAAGTTGAAATTTTGGATATAACTTTCTGACACCCTAAATTAGATTTGATTAGATTTTGGTGTTAATCGTAACACGGGAAGTGGTGTTTTCATGAAGATCTGAAGTGTTTTTCTGAAATATCTTAATTAATTAGGAACATATGAGAATTTTTGTAAATAATAATTTACTATTCTGTCAGCAAAATTTTTATAGTTTAAATTTAGCCCCATCTAAATATTACAAGTATTTAATAATTCGGAAAATTTGTTACAGGTGTGTTTAATCTATTTAGCTATGGGTATGTTTATGTGCTGGCCACATCAGATTTTTTCTTATAAGAATTAGGTAGTCAATAATACCTTTTAAATACAAAATGGTTTATTTGTAAAAAACTTAAATGTGAGTGATAAAGCAAAATGAATATTTCGTATAGGTGGTTGGATTTTGAATATGAGCTAGGCGAGCATTCCCGTGGGAATATAAGAAACGTGTGGCGAGAGTCCCTGGAGACATCCATCAGGATCCTCCCACGCAGTGTCCAGGACCCAGGACGTGCGTATACGCGCGGACCCCCATTACCGCAACAATAAAGACACACTTACACCCAATAAATAACGGTCGTGCGCCTGCGAGCCCAAATGTATATAAGCCTGCGGATATACGACCCGACCAAAATAAAATTCTATGTGCTCATTGCACACATGCCCAGACTTTAGCCTAAATCTTCCGCGGGATTGGGAAATGAATTCTTATCCGCTTTAAAATAACCATCACAATTTTTCTTTTCAACAAAACATTACTATTACTAAAACTAATTTATTTATAATTGTTAGTAATTCTATGAGATGGGACGAGACGATATTTTTCTTTTTATCGTATCGTCTCATTTTAAATGTAAAATATTTTATCTCATCTCGTTTTTTCTCGTCTCGAATATCATTATCTCGTCTCGGTCTCGAATCTCGCCGAGATTTCTCGAGTTTGTGTCATGCACATCATCTATGCACAGTGTTTCCATACTTAGGGAAATTTCCCTAATTCTAGGGAAATTAAACATTTTTTTGGGAAATTAGGAAGAAAATATATATTTAAGGAAAAATCATATTTTTCAGACCAAAATTATTAGTATAAATAAGTAAGTACAATATAATTATCTGCACCGCCTGCGTTTTGTCTTTGCGAACCAGATAGTCATATAAAATGTACTATAATGATAAAAATTCAGGTTTCTGATTTTGTTGTGTTGGGACACTGTTATACAGTTTGATGGTTTATTGAATTTTTAGGTTATCAATTTAAATATGTGAGTTGTTGATGGTTTTCAGTAACATTATTCGTAAGTTACCTACTTTTTTAGATTTAGGACGATATTGCAGTTTTCTATTGTACAATTTGTTTCTTTTTCTGAAACTACATCTATTACGTAGTGTACGGATACATGTTTATTTTTCTTCTATACTGGCGGCTATATATCTACTTCGTTGCCGTAGAATTTTAATTTGTGAATCAGGTCTCAAAATATATGACATTTAGACGTTTGAAGAAAAATAATTTTAAAACCTCGAGAAATCTGTCTTATTTTGATGTCTCGAAACTTTGTAAAATTGTTCGACGAGCGAGATTCGGTAAATATTTCGTCTCACCCAAATCACTAATAATTGTATTTATATTTCAGTTTTAAAAATTTGGTGTAGGGATTAAACCATTAATATTTTTATATATTTTTCATTAATAATTCATTATTAAAATTTTATATAATGATGGCATTATAAACTGTATTAATCTCGAATTTAAATATTTGAAGAGTTTTCATGCCGCGAAGTCGCGTGACTTTGTGCCCCCCATGTAGAAATTAGTAACAACACTAATACAGAAATCGGATTACACGTAAAAAATGCTATTAATTACCTTACGCCGACTACACGAACCCGACAAAACGCAACCCTTAAAAGTATCAAACAAAAAGAAAGTCGCATTAAATTATTTTAAGGGATAATCTAAATTAATCATTTTCTTTTGAACACGGATAGTTTTTTCAAGGAGTAAAAATAAATTTGTTAATTATTTTATTGGCATAAAAAGAATTTCACTGTCTCGTAATTTAAATTAGCTTCTTAACAGAAACAGATATTTAATTAAATAACGTTTTTCTCAAGACAAACAACTTTCTTTGTGCAATAGAATTTTTTCTCAATAATAAAAACATTCTTTCTTTCAACGCGCGTCTTGAATTAACTGCTGAATGAAAAACAGTTAATTTAACCTTAAATCCATAAGCTATCTATTATTTTTGAAACCTAGCAATACGAGATCCTTTTAGTAAGTAATTAATATAAACATAATATAGACATATATCTCTCACGGCTTACTACCCATTGCTGGGATATCAAGTTCATTGCAGATATCGGTAATGATATAATTATCAGTATCAGATGTCACTTTCTGACCCAGGGTTGAATTGACAACTTGTTGGCCCACAGGGCGTTACAAATATGTTGGCCCACCTAAACATCTTATAACTATTCCACTAATATAACGTATCAATATCGGGAATCTATTAATTTTAAACAATAAGATATGTCCTGAAATTGTTCATATACATTGGGATATATTTGTCACATAACCCATTGACTTTCCCATAATATCTCAAATTATTTTTTACTTATTTTTAGCTGAGATATATTGGCCATATATGGACCATACAAGGGACGTACATTGGCTATATCGGGTATTTATTTTATCAGTAAACATAGAATAGTTTCATTACCATAGTTACAGAATGACAGCAATGTTGGCAATGTATCGAAGCGTTTATTTTATGAGCAAACATAGAGAACACTTGTCAGACTCGTCACATTTCAAAATCAAAGGGGCACAATGACTAGTTTGGTGATCTTTTATATTTTATAATGTAGTAATTATTTATTTTTTTCATATTTTTATCGTTCATCTTGATTTTTCACTGGATATTGTAAATATCAACTCATTTTCAAATGAAATAAATAAATACATATATAATTACTACATTATAAACTAAAAAATATAAACTTCCATGCTCTAAGATTGTAATAAAAAAAAATTTATTATGAACATAATTCAATGAATGCTTTGCACATGCATGTAATCAACGTATTTGACTTCTATAGGTTGTCAAATATCACCACAAATCTTTCTCTGCATTATTTAGAAAAACTGATAATCATGTACACATATTGCTAATTCCACCAAATTAGTGGAGTTGGTATCTTTGGAACAAAAAAATACACTAATCCTTTTTATGAGTTGGGATTTCAGTTACTTTGACATTTCAGGATGTTAACAAAAACTAGACTAATATACTAATCTCTTTTATGAATCTGGATGAAATTGTTTAATCATAAATAAATAATTCATAATTTCTTTAAATAATATTTATAATTTTTTAGTCTATGTTGTTGATCCCTATGTTTACTAATAAAATAAACACTTTAATATATTGCTGACAGTCAATTTACACTGTAATTATAGTAATGATATATTCTATGTTTACTGATAAAATAAACTCCTGGTATAATGAATATAAATTGGCCATATAGCAAACCTATTGAATATTGGTAATACATGGGATATACCGTAAATAGGAAACTGTGTAAGACATTTGTTTTTAAAGAATACTAACGTTAGATTTCTTATATTGAATATTTTAACCGACCCGGAAAAAAGATTCGACGAAATTAAGGCTTTTAACAAACTAAACCACAAAAACGGCTTCAAATTTATTCGACGATTAACGAAACACTTCTCATTACATTTTTTCAGATATACAGAATTCCTCCGAAGCTTTTCCAGAGATTTTCAAGACTTCCACTGAACATCTAACGAATAAACTAGTCTTTATAATATTTTCTAAAAATCTATTAAAAAAGGTGGCCCATCAGACTATCGTTCGGTAGCCAGGGGGTAGTCTGGGCTTGTCCTGAGCATTCTATCGGATATAAGAAAAAGATTTTGACATGACTGGATTTAAATTTGTGTTCTTAAAATCATTTTTTTCTAAATGGTTTATTAACAAGCCATCAATAATCAGAAATGTGCTAATTTGGAAGATTTACTTTGTAGGGTGTTTCTAATGAAGTATTTCTGTGTGAATATCTGGGAAAGTTAGGGAGATAGAGGGAAATTCTTGCTCTTTAATTCTTGCCATCTTTCCTCACGGGTGGAAGCACTACGCATAACTACGATATGAAGTTGGTGCCATCTTTATCCGGTGTCCGGTCGGTTTCACCCGCGCTGGCTAATGTACCCTGATTTATTAATATTTTCTTTAAACAAAAACATTCCAGGAATTGTTCCCGGTACACTGGCTTCAATAATTACGCCTCGTGTCGTCTCACGCCGAATTCTCTCCAAGTTGGCTGTGACGCCACGCCAACTTGTACGTAATGATGATTATGTTGCAAGGAAATGTTCATACGAGGATACGCCACTTAATTAAAATATCTTCCGGGGAAAAATTGTTACGTGCACGTTGTTAGCTTCTTATATCCCCTTTCAAATCGCCCAAGGAGATTCAGCAGGAAAATATACTATTTTTATTACATAAAAAATATTTTACTACCTAGGCCAACAAGCGACAGTTAAAAATAATAATTTGCTGATGCTTGAAATTGTAATAAACATTAGGATATTTAAATAAATTGATCGAAATATAAGTTTTCATATACCGTCAGTTTATATGTTAACGTGAAACATGGGACTTCTTATAGCTATGGTTACGACTTGACACTCGATTGACAGCAATGTACCAGAGCGTTCAATTTAAAATTAAACTTAGCAGATATAATATTGAGGTTAAAAAATAATAAAATTTATTTATTGTAGTTTTGATCTAAATTGATCAGGATAGAATATCCGCAATTTTTTTAAATGTATATATATAAAAGAGATCAAAATAATATATGTAAGACTCCCGTAAATTTCAAGAAATATTTCACGGAAATATAACTGGGATATTTCCATATCGAGAATTTTTAGAGAAAACTAATTTTTATTGAAGGTTCAAAACGCTAGAATATTAAATAAAATCAAATACAGTTTAAACCAGACAAAACAAAAACTTACCTATAAATATTGCAACGAGATGAGATTATGACTTTTTCATATAGATCAATTTAAATTAGTGGAATTTCATATTTAAACTCCCATTCGCTCTCAAAATCAGACTCAAATTTAAAACATACAACTTTTTCTACCCATTATATTAATAAGTTGCAAATCACGAATAAGTTTTAATTTTTAATTTTAATAATAATTAAACAAACTATTATTTTACATTTTATTTTGTATTTCTGTAATTTTTTTTTGCTGCCAAACGTTTAGCGAAGAAAAAAACCTGAAAACGGATAAATTCAGTGGAGTCTGTAATATCGATGACAAAATATCAAGTCACAAACAATCTATTTCTGTGGAAGGAACCCTTCTGTTTCTCATTTATTAATGTAGAAAGTCCCTGGTTTTAGTGTGGCAATAAATGCAAGATTTCGTTAAAAGATAAATTAACTTTCTTTATGCCTCCCTGAAGCCTAGTTGGGAACTATTAAACTTATTATTCATGGCTGAAACTTTCACATTTTTTCTTAAATCCATGATGTGTTCCTTTTAATCCTTGTATCATCTCGTGTGAACTGATGTATAAATGTCCTTTGAATGAACGTTTTGTTGCGAGGATGTTGTTTTGTCGCCCTATTATGAAAAAGTCCATTTTAAAAATTACTAGGGTGGTAGTAAATTTTAAACTGGAAAATTTTTTGAAATAACAAACCATTACAGATTATAATGAAAAATTTAAGGACATACATTTTCATTTAGTGGTGTTTATTTATTAAAGGGATTTTTGATTGATGCTATTCTACCATTTTTTGTGATTCGGTGCCTCCACCATTTTTCATTTTAAACAAATTGTAAAGTATAACAGTTACCTGAATTTAATCCTTATCTGATTGTTAACATAATGATATAGGTACGGTAGAATTTGGTAACGATAATTATACGTCATTCACAGTGTTAGGTTTAGATTAGTTTCTAGTTACGTTCTGACTTATGATATTACAAGGAGAATTGAATTCGGAGATCAATTAATAAAGTTTACTCACTTGATTGATTTGAACTAATAATAATTATAATATGCCTACTATCTGCATTGTGTTTGCATGTCTATTATTAATTAATAACAAAGGTGTTCACTTGAAAAGAAAATTCTATATCGAGACGAATCCCAAAAAATTATTAATGGTATCCTCTTTTTAATTTTATTATTCTATAAACAGATCCTGTTATAATCTTGAAAAATCTTTTTCAAAGAACGACGGAGAAACTACTAAAAAATTTATACAGATCAAAAATGGAATATCGGCGTTTTTAAATTAAATAATTAATTTGTATCTTCAGACTTTTAAAGATGAAAACAGAATCTTTTGTTCCAGAAAATGAAATAAATAATACAACAAAAAAGAACACAAAAAGTTAATATTAAAACTTAATAATTGTATTCTTTCACTTTAAATGAAAAAGGGCAAATGTTCTTATTAATAATATATTTAATTATGCATCCTGTTACAGAACTACAACTAAGTAAGGAAAGTCTCGGATAAAGAATAAGATACATATTTCTTCAAGGTACTTACAATCCATTTTCATTTTAATATAATTATTTCGACATATATCTCAAATTCTATTATCCAAAATATAGAACTGAAAAACTTTGATATAATAGAAACAGGTGTTTAGATTTTGGTAGCTATTATATTGCTAATTTATTTTTGCTATGAACGAATTTTTTGTTTCTAGTGAGGTGAATATATTTTATAACCAATTTCATTTATTTCTAATTTCTAATTTCGATAATTCAATATTATCTTATAGTTAAAAATACAGTAAGCTAAGAGTATAACAAATTTTAATTTTGAAATGGAATTTATGGAGGAGTCAGAATCGTTCGTTTAACTCGTTACAAATTACTAATTCTACAAATTATTGGCACCTATTCGTTTTTATTTGTTATACGAGATGTGTAAATTAAGTAATAAGACTGGCAACGTAGCGTTCGATCTGGTAACACAATCATTTTCATCATTACTATTTTTTCCGAACATTTTGTATTCAGATAACTATCATCATTTCCGAGGCTATGTTATGTCTTTAACTGATAATTTAAGAGGTTAACTTTTTCAACTGCTTATCTTTTAAGCTCATTATTATATAAAATGCTTTCTTACTATATTCCAAGTATGAGATATGGCACAAATTGCTACTTTCAAATTCAAATATTTTCAAAATCCCACAAAGAGATAGTTTTCTACAGTTGAAGTTTAAGGACATTTTTCCCTTATAAAGCCTTTTCATGTCTTCATAATAACTTGGTTCATTGGCTGGGCAATAGGTGTCCTATTAGGAGGAAAATAATCCATGAATATGTTCTTCTGACTTAAGTCAATCATGGTTAATCCGTGCAAGGAAGATCAATGCAATTACCCAATGTCCTGGCGGTCCAGTCCGTCACTGTGTAGCATAAAAGTTAGTATGGAGTGTTTTTATTGCAAGGATCAATAAATTACACGTTTAATAGTAGAAGGTGACAACGATATCTGATTTTTTAATTAGTAATTTGATTTGTGTTTGCCTTGTTTTATTATTTATTTAGACCTTGTGATTATGCCCTCTAACAACCGAAGCGAGTTGTGTGTAAACGTAGTCGTATTCCGCGTCGAGTTTATAATTATCCTGTGTAATTTTACATTAGTGTAAACTCGCGACAAAGCACAACCGTTAAAGGAATGAGAGTTATTGCTGATAATTAATTCTCTTTGAATGTGCCGAGATACGAGTATTGATGTGCACAAACAGATACACGAACCCATTATAATTGAAAGGATACCATACTACGTAACAATTATCATAATTCATTTGTTGCAGGGCCATCTTGTTGAGTTCAACGAAACTGCAGGGAAACTTCCCTCAGATCATGTGCTGGAACTGAGAGATCTGGACAGAGCTTCCCAAGGGGAATACGCATGCGCGGCCGGGAACGTGGAAGGGGAAACGCTCAGCGAGCCAATTAGGTTGAAGATACAGTGTAAGCACAGAAGCTTTTAAGAGTGGGGAAAAATGGACGAGTATGATTGGTGCAAAATGACCCGATATTATTTTCAAATTCAAATTATTAATAATAATTAATTTGAGAATTAATTTTGGAATTGTAGAAACAAATGATAGTAATTAGTAATTGAAACAATTCATGTGATTTTACGGTGACTTTCCCAATTGAAATTTATCTTTATGAAAATTAATTTGGAAGGTATTAAGGAAAATCTGCTGTAACATAGATACGAATGTTCGATCAAGCATGGTTTATTACTGCTATTCATTTTCGCCGACACACTTCTGGTTGAACAAATAATTCCTCGTAATTAGAGCGCTACGTTTTCCGGATAGCTATTTGTATAATACATATAATCAATAAGAAGCGATTAAAAACGATACCTAGAAGCCACGAGTATCTTTGCAAACAACCACAACGAAAACTCTGACTATATTTATTCTAAGTTCCTGTTAATATTCCGCGTTTATTTTACTTGCCACCATTGTGATATTTGTACAAAAATTCTTTCTGCGATGGTAAATTTCTCAATAATATATGAAATAGTATTTAGTTTATATAGATACATACAACTATATAATATTTTCGTGAGTAATAATTCCAAGATTGTCTCCCTTATGTTTTCCTAATGAAAAAGGAAGGCAAATAAATTAATTTATAGAATACTAGGTGGAAGATTGCGAAAAGAGCAAAGCAAAGCAAATCAAGAAGTAGGATTCTTTCCGGGAAATGTTGATAAGCGCTGGAAGAAACAACGGCACGTTCACCGTCGACGAGTGTGATATTACAAACATCAGGAGAAAATAACGAAACTCGTAATCTGCTTAGCTAGGGAGCGCTGTATAAATCAAGCAGGCTCATGTGATCCAGCGAACAATAATTGGATCTTGGATATCTCGGAAATTAGACATCCAGCTGGTATGGATCTGGACGCAAATTGGATGGGCGCCTGCCACGAATAACCAATTTCTCCTCGAAACAATCATTGGATATTTCTTTGATTGGATAATATTAAAAGAAAATATTTTTTAGGCGGCTTGTTTTTCGTAACTACTGGCAACCCAGGCAACCTTAAATTATCAATTTTTATTTGATATCTGTCAAAGTCAAAATTTTGGGCCGCTTGTTTGTTCATTATTGATTTACATAGTTAATATTAATGTGATTAATTATTTTAGAATATAATAGCAATTAGGTATAAGTAAAATTTTAACTATTCCTTTACAAATATTAATGAAACAGTAAAGTAAATGTGGCCGTAAAATAAACGCGCCGTAAAGTAAATTTTGATAGATGTGAAAAATTGATTTTGAATGAAAATTCATCATTTCTTGTTGTGATCGCCTAAATAATGTTGTGTGCACCTCTGCTAAAAGTTCTTTTTGGGTCTCATCTGATTTGTAGGCTCGGCTTTGCTTCGGATTCGGCCAAAAAAGATTACTTTTAGAACCTTGATACACAAATAACTATTATTTCAACTTGCAATTCCAAATAAGGGAAGTGAGTATTTTTGGGGATGTTTTTCGGTGATATTATCGCGCCCTCTGAATAATTGCCCTGTTTGTGTGATGTTGGTGGCATATTCAAATTCCATCCGTAATCGTGCGTTGGACTTGTTGCTAGCATCTTGAGTGTGCGGGCGGAAGTGTGAGGGTTCGAGTGGCACTTCCCAACCGGAAGTAGTTTGTCAAGGGGAATGGGCTACGTTAGTTACCCTCCAAACCGCGCGATGCGCTACCACCACAACGCTTAGCATATGCAGGAGACAACGCAGTTTTAAATAGAATTGTTATTAAGTGGAAGTGACTTACCTATGATGTCAGCAAGAAGAGGATGGATTTCCTGAAATAAAATAAAAATTTAGTGAGTGGAGTGGATAACGTAACTGGCAGTTGAATAAAGTTAATGTAGCAGTATTCAATAAACTAGAATGAAAGAAGAATACTTAGAAATGTATTCCTGATTCTTGATTATTTGGAAAATTTTTATGGCAGGTTAAATTTCCAGTAAATACCAAATCGGGATGCAATGTCAAATGAACTATTCAAAATTGCAGTTAAAATTTCGACAACCATTTTTTTGTTTAAGTGTTGCTTAAAATGTAATCCTTCTTACTGGGTATTAGGCAAAATTATTCCGTACTATATATTTGCATTCAGAATGAGAATAGCCCAAAATATTTTAAAGTACTAGACGTAGGATATCAAATACAAATTAAATATTCGTTTCATTTCCTACTGTTGCACTATGCACGTCATCTAGAGAACCCTAAAGGTACGATTAAACTAAATATCATAATCGTTCCAATTATGAACTCGAGCTGGGACCCTAAGCTTATGTATAAGTCCAGGCCTGTGGACATGATATGATATGCAAGACTCGGCACTATATGGGTCACTATGCGTTTCGATCTTGCGATCATCATCAGGTGACTGAAGTTATTGAGTTATGGGGTAATTTATATATATTGATGCAGCAGGTAGTTTAAATAATTTTGATGGTCGAAATATTACGTCAGATTCGCTATTTATTTGAACGTTTATTATTGATTGGGTTATTTTTTAAATATTTGTATTAAACCATATGCTGCATACAATATCGAATTCATTACTCATCGACGAGTTCTTAATTATTATTATATAAAATAATAGTGACGATGAACTTCGGAAATTCAGATATCTTAAATTTTGTGTAAATACCTGTTTATTATTACTAATACCTGTATCCAGTAATGAATACTTTAATAATATGTTATACAATATTCCGAGTTCATTTGAATTTTAGCGGAGTTGTTAGGCTACAGCCTCTGCAAACTGCAAGGAACTTACAACTTATACTGGGTTTCGAAACCCTGAAAAAAAGCCGTATTTTTATTTGAACTCCAGATTTCACATTCCACCTACTTCAAGTCAGCGCGCTAACCAAATGAATCATATCTGCCCGTTATAATAAATAGGTTTTATATTTATTTATTATAAATATTTTATATAAAGAAATAGTTATTTTATAATAATAATAACAAGCAATCTATTTGTAAATATAATTAAACAAGTTGTGAATATTGTTGCTACTCGACGTGAAAAGAGCCTAGTGTGTTGTTACATTTATTCATCACATTTTTACTTCGTCCCCAGTGTGTTATTGGCGATGGCATCAGCATATCATATATCACATATTTCTCCGGCGCGAGTGTTTGGATATTCTGCGGGGGTGCGTTCAAGGTCATTAACGAAGACAAAGCTCGCGTCACGTGCGTTCTCACGCGTGACACACGCGTGCGTCACTCCCGCCGCGACGGATATCCGCGCGTGACCCAAACCCCTCCCGCCTAATGGGGGAGTTAAATATGCATTACACACGATCAAAAGGAGATATGGTAATATCCCATAAACCCATATAACCTATATATACTAGAGAAATCAATTTGTAATGTGTATGGAATATTTTAGCAAATTGCCAAAATTTATCTCAAGTTTACAAATCTATATTTTCAGAGCTAGTAGATATATCTTAAATCTGAAATTTAGAACTACCATTATTTCTGTATTATGTAAACCAAATTTTAATTAATTATTAAAATACGTATAGGTATATTAAAAATGACAAATACTACTTAATCACTGACCAAGTAAAACAAGTCATGTAATTATAACCGTAGAGAGTTGAATTTTTCAGTTTTTCATATTGATACCTACAGGTATTTTCTGTTTTTGAAAAAAAGTAATGTACGTAATAAATATCAAATCATAAAAATTAAGTCAAGCACATACTCGTAATTTGATAAATTTCAAGGTTTATATTTTTTATGGTACTTCTGTATACTTCTTCTGGTTAGATTTCTTGCGATCTATTTTATATATGTGAATTTATTTATATAATTTGAATGGCGAATACAATAATTGGATGACAATGTTTCAAACGTGAGTAAATTGAAAACTATTAACAAATACTACTATTACTGCTTTCACATTTTTGAAGGAAAGATGAGAACTGATAAAATATAAAATGTAAAATATTTCAAAGCTTTTGTATTTTGTTATGTTGTAACACGGTGATTAATTTTAATTACAAATCAGAGATAATGGTGTAATGCGGTCCGCTGAAAACTCCCAATGAAGTAATCATACACAATAATGAAATTCGCGATGAAAACAAAGCTTGGTTGTTGGCGGATGATGACAACTCTCAGGTGGCTGGTAAATACGTATCGATGTGAGTGCGTGCGTGTGTCAAGTGATCGCTCCCGGAAACTCCACCGGAATTAACAACGTTTCATTAAGAGCAGATAAACTGTGAAACGACTACTCCCTGCGGACCCACACAATCATTTCATAACCTTTACATCGCGCTAAATAAATCGGCCAATAGCCCAAAATAAATCGCAAACCGAGGAACATCTGGATACGGTTATTTCGTATCATCGACGGATCAACACCCCATCACTTCATAAACAGAAAAATGTTTTGTTTATGTCATTTTTAAACGTATCCAATTATAATAACAATAAACATTTGAATTTTATGTTATTCTTTAACAAAGCTATACCATTCATACAAAACTATAATTTTTCTCATATAAACTAGACATTCTTACATTATTTCAGACAAAGAATTATTTCATGAAGTACTTATAATATACTTAATTATATTATCTTAAACATTACATTAATTAATTATGCAAACAACAAGTAACGTTTTATTATTTTGAATATTTTGATAATTATTCGAATTTCTAATAATCGGATTATCGAAATATTTGGATATTGCAGTTATTTGTACATCCCAGTTATCCAATATATTCGTATGGTTGAATTATTCATATATCCGGTTAATTCATATATCCGAATAATTCGTATATCCGAGCTATTCGTATATTTGAGTTATTCGTATATACATTTTAATTGAATATCCGAATTATTCGTTTATTCGAATTATTCAAATTATTCGTACATCCGAGTTATTCGGATAGCAAAGTACGAATATTCGCCAAATTATTATTCGGATACTCGAATATCGTTAACAGCCTTATAAGTACATTCATATTTTCTAAAATATATTTTTGTTTTCGGAAAATCACTTTAGTGTAATTACTAGGTTAGGAAAATAACAGTACTGGAATATATTTTCTCTGTTTCGGAATTAGAATGTCATATTCCAGCACGCTTATTGATGTTGGAAGAAGCTTCATTCTTAAACGATTTTTGGTTATATTTTGTTATTTGAGATTGGCATGACTGCATTAAATACACAAAATATCTAGGCAACTGAGCTAGCACCTAGGCAACAGACGAAACGAAACAGTGATTTGGTGACAGTGATTTCTGTCACCAACCTAACTATTCTATCAAAAAAATCCCTTAATGCAAATTGTCAAATATTATTATAAAAAATAATGTAAATAAAAGCCGAAACAGAGAAAATAGTATAAAACATTCGTTATAGAAGGCAATTCAAGCACTCGTTCGTTCGGGCACTCGCTGCTTCGCGCTCGTTCCCGAATTTCAAACTCGTGCTTGAAAAGGTTGCCTTCTACAACTTGTGTTTTAATATACTATTCCGGTTGGTGACAAAGTATTCTCGTATAGTGTGCAGTCCATTGTTTTCCGTAAATAAAAATACAATCATATTCATTTCATAATTATTGAACATAAACCGACTGAAAGATGTGTATCACGTAGGAAATCTAACTTCCCGGACTCAGTATTGCTGGCCTCACCTACGGCTCCTTCCGAAATTTCCACCATCGTCCGGGAATATATCACATTTCCTACTAGACACACAATATACTATATTTTAACTACGTATATTTCCTGAATTTAAAAATAAGTGAATTTTTTTTATTAATAGTATATTGTGCAACAAGTGCAAAAAGTATCGCTTAAGAATTAGAAATAAGCTCTTTTCATGATCAGACGCTGCTATTGTGAGATATGATTTCTCATATTTTTTGACGACAGTGAAAAATGCACAACTATGAAGTACAAAATAGGGAAAATGACCTTTTAGTAATGATCATGGAAAAAATGATATTATTGAACAGTGCGTAATGGAATGAGTTGTTATGGAAGTAGCGGATAAAGAGAATATGTGGTGACATTTTTGTAATGAAATGAATCGAGGACAGTAGTATATTACAGAAGACTAGCCGCGTATTGAATTATTAGCCATATGATTGCATTCAGCAGCGAATAGATGTAAACAAGTAATTCATGAATGATAAAAGTCTGCGTAATAATTAATGTGATTGTGTACGATGCAGCGATCGTTTAAATATAGTTAAAACAAGTGGCTTTATGCCGGGCACTACGGCTTTTATTAATGCATCGCTCCATTCTGCATGTAATACTAAATATTGACGAATATATTGTGAGGCACGCACAGCTTCAAGTATTGTTCGTGCGCTCGTTTCGTGTAACTAACTGGAATTTTAATTAGTGTTTTATATATCAATAAACAATTTTATGCCGCGTGGCGATATTTTACAAAATTTTATTACCCGAACACGGATAATTATGTCGGCATCGGTTTATAAAATTGCTGTTTGCTCAAATCCCACAAGCCCTGTTTTTATTATTCATTGCGTCGGTAATTAAATTATTTACATATGAAAGATTTGGAATAAAACACGAGTAGATTTTTTCAGGTGTTGAATTTCATACGGAACTGACGTGCATTTTTATGTCATTTCCTTTTATTTCCTCTTGCATGTTGACTCGTAAACTTCTTTGATTGCTCGCGGTTATTTCTCAAGTAGCTGATTATCTTAGTTTATTTAACCCACAAAATACTTTTACTCTTCAAATTACACAACTTTTTTAACTTCCATAAAAGTTAAAAAGTATCACCGGTAAAGTAAGATTACCAACATACAAATCATTATAATTAAAAATCTTTTTTTAATCTATAAACAAAATGGTGGAAGCGCCAGTTATCATTTTTGGAATAACAATTGTTTACATAATTCCCGATTTGATTTGTTTGTGTGTTGACTGTTGAATGTAAATTAAATAAATATAAACATGAAACTGTATTCGGTGACATATACATCTCGACGAAAACATAATGCCCATTTATTTTTAAAATTCCATCAAAATAAAGTAATTTATTCGCCCCGTCAGGGGACCCGTGTATCTGACACATTTTTAACAACTCGAAAAAAGTCTCGTAAGCAACAGTGCATTAAATTTGTTTCCCTGCATTAGTTTATCACAACTTCCAGTGCGAGAGGAGTAACCGGCTTTTAGCAGCCCTAATTCCCTGTAAAAACGAGCCGGCTTTTTCCGCAGTAAAATATACACTTAAATGCAGTTCTTAATGCATGAACGTCAGGCGGCATAAGAAAATGCTATCGTGGAAATTATAAAAATGATAAATGCCGGAAGCGTGTGGACTCGCCACTACACTGATACTCACACGCCGGAAATTGTGCCTGGCCCAAACGGCCCAGCGCAACACAACAGAAACCTCCAAAAAGAAATAAATTCACCAAATATGACACATAAAATTTTGGTACTACAGGATATATAAAATAAATAAATAATCCATCAAAATACTCCTGAAATATGGGAGTGGAATGATTTTTTAAAAGATTCTTTGTACTTCCCTAAGCTATGAAAAACATATAAAATGTTGATTTCAGGCTTCTAAATATATTTTTTCTACAACTGTCAAAAAAATGTTAACGATTTTATTATAATAATATAAAAAGTAGTCGATTTTTTCACAATTGTTAGGTTACCTTGACACCGTGTACGTTCATTATTTATTTGTTTCGAACAGTGTTCCTGATTTGTTCAGTAACTGGTTTCAATAAATAAATAAATAATGTTTTTGAATATAATAAAATTACTAAAATAAAATTTCTTTATAATAATCTCAAATCCATGAACATAAATATCAAACTTTTTTCATAGAAGTATAGTTTTGAAGTCATTAAAGACAATTGTCGGTCACGTGAATATCACTTGCTATTGATCATCCTATATAAAAAATAATTACTCCTTTTAAAATTTCATGCCGCTACCATATTAACTTCCGATTTTATATTTTAGAAAAGAAAAAATTAAGAGCTTTTCTTATTTTTCTTTAATTGCATTGAAAAAAAATGGAAATAGCAACATTTAGGTTCTTGAAAAGAAATTAGAAAATATGATTTATAACAAGAAACTTTTAAAATAAATGAACAATGAAGAAAAGGTGCAGATTGTGAAAAATAACAATTTTAATTAATACCTATTGCTAGATTTATACCTCAGATGTTTATAAGACGTCATCTTCTCGAACTTAAACTGGATAGAGAAATGTAAATATTTGCTAAAGAATTTTGACTTGATTTTGAGCTGTAAGTAAGCTCCGTCTGGAAGGGCACGAAAGCGCAGAGGCAAAAGAAAGCTCGAGAGAGACAGGCTGTGATCTGAGACGCCATGAAAGCGCTAGGCCATAAATCCTGCTTATTTATGAAGGCCGGGAACTAGGGAAGACATGTATGAGTGGTCGGTACACAACTACACCCTGCAGCTTGTACAGGCTTTGTGGCCTATTATGCTTAACCTGCTTTCAGACCCACGAAAATATTCCCCGATAAAATTAGGACGAGGACGTACACTTTTACACTACATGGAAGAAATGCCCGACTCCTTAATCCTTTCTTTATTACTATAAATCATCCTTTCATACAATACAAACTTGTTTTTTATTTGCATTGCATTGAATTGCATAAACTTTATACAACTATTTTTCATCCATATAATATAGCTTTATACTATAAGGTAAAGCTGTAATACCTTTTGAAGAGTTTTATTTTAAATGTAATTATACAAGACATCTTTTTTAGAATATTATAGATCTATAAATAGTTTACAATAAATTTAACATTAAAATACAAAATCTATAAACTATTATTTTTAAATGAAATTATATATGATTACGAGTAATTAATTAAAAAAAATAATTCTGGAAATTTTAAGTATTTTCAAATCTACAAACATTCTGAAAAGTTATGTGCCCATCCAACTACTTCACTTAACACAATTTTGAATTACATGAAAAGGGGGAAATCTGATTAGGAGCTGATATATCAAGAAGCAATAACTATCTGTAATGAGACAAATATAGAAAATGTAATTTTAAAGATGTCATTCACTCGTTTATATACTGGAAATATTTTAAAGAGTTTACATCAATGAATCCTAAAAGTAAAGAATTTTTAACTGTAGCAATATTAAACCTTTGGCTGAACATTACAAAATTGAAATTATTACAAAACAAAAAAAAAAACAAAAGTATTAATTTTGTCAAAAACAATTGAAATATAAGAGTACGAATTTCAAATTCAAATAGAAAATATAACGTATTTTTTTAAGTTATTTATATCGGGTAAGATGTGACAGAACTTTTTCTTGTTTAAGAAAAGAAGAAATACATATTTTAGAAATACTGTGACCCATGAAAAGGTTGCTAATTTTTCTATAAGTAATAAATATTGAAAGGTAACAGTAAAAAAAATTTAACTTGCACAAAGTAGTACTCACATTTGCTTTAAGACGTCCTAGACGTATAATTCTATATTGATTATTATGTACTTAAAGTTTTGTTCTTTTTTCTTTTATCGGATGTTTTTTATAAGGCTTTTAAAAGTTGTTTATAATGTAATTTTCTTTTCTTTTTCATTACATAACATTCATCTTTTTAACAATATAAATTTTTTTCAACTATTTTGTGTTTCAGTATGTATTGGTTTTTCAATACTTTGGGTGCCCACTTTAAAAAATTGGCTGGCGACGTCACTGTCTGCAGATTCTTGATAAATTTTACTAAGGTTTAGTTCTACTTGTATGAACTTATTCCGGATTACTTACCTTTAAGTTTTTGGCACAAGTACTAAAAAGTAAAAACAGGTTTAAAATAAGAATGTGAGATTTCGCGTTCGATTTCCAAACATTATTAACCACATAAAATTACAAAGTGATTGAGTTTCACCTGTCTATATTGCTTTGGAGGGTAGGGAAGAATGAAGAACGTAGTTGATGGTGGTTTTATAAATAAATTAGAATATTGAAACGTTTTACAGGATGATAAGAAGGAATGAACTTGTGCCGCGGAATATTCATCCAGATGATTTTCCGATTCAGTGAGTTTGATCACGGCATTATTTTCCCCTCACACTTTTATTGGCTCATCCAACTACTTAAACTACCCTTTCCTCGCGGCAAAAAATTCGCAATTTCCTCAGCTGGGATGTAGCTAATTTTTCGTCGGGTGCGAAGCGGACGGATTGCTCACGCAGACGCTGCTCATTATGTGATGACGTCACGACGTCGCGGCGCGTGTGTGCGACGGGCGCACATCGCCGCTTCCGCCAGAAAAAATGCTGGCGTGAAGCGGACAAGCTTTTTGCTTCTTGGACGCTATTGTTGCTAACGATCTGCAGATTGTGCGGTAATTAACTGTTAACGCCGTTTTGGTTTCCTTATTTTTTAACCACTTATAATGGTCCATATTTTATTTCTCCCTGCTCCACAAGTCATTGGTGCACTATAAAAATACCATCAAGATCGGTAATTTTTATTTCAGAAAGCTTTGGTATATAGGTAATTCTAGAAACATTGACGTAGGGAATTAATATGAGGAAACAGTTTTTTGCTCTTTGCATCATTCTTATAATAGGATATATGTGCTACCGTTGGTTACATAATTTAAATTTGCATTTACTAATAGAAAATATTTTTTAATATGAGGTTATATTATTGAAATATATGAAAAAATAAATTTCTCTTTGCCAGTTTTTTATATATTAAAATATTACCTTTTAAATTAAAATAATTAATAAAATAAATCGTATTACGCATTGAATAGTGAAAATTCAAAATCTCAATAAATCCACTTATTTTAAATGTAAATTACGAGTATATTCTATTAATTGAGAAACTTGTAATATTTATTTAAAAAATTGATTACAACAAACGAATGATACTTTATGTTAATTTCACACCTTGTGTTAATATCACTTATATTATATTAATATAAATTTTGTTGCACCAGTAATTGCAGTTGATTTTTTACAAAATCAAAAATATTTTAATTTATTATTACTTTGAAAAAAAAATCTAAAAATTATCAAATCATTTTTTTGATTACAACAAATTCAGTCATATTTTTCGTTGATGATCTCAAGTATTTTAACTAACAATTCATTAGGTAAAAAGCACGCAAATTAAATTATTGATGATTAGGTGAATATGATCTACGTTTACAAAAACAGAAGACAATTTTTAAATTATGTTACGAATTTGTGTATGAGATGGACATGGACAATCAGGATACACGGCAGCAAAAACAACTGTTTAAGTTTTCTTTCACTTTACCCTTGTTAATAAATTATAACATTATTTATATTAATTTATAATAACAAATATGTCATTAAGGTAAAATCTATTAAACTGTTTCTTTAAGAATAGAAAAAATAGGATCGTTCCATTCCCGAATTCGGACTACACAATGAATTCTGTTTATAGTAGATGCAAAATAAATAATATAACCAGCGGTATCAAATAAACCCCATTATATTTAGCGGAGCAAAGAGCAACAAATTGTCTTCTCATGTCTCTATGTGTCTAGTATTCACCCTTATTCTATTTCTGCAAACAACATATTAGGTTCTTCTATGATGCTTCGAGATGAATTATTAAGCTGTGCTAATTGCTGTTTATTTTTGGATGGGTAATATTTTATTTACCTGTATTTGTGTTCTGCGAAGGGTTTGAAGTTAGCGAAAAGCACAAAATGTTTCAGTTAATGATTTTTCAATACTTTAAAGTACAAAGACTTAGAGACTGTCCATTGCTGGAGTGCTTGGGTATAACCGATGATGATAAATTGTAAGTTCTGGAATCCAACTCAATCGTTCGGCACTCATTAAGTGATACTATAATAAGTCTGTCTATAAAATATCTCTGAAGCGTTCTAATTCGATAAATTAAGTATTAGGTCTAGAAGAAAGCCGGATAATTAAAAATGATGGAATCGAAACAGAAAAAGTAAAACGAGCGAAATGAAAAGCTTCATTAAAGCATAAAAGTTGGGGCGTTATCCAATAAGACCGCGCAGTTGAAGGAAGGAAACTCGATAAAGACGCGTACCTGCAAACTTCAAATGTAACGCGATTACTTTTTATTTTGCGACCATACTGCAGTTCACACACACTTCTACAAATATTTAATTGCTTTACGACTAGAAAATTTTAATTGCGACACCAAACAGTCCTTCTCTAATGAAAACATTTACTAACACATCTATTCATTTTAAACATTCATCAAATCAAAAGCTAGTTTTTTCCGGCTCCTTAAACTCTGAACACGCAACGACAGCTAGCATGTACAGTTAATACTTGGGCGCCGACTACACAGGGATATCAACGTTCAAGCTCCCAAAGAAAATTTTCCTTGGGGCAATGGGAGTCATTTCCCTTATATTTTCTTTTAATAAGTAATAAATTTCTGAATTGTTAATCTTTTAAAGATGAGCACAGTGCACTATAATTTGTGGTTCTATTATTATAGACTAGAGGCAGTAATTATGCACGTAATTCTAGTCATTCGTCAGGTCGTTCGACAATTCTTAAATATTATAATATTCTAATTGAAAATTAGGTTTTCTGTTTTCCTTCCTCTCTTTCTAGTATTTATTTTCTTTTGTAGCATTAATGGTAATACGAAAAAAATATGTTTATTTGTTTAAAAAAGAAAAAATAAGAATCGAAAAATATTATAGTATTTTATACATATACCTACTTACTATATGTTTATTAATTATTGTATGATATTTTTTAACCGCAAATCAGTCAATTATTATTTCTTCAAAAAAAAAATTAAATTAAAAAGTTGTTTTCGTTGAAGATTTGCGAAGGGGTTTGAACCTTGATCTGTGAAAAAGATCTGAGCGACTGTGACAAGTTTTATACGCATTTTAGTGGTTATCAACCTACTGTCTCTGTATGGTCAACCTACACTGAGTCGTTGGGCGGTAACCTATTGAAATGTAGAGGTGGGCTAAGTTGCTTCTCTACACGATCAAACATGACTCGCCACAACCACACAAACACACTAGCAGACTGATTGGTTAAACATCGATCACAAAAAATGTTAAATGTTAAGACAATTTTATATCAGTACAGGTGTACAGTGTTCTTTGTTTGTCAATCAACCAGAAATAACGATTACTATTACATAATAATATTTTTGCAATTGATATCATTACAAGCTGAAATGATAGCAACCGAAGTTATGGAATTCTATCATGTGTTTCATATGATAGTTCTCAATACAAAGGTGGAAATAAAAATATAAAAAATTAATTATAGTTAAAATAAATAAATATTATTGAAAGGTACTTATTCACTAGTTCTATTTCTTTGTAGATGCTCCGAGATGCAGAGAAGACCACTCCAACTTGTATATAGGAGCGATCCCCCATGAACAACTCCTGGTGAAGTGCCACGTAGATGCTTCCCCATCTGTGGTAAAGTTTTCTTGGACTTACAACAACAGCAAGGATGTGTTGCCAGTTCAAGGAGCTATGAACAACAATGGAGTCATTAGCCAGTTGCAGTTCACTCCTGGAGCGTCCGTTCCAGGACAAGGGTTGGGAAGCTTGGCTTGTTGGGCTAGCAATGAAATCGGCAGGCAGAAGAAGCCTTGCTTGTTTCATCTCATACCAGCAAGTAAGGGAAACATAATTATAATTAATAATAATAATTGTTCCAAAAACACAATGGATATGGTATAGAGTTGGTTTTATTTATAAGATTAGGGTTCTTGTAATACAATTCACATATATGTCAACAAATTTATTTTTAACAACTGTCATCAATCATAATATTTTATATTCTCATTCACATAGTAACCAGAACATATTTATAACAATAATTCTTTTGATTTGATAAAAAATGTAATTCATCTGCAGACGATGTTGGCAAAAAAATTGTACCATAGTAAACTTCAGAAGTTATTAGGGTTATATTACGAGTACAACTAAATAATGACGATTAATTGTATGCAGTTTTTAGTTAAAAATGGTAGAAGTATTTGTGTACGATGGGAGAAATATGAGACTTTGAAATTTGCACATGGTCCAATTCGACAGCGATATTTTTAAATTATTCTTGTAGCGAAGTAATCCACTTGGTTGATTCCGTTGTAAAGGATTGCGCGCTATCGATTTTGATTTTCCGCGGTTGTATATTGTGCATTTAGTGGAAGAATCATCCGTAAAACAATACAAATAGAACGTGAGGGGAAAAATTACGACACGATTATAACAAACACGGAGTTTCCCATGAAATGCATCAGCGGGTGCAATGCAGCATTCGCCTCATGTTTCAGCAAAAAAGTGGCTAGGGACTTTATAACGAGCCTGTATAATGGTTTCGGTAAATGTGTGTGAATGGTAGCGTGAAAGAAGATGTCGAGTTTGGAATTCTCCTCGCGTGGAACCGACGCTGGATTCCTTAAAGGCTCCGGCTACCTACACCACTCCTGTTTATATTTTACCACGGGATTATGACCTACATAGATAAACCCACACTTTAAACTACCCAACAATATATGGACACTGTTGTAAATACAATACCACAATAAATATTAGCTTTTATCTTCTACAAAGATCACTTCTTTCGAATCGCTGCTCTTTAGAATATAAATATTTCAATTTTACAACAACCTGCTTTGTACATTTTATTACCAACCCCCTTCTATCTTTTTGTTGTTTGCTAATTTTTAGGTGAGTTTTATCTTCTACAAACATCACTTCTTTCATTGGATCGCTGCTCTTTAGAATATAAATATTTCAATTTTATAATAACCTATTATGTACAATTTATTACCACCCCCTCCCCCTTTTTGTTGTTTGCTAATTTTTAGGTGTGTTTTATCACTCCATATTTTTATTTCCCATAAACGCTTATCGCTGATAATTCCATAGAACATCCTATAAAAAAGCCACAAAGAATATTCGTGAAAGAGCGTTTATCGCGGCCGTTGGCTGCAGTAACCGTTGCAATGCGCATCGCGGTGCCGCTATCTCGCCGCGCGGAGATCTAGTCAATATCGCCGAGGACGACTCGTCAGGTGAAACCGCCAGCTGCCATTGTCCACCACTCCTTTATTGCAGGTTAACGACAAAATTGCACTTTGTCCGACAGATTGCTGGCAAATATACAATATAGTAAGACCTCACATGACTTCTTCATTCACACAATTGAGAATAAAGCAGATGTTTAACTTATTATACAACATGCAATTTGGACAATATGTTATAATTAAAAATTAAAGTGATACGATTAATATAATTAGATAACACGAGTGTAAGTACATTACGAATTATAACATTCGATGGGGTTTGAACTGAGGCCAAGCTTTTAGAGCCGAAGTTTATGGTACCGTAAGCATACTTTCATTTTTTACACCATCGGCAACAATTAATAAAATAAAGATGCCACGGCAGAAGAGATTTCTTTTTTCTTAAGGCTTGTTAAAAACTGACTAGTTTCCAATACTCAATAACAAACTACCAACGCAACTGCATTATAGGTAATATTGTAATACATTTTTACTGTTATTTAGGCAAGAGTTATTACACTTTAAGAAAAATTGTGGTATCTCTTCCAAACTTATCCGTCAAATAATGTTAAAGTATCTGTAAAATGTGGGTTATTAATTCATATTTATTTACTTGCAACTTATAATTAATTTTGCTTGTTGCTAGACGATAAAATATGTGTATAATATTCCATAACACTCCATTGATAATGGAAACCAAATAAATGTTTTTAGTCACTTAAGACTTATATTGGTGTAGTAATAAGTTATCCTTACATCTTACATCAACGATTGACTTTACTGGGATAGTAATTTTCCACTTTCCAGTCTGCACTGCAGCTGGAGTTATTGGAAGATGATGTCTGGTAAATGACCTCTACGTTATAAATATATCATTACCGATATCTGCTGTAAAACAAGTCTGGCACATGAGGTAATATGTAGTAAACTGTAAAATATTAAACGATTATTATTGTATCCAAATAAAAATTAGCTGTTACCAAGTACCTACTATAGGTTGGCGTACCCATCAAAAGATTGTCATTACGGTACTTCTCGTATGATCGATTCATTCTAAATTCTACAAAATTCTGAGTTCTTATTCGAGTGACAATTTACCTAAATTTCAAGGTAATAATTAGTCAGAGATTTACATCAGAATTATCTATTATCAGTTAAAAATTTATAGTTATTTTAATGACGTTGTCAAAAGTTTGAATTACGTATTATTTTTCTCTGGTTAGTAAACTTAAATAGGTTGTGATTAAATTCTGCTGTGTAAAGACATTGAGAAGAGTTGAACAATAAGAATTGCAGATTTGATAGCATAGTTAATGCGGCGCGTTGTGCTTTCCGTTCTGCTTTGCAATCCTTGCACAGCAAGATGCAACTCTTATGTCCGAGTGGTCCAGTGGAGTGCCATTACCGTGCGTGGCTTTGTTATGCGAGCGATGCAGCAGACAATCCCTGCCGTGCACTGGGACAAATCGGTCGATAGCGATGTTTGCTCCGCTACTCCGGAATATGCATCAGTGGCAACAGGAGGACATCCTTGAGGACGTAGTTATCTGCGGACAAAAGGGGCAGCTCAAATTCTCAAAAGTGCATTCGGGGACTGCATTTCTCTTCATTTTTCCTTCTTCCAACACTGTAAGCGTAATTGTTCCCAGGATCAAACTCTGCGGAAATCAAACTGCAATGAATAATCGATGGATCAACAGAAACACATATTTTTATTCGAATTCAACAGTTGTTTATTGACTGATGGGACATTATAGATTGATATTCTATAAGAAACACATATTAATGTTACAAAAAATAAATGGCAAAATTTGATTTATGAGTTATTTGGTGTAATGGATTTTCGAGATGATATCTATGGAATTATTTGGAAACAAAGAAGTGTTGTCTTCGGGAAAAAATATTTCATTTAGCATATGATTACACATTACGACATTTTTATCTCCCATTTTCCTTTCATCTCAGCGTTTTGACAGTAAAATACATTTTTCTTTTATACATCGCCGAAAATGGAAAGCCACGACAGAAATACAAAAGTTACAGCCCGTAATAAAATAATATTAACATTTCCACGAGTATAGATAGGCGCCTTTTTACCGGTTCGGCGGCGGAAACGGAAATGTACCGATGAAAGCACTTATCGGTCCAAGCGGAAGTATAAAACCCGGTGCGTACATTATATCATACATGGGAAATACCTCAGCGTTAATTTGGGAGCCTTCAGACAAGGTTTGCCACTCACTCGTCATTAAAATAGTTTTATAGCCATTCATAGAATAACCAAATGTTTAATAAATGGAATAAACAGCGCATATATTTAGTTTATTTGTTTGCCTTTTCATTCAGCTTTATTTACCTTCAGCGATTATTGCAAAGATAATATGCAAACTTTCAACAAAACCATATAATTTATAATTTCAACAGGATACACGTTCAACGGACAATGCCCTTATTATTCTATATATATTTCTATAAAATACACACAATTTGATAAGTGCCTGGAGGGATACTAATTCAAATAAAGAAATCAGAGAAATTATTTCTGAAATATATATTTTCTGCTACTATATTAATTAAAATAATAAACACAATGGCCCGTATTACGAGGTCACTTTTATAATGAAATCGCGATTTTAACGCTCACTTTTATATCAAAATTTTTGTAAAAACGAACGTTAAAATCGCAATTTTATTATAAAAGCGAACTAGGTCACTTTTATAATAATATCGTGATTTAAACTTTCAATTTTACATAAGATTATGATATAAAAGTGAGCGTTAAAATCGCGATTTTATTATAAAAGTGAGCTCGTAATACGAACCAATGTCTTCTATAAAAAAAAATATTATGGCCCGTATTACGAGCTCACTTTTATAATAAAATCGCGTTTTTAACGCTGACTTTTACATCAAAATCTTTTGTAAAAACGAACGTTAAAATCGCAATTTTATTATAAAAGCGAACTAGCTCACTTTTATAATAATATCGTGATTTTAACTTTCAATTTTACATAAGATTATGATGTAAAAGTGGGCGATAAAATCGCGATTTTATTATAAAAGTGAGCTCGTAATACGAGCCTATATTTTTATTCCTCATCTTCATCATCAGCTGTGGAACAACAAGCCTAAATGGAACAGGTCCATAACTTTTGCGTTTCGTAACAAGTTTTATTGGTATATTATTCGAACACAACGATATTTTTATTTGGACAAAGTTTGACTAAGCCAGGTTTTTACCCAGATCTCATATTCTGCTCAATTCGAGTTATAGCAAGCCAATTAAGTAAGCCACTGCTGTCCGTTAATATTTTATTAGAAGACAACATTTTCAGTACCTATAATCCTTATTGTTGTGACACTGTAGGATAATCAATTAACTAATTGGCTTTCTTTTGGCAGTACCTAATTTCTTTCTTTCTTTCAGAACTTCCAGACCCGCCGAAAGACTGCACCCTGCACACTCCTTGTACCTTATGCATCGAAATCTCTTGTGAAGCCGGTGAAGACGGCGGTCTAACCCAGAGCTTTGTTCTGGAAGTCAATGATGTATCTCCGAGTGTACAAGCTGCTGGTGCTACAACTCTCAGCGACCAAGCACGATCTCCACCAGTTATGAGGCTTCAGCAGCCTGAACCGGTATTCAGGGTCCATGCCTTGGAACCTGGAAGGGAATATCAGTTGGCTGTCTACGCACAGAATGCTCGGGGACGGTCAGAAGCGACGGTAGTTGCCGATGTTAAGGTTGCCCGCCAACAACAAGGTAAACAAATCATATTGTTTTGTTTCTTAGTAACTTTACGTGTTTTTCTTTAGATGCAACTGTAGAAACATCATCTTCTCCCTCAGATACCAATTCCCTTTCGTCTCCAGCAACCCATTCATTGGCTCTAATCCTAGGAGCACTTATAACAGCAGCTACTTTAGTCATAGTAGGCATAGTAGCAATCACTGTAATTATCGTTCGACGTAGAAGAACACCTAGATCTTCCCCAGCGTTGAGAAGAAGACAAGAAGAAAGCAAATCTGACCTGGGAGATTTGGGGCTCGAACTCAGGGACTGTGATGCAGGGTTTGGTGAAGGGTTTCAAAGAAGAAGTTTGGAGTGGAGGGAACGGCAAAGGGCTAGCTTGATGATGCCAGGGGAGAGGGCTTCGCAACACATTTCCATAGGTGAGAGAAAGGAAATTTTATTATTAAACAAAAAGTGATAGAGAACGACAAAGAAAGTATTTGTAGTACATAGAAAAGTTTTGAAATACCTTCGGCAATAAATGCTACCAAATTTTTATTTATTATTCTACTAGAATATTATATTATTCGGTGTCTAAAAGGGGAAACATTAATACAGTTCGGATAACTTTTAGAAGAAAGGTCGAAGGAGTAATGTACAATGTTTTTTCTTTCCGAAAGGTGTTTCGTCTTTGGGAATATAGTCCGATGTCCAGCTTGTATGTGTGTAATTCTGTTAGGCAAGTGGCAAGTGCATTACGGCTGATGTTTCCAATGTAATTTGGCGGTGTACTTTGAGCTCGTTATCCACAAAGGCCGGCAGTGGACGGATGTACGCGTGACGTGAGAAGCGACGCACGCAGCTATTTGTATTCTGATCCCGGACGAGGTTAGTCGCCGGTAATCAGAGAACTAAATGCCCCGCCGACACACGTGTTCATAACTGCTTCAGACTACAATGTCGCCCTTTGCCCAAAGCAAATATTACCCCGGAAGTTAAATCACTAACAAATATTTGCAGCTTCTCTCTAAGAGAAACTAATACTTTTTCTGTGGTGTTCCTAAGAAGGAACTTTAATATCACAGAAACCTTTTTACAGACAATTTCACTTGTATTAATTTTAATTATAAAAAAATTCTGTTCAAATTTAAAGTTTTCTCGCGTTAATGTCTGAAAAAATGTCAAAATTTGGATATTTATTAAATGATGAAAATTAAAGTCTTTTTTCTTGAAAAGAGATCAAATGTCGAATTTTCTAATAAAAATATGCAAATGATATTTATATTTGGAATATTAAATTTAGAGAGGGTGGTTTGTCGGTATGTTTTCCTAGGGTAAAAATTCTATTATTCGGAGTGTATTTACTTGGTATTCCCGTCAGGGCTGTGTGTGGCTCTACCCTTCATCTTTCCTTATTAAAGCATTAACGCCCTTGATTTGCATTCACCTCGTAGTGTGACGGATCTAACAGCAGATCTCGGGCCCGTCCACTTGTAATTGTCGTACTGTCTCGAATACGCCCTACCTGCTCTAAATACTCACGAAACAACGTCAGCAACAAAGGACACCTACCACCTAACATTGCCACATTTTAATCTACTGTATATTTTATTCAAATTATATCATTCATTCAACTTTCTTTTCAACAATTAATAATCAAGTTATAATACAAAAATATTTTGATGATCGTTTATACATATTTCATGTATTTAAATATTTATTAAATAAACAACAAGCAAATGTGACAAAATAAAATAGCATGCGAAGAATAATTCCCATTGGAGTTCTTACAGTTTTATGATGTTTGGTACTTCATAATTTAGATGTCAAATCTAGAGTTTTAGGCCTTTTCAGTTTACTTATTTCTGCAGAATTGTCTAACAAATTTAGTTCTAAAATATTAATATAATTACGAGTATGTAACCGATTTTCATATCTATTGGAATATATTTCTATTAGCCTAATACTGTAATATTTTAAATTTTTAAATCTGATTGTAGTGACTCAATTGTGACATACTACGGAACATTTACAATAAGGCGTAGTCATATTTTGTAAGGGTTGAATAATATTTAAATTTTATTTTTTATCCATATAAATAACTGTGTAAATTTGTAGTGTTTTATTTAAATAATATGTTCGACCGAGTGCCAAATACGACTTTCATTACTGTTGTTGATGAAGTAGTTCGAAACTTAATGTGTAAATGTTCTCTTCTAGAGTCGACAAATCCGGAAGACCACCCCTATTACTGAAATTTTTGTAAGTAATAGAGTGACTAATGTTTGGTGTTGTGCTGCTAACCATACAGCTGGGTGTATACTTTGTCGTATAATGATAAGCTAGCGCCCGTTCTGTCATCAGAGTATAATGCGGCTATTCGTGATCCAATTTAAAGAGGTTCTAGTAATTTTATTATTTCATTGGTGTTATTAGGATGTATTTATGCCACGCAGCGCCTTGCATGTGTTGCTATCGATGGAAATTTCTAAAATAACGGCACCAGTATCGCGGGATCTGCAGTTATTACAGGAACGCGAGATGCGATAAGGGAGACCGACTCCTGCATGGAGCATACATGCAAACCAACACCTACTAGGGAATTAAGACATTTCCATGAAATCGTGAACGGTTCGACGGAACGAGGCTTTATTCGCAACACACAAACACACATAACTCCATTATACATTCATAAATACACAACTTCAAACTTTTCATAATTATTCATTTATTATTATTTGTATTAGGATACATATAATAAATGAGTTTTCGGAAATATAGATAATAACATATCATTCAAATTCAAATTAAACAACATAATAGATATAAAAATATTAGAATCTGCTGCTTTCTACAGTAGTGGCTTAGCTATGGGAGGGGTGGGAGTATATGGTTGTAGAACGGGGCGACTGCCCCGGGCGCCGCAATTTAAAGGGCGGTAAAATTAGATTTGGATGACCGGACCAAAGTAGTATATTTTGTATCAAGGGCGCAAAGTAAGTTATTGACAAATATGACACTTGCATTGTGCTCGTAAAAAATTCATTAGATTTAGATTACAACCGTCTTTGCAGCAGTTAAAATAGGAAAAATTATATAATAGATTAATTTATTCATGTATTATTTCAAAATTTCAATGTATTTTTTTAGTAAAAAACTTTATTATTTTAATGAGAAAAAAAAAATTATTGAGACAGTGAGACAGTGAGATAAAAATTCTAGCTTCGCTCTGTTCTAAAATAACAAAAAGCAAAAGCTACGTAAAATTATGAAAAATAAACAATAAATAATACTTAAAAAAAAAAATAATAATACTAGTAAAACTAATAAAAACAGTAAATATAAATTTATTTTATTTCTTGTGTTGCCTTAAAAAGTATTCAAATTTAAAAAGCAAATCATTTTATTAGATTGTTAACGACTGATTTCATAAATATTACTTAAAATTTTTGCTACCCTTAATTGGATCACATCGGAATAAAATTTACTATGTAACATTAAAAAACCGACAAATATTTAAGATATAAGATATTTAAGATGAATACATTTTGAAAATTAATTGTTTTAGTTTGGCCATTAATTTTCGTTTATTTGTTCTTTTTAATTTTTGGTAAAATTCGGTATTGTTCTTGTAAACTTTTTGAAGACTTGCAATTAATAATGCGGAGAAAATAGGTAAGTAAATGCAGTGAATTCGTGGGTTAATGCCCGAAGAATCACCGCAGGAGCAAATAGACGCGGTGACACGGTGGCAAGCCGTTAGCAGATACGTGATAACCATTTCAAAATCCAGCTTTTCATTACCCGGCAGGAAAAGAAACGCCAGCTATTTGGCGAAGGCGCACGAAGCCGACGCGTGAAGGAACGAGGATGTGATTTACGAACGGGAATATCGAATTAGCCACTAAATAAATCATTCCCTCAACAAGACACACCAAAAGAATCATCCAAAATGAAAACTAATATTAAAATAATAAATATAAATAGGTACACCAACTACTTATTAATCATTGCGTGGTACAGTGGCGTGCGCTGACATTTAATAAGAAGGAAGCTGTTTCATAAGAATTACAAACAAATACTGGAAATTAAAAAAATAAACAGTTTATTTATTTTATCCAACACCGTGTAATTATAACGATATAAGTATGCTGTTTTTAGATAAATAAAATAGGTCATAAGTCACTAGTGAGCTAAATATATTAGCTCACTGTTTTTTGGTTCGTATCATAGTAACTACATTATAAAACCTTCTCTACACTATTTTGTTCCTAAATGTCATTTCGAAATTCCATCTGTCAAAAATCTTATATGTATTTTATATCAATGATTAAAATCTGTTGGATAAAATGTTGTACGGCACACGTGTGTTAATTACCTAAGTTACTTGAAAAAATACCACACTCGGCCTAACGGCCTCGTGAGCTAACCTTTTTCCACGTGACTTATCTGTAATGTAACATACTTGTATCATAAATAACTATTAATACGAAAATATATATTTTTGACATGAAATAAAAATTTTATTGAAAAAACGTCGAACTTTTTTTTTGTTGTAGTATTACTATTTTACATTCGCTTCTTTCACGTTTTATATTATTTTATTTTTCCCTGTGTGCTCTTGAGCCAAAACTTCTTTAAAATAAATTTTTAATTCTGTAACGCTAGCTATTATACAAGGACTAAAATTATAAATTAAACAAAATATACAAAATATTTTATTTTTACTTTACTAATACATTTTTAAATACTATACAATAATTATTTCCTGTTGAACATAAAAATATAAAATATTATTTGCTTAATTAAAAAACAATCCAAATAACTTCATATAAGTTACGAGTGGCTAATAGAATCATTAGAAGTGCTATGCCGATATTTTGTACTGTAACATTCCGAAGCTCAACCACGTGTAGGTTGGTGCTCCCTAAAGCTTATGCGCGAATGCGTATAATATACCTATTTTACATGATTCATTATTTTCGTAGAGAAGCTACCTTTGCAGAGTGCTTCCATTGGGAATAGACACATATCAATTTATAATATAATTCGTTGAGTTACAATGGGGTAGGTGACCAATTTCTAAATTTGGTATATGTGATAGCTTGTACAAAAATAATATACCCGTATTTTTTTAAAATTGTTAATTATATGTTGTTTTGAAGTAAATAAATAATATAGTACTTGGGAGGGGATTATGACGTCAACGAAGTTCATGAGAGCGGCGAAGGTAGACAGACAGAAATAGGTGGTGTGAGTGAGATAGTGCTAACTTAGTGAACGTCATAGTAAAGGACGCTGTTTCTATTTAACGCAAATTACTAAACAATTGCTGATAAATATTTAACTTTTTTAATGTCAACGTTAATAAATAAATATACTTTCTATAATTCAATAGTTTTTTCATTAAAATTCTACCTTGGTCACCTACCCCATTGCTTCTTAGAAATTTAGGCGTTCGTCTTTATTGATTTTTTTGTCTTTTAGTACATATTATTTGTAATAAAATATAAATTTTAAGTAATTCAAATTACGTAAAAATATGAACATAATCGCACAATATATATTTATATTTAGAACATGTAAGGGAAGTGGCTCTCTTAAAGCTTCCACGAACTGCACGCCACTGGTAGGGTGTCACCAAATAAATTATTATTCGAACAAAAAGTGGAAACAAATATCCAATAAAAAAGAATAAATATTCACTTAGTAATTATAGTTCAACGGCATAAAGTAGAATTACAAAGAAGCAAGCACCTACTTCATAATTTAATCCTGTGTTGAGTGAAAAGATTTCAATATCGTGTGTATTAATTCCGAGAATGGTCCTGCTTTAAATAAACACAAAGAAACAATTCCTGCTGTTTCTGCAGGAGTAAAATTTCCGGCATCGAAATTACAGAATCAGGAGCAATAAAAGCAGCCCAACTTCATAATCAAGCACTTATCATCCCATCAACGTCGTAGCTTTCGTGATCACAGTGTAGTTTCTACTTGAAACGTTTCAGCAAAAGAAACCCCAATGACAACACGTTATTCATTACGGCCTCTTTCAACCGCCCATCGATTGGCTGAATTTTTCAGCCCGTTGCTTGTGTACCAATCGTAAAGATCGTTATTGATACTTTATAATTGAGTGGACGTTGATAATCCGGAAATTGATTAATCATTTTTTGCAAACATGTCATGTAGTTGAATATCTTCTCGCTTGGCTACTTGTGTTCACATCGGACTGAAATATGTAATAGCTGCACGCGAATACTTCATTAATATTTTTCTGTTTGCTGATAATGTGAATTCCACTTTTTAATTGAGAACAGAAACGATAATGTAGAACAATGTAAAGTCATAGAGGCATTTCATTGTTTATCAAGAAGTTAATTGCATGTATTAATTTACCTCCAAAGAACCTTGTTTCTCGTTTCTTTATATAGAACGCGCATATATTATTACACACATCATCACCATTTGCAAAGTATGAATAAAATATAACTAGTATGTGAGAAAATTTAACTAATCAGGAATGATATACATAAATAGTAATTGATCTAACTTTTGATTTATATCAATATTATAATCTAAGAAAAATATAAAATCTTTTTGTTCGGGTGACCGAGTCACCACTTTGTATGTAGTAAAGAACGATACGATCGTCACTATATTTCAGTAAATAAATATGAATAAACCAAGTGCAAATTTGTGTTGCTTTATCCAGAAGCATTTTTGGTAATCCTGTTTGGTATGTCTTGAGCATATGTACGTGAAATGAGGCAGATATGTGTGTTTAGAAATGAGGGTTTGGGTTGTGTATGAAAGAGAAATAGGCATAAAGTGGCTAATTTACGTACGTAGACATATGTGTGTAAAGGCAGTCCATAGGGCGAAAGGGCAAAGCAGAGGTTCGAAACAGGCCGTATCAAACGATTATACGGCGATTTAGCCGGCACAGAGACAAAGGCACCGGATTTCCGTTGCCGATAAAATTGAAATCCGCCGTTCGGAAATAGACTTATATTGCTAGTGTTCCGTTCGCTCTCCCGAATAATTCAACCAAGAATTTTTCTCCGCTTTCAATTAATCAATTACAATAATTATTTCGTGTTTGTTGAAGCATTGTCAGATAAGTTATCATTCTTTTTTATCGCTGTCAAAATGACAAGTGCTTTTTGTTTGTTAAATTATCAAATATAAATTTTGTCGTACAAATGTCTTTTGTTTGGAAAGCGTTGTTTAATGCAAAACATGAAAAAAGCACTAAAAACAATCAGCTCAGTGTGTGCGAGGAATTTGAAAAGTTCCTAAGTTCGGAGATTACAAGTTGAAGGCGTCGTGTCCTTTGGTCCATATTCAATGAGGATTTCCAACTAGCACAGGCACTACACACGTTGCTTTTGTCTTTAAGAAATCTGACAATTTTATTACAAACAAATAAAACTTTAATCGTACGGAATTCTTGTTAGACTAACAGTATGGAAATAAAAATTTGTTTTTCAAATTAAAAAAATGATATATCAGTGCTAAAAGTAAAACAATAGATTCTTCTCGCATATAAAAATTAATATATTTCGCATATATTTTCAATAATATTCTATAAAAATTCACTTAAAAAGTTTACACTTATTAATGCCCTGTATTAAAAACGTCATTTAATTTTAGTTCCCTAGTATATAAGTAAATATTATTTATTCTTTCAATTGACAATCGAAATTTCGAAAGCAATGTTATTTATGTCATTACTAAAATTAGTTTAATCCGAATTTATTTTTTTAAATAAATTTAGTCGGTTCTTTATAATACCGAGCATAAGTGTACGAGATTTTACCGTTATTTAGCTGTGACGTATGATGGCCTCTCTAGAAAAGGACAGAAAAAGTGAGTGACAAAATTAAACGTTTTGTTTGTAAACACACAAAAACATTTTGTTTTTGTTGCCAATAGGAAGAACTTAGTAGTTATAATTTTATTAATTTATTCTAATTTTTAAAATTAAAGGTCAAGAGCTAATGTATTTACCTTCGTCACGAGTTAATTTGAATTTGTAAGAAATTTATTACAATTTATTTCTTACTAATTGTCCTAAAGTAGAAATGAAAATATAAAAAATGATAATAAACAATTCTATTTTGTTTATTTTGATAAAAAAAACAAATTTGGCAAGAGCTAATTGCACGATTGCATTTTTGAACAAATTTATTATATATAGTTTATAAGAAAAACTATGAACAATACATTCCACAATTAGGAGTATGATTTATTGATTTTTGTATTTTCTTTTTATCTTATGTATGCAATAAAAACAACCAAGTTGTACTGAAAATCTAGTCAACACTTTTGAGATTTTTTTTGTAGTTTTAATGTAGTATTTATAATAGCGTTTATAAAAATACACTGCATGGTATATACGTGTAAGATATTTTTGTTACGTTGTGCTAAAAATTTCTGTAAGAAATTAATTTCTTGTTGTTTCTAGGTCCAGATTTGATCCTGACTCCGGTCCGTCTACCCCGCTGTGACTCCGAGTATCTTAGCTTTTCGGGGCGGGAGGCGCTGCTGTACTGCCCTGGTAGAGCCGCCCATGTGCCGACGCCACGTGCAGAAGACGCTGCATAATGACGCCCCGCGCCAGGGTAACGAAGAGTCCTGCGCAACGGGCCTTATTTAATTCCATCAACCCCGAATACAATTTGAATAATGCGCTTTGACACCGGAGGTAAACACTCTTAGAGGAGCATATGTGAGAGCACGGGAAACTTCATTACGGGGGGGTTTTACTCCTTTTTTAACGGAAGTGCGGAAAAGGCACGAATTATTTATTTCCTTTTTAATTCAAAAAAATAAATACAAATCTCCAGGCACTTGTATCTCGCTCTTTAAGTATTCTTTTTGTTATTATTTATATTATATAACTAGAAGTTAATCGCGGCATATATTCAGGATTGGAGTGGACAAATTATGCCCCGGAAAATTTTAAATATGCAGGCCTAGAGTTATAAAAGAATTTGAATGGATATTTTTAGCATCCACCTTTGCTTCTCCAGATTTATCGGTGGACTAATACAACTATGTATTTATCTAAAACCATATTGGATTATTAAAATCTATTTTTAAATTTGTGCTAACAGCACAGTAAAATAAATATAATTTGTAAAGTTTTAATCATTTACTAAAAGAAAAAAATCTTAACTAAAACATAAACTTCTTAGGTTTTTTTGTGATTTTTTGTACTAATCAAAATTTTCTAGATTTTTTCTGTCAAATTCAAGACATATAAAATTAGAAAATCATCTAATTTTCATCGAAGAACGCTTAAATTTTCAATGTGCATCCCTTATGATTGCTATTTTTATTTTTGAAATAAAAAGGTTAATAAACTCAAAAAGGGTTAAACCACAAAAATTGTACTGTGAAAATTGGTATAGGTATTGATATTCTTGATATGATGAATTGAATGTTGACGTCATTGAGGTCGTATCTCTTCTCCATCTTTGTGTTTGCTATATTCCGACAAAATAAAACGAATGAAACATTTTTTTCAAATTTATAAAAATTTATTTTATAAATATTTTAACGTTTGTAGATTTCCAATTTCCAAACAGAATGTCGACGCCTGTTTTCTTTTTTGAGATATTTAAGAAAAGCTTTAAAGGTGCCAGCAAAGTTTTTGTAAAAAATGAAAACAAAATTTATTTTATTTGGTGTTCATTATACATTTACACAAGTTTTTATTATTATTATTTACAATATAGTTAAAATTTTAAATAAACTGATAATTTTTTAATTTCCTTTATTAAAAATGATATTGGTTTACATGTGGAAAACTGGAAATTTTTAACTCTAAAATATTTAATTTAATGAAATGTATTTACATTTGTTATGAAAAATATGTTGTTTTTCACAAATTATTTTTCATATTAATTTAGCTTACGGATAAAAATATCCTCATGTATAAATTTAATATAAACAAAAATAATTCAAACCCTGTATGACACGTATTAATTACAAATGACCTAAATTTAGCCTAATAAATTATCATTTTACAGCTTGTCGATTTGGTAAACAAAATAGGCCTTCATTGTGAATTTAAGTGCCTAGAATAATGAGAGCTATACCCAGTAATAGGTAATCGATTAAATTATTGGAATATTAATGCGTTTGGTATATTTGGAAATATATCTCGAATGAATAAAGTTTTAAATATTGGACATTTTAAACAAAATATAACTTCATTAGCTTTTTAATTGCTTCAAACGATGATGGATCTATCTAGTTATGGACAAAGTATTTAAATTGTGGGAATTTTTGTAAGTGATAGAGTTGGAAATACATTTCAAATGGATACAAGTGTGAATAGTGGCGGGATTTCAACAAATTTATTGGAGGAGTAATAGAGGAGTCTATCAGGATCAACTGTCAATCCTTACACTCCCGTCAATCCTGTCCCTGGTTTAGATTATAAGATTTGGCAGAATAAAAAAATATTAGAGGTTTAAGTGTCTGAATTAATGATGATTATATAAAGTAAATGGTATGAAGATTTAAAGTGATTGAATAATGGGGCACATTGCGGTAATGTACCCGGAATGGATAAGTTTTTAAATGTAGGATGTTAAGCAGAATGCTCCTCTAAAGACTGGTGTTTCCAAGTTTCTGAACCCGGAGGCGGTTAGCAAAGGACCCGACGACGGACTTGTGTTTCTCTTTGTTTCAAACACAGACTCGAGTATTTCTTTAAGAAAAGAACAAGGTGTATATATTAGGCTAAGGTGGACAGTTTCTCTCTGCTTTGATACATTGTGGAACGTATTTATAGAAATGAAAGACTTGTATTTGTAAGACGTGTGTATTGTACAAAATATGTTCTAGGTTTTATACTATACACAAAAGGTGCATTCACTAATAAGTTTTTCCTTCCTCGATCGTCTTATTGCAACCAAAAATAACGAAGGAGAAAATTGTTAGCTGTATTGATTCTCAACACTAGAGGAAATCGAAAACATTCAAAACTTATACGCCTTATTGCCTGCTTGCTAATATTACCTCAAACACATGTAAAGAAAATAAATAAAATTTTATCAAAATTTCACATAAATAATAATTTTGAAAGGTAGATAATATATAAGCAGACATGTTAATGTTTAAAAATTTATTATTTTTAATAAAAACAATAAATAACAAAAAGAAAAAAGTAATTCCGGCCGTATCGATTTCCCTTTAAAAATGTGCATTTTGTGACATATTTGTGTAGAATTTAATATCGGGATTAAAACATATGTGTACAGGACTGATTAAAATATTACGTAGTTATATATTAATATACATGTATTTTTATTTATGAGCATTATAAACTGCCCTTATTAATCAAAATGATATAGTTTCATTACAAAATTCTGTTTGTAATAAAACTAAAGCATATTCCATTTTTCATACAGTTTGACGGTACAAATATTTATTAAAATGATACATTACCCTAATAATAAATTGTTTCACATGTAGATATAAGCTATAAAATAGCGCATCTATAAGATACTGTATATAGGAAACTCAGGTATAATTTTACGAGCCATATCTTTTTATTTAGGTATTGTTATGTTATTGTAGATATAAAATAAATGCATCTTAAATATATTCGTGCGTTTCATTTTTATATAATTTAGTAGTCATGTTCTATTTTCTCATGTAGTAGTTGTAGGCAACTTTATAAAGTTCAGGGCATACGCCGACTGTGTGACTATCAAAGTTCTTAAGTTTGTATTTATAACTACGACTATCTCCATATTCCAGTTTAGTTCGTATGAGGATATATGCAATTTCTATAGACTTACTCGCAAAACGAATGAAATTGTTTCAACAAAATCTATTCTACTAGAAATGTTTTCTATAAACATTAAAGATATTAGAAAATTATTGCTTTTCATCTTCTTCGTAAGTACTGCTTGCTGTTTATCAAAAAAATTATGGAAATGTTTCTATTGAATATTTTTCAGATCTTACAATCCTTATTCTTATCTCTTGCTATTCTTAGTAATCTATCATTCTGAATTCTTTCTATGTTTTGGTTCCACTATATCCTTCTATTATGTATTAATTAACTCATGTTTTGTATGTTGCATCTTTTTCGTTTGGTATTCTATCTCTTAATTTATAACCCGTAATTGTACTTAGCGTGGTCATTTCAACTGTTCTTGCGAACTGTTTTGTATATATAATTATTGGTCACACGACAGACATTTTTTACCTTCCTTTCAATTTTCATATTATTGTTTTTCTAAACAATTTCTATATATAGCTTAATATTCTTTCTGCTTTAAATGTTTAATTTTGTACTTTGCTTTAGGTTCTAGATTTCTTTCGCTAACTATTTCGGCTTCCAGGTAGGTGGATGACATGTTCTACGATGCTCCTTTCGATATTCAATTTACATTTTATTAAGTTCTTGGCCTTAGCGATTGTCATACATTTTGTTTTTAAATATTTTGTGTTATATTACATTTATTGAACATTTAATAAGAATATATATACATTTTCTTAAAAAGAAATAAGAAACGAAAAATATTATAATATTACATACATAAGAACTCTGTCACATAGATAGTTATTACATGCATTACTAATTTTTGAAAAAGTCAATAAGTTTGCAAATAGGTATCTACCTACATATATTCAGATTGGAGTAAAAAAAAACTATTCTACGATCTTTTTCAACAGAAAATTTATGCAAATTATTTCTTTACAATAAAATTAAAAAGTAATGTTATCGTTGAAAATTTCGGAGGGGGTCCGAACACCAAACCCAAATTAAAAAAAAATGCAAAATCTTGGATAACAAAATAAAAAACTTTTTTAAAGAATTCTTGTGGTAACAGTGGAGAAACTTTGAAAAAGGTAAGGATTTTTTTCCACATCTTAATTGAATAATGTATTTTGAATAATTTAAAGATTTGTATGAAGGAATTTGATACGCTGAAGCAGTGCTACAAATGGCAACGATGATATTTCGCTGTATCTTAATGTCTGTATTGCGAAGTGCGTTTGAAGAGTGCCCCATTGTTGGCAAGATAATGCTCATTAATATGCAGCGAGTAATTCTAGGTGGCTTAGAAGTCCATAAACAAGGAAAGGCTTTTAAAATGAAGCACATATCATTGTGGCAAGACGGTCGTGAATGGTGAATGCGTCGCGTGATGGCTCGGAGAAAAACGCTGATTGCTGGCGCTGATAACGACTGCTTCACTTTGAACTAACACATTTATAAATTTTGAAAGCGCGCTCCAACTATTATACACACGGAACATTATTAGAGAGAATTTACCTGACGCCACATGAAATGTAAAGTTTACGTTTATATTTCCGATACTTGCAGAACGGTTAGTTTTTATTGGGAGTAATAACAGAGGTAACTGCACGGCTTTCTTTATTTTCGCTGCTGAATACTTTTGAATTTTTATCGAGTTGTATCAAACGGAGGAACTTTCAGTTTGTTTTTCTTTCTGCAACAATAGTTTCCTCAATATTCCGCTACGGAGCGCAATGTACCGTTCACCCGTTTAATAATATAGCAAGACAATTAATATTTCATAAATCAACAACAAAACTATTTCCCATAAAACTTTATGGCAAATAATCACATAAATAAAAAGCATTTCAGAATTCCTAATGATGCAACTTCTTTAATTTTATACTTTAATAATAAATAAGTTAAAAGTTATTGTAAATATGAATGATATACTTCTTTACAATTTTTAATGTATACATTGAAGAAGAAATTATGGTGGAAATGTTAATACGTTCAAAAAATCTGCGTTTCGTAATCGTAATAAAACCAGGGATGGCTTGTGCAACACTACGAACAGTAAAGAATGCACTATATTTATCACAGTGTCATATCATATAGCAAGATAGCTTATATCAATGCGCGCGCAAGTATTTACACTCGCAGAGTAATTCGGCACTGTAAATCAAGCAGTTCCTTTGATAAATCAGTATTGTAACAGCGTGCTAAAAATATTTATCGGTTTTATTTCGTATGTTTACATATCTGGACATTAAAATTGAAGACATACAATAGTTCACAGTTCATAGAACATTATTAGAGTGATTGACCATTATAACATCAGAAATACAACTTCAAGAAACAACAAAACAAAACAATATACATACTTGAATATTTATTATTTTTTTAATTTTTAAGACTATATTGATATATTATCGAAACGCACGGAAAATATAAATATTAATAAAAAGTGTAAAGAAGACAGGCGAGAGGTACAGGTGTGTACTGGCCACATGAGACTTTTTATTTATATAAAAAAAATCATGACTATTCCATCTTGCTGCAAATAACTAAATACACAAAAATTTCGAGTTTAGAAAGGTTGTTATGTGAGAGAAATAATAAAAATGTATAGTATAGCAAGAAATAGGAAAAACATTTTATGTTATTGTGTAGGTGTAATGTGGTAGAATGTTCTAAAAACTTGTGCAGCCAAGAAGAAGCTCTTTGTTAAAGATATTGAAGTAGAGAAAGTAAAACTATCATTAATTAGTTTTATATCAAGTTGGAGCGTCAGGAGTAAAGTGCACTCTATTCTGAATAATTATTTAGAGCATTAAAAAATAAAGAGGCGTTTCATTAAATATTTACGATGCATTAAAATTTCAAGCTTATGCATAGCGTGCCGTACTTTGTAAGGAAATACCTGCAGCAGTGAAACATTTAATGATTGTATTATTCAAATCATAATAGAATGTGTACGGCATAAAGTCCGTCTCGGCGAATTCCTGCAGAATGAATGCATCCTTAAAATGATAAAGAACGCATGCAAAACCGTAGGTAGTTCTTATTTTAAATCTTCGTGATTTAAATTCCAGTTTACGAAGAACGTAGTCTTTGAACTTTAATGTTTTTATTTCTATATAAATTTGTTATTTCGGTTTGTTTCACTCGAAAAGGATTCGGCTGAAATACGGATTGTACCCGTGTTTTTGTATTCCGACAAAATCTTTATTTTATTAAAGCCAACAAAATGTTCCAATAAATACCACCATGTAAGAAATTTCAATCGTAAAATACCCCGACAAACAAGAAAAAAATATTTTGTTTCCAGCACAATATCTACATATTTGTAATATGTACTAAAGCCTGGTTGTATCACCGTTCCTTAAACTGTAACTTAAATACGTGTTCCTTAATATTAAGAAATCCTTAATTTTTAAGTTTGTGGCTTAGGTTGAAATTAAGCATCACTTAAATAAGTCGCAAATCTTGTATGTAAAATTGAATATAGGTATAGTAATTTTGGAAATTATTTATTTTCCCAGGCATGTGTGTGTCAACATTAACGTCACAAATGTTATTCAATGCGTCAACCTATTGCACTTATATCATTATTATAAATTATTAAGTAAGTATATGTATACTTACGAAAAACGTTCTTAAATAATGTAAATATTTATGTAAACTCGATTATAGAATTAATGGATTCCAAAAAAGGAGACCAAGTTCTATTTTTGTATACGACGAAATAAAAATAACTATGCAAATATACAAAGAAAGAACACACTTGGTAGATAATAACAAATCAATTTAAAAGGTCTTTTGATAAATTATTAAAATTATCAGTTTGCTATATAAATTCTATATGTTCCCAATCATCTTTCATCATCGTCGTCATCGATGTTATAATAATTTATTATTATTAATATTACAATATTATTTATGTGTACTCGTATAACATAACTTCATATATTTAAAATTGCTTTAGTTAAGTGGCCGAAATCAGGTATTTAATTTAGAGATCCTTAAATCATTTTAACCTAAAAATTTGGCTGGTGCAACGAAACTTACCTACGTATTTAAAGAACACTTACATTTTAAAGAAATCGTAACGTCTGAATGTACGTGGTACAACCGGTCATAAGAGAAGTATTTAAATTTAAAGGAAATAAATTTTCAATTTTTAGTATATATTTCTTAAAGGGTTAAATGCAAAATAAAATTAAAGTTCATCGATCTCCGGACACATATTCAAGCCTTCATATTTTATTTAAAGACCCGGTAATAAACTAAATTCTAATTAAAATTTGAAATTAAATTTTACTTATTCATACATTTTATTCCAATAAAATTTATACCTTGACGGATAAATTTAAAATTTCGTTTAACCTGAACCATCAAATTCGTCTGAATATTTTATGAAACATTGAGGGCACTTGTACTATTTACCTACTAAAGCTTGTGTTATTTCGACAACCGTTGTTCATTAAAGTTCTTTAATAAATTATTTTTTTTTTCCAAGCAATTTTCTGTCGTTACTTTTATGCAAAAAAAAAATATATAGCATTACAAAGAGGAAAAATGGATATACAATGCAGTAGGGTTTTAAAGTTTTAAGTTTTTGACTAAATCATGATGCAAAAAACTTGACTATTTAACCAACCAACTAAGAAACAGAATAATACTAATAAAATTTGTTATTATTTATACCGTCAGTGTGACAGTGAAATAATTTATAAAATAATAATTGTATCATTTTGCGTTATATCATCTAATACCATACGATCCATCTGATTTTTTCAGATAAACCTTTATTTTTGAACATTCATTTTTTTGCATTTTAGCAAAATCACTCAAGCAAACTGATATTAGGTAAAAAAAATTCAAAAAATATAAGTTTCTAGATAAATCTTGTGATATTACTTCAGTAACAGGTGTGGTCGTTCATGACGAAATCTAGTACCAGACATATAGGTTTTAATTTCGGAGTTTTACTTGCCTCAAATGTAATCCACGAATTACTTTAATGAACAACTTATACGAGAAAAGGGTAAAGATAGTCGTTGTCACTACTATCATTTTATTTAGAAGTCTGCCGTGATAGAAGCAAACAAGGGAATGTTAATAATGAAAACAGACGCGGTTTACTATATGGTCAAATTGATGCAGGGTAATAATATTAAAACAATAGAGTTTTATCTACACGTTGTGCTACCACGTCACAAAGATAGGGGTAGGAATAAAATGGGCTGAATTAAACACGATATTCCTACAATAACAAAATTATATTAATTATATAAATTATAATAATCAACCGTCATCAAAAATTTACATAATTCAAATAAATTATAACGCGAACTTGACTCTATATAAACTCTAAATTCTTATTTATATATACAATAATTCAAACTACTTTTTTTACACCACGATGAGAGAGCCTTTATACACAGTAAAACAACTAATTGACTATTTCATTATGAAATATCAATGTATATCTAACATTCAGTCAAGACTTCCACAAAATCGAAGATTTTATCAGAGAGTCTACAACAACAGAGAGAGAGAGAGAGAGAGTTTTTGAACATTTAATGTCAAAAATTCAGAAGTTCTCAACCTACACTTACCCGGTTCTTTTCATCTTCTAAGTATGAACTATGCTAAAAATAACCCAACTATTGATGTTCACCAAGGGCACCAAGTACCGGACATTCTTCGAAAACAAGCTTGAAGGCGTAAAAGAATGCGTCCTTCGCAATAATTCTGTCCATTTCGTAATTTCTGGAGTATTAAAATACCAAAATTTTACTAAAATGCATAACCGCCAAGCGACAGTGTTACCCTTCTGATTGTAAAATATTAAGTTTCAATGCAAATACGGGGTTTGAAGGAATGGTCAATTTTCTAGAAAGAAATTTATTTAAAAAATCGTTGAATGATAAAATCTGTGAGTGGCAGAAGAAGAGAACATTATTTAATTTGGAAGTTTTGAATATTGTAAGTAGTCCGTCCCAGAATGAATGCATAAATAATAAGGCAGTTAAAAAATTCCCAAATCATTCCCTCTAAATCTTTTATTGGCGAAAAAACGTCAATGAAAGGCTGTAGGAAATTTACACCCGGTTTAATGAGTTGGCTGTGAAAACATTGAAAGTTGGTGATTTAGACCCGGCGAAGAAATCCTTAACAGCGTATTCAAAGCGTATGATGAACTGAGATAAGTTCGCTCCAATCTACTTTGTCTATAAATCCGGTGGTCATGTGCTCAGGACGTTGATATACGGGACTTGGGCTTCCGCGCTCATCCGAGAGCAATGCGAAATGATCTGGAAATTGTGGGATATGTATGAATGTACGTGTATCGCCAACTACGGAATGATGTGCGAACGACTTTGCAAGCTGCGCGACTACGAGTGCAAGTATTCCATCATACGTGCTTAGTGTTTCACTAAAGCATCTTCACGAGACCAAGACAAAGGAAATTTTCATCAAATCAAGAATAAAGCCATCGAGAAGGAATTATCAAGATATTTTGATGTCTTGATTTATTTTCATCAGAATCTTTATTGAAATCCTTATTTACAACTGGCTAAAAGAACCAACAAGCTAGTGCGATCATATGAAATACTTATTTCAAAATTAATTATTCAATACTGTACAATTAGTACGGTATACATATTGTAGCGATCGCAAGGTCACGCCACAAGTATATTACAGATAGGTCGAGACACGTTTACTCACCTTTCTATTGTATTGACGCATCGAAGTTGCTAGAATATTCGAGAGTTTAATTGCTCAGGTATATAAACCATTGGCGCTGACTTGTAGTGTGCATGGAGTCAAATTATTTTGTCGGCTGTAAATCTATACTTTTGCACCCGACAAAATTTGTATCCAATAAAATTCATCTTAGTATTCATTCTTAACTAATTGATTCATAAAAGTTACATAGTTGAAGTGTAAAAACGGTGTATGTTTAATAGAAATAAAGAATGTGATAGAGGCTGTATTTATAAGGAAATACAAATTTTATTTTGTTGTAGAATTGTATTTGACATTTGAATATAATCTCCTGCCGGCAAAGCCAGGAAATCGGTTACTCTGTGAATAATTCTATAAAATAACTTGGTGTTACAATTTGACCTGCAATTTCGTGATCTATGAAAAATCCTCGGAAAAAACTAATGAAATGATTTGTACTAAGGATCATAAAGATCATGAAACAGATTTGTTTATTTGCAATTAATTTATTCTGTAAAATTATTCATTAGGTTATTTTAACTAACCTTTATAGTACATAAATCTGCCAGTTAAATTAATTTAACCAGATAGGTTAGTTTAATAGCATTTATAAGACCAGGCATTAATAAATAATCTTTGTGTTTAAGTTCATATTTTTTTTTTTTTTTTTAAATAGTGTAGTTTTAAATTTTATTAATAAACTTGTTGAAATTCTTAGCACCATCTGTAGTTTAATAAGTAAAGAATTGATAAGAAGAATAATTTTAATATAAACAAGAAATATGCTGCAAGACAAGATTGCTCGTATTCCATTATTGCGCTGTCACTATTTTCATCGCTGCCAAAATTTTCATCATTCATTAAATTAAAAGACACATTACTTCAATATTGTATTTATACAAGTATAAAAAGGAGAATTTATTTTAATTTTTTATGCTTAAATTGTTGGTACCAGATATATTTGAAAATATAAAGTATTGAACCTCGGGTTATTTCCTTTTGTGTTTGTGGGGAAACAATTCCAATTCCAGTTAAAAATTCCGGGGTATCTGTTTCTGTATTTTAATCCTGTAAGTGGCCGATAGCGATCTCGTTTTCATATCCGTGAGATATCGGGGAATTATACAATTGCGGGGGCGAGCGAAACGGCGGACGCTTTATTATGAGGCAGCCGAGCGGAAACGAGTTACGATATCGGTGGACGACGACGACCGAAACGTCCACTCCACGGAGTCTCAGGACACCGCCGTTCGCTCGCCACTGAATTCATGAAAGAAAGAAATTGCGATATAGCCTCACTGGAGAACAACGAATAAACAATTTTCAGACGGTATTTCTGATAGTAGTTATGACTCACAACTATCAGTTACACATGAAGTAAATCTTTTACATTAATTAGTAACTTATGTTTGAAATCGCTTACAATAATCGAAAAAACCAATATTAAATATAAATTTCAATGGTAATTACCGAAAAGCAGAATGAATTTTTGAATGATCAAAAGTGATGGGTCACTGAGAATTTTCTGTCAGGAATATTTTTATTTCCCGGGAAAATTCCAGGAAATTTCCCTAAACACGTTTCCCGAAAAAAATGGGGAATTCCATTTTGGAACTTTCCCAAAACATATGGGAAAATTTCTGGAAACAAGTAGGGAAATTCCCGGGAATAAGGGAAGTTCCCAAGATTAAGAAGGAAAATTTCCGGTAATAAATTTAACACAGTCGCAGTTTAACTGACGTGTTTTTAACCAGTCCCGACTTATTTCTAACAGTGATAATATTCTAATAATTTTATAACTGTGAGTGGAAAACGGAAAAAAATTAAATTAATTCTTAATAATTTTACTACAGCAACATCATCAGTTGTAATATTTTTAGTGTTAGTAAAGATTATGACATAATCGGTATTTATTTTTCTCTCATTTTTATGAAATAATGATTTTTATGAGGAAATTTATTGTTCTTAATTCCCAGGAATTTCGCAGAAAATATCCCCAGAAATTCCTCAGAAAATTCCCCAAAAACTTCCTGGGAAATATCCCAAGAAATTTTCCGAAATATTTGTTCCCGGGAATTAACCCATCACTAATGATCAATGATGCGAGTGTATTTTTAATAGTGAAATTCTAAAGAGATTTTAGTTGTAAAGTTGGTGGCGATATGCAGGTTTTATTTTTATTTAAGAAGTGAAGCTGCCGTTTAAAAGCAGCGTACCTGCTTAAGAGACACAATAGTCTCTTCCCCAGTCCTTTATTCTCATAACTAGGTCAGATGTAAATCCTATTTACCTAGCAAGTTTTTTAATTTGAAACAGAACGAAAGTCGTGTAACAAAAGCGCCTTCGCGTTGGTCACATCATTCTTTAAAACTTTACAAAAGACTCAACTATCTCGCCATCAACTCGAGGATATATAAACGTACTTTGTGTTAAAATGCGGGAAATTTGCAACTATATTAAACCATAACCGTAACGCGGGATGCTTCATCGCGATTTTAATTCCCGTAAGTGGATAAGGCCACACACCCGCCGCAATAACAGATTCTTTCAGATTAACACGACACATGCACTAAACTCACCCTCCACTCTCTGACTCCTCACCTGGAACAAAATTAACCTTAAACAAAAAATATGCCACTGTTAATAAATAGGGACACGCGTAATTGCAGTCAATTATAGTTTTCTTTTTAATAGATTTATATGTTCCGTAGTTTAGTCATCCGTGGCTAACTAGATAAACTAAATAAAATACGAAATCAAAGGTTCAAATTGCCAATTAATAACCAAATAAATATACCACAGTACTCCAGTGGTTCAGAAAACCAGAAAATAAAAGTACCTTGCTGCAGTTGTAGGCTTTTAATTTAAACAACTAAAAATTCAAATAAGAATGAAATAGCAGAATAAGTTAAAAATTATATTTCAATTTGAAAAGTTTTGGCGGTGGTACAGGTCAAATACTAAAATAAAATATATATAAATATTTTTATTTCATTTTGGATTCATAAACTTGTTAATACGCCGTCAAATGCGGGCATAATTTGGCTTTTATCGCCCGAGGGCGTATAAAATTGCTAAGCAATAATTATTAAAACAAATTAAAATTGTGGATAATGAATAAATGTCAATCAATATAATATATTTTAATTTCGATTTTTGCACTCACAAAACTGTTCAAATTCCTTTTCATATAAATTAGTTTCAAATCCCATTAATATATTTGCCAGTGACACTTAGATTATATTAAATTTGTTTTAAAAACAAACAATTTAACAATGCCAACTATATATAAAGAAACCACAGCATGGAATATTTACCTACAGATTTTTTTTCATTTCAAGTATCAAAGTGAAATAAAACGTGTATACCACGGACATAATCAAGATTACATATAGCCCTTGAAATTGAAAACTCTCATACTAAACCAAATAAAAATCACAATAAACATAAAAATACAATATAATTACACTAACAAACATATAACGTATCCATATTGTAATCATTATTACATCTGATCCTGTATATTTCATTGGAGACATTTTTATAAATTTTCCCCTTGCTGAATCATTCGTGGGGGGCTATGATCCTATGCCCCTTGCATCTCTAAGCGTATGATCAGGAAAAACAATGATAGTTGATGATATTATTTAGTAAAACAATTTTTTACATTTGTTTATTAAAAAAATATGGTAATATTTATTATATGTATAGGTATTATCTTTTTTCGTGGCTGCTTACTTTTCTATCATTAATTTTTACTGTTATTTTACCGTTTACAATTTTTCAAATAATTGATTACTTTTTTCGGTTTATCAATTTTAATTAATTAATTGTTATTGTGGATGGAGGTGATGGAATACGCGTGTATTGAACAGCCATTGAAGAGCCTTTCTTTCTTGTCAAAATAGATTAGCAATTACCGAATGGTAATAATTGATATGAAATAATTGAGGTGTGGCCTAATGTATTTGTGTGTAGTGTGAATGGATGGCTAGCTAGGCTGTTAAATCAATGGCACTTCTGCGGCTTCCCGGGCCACAATCCCGCCCAATAAATGCATGAGCTGATTCCCGCTGATTGCAACGGGATTAATTGTATCATTTTCACCAGAGAAAAGCCAGATTTGTCTGGTTAACTGCTAGCGAGCTACTACCTTATGTAACTGTCTACAACCGCAACTAATAAAGTATGATAAATGAATAAAATATAAACAAAAATATCACTCTCGGCTTACTTTACAGATACTAGTAACTATTTTTATTATAGACAGGGCTGCTTCAAGATATTGACAAAGGGGTTCTAGATAAAATTTGAAGCCCTCTAAAGTTTTTTTTGATATTTATTATAATATAAGGTAAAATATAAATTGTTAAATAGTTTTTCTTTTAATAAGAATTTTATTTAATGATGAATACAATAGTTTCTCAAAAATACCCTTTTAAAAATTTACAAGATATGAAGCAGAATTGACAAAAACAAAAACTATTTGCCGAAACATTGTTGTGGAAACTTATAACGAATCTGCAGATGAAACAATTTGCTGCTGATATTGATACTTATTTATTAGGAAATAAATAATTAACGTATATTTTCTTTATTACAGAAATTAAAACTTCTTAAATGAGTTGGTTCCAAAGAAAGTTTTGACCCGATTCGCATCAACGAAAAAAAATTTATTCGAAGTCAAGTTATTCTTTTGTATCCATAATTTTAATTTTTCATAGTTTTTTCTAATTCAATGATTTTGGTTTAATTATTACATTTTATGATTAACATTATAATATATTTTCTTGTTTATGGTTAAGTACATAAAAAACTGTAATTCGCATCTAAAATGTTTTCATTATTTAGAAATAGCAATTGGATACATAAAATAACGCGTAAAATAAACTACATTTTATTTGTTTCTACTCCATCGTTGACGAGTTCTTTAGTACAGCTCTATTTAGAAATAAGAAGAAAGTCTCTCAATCATCTAAAATGATAGTAAAAACGTGACAATTGCTTTAGGAATATATTTAACACTAGCATGTGAAGAGTATAAAAGTATAAAACATTTTTAGACAATATACAATAATAATAAGTACTATAATTTTAATTATTAAATGTAGTGTAAAGAAAAAATCACACTAAGACTTTCTCCAGAGTGAGTAATTTTTTCTTCCAGGGTAGACATCATCGGGAGCAAAATTTTCTATAATGACCAGAATCAACACGTAAATTACAATAAAAAGGAATACTAGACAAATACATTAAAATGCTCCAATTCTTCACCCATTCAAACGTGAGCACTCAAAACTGCTCAAGAATGTGCTCTTGTATTAGCCTTCAAAATGCTCTAATTCCTGACTTAATGAAACCAGACCAGAATCCAGAGCAGCCAATTCTGCTCCGGTTTCAGCAGGTCACGAATTAGATCAAATACTTCTGACTGCTCTAATTATTGACCCATTGAAATCAGAGCACATTCCAGAGCAGCCAAATCTGCTCCAAAATGTGTTCTGTTTTCAGCAGACCTAGAATTAGAGCAAGCTCTTTTGAGTGCTCAAATTCTTAACCCACTGAAACCAGAGCAAAATTCGGAGCAGTAAAACTACTCCAGATTGTGATCTGGTTTTAGTAGATTAAGAATTAGAACGTTTCAAAACGCTCTAATTCCTGACCCACTAAAACCAGACCACAATCTGCTCCCGAATGTGCTCTGGTTTCAGGAGGCCAAGAATTAGAGCACATGCTAAAGCGTGCTTCAATTCCCAGTCGACTGAACTAGATCACTTTCAGAGCATAAGATGCACTTGAAGATGGTCTAGCCAGACCACCAGACAGAACGAAGGCTCCAAGACCCACTACCGCCCCGGCGCCTCGCAGAGCGGGACTGAGTGCTAGCATTTCAGGATCCCTGGTATATCCTGAGACGCGCATTGAAATCGGTCATCTGGATTCCTACTGGTTAATATTCAATTTGTAATTGTGCCTGCACTAACGGGAAATTTAAAATGATAATTTTGTACATATAGGTACTTTGATACGAATAATTCACTAGTAATGTTTTTAAGGGTGTAACTCATACTTATTTTAGAGTAGCAATAAGTTACTTAAAAATGGAATGAGGTAGAATAATTCTTCGAAATAATAACAATACAGGGCTTTATTACTGATGTAAAAAATGGTGCGCAAGGTAAATATCTTCTTGGGGATATAAGCACCGCTGTCCCCATGTAGTCGGCGCCCATGGTAGGCATTGTCCTCCTTGGGTACGGACCTGCCTTCATTAAAATGTAATATTACAATTATTAGAATGAATAATGAACAATTTAGTAATCATGTAAAGCATATTGTTAAAGGTTAAATCATATATGAATTAAAATGAATATGGTTATTTGAATGTGATGTTTTGTAAGGCAAAAAAGTAAGTTCCTTTTATCGACCGGTCTGAGAACGCCGCATATGATCCGACAAAATTATAGTGCCAGATCCGGGAAAATTATCAGTAGCCATCGGGGAGGAAAGTGCTGTACGCTGGAAGCTTTTATACAAATGCAGCTTCGTTACACAAAGCTTGATAAAAGCTCGTCATGTATTCCTTGCCCAGAACCATCAGCAATTATTATTCACAACGCCCGGAACACTCTTCATATTACTTTTTGCAGACGAATTTAATTCGTACGCGAATTAATTTTTTAAGAGCCGGAAGAAGAGTACGTACAAATAAGTTTTAATTTTATTTCCAGATTATATATCTTTCAACCCAAACTGAGAATTTTATTCGCAAAATGAAAACCTGAAAAAAAAGGTTTCCGAGAAAAATAACAATCTAAAGTAACAGGATTTGACAAAAGTTTTGCTTTTGTAGGTTATCAGGTGATGTAAAAAACTATCAACCGGTTTTCGGTTTTCTAAAAAGTGGAAGAGTGGTTCATCGGTTTTAATAGTTTTATTATTATAAAAAAAACCTGCCGTTTATATCTAGATCAAAATAAAAGTAAATTAATTATTACATGAAACTATTGTTGTACGCATAAATTATTTGTGCATTTCTTTATTATTGATTGGAAGGGCGGGGCATTCTGTACGAGTCGCCACTGTGTAACAGTAATGATCCAAACATTGTAAAGAAATGTTTTCTATCTTTTTTATTAGCTTAATAACTACAAATTTCCATTTACATTATATGAGGTGTGTAAATTAAGTAATAAGACTATCAACGTGGCGTTCGATCTGGTAAAACTTGGGACGCGAGATTTGGAGAAGAGGCACGAAGCAGGTGAACATGCTATATACCTTCAGTACGAGTTTGAACTCGCTAGAGTCATTTGGTTATCCGTAGCTAGTTTTTCTTGTGCGTTCTTATAATTAGTAGCATCAATTTTGACGGTGTTATTTCAAGAGGTCAGGTTTTTCGGTGGTTTTAAACATTTTCTGAAGATAGACAGTCGATTGAAAATGAAACACGCAGAAGCAAGAACTGATGAATCGACAGAATCGGGGATCGTCGGTTGACAGTACTGAATAATTGGGAAAGAGTTAAACTTGATTCACATAACCGTTCATCATATTTTGAATAATTTTTTTTGTTTACACTACTTCAGGAGGCCAAAAAATAATATTTTTCTTACAACCGGGCGTAAATTATATATTTTTCCTACGACCACTGTTAAAAATAGTCTTTTTAACGGTTGCTTAGCAAGCTAAAAATAACAGTTTATAACACAGTGAATACTTTTAAATCGTTGTCATTCACAACGAATTAAAAGTAAAAAACAAATTTACTTTTAACACTTATGTTCGGTTGTTCGTAACAAATACATCATGACCTGTCATAAACGTCATTCTATAATGCTTAGTTTTTATTTACTAATTACATAACTGGGTCGTAGGAAAAATAGTGTATGATATTTGTGTTAAAAGTGATTTTATTTCGAACGTGGGGATTGTTAAACTCGGCTTCGCCTCGTTTCACAAACTTCCCCACTCATTCATAAAATGTCACTTTTAACACATATCATAAATAACTATTAACAGGTTTTCAACTTTTTCCAAACCATATTATCAGATCGTGCTAAAACGTTGCAAAGCCACTAATGCATTAAGATATATTTTAACGACAGATTGTCTGTTTGCAAAACAGGGTGTAGTAAAAGAGAGGAAAAGTCCTGCAGGTGAAATTAAAAGTAGTGGATGCAGTGTCCCAAGTCCCAAGCCGCGCCTGTCCCCATAAACTAGTCTATTCCATTTAACGACGCCTGATAATACGCCTGACCTGAGATCGATCTCCGCAGCTGTTTTGACGAGCCCCCGTTTCGGCGCTGCTGAACTTAATTCAAGTAATGAATCGGATCATCGTGACATGTTGTCGTAAACCTTGAGTGCTTCCTCAACAGAAAACCCGCGAGCGGACATCGCGGATATTTTCGTAATGATTTCATTAAGTTTGTCTGATGAGATCTCGGATGCATTACACGAGATTTATTTCTCATGTGCTTCAAACAATGACGGCATAGAATTTAACTACTCGCTCGTCTCCGTACATTCGATCCCAGTTCAGATAATGAAAGAATTAAATACTTTGATATACTCTGAGGTAAATTATATCAGGATAATCAAATTGTAAAAAATTTAGGTAATCATAAAAAGCAACTTATCTTTTCAGCTACAGCTATTTTAAATTGACATTAACTGAGCTGTAGCTATTACCAGTTATGTACTGCTACTTTTTTAAGCTTTTACTTTGTTAAAAAAACTTAGTGGGGCATAAAAAATATGTATGCGTATGTCAGTGGCGAGCAGTGCATACCCTGGATGGGTAAAATAAAACTAATTTAATGTTGCTATACAAATATGATTATTTTATGGAGGGAGAAATATCAGCGCGTTGAACATGCTGAACGCGAGCGCGTAGGCCAAGTGCACTCATCCATTGTGCACGGTTAGCGCAACTTATTTGTACGGGCACGGTACCATCACATTACGCAAAGAGAAATACAATGCTACAAAAACTAAAGAAATCTAATTGCCGCATCTCTGTCTCTCGCGTGCACTGAAAATTATGCACTTTTGTAGCATTAAATGATTCTAATTTATATCTACATTTTATTATCAGTTTCAGGAAAATATATCATCTTTATAGAAAAATAAAATTTGTAGTAATATTAATTTGTATTTCAAATAAATCTTCATACCAGTGAGAATTTAATTATTAGGTAGGTACTTATCGAATGCTATTCCAGATTTATTGAAGCGTTATTTCTTCAAAAATTAAATTTTAAGGCCAACACCCAAGATTAATTTATCACAAAGAATAAGAAATAAGAAAAAACAAAGTTCTAAATACGAAGAATTTAAATGGTTGACAAATATAAGGAAAGATGTTTGGGTTCTATGGCTATGATGTTGATAAACTTACAAATAATTTGTTTTTTTTCCTAATTTTACGAGTGTAAATTTTTTTCAAAAAAAAAAAGATAATATAATCTTGAATTGAATGAATTATTTAAAGAAAAAAGTTACTCCAGAGTAACATGTAGCTTAGGTACAGCTATAGCTACAATTCATTGAAATAGCTTAACTACACCTTCAACTAAGAGAACTTGTACTTAAGGTAATATTTAAGCTACCTAAATAGTAATATACTGCTCAACTCGGTTGGTACTTGATATACTATTTCATGTAGGAATAAATAAGATAGCTATTGAGATGATGTGATATCTGCAACATGTGATGTATTATTGAGAATATATTGTTTAACAATAGCTTCTGTAAAGTTTACAGAAACATATTTGTTTATCCGCTTTGTAAGGAAACGCTGGTAACAGAAAAGGTAAAATAAAGACAAGAAAATTATAAGCGATTCAAGTTGAAATTGTAGTTGGTAATGCTTGTTATTTTCTCAATTTTCTTAAAAGGAAAACGAATACTTAAATAAAATTACCGATTGATAAAAAATATAAAAGAAAGAATATAAAAGCTTTTGCAAGAAAGTCTTAAAAAGGTTTAAATTAACCATGAATCCAGCGACTTCATTTTCCTTGTAAGAAAAGTTTATATTAAGAAAAAATCGCTGCAAGCATTAGCATCATACATCCGCTGCAGAACTCCAAACTCAATTAAGTTCCCGAAGAGATACATACAGAACTTCCAAGAAAAGAAAGCGGCATTATCGGTTGTCCTACAAATATTACGATCTAAGGATTTAAATAAAACAAAAATCACGCAGCGGTACGATCATATCGCCCAAGTTTTCAAATTATAGATGTCTTCCGAACTTTCAACACTTTGATACTTTTGATTGCTGCCGTAACTTGCAAAAATTACTTTAGTTTGATCAATGATTTTTTAATTGTATCCGCCATCGAGCGAACTTTTATTGACTGTGAAATTGGAGAAACTACAAATGCAAAAAAATCTATTACAGGAAATATAAACAACTTTGACACCATTCCAGAACTAGTAACATTCTAGATTATCTTGGCTCGTTATACAAAAATTAAAATGTGGTACAATTGTTCGTAAACTTATTATTAACAGGTAATGATGTTTGACTTGAGCTGCCGATTTGATTCCCAGAAATTTCTATTCATAATTCTCTTCATTAGCCACCAATCAAACATTTACATCTTTCATAAGCGGGAAATGATGGAAAGAGTTAATGTGATGTATTCATTTTAAAGATTAAACTCATGATATTTCTATTGGAATCAGGGAAATGTAGCCGTATGTTTTGATTTAATTGTTATTCAACAAAAGGAACAAATAAAAGGCGCATTTTAAAGCAGGGATATGTCCAGAATTTCAATTAGTTTCGTAATCAATATAAGCTAATAATTCGGTGTAAAATTCCGTCGTGTTTAATTCCAGCGCGGTTGCCGTTGGACATGACTCTGTTTATTTTGAGTTTTATCGGCTGAAGAACCGCAATCAATACGCTGTTATTCTGCCTCAGAAAACTCCGTGCATATTTATAGGTGCTCGGGGGGCCGGAAAGTGCAGTGAAATGAGCAAATCGAGTACTCGTACGGTTTTAAGAACCAGAACTTCATAATAACTTTATAATTATTTAGGATATTACCTTATAAACTTGTTGTGTATGAACAGTTATTATGAGAATATTTAAGGAATTTACACATAATTAATTAGGGGGAATTTCGCGAAGTTCACTATACAAGCGCAATCAGAAGCCCTTGATACGTAATTTTGCATCGATTAGTTTCAAACTTTATCTATTACTGACAACGATATTTCACGGGATTTTACTCAATTTTCACCCCAGACAAAATTATATTTAATTATCTACACATTCTCGTCAAATTTAGTTTATTAACCCTCTCATGCCAATAAGAATTCAAAGGGAACACTATTAACTTCAATTCTCTGGAGAATTAATTGAATACTTCTTTGTTTAAAATACAAAAGATAGAAAAAATTGTAGTTAATTATATATTGAAACAAGGTGAAAATTATAGGCCTGCATTCCAGAATTTGATTGTGTGTTATTATAATTTTGTTATCGGTGTCTGAATAGTTGACAGGAGTTTTTGAAAATAATATTCAGAGTTTATGGAGATGAGATTACACGAGTAATTCACTGAAGAATTTATTTATCTAAAGGAAACGCCGCGAGAGAGATATCTCCCTCAATATTTATAATGTTTAATTTTAGTCGTAGTTCAATCTTAGTTCAGTACGTCGTAAGGTATTTGAAGTCAGTTGTAAGCTTATAAGTTGTCAGATGTTTGACAATGTCAGATGAAAATCAGTTTAGTTGTAAGCTACCAGCTCTGAAAGTGGAGATCTGTCCAAGAAAATATCCTCAAAGTGATAATAATAATAATAATGTGTTCCTGTATCTCCTAAGAGGACTACAGGGCAACCGAATGCGGTTGTTTCATTTGCTAGCGATATTTCTATTTAAGATGTATAAATGACAAGCCTTTAACATCCGATTGTGATACACAAGTAACAGTGTTCTTTTTTTATTTTACGATAAATCACACATTGTCGGTCGCTGGGACTTAAACTCACGATCTCAAGTTCGAATGTCGCCACAGCGAGCTAAGGATTTCCGCTAGCTCGATTAGCCATCACTTCACATTCAAAGTGATAAGTCAAGTTCAATTTGGTTTTAAGGTTCAGTTTAGTTTCTCATAAGTTAAGATTTAATGTTTAATTTCGTTTTATTAATCATACTATAGATAATGCAAATAGTAAATAACAGTAGCAGTTAAGTGAAGTTGATTGTATCAAAACTCAAAAACAATAAAATTGTAAGTGGATCTAAACAAACAAGAATAGAACATCGTGTTGAAATTATACTTGTAACTGATAATGTACTTCATAATTTTTCCAAAGTATGTTCAAAATATTTGGACAATTGCGTACCGTATCACAAATATCATGATTGGTTTTAAATTTGATGTTTAATTGGACTGGAGTGTGTTTCCGTTGTTAACAAATTTTGGTAACGTTCGCTGATCTTGCACCGTGATGAAACAGGATTTTGACATTTTGCGTTGTCGAGCGAAACAAAAATGCATAAAAATACATAAAGTATATTTTAAATCTCAATGTTTGTAAATAACTTAACTATTTGATTATTTTCCACGCTTTTATTCGTTATATTATTTTTTGAAAATAATGAAAAATGGTTAATTTAGTTCATTTATTCATTTGGGAAGAAGAAAGTAAGAGTTCAGTCTGCGTAGTCCTATGTCATCCCATCGAACGACTAGATACGTCCATCAGTATTTCATCAGTCATCACATCAGTAATGAAATAAAGGTAATCATCATCGTCATAGCTGTCTTTTGAAATCCCTTCTCCCTGATATAATATATTTTCCCGCTCCCCTTGACGTTAGCATAACTTACTTTCGTAGCAACATAAGTCGAAAGTTTCTGATAACATTTATTATTTGGATACCATTTTCAATGGAGTGTTACAAAAATTAACAGCCCTAGGTTAGTTATAAAAATTATACAAAATTCATAAATATTTGGTCGTCCAGTAAAGTTAACTTCGATTATGTTAAATATAATAAATGAAAAATAAATAATTTTGAATTGTCAAGTGGCCCATATTTTACAAATACTTTGACGTTATTTGAAGTTAATTACTTTTAATATAAGTACTACAACTATTCTACTATGGCAATATGATCTTTGGCTCCACAAGCTCTGCCTTAATTTAAACGTCTTCAAATTTTATAATGTGCTTAATTATGCTTTTTCAAATCAAAAATTGTAATCGGTACTAGTGTCCATATTTTTTAGGATATCAACTCTTAGTAGAATAAAGCATTGATATATGCGTAGCAGGATATGTCTAGTGAAATTATGAAAAGTTTAAAAAGCAGATATTTGCGGTGTATGCGAGGCTGAGTGAAAGATACGTCGGATGTGTATTGACTGTGGCATATTTCCCCGTCAGTCGGGTTTCGGCATTCGCGACTCCGACTCGTGCGAACGGAGTCGGCTTGAGCGTATGAATCATTTAGGTTTCGCGATATAAGTGGCTTCCTCAATTTTCTAAGTGCAATGTCTGGTTCCACAGTTACTTCCGCTCGTCAATCTGCAGACGAACTTTAAAAGTTATGCCCAGATTTATAACCCACGTCCCATTACTCCCTTTACACTTGAATAATCTATCCGATACGAATTTATCGCGTGGCCAATGCTTGCTTACGGCCGCATCACCAAGAAATACTACATCAAATATTCATTTCTACCTATACATACATATCCCGAAACCTCTCTCTCAATTAATAAAATAACGATCTATAATTATACTTATTTGTACATAAATTGTAAAGATCATTATTCTAGAACCATAGTACAACATCTAACGGGAGAAGGAACGACACTCATAAAACTTGATTATAGAATATAAAACTTGAACAACATAATAAGAATAATTATTCCAATGATATTGAAAATATTAAATTTGATACCGCTAGATGTCTAGGTAGGCCTGTAAAAATTGAGAAACTGACAAATTCTAGAAACGAGAATTAAATACATATTTAACGCGTGCTCCAATAAGAATGCACAATTTAAATTTCTCTTCATTTTCATTCCTTTCGGTTTACAAAGTCTGCAGTTGTTTAGTTCTCATCAACAAACAATGCGGTTAGTGAAAATGAATCGCTTTACTGTCGAAGAACGTATTGTTATCGACAAAACATATTTCAAAAACTAGAAAAGTTCTTTAGAGACACTCAGAAAATTGCGTACAATGTTCGGTTCACGAAATATACCCGATTCATTGACAATTCGGAAGATAATTAAAAAAAATCGAGCAAGTAGTCCGGTAGATGATGTTAAGATACCAAAGCAACGTCGTAACTGCCTGTAAACTGAAAATATTGGGAGTAACAGTGTTGTCCGATGTCCCCGAAACTCGATTCGCCATGGTTCACAAGAAATATACATTCCGAGGAGCACCATGCAACAAATTTTGACAATGGATCTTCATCTATACCGTTACCAGCTTCAACTGACGTAACAACTACTGCCAATCGACCATTTGTGACGGAGTGAATTCGCCGATTAGGTATTTGAAAATCAAAATGCAGAAGTCAATTTTATGAGCAATATCATCTTTAGCGCAACATGACGCCATTTGACTTTTTTCTGTAGGGTTACGTGAAATTACATGTTTACACGAAGAAACCGAGGACGATTCTTGAGTTAAATTTGAACGCATCATTACGGAGAACGGGAGATCGAGCAACAAATGTGCGAAAATGTTACAAATTTTGTAAAAAGAGTACGAGTTTATCGACAAAGTCTTGGCGGTCATTTGTCCGATATATATTTCATCTTGTTTCAACTCTGTGTCGATAATATTTATCTCGTATCGTCTCGTCTCCATAGACCATAGGCGAGATAATACACACATTTTATCTCGTCTCGCGGTAACTCTAACTTAGTTATGTGTATTTACAGTTGATGTGTGTGTGAAAATGAAACTTTGGTCCAGTTTAGTATGAAACGAGGGCAAACCAATGGAAATTCTTGACTTAGAGAAGAAGGTGACACAATGTAGTAGGTGCAGGAATTGCTGACAGTGTAGTATTTTAATGCGGGAGATAATTGCACGGTTCATGCATGATTAAGCCGCGCAAACATTTTATGACGCGAGATCGCGGCCAAATGCTGCGCCGAAGATCCAGATAAAATTGGCCAGACTCCAGCACAATTGTGATAAACTCCTGCTTAATTTATATTCGCAGATCTTTCGTTAATAACACTGTTTGATAACAAAGCAAAGTGTAATTATAAGCTCCGAAGTGAACAACTGCGTATTAGCATATCGAGCTATTACTTCAGCCAAAACTAATGAAATATGTATAAAACATGCATAAATGCAAATACGGCTGGTCGGCTTAGTTTACTGCTGTTGTCTTATCGTCCTCGTAAAGCAGAACATGTGTCAATACTGCACTACGGGTTATGGACACTTAAATACGATGCCATATTTTATGCGCACGGCTTGATTGAACTTTTATTGATGCATCGCACTCTCATACAAACGGAATTGCAAATTTCATTTCATTTGAATAATTAACTATTTCATAAACAACCCTGCATTTCTTCATCTCGTTTCATTCTTCGACACAAAAATTAATAAACATTTTAATCATTTTATATTTCATCGTTTTATTCCATTAACCACTTTTGTAATACAATAAATGAACTTTAACATTCTGCCAAAGTATATATAGGGAAGTAAGAAGTAGCGACATTCTGTTACTACCTTTGATGTAGACTCCAACGGTGGCCGTGTATATAATAAAAAATTATTTGAAAATGTATAATAAAACATTTATAAAAATATATAAATTTTAAATTACGATATAAAGCATGAAATATTTTAGAAGTATTGTACTGATGTGATTGAGAATACAATTCTAATTGATATACATAATCATTAAAAAAATCATTTGGCATCGTTAAATTCCCAGAATTGGTGTCTTCGTATTTTTTTCTTTAATGAGAATATAATTATGTTGAATCAATTCTTTATATTTGTTTGCAACTTATATACATTTTTTTCGTATTAGAAAATAAGTTTTCCATTGTGCAGAAAAATATTGAGACTCCGTAATTAGGTGTGTGCCGCTACTGCTTACTTACGTATATTGTGTTTCTGCTGCAGTTATAATGCAGTTATTTGTGGACTATTATGATGCATTATTTTTGTCATTCATCATTTATTTTTAAAGTGAAGTAGACGGAACTGATAATTTGACAAGTAAAAAGAATGTTAATTCTTATCTACCTCAAAACTATCTCTGAAAATCTAGTATCCTTCTAACTAGATATATATAAGAAAAAAATATCAGTATAATTTTCATCTTAATTAAATAATTTCATTTTTAAACATTGTTATAAATTTTTTTCACTACTAGCCTAGATACCCACTATTTTTAACCTTTATTTGTCCTGTGAAATTGTTTTTCATTACTGCTTACTTGGTAATCATGCTCTCCTAGGTCAACAATAAATTATTATAATCCATGATCGATAATGAAAACTGTCACTTTTTAAAGAAAGTCCAAATCCAAATAATGTTTAAATCATTTAACCAAAGGAAAGTATAAAGAATGAATTCACAATTTAAATATGCTGTCTAAATTAAATACGTAAACCAAATAAAATCAAATTATTTTTGAATAAATAAAATTAAGATTGAAATGCTAGTAGTGAAAAAAATTATATATATTCTACGGTTGAGAAAACCATTACTGACCAGCACCTTATGTCCCGCGATTGCTTCGAATTTCGGGACACAGCTTGGCGCTAGGTGAATAATAATAGTTTTCTCAACCTTGGTGTATAATATATTATTAAAATGTCGAGTTTTTCTATTTTTTTTTAAATAAAACACTACTTACTAACACACTATCCTTAATATTATTGGTAGTGGAGTTATTACTAAAAATAAAATATAAATATTTTAAATTTACTAATGAAACAATTTTGTTGACATACAGAAAAACATAACCTAATTCTTCAAGTGACTTTAAAAACTCTACCAGCAATCAGAAATTTCATTACGTCATAATAGGTGATTTGTGATAAAAAGAACGGTCACAATAAGTGAATTAACTAATGTAATGTGATATTTTGTGTAAAAAGTATACAGGTTGTATGTAGAATTGGGTGATAGGGTAAAAAAGTTTCCCGGTGGTTGGAAAAGCAAGGTTTGCGTGCATCCAATTGCTGAAGTTGCTTGGCATATTACAGCGGCTTTCTGTTGTAAAAACTTATATTTCCAGTCGCCGTTGAGTCGCAGGCGTAAATTACACTGTAACTTCAGCTGTGATTAACACTTCGAACGCCTAACTCGCGATATTTATAGCAGAACCTTTCTTTACGCCCTCAATATTATAATATGCACTTATGCATGCTAAACTCCCACACTTACTACTTCAAATGTCAGGAACTTTATCGCTCTATTCAACAAACTCGTTCGTGAGCATCACGGGCTACTTCAATCCTTCACGCGGACCAAACGTTCTGGATACACCGATCGAAAATATCAACAAATAAATAACGGCAGTTATGTGGAACATATTACTTTATAAACTTAAAATTTAACGTTATCTGAAAGGACGAAACGATTGTCAATACGAAAGAGTATTGATGAATAGTTGGCCTTGAATACTTCTTATGGACACAAATAAAACACGTTGCGTTGGATATACATTTAAACATTGATACCTGCTACACCTGCTAAGATTTAGAAAAATAGTTATTTGAGTCATAAGTCAGGTAATTGTTATTTACGTCATAAGTCCGGTATATGAGTTTTTACGATACAAATAAGAAGTTCTAGGAAAATACGCTGAATGTGTCGAGTCGGGAATTTCAAAACGAGTACCATTAAAATTATTTACCGGACTTACGACGTACAACATTTCATTTCATACTGTATCACTTTTCAATTTCAATCGAAGGTTGGATTTTCTTACTTTAGAAATTGTGAAATAAAATAAAATCTTAGCGTTCATTGGAAACTTTAAAAAGAAAAACGATATCATTTGTCACTTTTGACACGTCAATCAAAAACTTTCAATAGATATATATGTAATAAAGATCATAATTAAATAATTTCAATTTAGTACCTACTACAAAATATAAGAATGTACAAATACTTATTTTAAGGACGAATTAATAAAAATTTATGAAATTTATCTCTCAATATTTTACTGGACTAGTTCGGTAAAAATATAAATGTGATGCAAAATAAAACAATAGTTATTTGTGTACCAAGGGTGTAAAATGCTACATTGCCGTACAAGCGTAAATATTGAAGTTTGAAACTTAGCTGAGAGCTTCAATTATGCTAGAGCATACTCGCGGTATACATATTACTTTTTCTACAGCTGTTTTCAAAATTAAAATAATAGGATTTAATGACGTAAGTAAAATATTCTATCACATTTTATTTGCTAACAATGAAGTGACATAAACAATTGTCAATGTTAGGTTATATTCAATTTTAATTTTGTAATTTTGTTGTTAACATTGATGTTATCAATGATGTGATTTTGTATAATAGACCAATAGTCTTAAAACAGATTTCAAAGAATTTGAGTATCTCATACTAACGCATTTTATATGTTTTTGATAATGAGAAAAAAATGAAAAACAACATCTTGTTTTTTTAATTCAAAATGGTATTGTATCAAAAATATTTGTTTTTTTTTTCTAGGATTGGTCAGCTATTCATCAATATCGCCTCAAATATTTTATTTTATTTGAAATCAATTCAACAGGATACAAGGTCCCAATTACAGGACAATTATACAGCACTACGTATATAAGAAAGTGTTAAAAAGTAGAGGAGTACATAAATAAGATAATAAACAAGTAACATTGCTCCATATATTGTTATAAGCAAAACAAAATTGTCTTCTTGGAGATTTCATTTCGTAGTTAAATGTAGATTACAGCTAGCAGGTTTTGTTTCTGTTTTAATAGAGTAGATTTTTGTAATGAGGGTGGCATGATGCGAAGGAAAGGAGGTAATCCTTGGCAGTAGGTCCTTCCTGCATAATTAATCCTGCGTTATTGTCAATCCTTGATGTCTGTTCATTACGGCGTCTGCCGAGGGCAAAGGGAAGTTTAGTGCGAGGAGCAGCAGGTGCACACGTTGTATATAATACGAGTCCACGGCTGCTGGCTGCTGTAATTTCAGACTCTGTCGTAATTCTCTTGCAAATAAAACTATAACATGTGCTTCAGACAATGACCTCGCTGCAATTACACTTCATTGATTACATATCTTGTTATGTGCCCTGATACTTAACTATTTTATTTTTAATTTATTATAATACAATTGTCTTTCAATCTTAAACTCACTTTCAGTTATTGAAAATAGGGACAAGAAATAAAAAATAATGTTTAATCATTTTTTTTTAACCTCTGTTGTATAGCTTGGCAAATTTTTTTCAAATTTCAATTTGTATCAAATACCAAATTTTAAAAAATTATAACTCTTTTACTTATTACAATTACATTTTGAAATCAAAAATATATTTCCATATTATCGCCGACTACGTAATATAATATCTATTTCATAATTTCTTATATTACAACTGATAAACCCATCATCCTTATGTGGTATAATATTTCTTGATGAAATTTATTCTCAAGTACTTGCAGTGGCGGATCTAGAAATTCTCTTCGGAAGAGGCTTTCAGTTTTGTGCAACATGTGCATAAAGTCGCCTATTACCCATATGTACTCGTCTTAAGTCGAGTGCTGGAATCTCACAAGTTGGGAAATAGGTGATTCTGCACAAGTGACACACTATACTTTTTCTTCGATCACACTGCTAAACTTTATAGAATAAAAATATATGCACGAACGCCATTTGACATTAAAAACAATGTGGCGTACGTAACCTCACAAAGAGACCTTCACACACAGTTACAGTGTTGGCAATTACTGTAAGAAATGACATTTCCCATACTGTGAGAAATTATTTCTTACACTTTATCCCATGATTGTGGGAAATACACCAATTTTCAGCTTTATACATATAGTAAGACAAATGTGCCAATTTCCATAGTGGTCATAGAAAAAAATTATTAATTAACACAAAATCATCGAATACAAAATTATTATCGGATTAAACCAAAATTAGACGTTCAACAGATTAACCTTATAATGAAATGCAGTTGGCGGCTTTTCGTCGATTGTGAATCGGGTCAAAACTTTCTTTGGATCCAACTTCTTTAACGAGTTTTATTTCCTTGTAGAATAGCTACGTTCAGCATTACCCATACTTGCAGGTAACGTTATTAGTGTTCTTAATAATTTATATATTTCATTGCACTTAAGGGAATAATAGCATTAGTATTTGTAACGACAGATGAGAAGGAGGAATATGTCATGTTTAAACTATTTATATAGTCATCTTCAAAATAACCGGGAGACTACAATCACAGGGGAGACATATATAACTTTAACAAATTATACAGAATGGACGTTAGTGTAGTGAGACTTGAGGTTTTCGTGCTTCTCACCTGTCCTTATTCATTAACGCATTTGGGTTCCATCTTTCTCGTGTTTCTGGACAATTCTGCTTCAAATCAAGCAAATCTTTACAATGTCTATGTAATATGAGACACCTTTGCTGATTTATTTATAATTATTGTCAAAATTAAAAAAAAACTATGCGATCGCCCTTTCCCTCTCCTATCTACTACTGAGTATGTAAGTTTTATGACAAATTTAATTCGTTTAGAAAACATAGCGATATTGTACTTGATTAATTAAAGTCGACACAGATCTCACATTTCACTCAGTTCGAATCCACTGCTGCCTGTAATTTTTATATAATTATAACCTAGTGTTATATTACAGGATTGATATATTCGATATAGGTTTAGGACAGAATGAATTTGTGATAATCTGTGAGATTTGGTTTCTTTGTCGGGTAAAAAATGTGGGTTGTTTTTGGACAAAGTATTAATAATGAGCATGTTAGCAGAGACAAAGGCAACGTCCGAGAAGCTATAAAGTGTTTAGCGCGTTATCAGCGCGAAGAAAGGAAGAGGCAGCATAGATAATCGTTACGTGTAATGAGCGGAATCGCCAGATAACGCTGCCCGCGCTTAATATTCCCCACTATTCGTTGTTTGTTACATTACGTTTCCTCTGCTCTTCTCTTGCAAACGTCACGGAAATGGACCAACTTTTAATGCATCCCCATTTATTATGCATCAAATAGTAAGTAATACATTTAAAAATACATTCACCATGAAAAAAATATTATTATATGTGCATCATAATACTTGTTTAACAAACTAAAAAACGTGCGAAAACGCAAGATTATAACACGCCGTGCTTTCAAGTTGCTAGCAATAACATAACCCAAAATTCAAACTAATGTACACAACAAATTCTAGTCAATCTCCTTGTAATAATTACGAAATGTCAAAATCATAATTTCAGATCAATTAAAAAAAAATAGTATAAGATGCACGTGTATAATAAAACACTCGTGTCTTTATTTGCCGACCTAGCACTTGTATCATAATCGGTGATTCTTTCAAACAATTTGCTTCGAAGGAGCATTATACATTAAATGAACTTAAACCTATGAAAATAGTACATTTTGTTAAATTTGCATTATATAATGCATTAGTGATGGCGAACCCGGGACACACATATCAAAGGTGACACATCGAGACAGGCTGGATGACCCCTATTGTTTTCGGACAGTCTTCGCGTCCTCTTCTTCTTACTTTTTGTGAGACATTATTTTCGTCATTAAATAATTTGAAACCGACTGATTGATGAAGATAGTAGCGTTAGCTGAAATTGAAAATTCAAGTGAAGATTTTGTAAACAACAATATAAATAAATACATTAAAAATATAACTCTTTTTTCTCAAGTTGATAATTTCGCAAAATTGTAGATTATTGTAGATATGACCCGATGTCCAAGTTCCCCGAAGCTACCTTTTTTCCGAATTTTGGCAAATCTAGTTTAAAGATTTGGTCTCACAGCAATACATCGTAGAGTGTATTTTACATGTTTAAATTTTTTTTAATTGGTTCAATTATCTATAATTCCTTCCGAGAGAGCGGTGGTTTATCTCCTGAGATAGGTATGCCTGAAAGAAACACTGATTATAATAAACTATTAGATATTTAAAGCATTACACTCAATATAATAGAAATACAGAAGGATAAAAAAAATTAAATACAAGAAATATAAACCTACATCTTTCTATTCGAGTTCTAGTAATTTCCTAGATCGTGAAAATTAATATATACAAAACAATCACTCAACTTTCACATCCATTGTAGTTGAGATTTAATATATCCAGATGCGCTAAAGTAACAAGATATTCTTTAGCTTTTAGAGAAGAAAAATATGTTTGTAATAATAAAGAATATCTACAAAAACACTACCTACCCGTAATTTATCTTTGAATATTTTCTAATTACAATTCAATATTAGTAAAACACTATTGCTATTATTCTCTTTCAATCTAAATTAATTATGTTCGCCAGTATTCTACTAATAAAATAATTATTAAACATCTACCGTCCTGTTATTATTTTCTCAGGAATGTAATTAAAATTATTAATCTCCTTCGTCAAGCAAAATAATAGACAACAATCCAATAAATAAGACATACATGTAACTATAACATGTGTAGCGCAAAAAAATATACGAATATCTTCATTTTTCATTGTTTTACCATTAAAGCACACTAGATCAAGTTTTGCTTTAGGGAAAATGACTATAAATACTAAATGGTTGGAAACCCCAGATTTCGAACGGAACTGGAACACGCTAACAAGTAAACCACTATTAACTTAACTTTTTAAACAGATGAACTAAAAACTACTTGCATTACAGCACAGAACTCGTATGGAAGTATCTAGATTCGAGGCTGTTTTTATTTTTCCTGGTGTGTTTTCCGTATGAAGTTATGCCGAGTGTAATCTTGTGCTCAGCTGCGAAAGAGTTGCGCAAAATGGTGGAGGCGCCATTAGCTTGGCAACAGTTGTGAGTTTTAAGCAAACACAATTGTACACGTTTACAATTAGGTAGATATTTCAATTTAATTGCTTCATCCTCTGTTTTTATTAGAGGCATAAAGGTGTGATTATGTTCACACATACTTCAAATCATATTTTTAATTATCACAGGATTAAAATTTTGTAATTAATATATCAGTGCGGATTTGTGCTCATGTTTAATATAACAATTTCATTTAATTTGAGTGTAAAATAAATATTTATATTTTTATTACTGTTTTCTATGGTAATGTATAATGTACCGTGATATAATCATTTCATTTGTCACTAAATCACAATAAAAAAACATCCAATTTTGTGCTTTGTCCAGAATTATAGTTTTTAGAAGCAATAAATTACTAAGCAAAATATTATAAGGAGCAGCATATGAACATAGAATTTTTTCTTGATTAAAGTTATGTATTAAATATGTAATTACTGCAATACACCAGCACTTGGAGTTCATCATCTGTTTTGGGATTCATAACAGTGACCGATAGTACGATTAGATGATGAAAGATAGTTACATTGATTAACAAGTGACTACCATTTGATTTAACATGTAAAATCCTGCTAATCACAGTGACTAACTTGAATCATCTAATCATATTATCAGCCAGTGTTTTTAAGTATGCAACATCTTCAATACTTCTAAAATAATTAACTAATTCAATTTGTATTACTTTATTAAGTATTTTATAAAATAATGCGTTTTGTCTAAAAAATCTAATTTTTGTAAACAATATCAAATTAATACAATCTTTTCTATAATTACTCTTTACCTATTTGTAAATTAAACACTGCATTTCTGCCTGACACTTAATTTACCTAAAACATGAAATGACTGCTACACCCCTAAGTTGAACGCGAAGAAGCTCATTCCAGTTTTATAATTTTCTGTTTTCATGAAAGTGTTTTGAAGTACATTTGAGATATTTCTACTTTAATTTTTTTATCTAGCAAAGGGCAAACATAAATTAAATATTTTGCAAATAAATAAATTTGGAATGTCAAGTACTGTACTTTAATATTTTGTGAAGTTTATTCCTAGTGGTGGCACAAACAATATAATAAGTGCCACGGAATGTGAGTACCTGATATAATACTTCAACAACAATACTTCAGCTCCTCAAGCTTAGCCTCGATTCATACTTCTTCGAAGGTTACAATTTATTACTTTCTTTTTAAATAAGTATAATTATTTTTTCTACTCCCTGTTTACGTTTTTTGCACGCTTGACAGAATGGATCCATAGCTTATATCCATTCTAGAGTGGATTTGAAAAATAACTTGTTAGTGTTACATCAAAAATTAAAAAATATCTAATGTGTGTAATATACAAAAATCTTATGCGCGCAAACTATTTTAATTTAAGTAACTCTAAACTCGCATCATAACTCACAGTATTTATTTAAATTATTTATTTATTGAAATATCTAACTGTTACTGTACGAATTATTATTCTCCGTCTGCGGCGTCGTGCCTCAAATTTCATCGTTAAAGGATATGAGCATCATATTCACTCTTATTGTTCAATATACTATTTATTATATCTATAGAAGACGATTTTGAGCAATCGCAAAACTTGGAAAAGGTTCCCAAAATCAGGAAGAAAATAACTACCTACTAACAGCCTTATACCCAAAGGTGCAAAGGCTTCAGAATTAATAAAGTAATCTCTAGTAATTACATTATTACAAAGAAATTTAAAATAACAACATCCTTGATATAATATATTATTTGTGCCTCTGACAATAGCGCTATTAGATTTAATAATAAACGTTACTATGCAACAGTCCTTTAGCCGGTAGGTATCGTAGCGAAATATACGACCTGCATACATTTATCCCTCCTGCACAAACAGAAGGGGCGCGTGTTTGTTTTATTTCAGCCAGGTGACGCGTATATTAAAATTTTTGTTGTTTTGTTCAACAAATGTAACATAATAATATTTGAGCAACAAAATAAATGCACAATAAAGAGGGGGAATTATAGCAACCTTAAACAATGACTAAACACGGAAATGATTTCACTCGTGACATAATTTTAGCATTGGATTTCGCATTTGTTTTATAACAAAAACATGTAAACATATTTCCCAGTCATGTCAACAAAAGTACTATGGAAATGTACACTCCATTCCACGAATTGCTTTGCGAAAGATATTAATGGTATGCATCATACTCCCCCAGTACATTTTACACTAATTTGGCTACCAAATTCTACACACACATACATTACTACTCCCGAACTGCATATGTTTAACATATTACAACATGCTCCTCAAAAAAATCCCACCATTTAAAATAATAATAAAAAATAATCATTTACCTCCATGATTTCTTTAATAAAATTAGCATTATGAGATGAAGAAGTTCTTGGAGTATTCAATCAATTTATTAAAATTCAAATACACACCAATATTTTGATTTCAAATAAGTTTTCTTTTGTATAATATTGGTTAAAATTTTAAAAAACTTCAAATTATAAAAATCACCGCAGAACTGCAAATTATGAGATAAAGCAAAAAACAGATCTACATAATTCAATCAATTACAATTAACAGCTCAGTTGCTCATAATTGATTGAATGATGTGGATGAGTTATAATTTGTTTTATCAAATGACGAGCAATTTCCGAAACAATGTTTATAATTTGAAATTTTCTTAAAATTTAACAAATATTACTCTGACGAAGCCTTATTTGGTGTCGAAACGTTGACATGTATTTTAATTTAAATAAATTACTGAATTCTCCAACAACTTCTTTACAGAGTTGGCAAAAAAATACTTATTTTAAATAAAACCAGGCAAGTTATTGAAACGGGTTTAAACTGTCCGAAACTGATTCAAACAAATATTTTTTTTAATAAATATATGTTATTTTTTATAAATTCATTGAGAATCTGTTTTCTATCTCAAAATGGATTATTATTTAGCTTAACTCAACAATAAAATTTGGAAAAAAAGTGAAACCAGTGGTTTTACACCAGAGTAGAAGAAACTTGCCAATCCTGCTTCTTTACCTTATTCATTTAACCAGTCGAGTATTGAATTCCTTAAAAGTAGTATATTTTTATATTATTACACCTACAAATAAATTGAAAAGCGCATCTACAGGGTGCCCAGACGTCCCAGATTGCACAGCTCAGACCAGGATTTCAATGCACGGTTTCCTTTAAGAATGTTACCTGGAAATGTCCTACTTAATTTTTACAATTTGTTCTAGATTGTATTGTATTGTATGTATATGAGGGTTTAAGCGTTTTGTCGCTTTTTGTCAACGCGACCTAGAAGATCTATTGTGACACAGCCCTTACTTAGTTTTCCGGAAGATACCTCTTACCTAGTTGATTGAGTCTCTGCACAGTTACGGCTGGGCATTCACGCAGTATGTGTTCCGACGATTCTTCGTCCTCTTCGCAGAGTCGACAGGTTTCATTTTCAGCTATACCAATTTTGTGCAAATGGTACTTTAAAGGACAGTGGCCAGTGAGAATTCTTGTCATTATATTAAGATTCTTTTTGCTGAGGGCTAGTAACTCTTTGGAGTTTGTCGAAGCTTGGGAAATGAATTTCCGAGCTTGATTGAGGCCTGGAATATTTTTCCAGTATGAGGATATGGCAGATTCCTCCCAGTTTTTGACCACCTTCTTATAGTGGCTTTGTGGAAGACCACATGAAGGTTCCGGCCCGTGGTATGAAAGTTTAGCCCCTTTTTTTGCAAGGTCATCAGCTTTCTCGTTTTCTAGGATTCTCTCGTGCCCTGGTACCCACCGTAGGGTGACTTGGTTTGCTTCGGATAGCAATTGGAGGGTCTCCCTGCAGTTCCAGACTAGCTTTGATTTACATGTGATGGCATTCAATGCCTTTAAAGCTGCCTGGCTGTCTGACATTATATTTATGAATGCTCCTTTTAGACCTTTATCTAGGTTTATGTGAGCACAGAGATTTATTGCATAAATCTCAGCCTGAAAAATTGTGGAGCAGGTGCCTATGGATTCCTTAATTCGGCAATCTGGGCCAAGCACACCTACTCCAGTTCCTCCTGTGTCCAATTTTGAACCATCAGTGAACCAGGACAAAGAATCCCTTTCAACAGGTCTTTCCGTTGCCCATTCAAGGCGATTACCAATAACAACCTTATACTTCTGGTCAAAATTGTATTTTGTTGTCATCTTATCACAGACAGACAAGGCCAGTTTATCTGGTTGTACTTCCCTTAGAATTTCCAAGTGGCCTACGAAATCTCCGGGCATAAAGTGTTTCGTTCTGCAGAGAGTCAGTGCCTGTTGCATCGCCTCTTTTTTCACCTGAATGTGTAGAGGTGTTAGCCCCAGAATCACTTCCATTGCTGCAGTCGGACAGATACTCATAGCACCTGTAATACTGAGGCAGGCCATGCGTTGTAGTTTCCACAGTGATGCCTGTACTGTGATTTGTTTCACTTTAGGCCACCATACAAGTGACGCGTAGGTGATCATGGGTCTTACAACACTATTATATGCCCAATGGGTCATTTTTGGCTGTAGTCCCCAGTTTTTACCCAGAAGCCGACGGCATGTGTTTAACGCCACTGCTGATTTCTTTGTAATCTTGTTGATATGTGAGTTCCACGTGAGTTTTTGGTCTAGAATGATTCCTAGATACTTAACCTCTGTAGAAAACTCAATTCTAGTACCCTTCAAGTAGGGAGCTTGAAGATTTAGCTTCCTTCTCTTTGTGAAGGGAACGATTGTAGTTTTGGTAGGGTTTACACTAAGTTCATGTTCCAGGCACCACTCAAGCACTAGATTTAGAGCTTTTTGTGTAAGGTACGAGATAGTGGTGTCACTACGGCCTCTGACCATAATTGCAACGTCATCTGCATATCCGTTTGCAAAATAGCCAGCTTTATTGAGCCTATTCAGGAGGTCATCAATGACAATACACCAGAGTAGAGGTGATGAAATCCCACCTTGTGGGCATCCTCTGTTGGTTTTTATCATTACTGATTCTCCTCCTATCGACGCTGTTCTAGATTAATTAGTTAACATTTTTTAAATACGCTTTTGGATTGATTGTGAGGGTCAATTATCATCATCTATGGCACAAGATCCTCATGAAGAATAAAGCCTCAAGTACCGAACGTACATGTTTAGCAATATGTTTTATTTGTATTTTACAAGCATTTATATTGCTTATCTATAGTAGTTTACTAGTGATGGTCAATAGTACATTATAATAAAAATTCTCAGGTTGGTATTTGCCGATAAATATAGATAACTGTTAATATCCTTTAATCTCCATTTAGTTTTTATTCATCTAATTTAATAGTATATTATTCAATGTGTGCTATTACTCATGAAAATTATGTTTACCAACATGAGCGAAAGCGAGTGCTGTAAATCTTTTGAATGAGTAACAGTCATTATATGCGAATTGAATACTATACTTCATCCAAAACTATAACATGAAAAATATATGTTTATTCTAACCAAATATGTCATCAGTCTGACAGATAAAGAATAAACAATAGCTCGGGTCATTATTTCACAGTAGCACAAGATGTTATGTTAAAAGAAAAGTATGAAAAATGACAATACTAGTGCAACTTTGGATTTTTATGTAGAAAAACTTACTTACAAGTAATAACATTATTTCATCGAACTGTCAATATTATTCAAGTAGCAACAGTAACGAAGTCATTATTTAAAAAAAACAATTGAATTATACGTATATTATTTCACATAAAATCAATTATGACATACACTCATACGTTATATAGGTTATATAACGTATATATTAAATAATGACAATCTGAAATTTTTTTAAGGTTTACGGTTTTACAAAATACTGTCTTTCTAAGTAGACCATTAAGCAGGGTTGAGAAAAACCCAACTCACCTAGGTTTAATAAAAATGCGTTTTATTAGCAACATCAAAATACTTGAATTATACATATTTATTTTGAATTATTTCAGATATCAATATTTCACATAAATTTCTGAAAATGAATTATTTAATTATTTTAATACGAAATACGAGTATTACGGTTACATATTTTTTTTTGTTTTCTTTTACGACGTATAGTCTTGTTATTCGCTGTTAGCTTGCATGGTTACATTATGTGTAACTTATAATTATAGTTTACTTATGTAGTAATTTTTTGGTTGTATCGAATAAAAGTTTTTTTTTAAGAGCTTTTTAAGGATTTTTTTTCGAGTGGGTTTTTTGCTTGGATTTTTTGGTTTTTTTAAATAACAGGGGCGGTCTTTTTTTAATTTGGAAAGTTTTCGTTTCACTTTAAAAGTGTTTTGTTTCGGATTGGTATCCAATAAATCTGGTCACCCTACCCATGTACCATTTTTCCAATGATACATTTAATTCATTAATAAATTATTTGTTAAAATATCAAAACTAAACATATGTTCTGTGAACATGTATTACATTAACATTGTATTATGTATCCGTGATAATTAAATTTCAATGATTTTCAAGATATACTATCGCGTTCAATGTAACGGATATTGAACGATTCTTCACTATATCAAGTTTATGTTATGCATCGGTTTGTACACTGTTTGCATTCTAATTACAAATGCACAACTCTCGAAATGTTGATTGTTGTCAGATCACATTGGGGTACATTCTGATGAGTACTTGCTAATCAATTGCCGTGGAAAACATCAACATACCTGCAACAGAAATATAATCATTGTGGGTTGAATTGGATTTAATAAAAATATAATTAATAAATATTCATTTTTATGAATGGTACTCAAATGAAAATAATTTATTATAAATATGAATTATACATGTCATTGTATTTTTCTCATTCATATTTCATTTCAGTAATCCGCGTATTATAACCGTTTTAATATTTAAATAATTTATTTGTATAGGTTATGTAAATGTTTTAATAAAAAATCATACTTTTTATTTGGTATTGCTTTAATATTATCATTGATTTTTTTGTGTTAATTAAATAACTCGTTTCTATTTTCTGGTTTTGTAGTGATGACAGTTTATTAGAAAACTTTTGTGGAATACAGCAAGGATCTTTTCTTAGCGAAACATTTCTTGGAGAGGTAAGTAGATGTAAAAGCAGAAAAGAAATTGAATAATCCCTAATTTATTGTCCTGAATGAGTGGAAGCTGGAGGGGGATAATCTGCTAGAATCTTATTTTCCGGTTTCGTTTGGGTTTCCGGTAGCAAATACACAAAGAACATCGGAGAATCCTTAATGTCACGCATATGTAATTCGGAAATCTGCCATTCTATTCAACATAATGCCCAGGATTTCTACTCTCAATAAAAAAGAAAAGGACTTCCATTCTTATTTCATCCCAATTCCAAGTAGACACTATATTTTTCATCCTCCAGGAGATTACGAAAATGAACGTAAATTTGACAATACACTTAAGATACAACATTCCTAGGAGAAACAGATATAGAAGTTTTTCTTTTTGTGAGGTAACCCGTTTAATTGGATGGAAAACTTGCTTACCAAGAGAGATCAGGATCATTATAATGTTATTATTACCATTGCATGAATTTAAGAAAAAAACCAATCATATTCAATCAATTAACAAACCATGAGCCGATGTTCTCTCTTCCCTTTGTTGTTACTAGGGTTACCACTATTGACTGTTTGATAATAAACCAATTGTTTGTGAGAAAATTATTCAAATAAGTGTCAAATGCATTAGTTTTTTTATGTGGTTGCCTAAATAATATACTTTGCTCATATAAAATTGCGATCCTCAACTACGTCTCCTGCCGTAAAAATTATACACTCATGGATATCATTACTTTTCTGCAGTTGATACACAATATACTATTTTTAGGTTCTTGGCGAAAAATTATATTTATACTCGTAAGTATATTCAAAATAATCCAAAAATACCCATTTTCCAAATTTTTTTTTCTGACAATAGTCTACATTGATAGACATCCAATGGTGCGTTCGGGTATAGCTATCTTTTTGTTCTTTCGCTCTAAATGCACTTTGTGTGTCCGTGTATTCAATTTGGAGTGAATAGTACTTTTACAAAAACGTTCGGGTATTGCGGAGTAGAACAAAAAGAACTTGCTCTACAAGTCCCACCTCTAAAAGAGCGAATCTTGGAGCAGACATGCGCAGTGTAAATTATTGACTATTAACCTAACATATTAACTTTGACATTTGATATTTCATAATTCAAAAATTGAAATGAATATTACAAAAGAAACATATGTGCCAGTTATGGAAAACCAAAATATCATTTCTACAAATAATAAGATACTTCTCTATAACAATATTAGTATTATGTATTTTTAATTACTATTGTAATCTTTTTAATTCCAGCAACTGAATGTGTTTATGTACCTCTAACAGAGACAATTATAAAAGAATTTAATTTGTCAAGGCACGTTCTTGGGTATGCGACATTAGAAATTAGATTTAAATCATGCGCAGTATTTTGCATTTTTTGTAAATGATCTTCAAATGTAGTAGGACTCATTCAAAAATGATATTTGAATTGTTTGTCGTTCTTGGAAGGTACACAAATTTCGGCATAGTTTTCTACTTTCGGCAATACATTTTCTTCGTCATCAGAAGTATATTCCAAATATATTTTTGCCATATTTACAGTAGGCTGAATAAAATTATGCATTTTACAAATTTACTGCTATAATAATATAACAACAGATAACAATGATATGTTATACCCAGTTATCTATTGTCAAGTGTCAAATGAAGGGATCATACGTTCGGGTATTCATATTTATTCCAGAGCGCTCCGCTGTCACGTGACAAAAATCCACTTCAACTCCTTTCGCTCACGGTGCGTATAAGCCGAACGCACCACAAGTTGCACCTCAAAGTGACCTTTTTTATGTATCTCTAAAATTGCTAGAACAATCTCAACAATTATACCACTCGATTCTACGTGCAAAGTTAAATAAAGAAAATTTTTCTAAACGAGGATGTAGATCAACTTAAAAATATATTTTTTTTATTGTAATAAATACCTCATTGGGTCAAAAAAATAGCCTACATGCAAAAAGAGTAAACAAAGGATAAGTTACTAAACCTCCTTTATTGCAAACGTCAATGTGGGGCAGTGGCGGATTTATACTTATACCGCCAAAGGGCTACCGGCAACTTCCGCATTCTACACCTCACCCTCCTTTACGCTTAATCCTCACTGGTTTGTTAATATCACAGACTGATTAGAACAACCCTAAACTTGTCCCTATGTGGTACTATTTTTTAAAAAATTGCCGCCCCTAGATTTTCCCGCCCTCTCCTTCATACGCCATTGTTGTTAGGTTCATCTCGATGACACTTGGTTATAAATATGACATGTATACCATTAAAGCATATTTGCAAAATATTCCTCGTTTGATAAAACATTTTGTCCATTATATCCAAAGTCCGTACTATCAATCGAGATCTTTATTCTTAATATTATTACTATTATTATTATTTATATTTATTTTTGCTAATCGGCTTGAATTATACAATGTGTTACAATTATCATTATATTATTAAATATCATAAGTGAATGTCACTCTTCTTCTTCTTCTTTATAATTTGTTTCATTTACTGTTGTCCGTATAATATGTATTTTCTTTTGTTATGGGTATTATTACATTGTAAATAAAAAAGGTGTTTTATAGTTTAATTTAATTGTAGTTAAATTTTCCATGTTAGTAATTTTATTAAGCGGTACACGATTGTCACATATGTTGCAGTATTAAAAGCATTGTTAATTACATGTTTATACTGCCGTAATTTACCTAGAAGCATGCTGTTTAACTTAACAAGCAATTAAAAATAAATTCTCTACATGTTGATGTAAACTCCAGATTCCTCCAAGAATAGAACAGCTGCCCTGCAGCTGATCTTGGAATAAAAATTGAATTCTAATCCAGACGGAGATATTCGATTATTGAAATATAATTTAGAGTTTCGAATTTCTCTTTTTGTGTCCTTTTGTCAAACTTTGTCGCATGAAGTCTCAAACTCCACGTAGCTATTTCCGCATGGATTGTTGAAAGATTTTGCCGTGATATCTCAATTACCGGAGCAAAACGATTCGCGGAGTTAGTTTAGTCCTTACTTCTCCAAAAGGATAATGAGGATAATATTCAAAATTATTTTAAAGATAAGACTGATAAAATTTATATTTTATTCTATAAACAACAGCAAGATGTCGTTATGAATTTTATGAATTGACGCAACGGGAACATAGAGCAGTGGCGGCTCGTCCTATGGGACCTGACATCGGTTATAATTTTACAACATATTTTTTTTTTTGGAGATGTAATGAAATAGTCAAACTTATTTAAAAATATATATTTGCAATTGTAATTTAGTTGCTCATGTTTGATATTTGCTGCCGTTTTGGGGCCAACGTGCTCTAACCCCATACGAATGATTTGAGTAACATACAGGGTCGTCATTCCATTGAGTCATGAGTTGGTCAATCAGCGCGGACTATACAACCCCATATTGGAACACATCTATCTATTGAAATCTGACTGCAGCCAGCATTGTATTTAATATTTTAATAAAAAATTATAACATACTTACACAAGGAAAACTAAAAATGAATTAGAAATTCTGTATCAAAATCAAACCGTAAGTAACATTGAGAATTTTTTACGCGTATGAATTTTTTGTCCGAAAATTATTAACCTACTAGACGAATTTTCTGAAGTACAAAAATTTATTGAAATTAGGTTAGGTACTCCAGTAGCAACAGCTGAAGTAGAGAGGATATATGAATAATTCGGCTATAAGAATATATTGGTTATTCAAATAATTGGGATGTACAAATAACTGCGATATCAAAATATTTCAAATATATGATTATTATAAATTCGGATAATTAAACTGGGTATGTAAAATTACAAATAAATCAGAATTATTAAAATATTAAAATTTAAGACGATCTAATGGCAAATCGAATGAAAAGGAAAATAAAAAATTATTAAAAATATTAAAACTTTATTTGTTGTTTGCGTGATTAATTAATGTAATAAGATAATTTATTTTACTTGTAACTGAATTTAATATTAGTAGGTTTAATAAGGAATTTGATTCGTAATGTAAAGAGGTTCCGCGTTGGCGAAATATTTTTTTTTAATTTAATATGGGTAACTATTAGAATATTCGATTATGTGAATATTCGATTATCCGAATATTCGAATCTTTGAATAATTGAATATTCGGCTATTCAAATATTTAACTATTCGAATATGAATATTTTTGTATCCGAATATTCGAATACCAAAATTCCGAAAATCAACAACCCTACTAGGTACTGTTTCTATGGTATTTTTGTCATGGGTTAGACGCACATAGTAGATATACCATTCTGTAACACGAACGATGAAAAGATAGAGAGTTTAATAATTCTTGCAGCAGAAATTGATGACGTAAGTATCAACTGCGAAAAAGGCACTGGACATATGTATATATTGTATATCAATGATTTTATAGTTTGGCCCCGGTGCTTATAAAGGTCACGAGCCGCTATTGCATATATGATATATTAAATGTAAAATGTTAGCTTTAAACAAATAAAGAAAAGAATAAGAGTCCTCTACGTTGTAGATTCTGTGACCGAGATTGTACAATTTGTAATATATTTGTGTACCAAAAAATGAATCGTAGATAAAAGGACGAATTGATTCAAGTGTAATCGTTGTGTGGGGAGTGATAAAACGTGATTTATTTATCATAAAGCGATTGAAAATATGGAATTTAATTAAAGGGCGGGTGTAATAAAAGCAGTGTAGTTGGCGAGAATCTTGGAAACAATTCACACACGAGCTGAAAGTATCCGGTGGTATGGCTTCGCATCAACACAAACACGAATTTAATTTATCTGAATGCGTGGCTGAATACGTTTTGATTACTCTGCAATATTGCACATCGCGGATGCAGTTTCAAATTAAATGTCACAACGTGAGTTATATTCATCCATATAGAATTTCATAAGTGTGGCAAGGGAAGAAACAACATGGAGAATCAATATTGATTTCATCAAACAAAGCCGCATAAAACTGCCGACTTTATTGTCTTTGACATGGTCACATTCCGATATTCAATATCGGCTCCCAACCGTTCAACAATAAAAATAATATATTCCTGCGGAATGTTTATGCAAGATTATCTCCTGCTCTTTAACGAGCAGCCAATTCGCACCGTATTTCTTGTTTTATTGTCTCGGCCCCAGAATTCATTTCCGAAAGCACTAGGCTCTTTTATGGGCCCAAGGGATCTTTCTAATTATATTAAGAATACATCACTGTCTTTATTTACCAACTAATAAATTATTTCATTACACAAATTTACTTCTTTTCTTTCAGTCTTAATAGCTCTTCTCCTACGCACTCGATAAGTAACAGGATCCTGTTCCTTAAAAACATAAAAACGTATTGTACGATGACTTATTGACTATTATTATTACTACTGATATAATATTACTACACGAATTAAGGTTTTTAATTTTATGTATTTTTTTTCTAGATTAAGTACAGAATAATAATACCAATGAATTTAGAAATAAAAATTTGATTAAATTAATACAATAATCCACATTTCAAATTCATAATAATTTGATATCTCTGAGTTTGAATAATTAAACCAGGATTAAAATTGAATTAATGTAACAAATTCATCAAATTTATCCTTTCTGCCTACGCATAACCTTTCCGTCACTTAACCTGGTTCACCAATTTGCCTTATAACAAAAGGAAATTGAAAAGTGAATTGTTTTTAATAAAGCACATTCTCAATTGTTCCGTAATAATGTATATACATAAATAAAGTTAAAGTTGTGTCTAGTACAGAATAATTGTCATTGCATTTTTTAAAATTTAGTCGGTAGTTATATATACACAATGAAAGTCGCATTTAACGTCCATCAAAGAACTTGAATACGGTCGGTACGTGCAACTGAATGTTTTATACCGTGGTAACAAAATTAATATTTTTAAATCAGAAAAATTACACTAGTGTGTACTTTGTAATACAAACATTAATTATAAAGCAAATAGACAAAAATTCATAGAACAAAATAAAACAAACGTTTGTAATGAACATGAATATTCGTTTGTAGAAAATGATGTGGATACTAATAATTGGGTACTCACTAAAAATTTTTTATTACCTATCTACAATACCTACGTTTCGATCTTCCCAGGACTAGTTTAAATTTTTTAAATACATAAAACAGATGTATCTAAATGCAAAATGTATTCTGTAATCACAGAAAAGTTAAAATTGAAAATTTTAAAAAATGTCAAATAAACAAGTTACTTGGACTTCGGAAAGCCAAAAAACAGATCTGTTAACCGAAAACTTGTCTACTAGGCCTGAGAAGATCACAGGTATTCTCGAAATGTTGGCCTAGAAGATAATATAAAAAAGATTTTTTCAAATAAATTCATGATTATTACGATCCACACAGGAACGCCTCGGGTATACACATTGCGGAACTGTAACACCCCCAAGTTTTATATATTTATATAATTGCTTATAATAATTAAGTTTTGTCATGAACAATTGCAGCCAGTTCTCTTATTTTGTATGAAAGTTTATAAAAATACAAGTAGCAATACTAAGAGGCGCGAAGAATGCTAACAGCAGTGTGTTTATTGCAGTGTTATATTATAAAACAAGCTTATATCGATGTGCACGCAAGCATTTACTCTCACAATGAGAAGCGTAATTCGGCACTGCAAAATATATAATTCCTTTGCTAAATCAGTAATATAACAGCGTGCTCATAATATTTACCGTGTTTATTTCGTATATTTACATATTTGGACAGTTTATATTTCAGAACATTATTAGAATTACTAGTATGACTTTAGAAATGTAACCTCAAAAAATGTTATTTATTTAACAAAACAGTATATGTACTTTCATCTTTATTTTTTTAAATTTTTATAATAATTTTAATATTTTCCTAAACACGCATTTAGGGTGTCTTTTAAAATTTCGTAAGTTGCAGCATCCCCTTGATTTAAAACCATGAACCGCTATTGGATCCACATAATCGTTTGTAGAAAAATAAATTAACATATATTATTCATATGTACGTACATAAAACTCAGATCTTGTGAACCGATATACGATGCAATATCTGCTTTTAGCGCTAAAAGACGCATAAATCCAAATGTTATATAGGACTTCGTTGCTAGAACTGACGACGATAAATACAAATTAGAATTAATTCTTATTGAAGACCTACCATTATCTTGCATTTTTGTAGTTTTAAGCGATTTTTCATTATAAGCGACAGAGTTATAACTTATACTGTACTACTGAAATGGAGGTTTGTACTACTATTAATAATTTACAAGTAATAAAAGTTAAATAAAATAACTCATTTACGAACGTGGTGGTTGTGTGATTAAATTTACATATTAAACAATTTTTAACTCACCAACCATAGTTAAATAGTTAAATAGAATTTTCTTTACAGCCAAAGGAAATTGAAAAACTGAAGTGCTTGTTGAAATGCACGAGTTAAATAATTCCGTAATGAATATATCGTTGCATGCATTTCGTTGCGGTAATGGGAAATCAAGACCAAGAGGAAGTTATCAAAATTTAAGTAGAAATATCCGCAACATATGAAATACAGAAATGCCATTTCCGGACACGGAATCATCCGCTACGATATTTTACTACTTTCAGCAAACTCACAATGAGAAAACTTTTCAAAAGGGTAATTAGGATAGGTGTATGTGCGCCTTGAACACCCAGCGAGCTCATAATGGAACTGACTTTGTATAGAGTTTTTAATTTCTTGCTACACAAAGGCACTGAAGCTGGGAATCTGTCACTAATCGGACGAGATGGGAGACAGAGCTTTTAGTATCGCCTTCCAATTATATTAAGATGTGTACAAAGTTGACACATGTCATGGGTGTTTGCTGAGGGTGAAAACATAAACGAAGCTTTCCGAAATCGGCGCCAAAGGGTCCATTTATTGTTGGAAAATTGTGGAAATAATATTTACCAATTTTTCTTGTCGCGTTTAATAAATTAATAAATAAAAAAGCAAATGCCAGCCGATGCAACTGCATGAACGAGACAAAAGTATTTTCTTTAGTAATATATTAAGTGCACTAAAAATGATCGAAAATTCTACATGAAAATATATGTTGCCTAGAAATTGGGTGAGTTTGTTTTGATAGGAATTACTATCAAAATAAACGAATGTTGTTTCTTACAGGCAACACAGTTCAAATGCTGAATTTTCAGATCATTTTTAATGTACAAAATTTATTTATTAGACTATTTTCAGAACAGTTTGTCCAACCAACATTCACATCTGTTTATGTATATTACAAACCCTTGTCATAAAGTAACCCTACTTTTTAATAAAAATATAATGTAAGTTTTCTTGCGTCACATTCCATTTTTATATTTATGAAAATTTATAATTTTATATAAGTTAACATTAAAAGGTAAGTAAGTACATTTCTCGGAACTGTTTATAATTACTAAGAATGTCAAACCAGTGCAATTATCGCTGTTAGTTTCTGAAAAATTTCACCTACTATGCAATTTTCACTGTAAGTATGTTCTGATTGGTCCAATTTTTTTTTTTAAATCTTTATATTACATTGGTTATTAAATTTTGAAAGAAATAGTCTACATAAGATGGTAGCAATGTGGAAAGACGTCTAGATGTTTGCTGATAAGGTGAAAATCTATTTATTTTTAGTACTGCCGGACTAAAAATTTATATGTTGAATTCGGGTCTCCTACTTAAATCGGGACCCTGTAGATTTTGATGAAGAAATATCTCCGGTAACAAAATAAATTCTTATATCTTGGGACATATCTGTACAGACATGCTGTGACATGTTGGATGGCAATGCTAGTCCTAGTTTAGTTATAAAGAAATGGATAGAAAGAAGATTTGATTTTGTTTCTGAAAGCGAATAGGAAACTGAATATTAAATTCCATTAATTGAATTCAGCGATACGAAATAATGTCAGCTCGTTTCAATATCTATGAGTATAGTTATTGTATTTGCATTAAATATTCATCCATATAGAATTTCATAAGTGTGGCTTCCTCACATTTTTTTTTAAATTTTAAACGTATTTTGTTTTTTCGCCGAGGTCGCACTTCAACTTAGAAAGCTTATGCTTGAAAAACCTGTATTTTGGGTTTAACTTTTAATGAAAATATCCCGAACATGGTAAAAAATAATTGAAAAGAAAAAAGTTCTCAAGCGTAAAACTGAAATTCAGGTTTTTATGTTTTTTTTCTCATTTTTCAGCGAATATACAGAAAAAAATAAATTATTTCATTATGTAACTTTGCCCTTAAAATCAACTTATATCATTGTTGACATTGTATTTCTATCCATTTTAGAGAAAGATCCAAAATACACATTGGAGGTGCAACTTTGAGAGCAAAAATCTAATTTTAGAATGAAGAACTAAAAACTCTAATTTTTCATATTTTTAATACTGATTGAAAATAACGTGAAGATGTGGAAAGATTTTAATTTTAGATTGAAAATTTTTTTTTACTGATCTTTCAGGTAAACAGACAATGATTGTTTATTATGTTTAAAACCCATTTTTAACTCAAAAAGTAAAAGATTTTGTAAAATTTTGTATTTTTCTTTAACCTTACGCTATTAAAATTTCTACAGTGACTCAGGACAATTTCTAAGTGGTTGCCACTGTAAAAACAGTCTGCAAGAGAATTACCAAATATAAAATGTTCTTTTCCTGTTTCATATAAATTAAGTGAAAAATAATATTTATTGTTGATGAGAATTTAGTATTTAATTGTAAACAAGGGAAATAATCTGAACGATGTTTCAGGTTGCCGAGAGAGCTGTGAGGGTTGACGGCGCTGAAAAGTGGTGTGTTGATCCGACGAGTGATTTATTCGATTTGGGATGTGTGAGTGCAGTAAACACCGCTGCCTTAACGTCTGCCACGTCAGCCGGGACAAATTGGCATGTCATGTCAGTGGCATTGTCTCCAGCTTTATTGAAACGCGCCACGGACAGCCCTGCTTTCTTCAGCTTAGCGCCTGCCTCATGCCTCATGGATTGTAAAAGCCGCCACTAAAATCTTCTTTATACTACACCCACTTTATTGCCACTGGTTATTTAAACTTAGTAACTTAGTCCGAGATCCACTTCAACTCAGGATGTCTTTTTATTTCTTCCAATCACTATTTTCACATTGTATTGTTACAATCATCCCCTGTCTCAAACTTACAGAATACACTACATTTTATTTATTTTACAAATTTGTAAATATATGTATTTAAGTATATTTTCTATCACTTTACAGAATTTTTATAAATTATAAGTAGTATCTTTTGTCACTAGTCCAAACAAAATGTTAGTAGATACAGAGGGGGCATTTGGACTAATTACTACTACTGTTTGCAAAAGTGGTGAACCGCACTACTTCTAACAATTTATAACAAATGAAAGTTTATGTTCGAAGATTGTCTAGAAAAAAATATCCTAAGGAATATTTGTTGCCTACTATTAACCACAGAGTTAGATTGGTATCAGTTTAGAAATGTTTTTTTTTGATATAATGGTGGAATTCTGAATAAAATATGAGAAATTATGACTAATAATATATTGTTATACAAGTGTGGTAAGTAAGGCTGTTATTGCATAACGAATACGAATATTGAAATACGAGCGTAGCGTCTCAAAATAATTGTAGAGAGAACAAAATTACTATACCTACTTCAAAATCGAACACGACACGTCAAAAAATTATTTTACGTTTTAACTATTCGAAATATTCGTAAATGCAGAAAAATATGGATTTCGAAGAGTGATATTGTGAGAAATTGTGGTAGTTTTCCTGTGACGATGGTTATATGTGTGGTCCCTATCTTCTCATCCCAATTACAATATAAAATTTAGTGTATCACTTTTTATATGTAGATACCATAATGTATGTCAAATCGCATAGTAGTACACAAATAAATACTTTTCTCTCTTATATTTTTAATACAATACACATTTCTTTGAAACTGTGGCAATAATGATTCTTGCTGCACTGAGTGTTGCTAAAGGCCGTTAAATATTATATACGATGGTAAAAGTGTCGACGTTCTATTTTTCATACAATTTGACAACTAATTTGGCTGGTAGCATGCGCATTTATGAATTTTGTGATCTCACGCGTTTCTAACGTTTATTTATTTGTAGTATGTTACTTATTGGTAAAGTTGTAATTATTGCAAACTTTTGTAAATAAATTTATGGTTAATTTTGCTTGTCACATTGATATAGTCAAGGAAAGTGCGCAGAATCAGAGCCAATATATTCTACAAGAAATTGCGTCAGTATCATACAAAACTTCTTCAAAATTTTTGATACAAGTTATTGTACCATACAGGCTTTAGTGTTGTGTTCAACATTCTTTTGAATATTGATACTGTGACTTGTCCGCATGATCGTAGAAAAATATATTTACCGAAATGTATTGAATTACAATCTAGTAACAAATTATTTTGTTGGTCAGTTTATTTTGTCACAATTATTACTCCAAAATAATACAATGAATTAATGAAGGTATTATAGGAGTGTATATAGGTAGGGAAATGAATATTTAGGAATGAAAGGAAGGATGCGAGCGAAGGACAGGACGGCGGTGAGAACGTCTGTTATCAAGCTGCACGGTCGGCCTGCTGTGATTGCTCAGGAGAAAGGAAAGCCATTTGGAAATGTTTACCCGGGTTTTTCTGTCACACGACGCCTATCTGTATTGTGATCAGGAGCTTTCTCTTCCCGAAATAACCTAAGAAATAACGCCCATAAAAAGGAACATCCGTACGAAACAAAAGTGAATAAGCGACGCGTTACCCATCACAATTGGCAACATGAGCAACGATGCCAAACACACACATAAATTCACCGGCCAGGGGAAATACTCTCCTGCCATAAATTATAACAGGATGATAACAAAGAAGTCACTTGGCAACCTGTTCTGCGGAAATAATACTTACAGACAAATAAATAATCCCAAATACTTGGAGGACATTCGCTGGAGGAAATAATCATAATTTCTTCTAAAAGGAATCCAATTCTTTATTGCCTACCTTTTTAAAACTCAAAATTCAAAATATCTGGAATATGCAGAATAATCAGACAGGCAGTCACTTGATACACATAGTTTATTTATTTTAAATGGTCTTCAGTTAACATGGATGGTGATGGTATTGTATGCAGCACTCAAACAGTAAAATTTGATATAGGAACATCGTCAAAAATTATAACAATAAATAAATAAATAATATTAGTTGAGGTAGTTAATACATAAAAAAATAATTTAATCTAACGAATCTCTTAACATGTGAATTTTTTTGTAGGTAAAACAAGAATTGTTTCTTTTATCAACTATCGACTATGTCAACTGACTGTCTGTCTGATTATTCTCCATATTCCATCCTACAACTGTCGATTACCAAATTCCTGTCTGCTCACAAAGAATTATAGTTATATAAGCTGTAAGGAATGTAAGTACAAGAAAATATAATTTTGACCAGCCATATAAGGTACTTATTGGACAATGCTTACAGTGGACAGAAGTAAGACCACTCTTCTAAAGGAACTCCGTGTGCTGGTTCACGGATGGTTCAAAATTAGACTCAGGCGAAATTGGGGTGGGTATATTTGGTCCAAAATATCAAATGAAATAATCCATTGGAACCAGCTCTACTATTTTTCAAGCAAAGATCTATGCAATAAATCTCTGTGCCCTTACAGACCTGAACAAAGGTCGAAGGAGGAACAATAAACATAATTTCAGGATAGCCAAGCCCCCACTTGTGAGTCCAAGCTAGTCTAGAATTAGAAAGACACCCTTCAACAGCTGATCAAAGATAACTACGTTACTTTGTGGTGGGTACTAGCGCTTGAGGGGGTTGTAGGCAATGCGTTCACGAAACAGGGAGCCAAACTATCTTTCCATATAAAGAAGCAGTTCAAACACTGGGAAAAGGCTGCCATAGCATACTGGAAAGAAATTTCGTGCCTCAATCAAAAGAAAAGATTTATTTCATCCTCGTCGATTAACACCACAGATCTACTAACCCTCAACAAAAATAATCTGAACACTATAACAGGTATCCTCACAGGACACTGTCCACTAAAATACCATCTACATAAGAGTGGTAAAGCTGAAAATGATATCTACCGACTCTGCAAACAGAATGAAAAAACTTCGGAACACATTGTATGTGAATGCCAAGCCATAACCGAAATTAGACTTGATCATCTAAGTAAAAGATACATAACAGCAAATGCGATCAGAAAACTGACTTCTAGAGCTACTCTAAACTTCATAAAAACTCTGGATCTAATTCCAGACAACTATATTCATAGTCAATGCTTACTCAAGTTCTTCGCCAAGCATTACTCCGGTCATATTCGTCTTTAGTAAGTGACATGTTTCGCCGTTGAAACTTCGTGAATTCTCGGCTAAGTAATAACATCAAGGTAGAGAGTTGGCAAAATTATAGTTATTGCGTTGGGAATATTTGTAAATTTCATAATATGTCAGCATTTGACAAGTACTCAAGTATGAATCAAGGCAAAATACCGATTATGAATACAGGCATAAGTAAGGGCCAAGTTACAAGATCTTTAGATGGCAGTGACAAAAGTACCTAAACGCTTTAGCTCCCTATCTAAATCCAAATTCTAAATCTAATGTCAGTGCATTGTAAACTTCGAAAAAGTTTATTTATGTACTTACATTCCGAATCGGTTATTATGTTTTTCGTGCCACCATCAGAATTTAACTTTAAATATTGTAAAATATTCGTAAAATGGGGACTACTTGACAGTTCAGATTAATTTATTTGCAACTTTTTATAGTTACCTTTTGCCCTCTTGCTAAACAATAAATGTATAGGGAATTCGAAAGATTTTCATAATTACCTTGCTAGAAAGACATTTATTCTTTGACAATGGTAATGTAATAAAAAATATTATCAGAAACTTACGATTTATGTTGCTATAGAAGTAAATTATACACGTGAACGTTAGTGCCTAAAATTTAAAGTTTCTGATTATTAATACAAAGGATTTTATTTATGTATTTTTAAATTTAAAATCAGAATAAAAAGATTCCGATTGTGTTAATAACCGAGGCCTGGAATGAGATCTAATCGGGCAGATAGTAGCATTTGATAATAAATAGAATAACAGCAACTGTGCATGTCGGTAGTGTTGCAAATTGAACAACGTAGCAAATTTCACGCATGAAATATCGGAATATAATAGAACATTTTATAGTTTGTAGACATAAATCAAGTAGAATTTATGCGGTGGCAAGCTATGTCAGCTCCTGAGTGGTTCGGTACAGTGTAGCAGTCGTCGGGGTGATGTATGAATGACAATGACACCAAGGTAAAAACCCCGTGTTGTGACGAACGCGACCGCAGCGTAACATTTCAATACAGGATACGTCAACGTGTTTGCGATATGCTTGTCCGACGTGCAAACATCATGCACTCGGGACTGCTGTGAGCTTGACGGAGAAAAATCACTCCATACACCATCACCAAACACAATCTTTCACAGTATAATTCTTCTCATTTCATATTCAATTCAATAAACTATAGGCTTTTCAATTTCTTTTCAAATGGCAAATAAAGGAAAAAAAATATAAAAAAATGATTAACATATCTTATGAATTTTTTGTGTAATTTTCATAATTATTAACACCGACCGAAAATTATAACGCTATATTAATGTATCTCGGATATCTGTATAAAATTTAGATTTAATAACAAAAAGTTTACATCACTATAAATTATTATAAATAAAAAATATAATTTTAATTGATATTATTTGAGACTTGCTAATAAATTAATTGATTTTTTAAAACATGCCTCTTATATTACTATTAATATTTTGTCTAGACTATAGTAGGTGGTAGTCAGTAGTGTAGCTAAGGCCCCTGGCACCGCAGTTTAAAGGGCGGCAAAATCAGATTTGAATGACCAGACCAAATAGTATATTTTGAATCAAGGGCGCAAAGTAGGTTATTAAAATTTTGCAAATATTTTGTCTCGGGCGCTAAAATTGCTAGCTACGCCACTGGTGATAATATTATATACCTACTACTAACAATTTTTTAAAATTGTAATACTATTATATTTCAGATAATACCTACTTACTTCTATGTATACATGTAAGCATATCATGAAAGTTTATTAAAAAATTAGCTGTAGTGTTGTTGTAGATAGTGGAAGAATATACTTTTACGCAATCCTTCTTTTTTAAAGGCATAAATTTTAATAAGTATTTGAAAACGGTAAAGAATCTGAATGCTTGTGATTCAAAGCTAATATTTCGGGTGGCATATTAAAAAATGTATGTTTGAGAAGAAGTCATAAATAGCGATAAATCGGGCAGAGAGAAATGGCGAAAAGAAAGGAAAGCTGCACGGGATAAATAGCAAGATTGTTTCTTTTTACGAGCGACGTTACTCTTGGCGCGTCCGGGTTTTTTGGTTAGTGTTTCGTCCCTTTCACGGCTCATTTACATACATGTTTAAAATATGAGTTAAAACGAGATTTGAAGCAATTTAGTGTCCCTCACTTGTTCGGAAGATGATTCGTTGAGCATTTCTTGTATTTGGTTAGAATTTACATTTTAATAGGACAAAGGCGACGTGAGGAAGCTGGTTGCTTAATCGCCAATTAAAGCTCAACATGGCCTCTCAAAGGGCTCATGAATAACGCCGGACTATTTTGACACTACACATATTCCGGGACGCTGTTATTCCAACTTATTTCCCGCCGCTGTACTTCATTTCCTGTGTACTTAGGAGGCACCACAATATTTTCTCAACCGTAAGACACTGAAAATTAATCAGCAACCCCATCTACGATCATGGCTTTTCAACCACCGACTTTATAATCTTTTTAAGAAATTATTTTTATTAATATGACATACCCCTTTACCAGATAGTAGTAGTAATGGGTATCCCAAGAGATTAGTAAGTTATTTTCTATTAATTCATTCAATGAATGAATGAATGAAAATGGTGCTGGTCTCGCAATTCACTTTAATAACTCGCGGAAAGTCGAAGATTGTTGAATACTTACTAAAGAAAATGTGTTAATTAGTACATTAGATAATACAAAACTTGAAAGGAAAAGGGCGGTGTATCTTTTCTAGGTTTACGGAAAACCAGTTAAGAACCAATGTAGGATATAAACGAGAAAAAAGTTTTACATAGAATAAATGTAAATGTATAATAAATAAAAGTGTATTTCTCTAAAAAGACATTATAATATGTAGAGTACATAATAAAATCACAAATTAAAATAAAGTGCTTTCTTACTTTCTATTATATACCTTGCTCTCAATTCTCAAATAATATTTTTCTACAAGCAAATTCTAAGCTTGTGAGGCGATTTTTCGAGGGTTGCTGAAGTCTTGGTTGATTAAAGGATGAAATGAAAATAATAATTTCTACTACAACTAAGAGAGACAGAAACCGGCTGGGATAAAACTAAAATTTTTAAACACTGACTACCTTTCCAAAAATTTTGTACTTCCATAATTAATTTAATAAGTGGTAAATTTGTGTATTTCGCACAAAACACAAAAAGATGCAGTGAGGCAAATGATATCCAAAAATTTAAGAGTTGAAATTGTGTTCGTAACATTTCTGTAAGTTATTGTATTAAACTCATTTCATTAGGTAGTACGGTAATTTCGAGTATACGTGGTACGTCCCAGAAGTAACGGAAGTTTTTTCTTGCAGCGCAAGAATCTTTCTCGGGCCGGTTGAATGGGGGGATAAGTTGAGGGAGATCTCAAGTAACAGTTCTGACCCGTACCAGGTTTTATGCGAACCCTTAAAGATTGCAATTGTTTGAAAATTTATAAAATTTACTTTAAAATTGAAAAATGTGAACATCAAGTGGTTGAAATGGTTAAAACAGTTTATGGACAAAATTGTCGCAGGAAAAAAATTACAGGTGGCACAAATATTTCAAACATGGAAGACAAAGTTTTGAAGATGAGGAACGATCTGTGCGCCCTTCTTTTTTAAAAACCGATGAAATTATTAATTAATTAGAAGCATTTGAACAGCGTACTAACTCTGAAAAAACCATAATCTATCGTGCGTCGAATTTTTACTGAAGATCTAAACTTATGGAAATTTATTTCAAGGAAATTAATTTCGAAGAACAGACGGCAAATCACCGCTTCATCACCAAAAAAATACAATGCTTTCACACGGTCCTTACAGTCTCAACTTAGCGCATTGTGATTATGTTTGTTCCTCGAAAACTCACCTCAAAAGAAATCATTTTGGGCCCATTGAGAACATCAAAAAAGCCATGACGAATACTCTCAACAACCTTTCAGAGAGAGACCTACAAAACTCCTACAACGAATGGAAAAATTGTTAAATCACAGACTGTCCACTTAACTAACTTTAAAACGCGCCAAACCACAATATATAGGATCTGGCATCCACACGTGAATAACTTCAAACCAGAACCTATGGACGTTACAATTTTTGCGATTTTTTTTTAGTATGTGACTTTAAAACGATATTATAAAATAGGTATAATCATAATCTTTGTAAAATTTTTGAATAAAAGTATTTTTTTCTAAATCACACTCAATACTTTTGGGACGGATCTCGTATGTCACTAATTACAATAACTAGTTTTTAATCAGCTTAGATCATTTGGACAAGTTATATTATTTTCTACACAGCTATCAGATTTACAAACATGGCAACTGCAATATAGTTTGGGATGTATTATTTTTAGAAAATTAATCAGAAAATAATTTGGTCGTAACAAAATGAAACTATTAACTTCACAGTGAATTGGTATTTATTTTAACTTCCTATTCTCTTATTGCAACCCAATGTAATACAATAATACTTGAATTTACCTCACCTCACCTAGAGTAAATTTTTGAGGGATTAAAGATACTCAGTTCTTATAGTAGGAGATATTTAGTAAATGTTCCTTTCCGAAACAGGTAAATGAATAAATGTCCCGGTGCGAAATCAATACGGCCGGTGAGATATTCTTGCGGGTGTATCCGTGGTGTATGATTTAAATGCAGTGTTTTAAATCGTCCGACTTGTGCGGATGATTTACCGCGGAGGCAATATCGGGACTTGCCACGTGGATAACGCTGTGCAGCTATAAATCCTGCATCCGCTTACAAGACTCGCTGTGTAAACAATACAAATATTCTATGTCTATCTACATCCGCTACTTCCAAACCACACACTCACACCATCAAAATATAATCCTTTGAACATCCCCTTTTGTCGATATCGAAAAGTGACAGTAATTCAACAGATCAAATTGAAATCAAATATTTTTTAATTCAACATTTATCAAGAGTTATAGAATATTGCTTTCTTAATATCTTTAGAGATGAAGAAGGATTGGGTATTGCCTCTTTAAGAGAAGCCCCGAGGAACGTTGTACAACTCCATATGTGAATGAATGGAAACAGCAGGATATTGATCTTACAAGTTTCTTTAGTGCTTTAGTTGCTCAAGTTTTATGAGCAAGTTATTGCCATTAATAAAATATTTCGTAGAGACTGATTGATATAAAGTTACGGTAGATTAAAAATCTATGACATCAGCAAGTTTTTAATTACTACAAACTCGAGAAGGTTATTTTATAGATGATATTTTTATTGATATCCCCGTATATAATTGAAGAAACTGTTCTTTCAGAGAAAAAGGTCTTTTTAGTTCTTCTTGATAAATGCTAAAAAACTTTTGCTTTTAAAAGAGATAAGTTATTGTAATTTTCTTAACCCTCAACATAAAATACACTTAAAGCAAATTTTATACTAGATACTGAATACAACTGGGATGTGATAAAGATTATAATCAATTACTGTAGTTATATATGTATCATCTATCAAAGAAGCACCAAGAAAGAATATTAAAGTGGATTAGGTATGAGGTAAAAGGTAAGAAGGGATCAAGTTTAACATTGGAAGAAGGCTAAGCAAAATGAAGATGGGTGAGAAAAGAGTAAAAATAAGGTAGAGAAAAATGTGGAAAGACTGCGTCAAAGTAAACCTAATAGAGAAAGAACTGTGCGAAAAGTATACGCAGAACAAGGAGTCAAATACAACTTAAGAAACAGCGATCCGTGAAAGTAAAAACTGAAGAAGATAATGATATTTTCTAGAGTAGTTAATAAATACGGGCATGGATAGCTCACTTGGTCCGCGTGTTTTAACTAGAATTGAACGAAGATAGATCTGGGATTCAAATCCCCAATAAAAATACTGGTTGGTCTAAATGGTGTGGAAACCACTATAAGCTTGTGGGTCTCTTACAGACGTTGTAGATTGCCAACCTATATTATTATTTAATACAAGTGAAATCTTTCACGAAACAAATAGCCTGCATGCTACGCCACTTATGATATAATATTAATAAATAGTTTCTTTGGTTGTATTCATTGCGAAATGGGATGATCTTTTCCTTTCCGTATTTTCCGGGTTGGAATGTCTGAAATGAGTAGCAGTACCAAACAATTCTGTAAGTGATTGTATTCTGTTTCAATGGATAGTCCGGTTAGGTGCGTGGAACAGGGGGTGATATTTTTCCTTGGCTCTCCCGCGGCATTTACGGAGTCCGGCCGGTGTCACTGCACCCGGTATTGACCGGCACTCGTGACTCCGGTGACATGTTTAATGCATTCTATACGCCGCAGACGCTGCTCTCCTCCTGAAAGCCCATATTGCTCATCTGCAAACCAATCACTGCCCGGAAGCCAAACAAACCCTGCGTTTTTATTGCGGAAAGAATTGCCGACGTTTTAAACTGGATGAGCTGATATATCGCCAACCAACTTTCAACTTCGGATGGAGAGCAATCCGATCCGTTAATCTCGACCTGAACTTTTGACTGTTTATAGACTCAGCCTGCAATAAAACTTTAAATATCATTCGGAGATTATCCAGTACAAGAAATTCTGTTTGAAAATATTAATAAAGTATTGTAATAAACTTTTATTTTCTGTACGTGCATCAGTAAGTTTTCCACCTGTGTTTTCAAGATTAAATCAATAAAACTACAAGTACGTATTCATTAAAAGCTCACAGAATGATATTGTAAACGTAGTGCAAATATTTGATATATGACGTTGTTAAATAAGAATTTTATTATTTTAATGTGTGTACACACTGTTGAAGTGCTAAAGTGAAAAATGACTTTCCTTATGTTTTACCAGTGTAGTGTAAACCAAACTCAGTCATTCTTTCATTCCGTTCGATTTAAACTACGACGAAATAAAATCACATGAAAAATGTATGTTTACATTTATACTTTGTAAGATTAACCGTTCCCACATCAGCTCATGTATTCCTATATCATTCACTTTTCTATTTGCTTAAACTCTTTCAGCAGTATTAACATTCCTTCTTCATCATCTGGTATTCATTACAATTTTATATTTTAAATTTAACTGGTAACTATTAATCAAAAACCTTACTGTACCAATTTCATCTGAAATGAATCCTGTTTATTAATTCTACAGAATTATGACGCTATTCCGGTTAAATTTAAGTTTGAAAATGAAGAAAATAAACGAGCAAACATCCGATTATCTGCACGTAGGGGAAATAATCTCCGGAATTACATAGAAATTAATTAAAAAAGGTTTAGAGGGCAGGGAAGAGCATCACTGCGCGCAGGTGTCCCTGATTGGGGAAGTTAAGCTGATGCGACGACCCCAGTAGGAGCAGTCTCATCTCGGACCGGGAGATATTTATCCTCGGACAACGAAACGAAAAAAATAAATAAAAGAAACACAACTAATACTAGCCATAAAGAAATATCATAATTGTACAAATAATTGTTACTAATAATTCTAAATATTTGAGTTACTTGTTTCATTACAATTTTACTTATATTCTAATAAGATAAAGTAAATTACAATTATTGAATATTTTATAAAGAGCAGTATTGTGTTTAACTTTTGGAATTAACCACCTTGTCTCTTATATAAAATTATTTAATACAGTACAACAAAATATTTAATAATTATTTTGTATGTTACTAGAGGCAGTGGCGTATCTAAAGGAAGGACGATGGGACGATTCTACTCTAAAGAATTTTTTTTGCCCTTTTGTATTTGCATCAGGGTAAAGCTGGATCCGAAGAAAGTTTTGATCCAATTCGCATCGACGAAAGACCGAACTTCAAAGATTTCGTGTTATTTAATAAATTTTATGCTTAATATTTTTATATATTTTATTGTTTATGGTAACAAAGTAATTTAGACAGACAAGACAAGACTTGGCAAAATATTGTCTTGTCTACAAATTTCAAGACAAGACTTGACTAAGTCTAAGTTTAAGTTAAAAAGTCTTGTCTAGATCCAAGTCTATATATTGTTTCAAGACTCTCTGCTTATACGCTTTAGATAAAATCACTGCTTCAGTTCGAATGGAACAAACTTCGCATAATATATTCATATTTCGAAAATTTTAAAATTTTAATTAATCTAGAGTCTTGAAATAGTCTAGAATTTTCTAGTCTTGTCTTGAAACTTCAAGATAAGACTTTTGCCAGTCTTATCTTGATAATCTAGACAAGACAATCCAAGAGTCTAAAAAGTCTAGATCTAGACGACAAGACGGCAGCACTCGAGTTTTTGGATCCGCCACTGATTACAAATATGCTATAGGTTTTCCATAATAAAATATCTTGCAATAAAACCGAAATTATTACTGCATTATATTTATACCTAAATGAGAAGAAAATATAAAGCAAATTTAAATTTTATTTTAGAGATTTAGGTTTAAAGAATGAATAAATTATTCGTGCGATTCTATATTCATTCGGTTGATATTAACTCTGGTGTAATATGAGTATTTCGTACCCCGTCCGATTTGGAAGGGAGTACCCGCGTAGCTCGAAGCAAGCGATAATAATTTGCATAGCACGCGGGAAAAACACGGGAAAGTTCACACGACATATTATAAAGTGTAGGAGGTTGATGTCGCGTCTTGCATTTACGACGTTATCTCTACCGAGTTAAGGACGCGCCTTGCCCCTCCAAATTATTAAACACGTTTAATGTTTTCAGAATAAGGGCGGCATACGCAATCTTCCAACCTTATTATGTACTTTATAAACTTCTTAATTATTAAAACAAATCTGATTTGTTCCACCCCTTTATCTCTCACTTATATGCTTATTTATTTTATACACTTATAATCTTACAAACAAATAGAAATCACTCATTTTTTAAAATATGATTAGTAAATTGTACAATTAAAATTAGACTCTTTATCTTTCACTTATTTGTTTATTTATTTTACACACTTGTAATCTTACAAACAAATAGAAATAACTCATTTTATAAAATATGATTAGTAAATTTTACAACTAAAATTAGACAAAGTGTGAGTAGATAAAAAGAAGATTTCTAGACTACTGATAAGTGTGCTAGAGTATATCCTTGACTAGCAGTAATGTTTTCGAACTAGAAATCGTAAATTAAAGTCCCAGCGACCGACAACGTGTAATTTGTCGCGAAATAAAAAAAAAACTTGCAGCTACGTCTGTTTATCACACTCGGATGGTACAGAGTTGTTATCTATGCATATTAAATAAAGGCTTTAATTATTTGCTAAATATTTTATAGTGTTTGATACGTAGAAAATTAACTTACTAAGCTGATTTTACAAGTATATATTCAAGGTATGCAATGTATAAAAGCTCATTCCCAGCTATTGTTTTAATTTTAAGTTTTAGATTTAATTTTATTTTTTAATTACAATACTATATTTTAATTTTTCGTTTTTATTTTATGTCATTAATTTATTGAGGTTCACTTTTGAAGATGATGCCTGATTGTAGGGTGAACCCACCATTGTGGTCTATGGTTCATTTTATTTTGTTCGTTTTTTATTAAAATTACAGCTGCAGCAATATCACAAACTCTTCTTCTTTTCACAGTTTCTACATGCAAAACAGCAAAATATACTTTAAATTCGGTTTTGGAAATTATTAATATTTATTTATAATATACAATATCAATTTTTATATATCGGAGACGCAAATTTGATATTTTGTGATTTGTGACAGCTGACAGTGTTAGAAAGTACGGAGTTTGCATACTCTTGCAACTAAAAATAAAAATAGCATTAAAGTTAAAACTAAAACATGTGCTGTGAATTTAATAAAACATAAAATTAAAACTAAAAATAAAATTAAAACATTTGCTGGGAATGAAACTTAATAATATAACATTAAATATTTTAATACATTTTGCCAAGTAGAAAAATTCGACGTATTTTAATAATTTTACTCTATACGATTAATGGATGCTTACCGAATATTTTATTCGCATAGTAAAAATGGCAATAGCTATTTTTAAAAGAAAGTAAAGCATGATTTAGGAACCTAGCGTAATATAACCTAACTAAACCTAACCCAGCCATACCTAACCTAACCTAACCTAACTAAACCTAAGCTTTTCAAACCTAATCAAACTAACCTACCCTATCCATACTTAACTTAAGCTTACCTAACATAACCTAAGCTAAACTAACCAATAGTAAAAGCTTTTATTGTGCCAAATTTCACAACATAGATTCCTATTATTTATGAAAATTATAGTAGATATAGCTAACATTTTTCAACTTAGCATTTATTTATTCAATTGTGCCTCTTTTATTATAAATCTTACATCTAATATTTTACTTTGCATCTAATATATAAAGTTGGCACCTATTATTTGAAAAAAAATTACTAAGAGAAATAAATTGTTGCGTTGTAGCGCTGGCACGTGAAACAACCGACAGTACGGCAGTACGACCTACGGCTCAGTGAATTTGGTTGCTCTATGCTCCTCTAAAAACATATGGTACCTAACACATTTTGGACAACTTATTGCTAGTCTAGATTGTGGGCTTTCCAGAGCATATTATGTCCTAGAGGTGGCCTGGTTCAGCCGACCGGGATTTCGAACACGCTTCAGCGTGTGCTCTAATTCTTGACCTGCTGAAACCAGACCACATTCTGGAGCGGATTTAATTGCTTTGGTTTCAGTGAGTCAGAAATTACAGCATTACCTGCTGAAACTAGTGCACAACCTGGAGCAAATGTAACTAGCTGCTCTGGATTGTGCTCTGGTTTCAGTGGGTCGGGAATTAGAGCATTCTAAAGTGTTTGCTCTAGTGTTTGCTTTTTCTTGTAATTTTATGTTTTGATTTTAGTCATTATAAGAAATTTTGCCCCCAAGGAGATTTCGAATAGTCTGCGCCCGTATCCAAGAGGTTTGATATACAGGCGAATTTAGAGTTTATTTTTTAGGATTACTGGTAAATACTTACAGTAATTTTTATAGAAAAAAAACTACTAGTCTAGAATTCTTATATATACAGAGGGTTTCTTCTAGATTAAGTACCTTTTACTTCTATTGTCTGAAAAAGTAGTAAATTGTGTTACTATTAGTAATTTTTATTATTGTTTTTACAATAAATGTCAGATGTGTTGTGAAATCGTTGAAGTTAATTTTTAGCAATTTTCGATTTGATGTATATTTATGATCAGTGGCGGCTCGTTGTCTTAAATCATGGGGGTGCCGCAACTTACGAAATTTTCAAAGACATTGTAAATGTAAATAATGTTTTAAAATATAAACTATGAAATATTTTATTTCTTTAATTGTAATGTCCAAATATGAAAAGATACGGAATAAACATGATAAATATTATGAGCACACTGGTACACTACTGATTTAGCAAAGGATCTGTTTGTTTTGCAGTGCCGAATTACGCTTCTCACTGTAAGTGTAAATGCTTGCGCACGTCGATATAAGCTATCTTGCTATACGGTATGACAATGCGATAAACACAGCGCTACTAGATGTAATTGTATAATCTTTTATACTAAATAAGAGAATTAAATACAATTGTTCGTGAGAAAGTAAACTATTTTTTAGCAATTTTAAGAAAATTAATAAATATATTAATATATACACAAATATTGGGGATGCTGCAGTTCCGCATTGCCTATACACGGCCGCTCCTGTTTATTATAGATTTTATTAAAATTCAAGTAAACTAATGATTCCTTGAGGCTCTGTTTGTTTTATAAATTTTCTGTAAGTAATAATGTAGTGTAAGGGTAGGTACATTTTTTATGGTCTGTGATATATCTGCACTTAATGCTCGCGCTGATGAAAATGTGTTTCCTTTTAATAACATCGTACACTCCCATCTCCTCTGCGTCAAATCTGCGAGTTCATTATTCATTTTTAAGTTCGCGTATCTTAATCTTGACGTTTATTGGACACGTACTAACGCTTGGTAATTTATGTTTGGAATTATATTATAAATGTAATACAGATCAACAGCCCGCTGTAAATTATGATTATTATCTGGATTAACGTGTGTAAATACTAATTATGATTTGAATTAATATATCAGGATACGTGCGTGTAACTAATAATATAAATTAGAAATTGCCCATAACTTTGACGCAGATTACCATGTTGAAACACATTGTTGTATTTCACATTACACACATGACATACATTTTTACGTCCTAAATTATTATTCAAATAAAAAAGAACATGAATTTATACATACTCTAGAAACATAAATAGCGCCTACACAATTTTATAAAATGTAAAATAATGGAACGGTATTATTTACAAAGATGTAGAACATATGTTTTTAATTAAAAGGATGGGATTTGAACCAAGCAGAAAGAAGAGTTCGCTAGAAAGAAAATTGATAAATTTCCATATCAGTTGCGTAAAGCAAAGCATATTTCTTTGAAATATGGGTCATGACCCATATGTTCAAGCCCTGATTTAAATAACAGACAAAAATACCGCAATAATTCATTTTATCCGCGTGTTCGAATTCGTTTCATATTCAAATATGTAAACTTTTATTTGCGGGCATTATTCACGTGTATGGTAAACACTTTTACTATGTAAATGCGTTAACGGACAGGCAGACTTCGCAAAACATTACTCATTACTACAAAAGGCAACACTACAGAAAAGATTCGAAAAATGGTGGCAGCAATCTTTCTCATACTTTTACTGCATTCTTTTTCAAAATAAAAATTGAGCAATATTTTTATTTTTAACAAGATTTAAAGGTAATGGCAACTATTGAAGGTGCTGAAAACATTTTGTTTCATGAAAATAATTTCTTGTATGAATATTTCCATGTACATATATCTTAAGTACTATAAATTATTATGAACAATAAAATGTAAAATAAGTATAAATCTTTATACAGTAATCACAAAATTCTTTATAATAACTTATGTTTTTCTCGATTAGATTTAAAATGTAAAATTAATTTATTTCTGTAATTACAATGAAACACGCATTGGATTAAAATTTAACATTAAAATATACTCATTTGGTCCAATCCCACGCATACGACCACACAAATTTAAATTTAATGAATGAATTATTATATACTTGTGAAATGAATGATAGAGCAACAACTTTCCACGCAATGTTAAGTTGTAAGTGAAACGAAGGCAAAGGCAAAAGCTTCTGGGAGTAAAATATCAAGTATCTTCCTTCGTGTCTCATATGTTCCCCACTCCCTCATGTTGCATCGAATTCTTCGTTGAGCTTTGAAGCTCGGGAGCTTTGCTCGTCACGTTCACTTGTTCCGCCATTAACTGACAAATGATAGCGTCGCGACGCCTACTGCGCTCAAGTCTTCAGCCAGAGCCTTCGCCGATAATCTTCGTATAATGGTTCTTCTTTCATTTTTTCACTGGTCACACATTCTCAAATTAAATACGTGATTAATTATCTCACATCCATTGCCTGTAACCGAAATAGATTTTATCAAACGGATTAAGGTTTGGTACACTTTCTTTTCAGTATAAATATATCATCACTGATAACTGAAATAAAGATGAGTGGTACATCTAACAATGGGTAATAAATTTATGAGTGACATACAGGATATTCATTTTAAGCGGTACACTATTAGTACTCGAGAATTATAAGAGGTACAGACTTGGTTAAATTTGCATACAATTTCTATATTAACACACTATTTTACTGAACTAAAGAAAAAAAATGTAACAAGTATTCATTTTGATTTTATAACAAAGAAATAATAAAGAAGTTTGACAATTTTATAAATTATTTTTCCATAGCACTCTTGAAACATATTTAAATAAAAGTAATGTATAATTAATTTTTTATCCTACACATATTTAAAATTGAATTCTCTAGCGTGTGCCAACGCAAAAAAGTATACTTTTACCTGACCAAACCTACAAAATCTTACTATTCCCTAAGGAAGGAAAAAACAGTTCGTGTGCGGACGTACCAGAATAAAATATATCACCGTGCTTTTAAAATGTTTTAACTTTAGATAATTTTGATATCTACTACTAACAAAATACTTAATAACTGATACTTACCAAATTGCTAATCTTGTTTATATGTCAAAATAAAATGTTTGTTTTATGTTCATATTCTATTTCTAATATTGGTAATCTTTTTTCCAAATTTCCCTGAGGTTTAGTTAAGTATCAAATTTTTCAGTATTCATAAGATGTTTATATCATTTTATTGTTGTTTTGTTGCATAGAATAAAAAGTAGTGTGTGCTACATGGCAGTAAAGTTGTTTTCTGAACCTCAAGAACTATCCAGCCTCGACTGCGTCTCGGCCATATTTATATCCTTCGGACTAGAAAAGACTAATTTTCCTACCTAGCAGCACAAATAACTATTTCCTAAAGTACATATATTATTCCTTCTTTTGAGTTTGTAAAGAGTTACTTTTCACGTAATAGTGCTTGAAAAGTAAACGTTGATAGCCAACATAAACAATGGTTTAATATAATTTTGATTTTTTTTTTAATATTTCGGAAGTAGAAAAAATGTATGCAACATGTGTATAATATAATGTTTTCTTATCTTGTGCTTCAACTAAAAAAATTTCAATAGTCTATATTAGTTTATCAGCTATATTCCACGAACTATGATTTATTTAATGATACTGAAAAATCACAGGTCTTTATTGCTACCCTAGATTTTAAAACTCGTGATTCTTAGTCACAGTCAGCGTTCACTTAACATTAAACGTTTCACAAAGTAACAATTCCGATTAAAATCTGTGATAACAATAACGCTATAAAATCACATATACGAAAATAACAATCGCAATTCACAGAGCATAATGTGATTCAAAAGTAGCAGTTTCGTTCGTCAGCCTTAATAAACAATACCGATTAGTAACGAAAATTTCCAACCTTAACCGTACAATAAACTGTGATCCCAATCACGCTTTAAAATTAAAGATACTGTAAAATAGAAATCACAAATCATACTGTGATTCAAAAGTAACATATTCGCTTATTATTAGCCTGTATTCCTTATAATACACAATAGCAATAGTGTACCAGTTAAAATGAATAAACTGTATACGTGGTATTTTATGCTATTGGTTAGGATTTAACAATGAAATGTAAATTAGCCAGGAATTAAGCAACAGGTAACAATAAGTAATCAGGGTGGTATCGGTAACAAGCCAAACATGTATGTCTTCGTTGGTAGCTGTAAAGTAAACCCGGGTCGGGTGTTTATAAACAAAGTAGTAGATTAAGTTAGGCATTATTTACATCTATACGTGGTCGAATCCGGCCGGGCGGTGTGGGTGAGAAGGGTTGTACAAGAATAACTTAATCTCGTCGGCAAACTTCCACCGCGGGCTGTTTAACAGTACACGAGAACAAGAAGGAAAAGCTAAGCTCTATCCATCAATGTTACACTTCCGACTACATTAGTACAGTATGACTTCGTCTCGAGGGATGCAATCCGAAACGTATTATGCTCGACATCCATTATGTGCGTATTAAGATTCTGCCACTACTTGTTAACAGCTCTTCAACTGCATAAATAAACGATTAACGCACCTCCTTCCCTAATTACCACTACTTTCAAACTTCACATTACAATCATCTTCCTACCTCTTACAATTAGCAAATACACAAACTTATATTCAACCTTTTTTTTTGGGCCACATACATAAGTTTGCTAAATTATGTGGGCCACAACATTCAACAATATACCTCATAGTAAAATATGTAATATAAAATATTAAACTCAAAACCTAAATGTATCCAAACATTTATAAAAAAAATAGTGTAATTTTTGACAATCAGGTTTCTAATGGGCTCTTTCCGCATATTCAAATTCAACATAGTTTGAAAATGTTTTTAATAATTTACTATAAAACAATGTTAATAAATATATAATTTCACTTAAAAAGTGAAGAGTTTAGTTATAATAAATTATAAAGGTTTACCGTTATTTCGCTGTGACGTATCAGAGAATCTAAAGAAATAGACACATAAAATGAGAGAGGTACGTACATAAACATTGCGCAGAAGTTTGACGTTTCGTTTGTAAACATAAAAATATTTTGTTTTCGTTGTTAGCAGAGAGAACTCGCTTGTTATTTTTACATATAATTATATTTATGTTTTTATTCTTCGTTTTTATTACATATTTAAAGAGAATAGTTCTCAATTTCTTGTTTTGTGGTACCACACAACGTCGAAGGTAGTAGAACCTCACTAGCCATATTAAATTTGTAGGGAATTTATAACTCGCTTATTTGTCTTAAAACGGAAATTAAAATATGAAAAATATTTATACACAAACTTCTGTATTGATTTTTTTTTTAATTGTGGGAAGAGCTTACTTCGCCACCTTAGAATAAGTAAACCGATATACGTTTTTTACATATTTCATTTTGGAATAGCAGCAAGCGACAACGATTGAAGATTGGTATCGCATCTGATTTTTTTTATACATGCGAAATAATCAAATTAAACTGAAAAGTGTGCGAAAACGCAAGATTAAAACACGCTGTCCTTAAAATTCCTAAGCAATAGTACAGGTATAAGAAAAAACATCGTATGATACATGTGTATAAGAGCCATTGAAGCACTCGGGGCTTTAAAAGGGCTTTCTTCCCATCACGCTTTATTGCTGGCTAATACATTTCTATCATAATATTTTATTAAAACTTAAAAAAAACCTGAATGTATTTTTTTTTCTGGTTTCGTAGATGATAGTATGTTTTTTATTAATTACATGTCGTATTGGTAATACTGTGAAACACTATGTATTAAGTATGTCGCCTACTTCTATTTAAAGTGGCAAATTAAAAAAGTGTTGTACTTATTTGTTAAAGAAATACAAAAATGCAGGTAACTCCACCATTAAAAAATTGTTTTAAAAAGTTGTTTAATAATGGAAACTAGATATTTAATTAATAATGAATATATAGAAAGCAAGTTTTTAATTAAAGGAATAAGATAGAGAAAAGTTGGAGTCTTCATTTTGTCTACGATTGTGTTTCCTAATAAAGTAGAGGTTGTGGTGATGGCTGTATTGACGAATCCTACCCCGGTAATGTATGCAGCAATAAATAACTGACATTGATTATTCCATCCATGGACAATAATTCGGGCGACCACGCCTTGAGATGTGTGTCGGGTCCGATTCCTGCTGTACTACACGTCCGGCCTGTAATCTGCATAGTGGACTGCTGCAGCGATCAGGTAACGGCTAATCTGATCAAAGGGTAAAGATCCATCTGTAGATGCTTTGCGGATTAGAATGGCCTAACTGGATGAGGCTCTGATTGGAACCGTAATGAGATTAAAATACGGACGCTGTAATTACTTGGTCAATAGACCCAACAAGGATCATCTCTCCAAAAAAATATTCGTCATCCCAAAAGATTATGATAGGTCTCAATACTCATAGCAATTACTTCAGCAAAATGTCAAACATATTGCAAAATTCTTCTAAGCAATTATATAATATACCTATCTACGTTTTTTTAGTACAATCTAAGTTTACTATTAAACATTTTTTAGATACTAGTAAGAAAATTGCTGCTGTTATAGGTATCAGTACAAAGAAGCTAATGGCACCGTTGTAGAGACTGTATTTCTTACCCATTTTTGGGTATAAGGGATAAGTATATACACTATATAGGCTGACCGTCATGGCACTTTTATTATTGTCATATTTTAATCAAATTAATATAAAACTTCAGATCCATTTTTCTCAAAAAAATCGTTATGTTAGGGTATGATAATATTATATCATTGAATTCATAATAAAATTGTCTATTGCATAAGCAAATAAAAAAAAATAGGTTAACATTTCAAATTAAAAATTTGGGATCATTATTTTGAGAACCACTGGTTTTAAAAAAATTTTGTTTGTTTCATGTTAATAGTGTTGTAAAATAGAAATTGTTTGCTAATTTAACCGACCTCGTAGCTCTTATAGTTCTACAGATAGCAATAGTAGACAAAATAAAATGAACACCCTGTATAATCAAGTGGTCCAAAACTATATTAACTTTTTCTTTTACAAAACTGAATATTAATTAATGATCAGCTAAGATGTCATAGATTAATAATTTTAAATTAGAAATTTGACATCTTACACCGTTCTTGAGATATTAACATTCAAAGTTATAAGGTACCTCCACCATTTTTTCTAAACATTTCTTAACTAAGATTTAAAGTGTGCAAGTCGTTCTGTAAATTTTTATCCTTGCTACAAAAATACCTCAATAGAAAAAATATTTAGATTATTCCTTTAAAAAAGTATAATTGTAATATAACAATTTTTTAATGTAAGAAAGTGAGATCTACGAAGTGTTTATTATTTTTATGTGTTTTAATACATAAATTTGGTGTATTTGTTGGCGTGCGAAGATCACGATCAAAGCTGGAGAAAATTTTAATTACCTCGCAACAAAATGTCATTAGCTTTTGTAAAATAATGAGCGTCCTTTTTTATTTAACGTTGTCTGAATAATAATAACAGTACGTGCGTAGAGGCGTATTATTTTAATTAAAATTCAAATAAATTACTGGGTATTTATCAGCAGTTAATATTCCGGGCTGAGGCAGGCAGGTAGGGAAAAAGATTAACCCACATTCTTTTCTATCGCGGAAAGCGGCGGTGGCTGGGCATAAATTAGGGTATAAGGGTCGGCGCGATACGTTTTATTGTGTCGGAGCCGCGCGCTGGAGATGGCAATCGCCGTGTTGTATGTAGATGGCGCACACGTGAACAAACACGTGAGTTATACGCTCCGGACACGCCCACTTCCCCACTATTTATTCGCGAAAAAATCATATATAAACAATGACGACAGCGCCATTCGATAAATTACTGCAAAAACTATTTCATTTTCACCGTTCGTTCGCTCACATTCTTTCGCACCTCTGGCATACCTCACGTGAACTCACGTGGCGAATCTAAGCTCCCTTCTGTTACACGCCTGAGATTTTTTTAATTTTATAAAAAACGTATTTGACATTGACATCTATTTCAAGTATAGTATTAGCTAAAGTTGAAAGAAGATTTTATTTTCCGAAAATGTTTCGATCGTAATTTTGTGATAAATTCATTTTAATGCACCCGGAATATTTGGTTCGTATTTTTTGATATAAGACCAATAGAAATTTTTAAGAGTTTTGTTACTAATGTTAACTACAATAATTCAAATATTAATATATATTTACGATAAAAATATGTCAAGCATCGTACAATATTTTATCTACAGTAGAATTTAGGAAACTTAAATAATATAATATTATCCTTTTCAATATACACATTACCTACCGATTGTTGTGAAGCTGTTTTTTTTAATATATCAAGTTTTCAGTACTTTAAAATTTTAACCACTTGTTGCTGAGAATAACTATTAATTAATTAATAATAACTAAAAAATTTTTCTCGTGTTATATTTTTATTTTACAAATTATACATTATTATACAGCTTATTTATTTGGGTCAAGTATAAAAATAATTGAAATACAAATAATTATATTAATAAGTTTAATGAACAAATAATAAATTTTAAAAATATAATATAAGTAAGTAACACTATAAGTAAATAAATACAAATACTAATTACGAGTAATAATTATTAATAAAGACGTTATCACTAAGAATATTTATTTCAACACTTAATACTATGCAGTATTTATTTACACGATATTTCACCAACTTGTTTATATCTACCACCCGTATTAATATCAGACTGTCCCCGCCGTCTTTTTGCTTGGGTTTATATATCAGAGCAATTAAACTCTCGAAGATTCTGGCAGCTACGATGCGTCATTACAATAGAAGGATGACTAACGTGTTTCGACCTATCTGCTGTATTATATATCATATTTCTTATTGTTTAGTAATATTAAATTAAATGAGGGTGAATATACAGTTTATATAATAATTTGAGGATAATTAATTATAATTATAAATAAGTTATGTGCTGGCTACATTAGATTTTTTGTTGTAACGCCATTGAATGTTTTTAATTAGATCTCGTTTGGAAGTGTTTTAAGATAGAATTTATATTGCACCGAGTTTCGATGTTAAGAGCATTTTGATTATGCTCTGAAAATTGGTGCTGTAGAAGGTAATATTGCACTGGGAGCAATTCAATAACAGCTATTAAGTGTGCGTAATCGGAATGCATGAATCATTGATGATATATTCGTGTCTGATTGCATCGACAATCAATTAGTATAATGCAGAATGAATCGTAAAAAGCTGCAATTGCACACGACAGCCAAACATCAGCAAACAGCTGCAAACAAAATCTAAATTAATGTGACAATTCTGTTAAACACGGTTCATATTTCCAAAATCAACACGTCAGGGCCAATCCAGGGCCGTGCGAGAGCCAGAGGTCGGCGCATTATGACTGATTATCGAATTCCAGCCGAAGAACCCAGCAATAACACCAGTTATCATTACTGCATAAACATTTGCACAAAGGCTCGCAAGCTTTATATTGCAAATTGTAATATCTGTGCGCGGAATGTGAAGCTAGGAATTATACCTAAACCTAAACCTAGCGTTATTGCATTCAGACTTGTTGGAATGTTTATTCGCTAATTCTCAAAAATTAAATCCGTCGATTTCACATCAAACACAATCATAACACTACGTCCATTGGATTCCACAAACAGTACTCGAAATATAAAAAATATTTTTTTTATGCTAGCTTACATTTCAAGGATTTCATGATTTCATTATAGAAAAAAGTCAAAATATACATCAAGTTTACAGCGGTATATTTGAAAAACTATAGAAATATTTTATTCAATTATATCGCAAAAGAGACTTTTGAAAAATTGATATCACTACATTCAATTTTCGGTAAAGAAATGCAAAAATTAAAAGAGACATTGAGACATATTAAATTAATTTGAAAATTAAAAATTTACATGTTTTCTTTTACAAGTACACTATTTTTCATATAATTTATGCGAAATATATAATCATATAATTATAACAGCAAATGCTTAAATTGTTAATACGTATCCGTAAAAACATCTACCATCAAAAATGCTAAAATACAAAACATATTTCGACAGATCTTTTACAAATTTTGAAACAGCACTTCGATATATTTTTTTGATTCTCGAGATACTGGCCTTCATAATTATTCATTGGTCAAAAAATTGTCTCATCCGAATCTACGGATAATTTTGCTAAGTAAATAAAGTTTGAAATTTTTGGTTTAAATTTTATGAAGAAAAGTCTAAAAATGACTAAAAATCTAATTTTTTGACATACCTAGAGGGTTCTTGCGAGAACCAAAAAAATGTGTTAAAAAATTATATATTAGTAGTTTAGGGCGTGAATTTCAAATTTCATTTTTAAAAACGTACAATTTTTATTCATATTTCATTATAATTTAGGGGTTTGTATATAAAAAACCAAAAATGTTAGAGACTTTTACTGAACGTAATACAATTTTTCGTACGTTTTTTTTATACATACAAGTATTTTCCTTAAATAATAAGGTACTATGAGAAAAAAATTGGAGCGTGTATTTAAAAAATAGAGATTTTTAGTTACCGGCACTTAATTTCTAATATTTTCTTCTAAATGTTTGATATAATTATATAATTTAATTTGCACATATTTAAACAACAAATAAAAAAATTGCATCACGATATATTGCGTTATTATTTCTATTATGAAAAAACATAAATCTATAATAAATTTCACGGCAGCCTGTATATCAAAAAGAATCCTTTCCCTTATAAGAATACTTCCGCCGTTTGTCAATGTTGAATATCGTTAATATCCTCCCCATTGAATTGGGGAAATAATTCCCGAATTCCTCTGCGAATTCCTTTGCAGAGGTAGAAAAAATATTGTCATCGCACGTCGCCTTTAACATATTGACGCGTTGAAGGAATTCATATGTCAGACGTGATGTATTAGTTTGGGATATGGTAATGAACTCTAAGATACAGCGGACAGCATTTCCTACTTCCTATTGTGTCGATCACGTTGACAATTATTCATAATACACACTTGGATCATCTCCAGATGCTCAGAGGATGTTGCCTGACAACCAAAGATAACAATGTTCTTTGTAAGGCTCATTAGTTGGCTTTCACTACTACTTCACTTTTAAATAAACAGCTGAGGAACTGTTATTCAAATAACAAATATGCCAAGACCTGTCATCTTCAAATTCTTTTTAAATAGAAGAATGAGCATAGCAAGTACTACAGGTACTTATTTATTTGCAACAACATAAGTTCTATAAGTTTGAAAAAAAAACACTCGGTACTATTTCACTTAAAATAATATAAACTCTATATTGCAATTTCGACAATCATATGTTCTAATTCACTACTTTGATTCACAGTTTTCTTAAACGTTTTGAATATTTCACATAACTTTTACGAGTGTGAATTTAACTTTCTGTCATTTTCTGTTAATATTATTTATGGGGTATTAGCCATTAATATACGTAGGATTGTTGTAAGTATCATAATCGCCGCAGATGTCAATTGAATTACGAACTCGTAGAGCGACGATTTTAAGACATGTAAAGCCTGGTATGATTTATTACATCCTCGGTTTGTTCAATAGTTGACTGGTTTCAGAAAATGAAGACATTATGAATAAATATTATTTTATAAAATTCTATTTTTTCTTGATCAGGTCTGTATGTGTTGACATGACGCCAAAGTTACAGTTATATTATCCAATTCACCAATTGTCCCATGGTATTTTGACAAGACGGTACGTTAATAATATTACCGTATCGATACAGTTATGGCTTAGTTTACTAATTTTCTTTTATCTATGTAAACAAAAGCTTAATATTCTGAAACCGGTAAAACTTTTCGTCACTGAAAAAAATAAAAATGGTAATGAAGTACGAAAAAAGATGAAATTACATTAATTCATATATTTCTGAAAATTTAAATATTTGAGATAAACCTTGACAGTCAAAATCTTTTGTACATAAGTACATATATCAAAACGATATAACGAGGAGCAAAACACATGATCACAGTTTGATTAATGGGAAACAAGTGATCAGTTTGTCAATATAATTTTTTTAGTAGCATCTAGTAGTGAAAAAATAATATATGTACCACGGTTGAGACGAGGATTATTGACCAGCGATTTATATCCCTCGACTGCTTCGCACCTAGGGACACAACTTGACACTAGGTCTATAAAATCTTTTCAACCTTGGTGTATAAAATACTATTAATTACTGGAGTAGTTTGTTTTTGACTGGTGATTTCAATAGATACATAGATGATAACTTTAAGAGAAAAATGTCTTTTCACTCCCTGAGGAAGACTATGTAGGGCCGAAACCGGACGGAGCATAAATTAAAGCCTTCGAAATATTAACTGAATTCCAGTAATTCCTATCCTATTAAGAGAAAAATGTTAATTTTTGGCCCTTAACGACATGTATATTTATAAATGAAAATCCGAGATGAATAGATGACAATACGAAAGCCCTTTTTGTTGTAATTCGTGCTAACTTTGTTATAAAAACAATTTCTTAAAAAGCACTTACTTAAAAAATCTTCATTGTTGGAATTTGATTTGATTCCGACGTTATAATTCAGTAATGCCGTGAGTTATAGCCGCGTTTATCTCTTTCTGCTTTCAGTTTTCATATTTCATGTTTACTCTCTTACTGCATTATTTTCTTCTTAAGCCTGACAACGGAATTCTCTCGAGGAAAAAATCACTTTCCTTAACTGAAAGATACGCGACCGATCGCTGTCCCTTTTCATAACTTTACAGTAATGTGGACTTACTGCCCTCCACACCACAATCCTATCATTTCATTCATATTGTTCATATTTGAATATTTTAATTAATTGGTCGAAATATTTCTTTAGTTTACAATATACTTAAAGAGGAAAGGTACAAATTAAAAATAAAAATTCTATTTTAAGAGAAAGACATCAGAAAAACAAATTATCTAAATAAACAACTGATCGGTAAGTTGGATATATTTAATAAAACAAAATAAATTTATATTTAGTTTATCCATACTTATTAAATATAGGAACGATCGTTTTGTCTTTTCGGACATCATCAGATAATCTGATATTGTTCGCAAGGACGAAATAATTGAACTGTCTTATGATGTCCGCCAGGACGACGCGATTGTCAATAAATTTTTCTAATAAATGTGCATAAATCAAGTGCTAAGTTGTCCACCAAAAGACGATGAGAATTCTCTAATTTATATTTAGTTATTTTGAACCTAATTTTCGATTATCCAAAAAACTCTGTAGACCTTTATAAAACAGCAAAATGATTTAAAAGACAAACCTGACACCTCTTTGAAACAGTAAAATTGTTACTTTGCTTTTATTTTACTATAGTTTTTTTGTTATTTAATTATAAAATTATAATTGTAAGCAAATTCCGTCAGTTACTAACGATGTGTCAAAACAATAACAAAACACGGTTTTATTCAGGTAAACTATGCAAAAAGTGGCAGCTAAATTGTAAAACTTTTAGAGGTTAGTTTCCCTGGCGAATAATTAGTTCAAATAAACGATGGTTTGCAAGTGAATATCAAATGCCCATATAAAATTGTCTTATTATTATTAAATATTTTTGACCCTAATTTTCGTTTAACCAAAAAATCTTTAAATCAATATAAATAAGGAAAATTGTTTAAAACACCTAATTATTTACATATCAACTATGGCGACGCCATTTTCCCGGATGGGTATTTTGTGGCACGAGCTTGCGAGCGTTGCAATAGAACGAATCCGGGAAAAAGTTCACGCAAAAGGTGTGAATAATACGAAAAACATAAAATCAATAATTAATTTTCATTTTTGTACAAATATTTCTATTTTTTTGTACGTTACTGTTTTGTGGTTATGGGTTTTAATAGTAACAAGTGCTGTCAATCAATCAATATGAGCAGTTGTTGCCAACATTGTTAATCAAATGCACTAAATTTTTTTTTTCTATATTAAATTTCATTCAATAATAATCCAGTATTTTATTTTATTCACAACTACTATTGTAATATGTCAATTCCTAACCTGTCAAAGGTTGGAAACGTATGTCATTTTTAACTGCAATGACAATCTCACGGGTGGGAAATACTTTAAAATCCCTTGGGGGGGAAGTGTTTACTATGGTTGCCTAGTAATACTGTCATAAATCTCTAAAAGTAAGGTGATCAGTGCTGTCAAACATATTAAAATAAATTTAAACATTTGTTTTCATAGACTACTACCGTACATTAATTTAGTTTATTGGAAAAAGGCGATATACGAGTAGAAGTTAATTTGGATAATTGTGAATAAAATAGTATACATAGTTCGGTGGGAGTTTCATTACAGCCTTGCGCTATATCTGAGCCTCGAGGCTTCGCCTCTCGGTCATATAATAAGCCCTCGGCTGTAATGAAACATTTCCCACCTCACATGTAATATACTATTATTATTATCGGGCAAAGGAATCTTTGAGATATTATACTTTTTTATTGTAATATAGTTTTTTTTGACAAGTGAGAGAAATAGGAGTGTTTTGTTCCAAAATTTCCCGCACGCTAATCTGGGTGAGACGAGGGAAGTTAAAGTTTCCGACGTTGCTTAGGTATGCGAATCAACAAATTTTATTGTAAGAGTACAAAAAGAAATTTGAAGAATTTAAAATTTTGTGATGGATGCACAAATAATGCAGGGTTAGTAAAGATTAGGTGTTGCACAAAGGTTTTATTTGTGAAAGAATGTTGTTGTTTTTATGTGGAGGAATGAGTGCGGAGGTATTTTGCAGAGAGGAATTAGAGACAGGACATGTAGGGAGCGTGTAAGTGGTATTAATTTCCAATGTAAAACTCCTGCGCAGTTCCGTGGTCACCTGCTGGTTCCCTCGCTCCGACTCGTTCATAGTGCCTGTAATTAAATTTTAGATCGCGACAACGACACCTCGTGCATTTTTAATCTTAATTTGTGTTTATTGCGTTGAAAATGCCCCCGTGAAAAAGTGAAAATTAAATTAGAACTTTCAGCTTGTCCGAAATAATTGCCTTCTTTCCCTTCGACGCATCTAGCAACTCTACCTGGCTTAATTTTTTCCTTTCTTTTTTATTTTTGTGACCCGTGGGAAGAAAAATCACATTTAATATATAAAAGTTTCATAAAATTCTTCCGGCTTAGTACGTAACGCATTTCACAATTAAATAAACTTCTCTTTTATTCTCTTTTCGGTGGAAAAAATTGCGTTTGCAGCCGAGAACCTGACGGAAGATTAACATGACGTATTGTGCCACTCACCATATTAAAATAAGGGCGGCTCACTCATTTGTTCCTCTACACATCACAACTTACTTTCACCCCTTTATCGCCACAAAAAATACCGAACCATTATATTAAAGTAATTACAGGTAATGCTGTGCATACAAAGTAAAGTAATAAATTATTGAATGTTTAAATTAAAATTAGAGCTGTAGTAGTGGAAATCATAAAACACACAATACTAATAAATAGGTATTATTTTATATTATTTTAGTGTTTTCAGCATTTCTATTATCCGATCTGAATAAATTCGAATGTAGGATGATACGCAGTAAAATTTCATTGCACCTGTATTTGTTTCCCGTTCGTTTATTTACAAATACGTATCCGGGTTTATTTCCAAAACTCAACTGAAAATACCTTTGTTTAGAATTATTCAAATTCGGTATAAAACAATACGGAAATGTTTAATAATTCTTAATCACGCTCCACGGAAATTTATAAACATTTTTGTTTGTTACTCTTTCCAAATTATATTTTCATTCCGAACAAACATCAAGTTACCAACTAAATATGTTTGGTAAATTACTTACGATTAGGTAAATCGTAAAACGAAAATTGTTCCCTTAGAAACAATACGCCCGAACGAACAAGAACTGAAAGGTTTATAGCAAGAAGTAAAAGGCAACGCATAAAAAGGACATGTAGACAGGTGACAGAGAAAGGGAGGACCCCGTAGGAAAAAGCCCGCAAAAATACCAAGGTACGCTGCCAAGTGGACCCAGGAAAAAACGGAATATTAATATCGAATACATCAACACAAAAACCTTTGGAATTTCAGCCGAAAGTACTTCAACAATCATTCACATACCACTGGCGAAAAACACAAATCAATGAGGAATTTTAAATTGGCAAAATACAACCGAATAGTATATTAAAATTATAGACGGCAACCTTTCTAGCACGAGTTTGAAATTTGGACAAGAGCCGAGATAAACAAAGTAATGCTAGAATTGAATTTTAAAAGAGTTTAGAGTGTTTATACTATTTTTTTTGTTTCTGACAGTGATATTTTGTCCATTGCCTATAGATATATTGTATATTTAATGCAGTGATATAGTTCATTACTTCGCTTTCACTACTACTTCAGTTTTAAATAAACAAAACAGTTGAAAAACTATTTCTCAAATAACAAATATACCAACATCTATTATCATAAAATTCGTTTAGATAGAAAAAGGAAAGTGGCATAGGAAATTTTTGGTAAAATATGTAGTTAGGTTGATGTCAGTGGTATTTTGTCAAAAACACCGAAACAAAGAAAATGATGATGAAGTTTGTTTATTCGAAAAGTAAATTCATTATCACTCTTGCTGCACGAATTTTTCCTTCAGAGATAATTAAAGTTTGGCTTCCAAAAACCACAATGAACTTTAAATATCTGCTTTATTATATCTATGTAATACACGAGTAATATTGCATACAGAAAAAAAAATCAGGAAAGACATACTAGGTACATGTCTAAATGGATATAAGAAGTAGAAAAAAAATTGTAAAATGAAAAATAAAAACTGAAGATAAGAAGAACAACAAAAAGAAATTTGACCTAAAATAAATTTGAATAAATCTACATTAAAAAAGGATCTAAAGAACTTAAAATGATGTCGCGTTAATATAGATTTAATTGAAATCTAGGCTTGTATCGTACGATGTATTGACACTTTAATAGAACAGGTGGAATTTTATTCTGTATGCAAGAAGATCATATCTCAAAAAGCATTATGTATACAGTTTTTCTAAGTAGTTTTTATTTCGTTAATTTGTAATTTGTAAATTGAATAATTGGCGGAGGTTTTGGCAGAAGAATAAAAAAGCTAGTCACGGGCGTATGGTGATAGCAACACATAAAGTGAAAAAGGAGCCCTTGAGTTTTAGTAAAATTGAACGAGAGAATCAACTTCAGCGGCAAATGAGGCGAGCTAGACAAATGAGATGAGCTTGTCTCAATCACAACCATAGATCATCCTTAAAGCACTTATTACTTATGTTATGAGATTGCTAGGTAAATAACAATTATTGACATTTGTTAAACATTAATTATTTATTTATTGCAAAAAAAATCTCACCGAATATCCCCCGATCATTGATAAAGGACTTATATATTCTAACGTCGGTCGATTATAGCAACGTGCTTTCGGATGTCATAAAATTATGACGTAATTATCAATGACCTAGGGATATTATAGCTGATAATTTTCTATCCATCAACACTCGCCCTTGATTACTTTTTTCTTCTTGTGCCAAAACAACTTACTCAATTTACAAATTACAAATTAACAAAATACAAACAACTTAGAAAAGTTGTATACAGGATTATTACAACACACAAAAATTCTATGGCCGAGTTTCTCCAACAACGTTTAAATTTTTAGCAACACATAAACAAAAAAATTAATTTTGATATCAATTTTAAGGAAAACTTAAAATTATTTAATATTGTTGCAACTGGCCATAAATATTTTCAATTGTAAAATTTAAGTTTTGTATGATATCATATCATCATATCATCTTTAAAACTACATATTACAACTATTCTGATATTTTCTAGATGTTATTTTTAGTAACATAAGCCAGTAGTATAAGTTTTTACAATGACACATTTGGTGTGACGGTGTTTTGGCGCGTTGGAGGGTCCATTATTCTCCGTCCACCCAGTGACCGCATTTGCAAGTGTTGCAGCGAGGTCAAGCAGACTAGCGGGACACGTCTGCGGCGTCTCTGGGGACGCATCCCTCTTGTGGAGCAGGCCGAGCCGCTCACCCGAAACGCACACGCAAATCCGCACCCGATCGACAACTACTATTCTTCTGGGAGCACGAGCAAGGAGGCAGGTAAACATCTTACCGCATACAAGACAGACAGGATACTATTCTATTTTCAATCAGATTGATATTTAAATGTTACACATAAAATCCCTTAACAGAGTGTCTCATTATTAAGGCACAGAATAGGTTTATACAGAAGCGATAGTAAGACAGAGAAAAGAGAATTAGAGAGAAATGGCGAATGTGCACAAATTTAAAGGACTAATGCCCGTATTCATAAAACGTTCGTTATAGTTATAACGCCTCGTTAAATATTTTCTCCAATGACACAAGTCGTCTTTGAAGAAAAATAAAAATTTTAATTTGTCTACTGTTTTATAATTTGTCAAAAAATTTAACGAAGCGTTATAACTATAACGAACGTTTTATGAATATGGGCATCATTGTTTAAAATCTTAAAGTTTCTTCACATCTTAGTGAGAGATAGGGGAAGGGTACAAATTTAAATGTCTACACAATTCTTCAAGGTCATAGAACTAAACAGGGGAACATGAAAGGTACTGACACGGAGTGTAGCTTCTGTATATAACTATTCTGTGATTAAGGCTTGTTTTTTTCTCCAAGGTTTTTCAGATTATCTAAGACACTGTCAAACCATCTGATTCTAGGTATACCTCTATGTCGCATGCCTAGTGAATTTGCTTTATATATCATTTTAAGAGGTTCCGCATCATTCATCCGTTCTAAATACCTCAGTCGTTAGAGTTTGTGCATCTTTATATATAGTTGCTTCCAAATCGGGTTATTGCTATAGCTATAGTTTTTTTAATTTTGTATCGTTCTGATTCTCCACATAATCTCATTTATCTGAATTGGTCCGATATATTTCAAGCCTCTTAAAAACACTAATGTAACTGTTGCGAAATTAATTTTACGGTAGAATTCTGACTTATCATTGATACCGTGTTTAGATAACATTTATTCTCGATTTTGTTTAATTTTTTATTTATTTATTAATATTGATGAAATTTCGGTTTTTACACCATCGTTCTGATTAATAAATATTTTTTTAAAACAAAACCGAGAGTAAATGTTATTTAAATATTTAATTGTTTTCAACAAACACAAATTATATAAGTCAAGCTTAATATATTTCAAGCCTTAACATGTTGTAGAATAGTAGATGTATCATTATTAAATAAAAAAAAGCTGATGTGGACACTACATGACTTCCTTGCACGCCTATTAAATTATACAAATTTTTGCTGCACTGCATCTCATGTAAACTTACTTCATCTGAAAACGAGATTGTTCTACGGATAATCGTTTTTAAACTAGGCGAAAAATTAAAAAAATCTGATATGGACACCACATGACTTCCTTGTACGCTAAATTATGCACATTTTTTTGGTGCACTTCATTTAAACTTGAAAATTCGCTTAAAAATGAGATCATTCTCCGGCTAATCCTTTTTCAACTTCCATTCGTTTCATATATTCCAATTTCCCTTCGAAATGGATCATCTTTTAAAAATTTATAAAAATATTTATCACTATTCTTTATTGCATTACACAAAATTATTTTAATCGCTCAAAAACTCGTAAAGAAAGAGCTCACAAAAATTAAAAGCCAACTAAATTATTATTTTTATTACGTTTTTGCCAAAATTAAACTGCCCCTTTGAAATGGTCGATTAGACCAAAAAATGGAAGTGCATAATTAGATGTTACTACAATTCCATAAACAAAATTTTAACATTCTACAGCTAATCGTTTTTGAATTTTGCGAAAACTTAAAAAAGAAAACACTGTGAGCAAAGTGCCCTTTTGGCACTGCCGATTGCAATAAGAAAAGGAGTTGCACAACTAGATGTTAAAGCAGTTCCATTCCTATACAAAATTTCAAAATTTTACTTGAGTTAACTAATCAAAATGGATTCAGGGATGGTCAAAACGTATATTTCCGTTGAAATCTGTAAACCGAAATTTTTGGTGATTACAATACTTCCTTTACTTTGTACAAGAAAGTTGGAAACTGTTACGAAACAAGCATACGTAGTGCTCGAGGAAGAAGGAAGTTTTAATAATATGAATTTATGAAATCAATGATGAATTCGTCATGTTTGAGATTTTGCTAAGACAATATGTTGATAAGAGCTTTCCCACTTTCCTATTAATTTTTGCTCGCTTTTCTCGCCGGCAGAGTTCAGCAGTGAATTTTTAATTAGTAGAGTGTGGGTAGTGCGGATGATGTAAAGGCGCTGGGAGGCTGCAGGATCGGTGCAGGATCTGCACTTCGCTTTATCAGCGAAGGAGCAGGACGTGACTTAGATGGGTGATAAAGCTTGCCTGGATTCGTACCAGTGCTTGCCAAACTACCGCGAAGAAAACACACACTTGCTTATTTAAAGTGAACATTCACATCTTGTTTTCATAAATGTTTCGCAGAAAAAATATAACTTTATAATACGAAGTTAAATGTTTGCCTACATACAGAATGTTTAGCGAAATGCGGAACATAGGATTTTAGGTATTTCAAAAAAGTTAGTTCCTATATTCTCTCTTCTGATATATTTAGAGCAAAAGTAGAAGCGTACAAAATTGTTCAAACATAATTCTGCAGCATGGGATATTTTAATATAAAATGTAACACCTTCGTTCAAAATCAGACAGCCTTGGAAATAGAAGAAAATATAAGTGACACTATGTTTATTTACAGTAAGACAATTCCTAGTCAAAATTCCGTTATTATTATTTTGTACTTTCAGATAACTTGAAACTAGTTGTCTAATTTCTAACTGATGCAATACTTAGCATTTCATTTTTACTCTATTGCACTTAATTTTTAATATAGAAAATCATTATTTTATTAAAAATGTGCTGGGTAATTAACAAGAGATCTAAATAAATTTATCTTTGTTATTTTCTTTTGTAACAAAAGATTTCACTTTCAAATTAACATGAACTATACAATATGTTATTGTATTTTCTAGCTCTTATTATTTCACTTATAGTAATAAATCATAAAAAAGGTAGATGAGAGAAAATAAATTAATATATTAATATTTTTTCGCACCATCGTTGACGTACACGTCACTTACATACTTCCATAACAAAACAACATAAATTATAACTGACTGATAACATTTATTATTTAGTTAGGTACAATTATCAACAGATTGTCTACTAGTGGGGTAATTATGAAATTAATATTAATTTATTATTATTTGATGGTCTCGCAACAGGTAAAGTGAACCATAAAAAATTGAAAATAATAATTACAGTATTAGGCAGATATTTCAGCGATTATTTTCGTCACAATTTAATAATCAATGTCATATCATGATTTTAAAATTTTGGACCAATCAAAACATACTGAGAGCGAAAATTGCATAGTATAGGTGAAAATATTTAGAAATTCACAGTTGCAGCAAAATTGCACATGTTTGACATTGTCATTTAATATCTCATATTTATTTCCTTACTCTATGCTCAAGCGACAGTCAAAATTTTAAATGTGTTTAACTAATATTTTTATTATTTAGTAATTATAAACAATTCCGAAAATTAAAAAGGCTGAATTACGTACTTTTTACAGATAACTTTTATAAATTCTTTATATACAAATGGAATGTGACACAAGGAAAATTTTATTAAAAAGTAGAGTTACTTTATGTCAAGGATTTGTAATATACATAAAATGTGAAACAGATTTATAAATAAAATTGCTTTGACAGATTGTTCTGGAAATAGTCTAACAAATATATATTTTGTGTATTAAAAATGATCTGAATATTCAGCATTAAAAATGTGTTGCCTGTAACTGAGCGTTCGTTTATTTTAATAGTAATTTTACTGAAAAAATACCTTCGTCTACGGAACTACGGACACTTTTTGTCAAAGTCCTTTAAAACAAACTCATGTAGTTTCTAAGCAACACATATTTTCATACAGAACTTTCTATGATTTTTGGTGCAACAGAATATGTTACTACAGAAAATTTATCTGAAATAAAAAGAAAAAAATTAAATTTAAACAAATTATATGTATAAATTACGGAAAAAAATATTTGGATTTTTATTTTTAGTTATTTATAAAATTGTGGTTAGCTTTAAATAACTCGTGATGCTTCGTTCCGAAATAATATCTCTTATGAAAGAATTATTCGGTTTCCTTTCCGTATAAAGAGATCTAATTAGCGGTCCTCATTATCTGAAATTAATTATTGCTGTCTTGTGTGTAGAATAAATTAAATGTGTTGAGAATCACTGCATGTACGCTGTCTGATAACCCTAAGAAAAAGTCGCCGCATCGAAATTCGTTTCATTAAAGAAGCAAAGAAACCTTGCTCGTCAGTAAACTACTCCAACGTCCCAAAAGAAAGCTGCTACAGGTTATTATTGTTAAAAAGCCATTGGATGAAGTTATAGCAAAGAAAACAGTCTTTTGAAAACCATCACGAATTGATTTCTCCCGTTCTATTTATTTTTTATCGCCGGTTGTTCCGTTGATGACTTCGAGAACTAAGTTTGTCATGATAATAAAATTAATGGAGAAGAAATTATTTTACGATAATTACCACCATTTTTTCCTCACTAAAAATAATTTGATCACAAGATTGCTTCAGTGATCTGTGAGTTTAATATTTGCTGATTCATTTCTTGTTTGACTTTGTGGAATAATTTTGAAAGGGAACAGTTTTACGTAACATATGTTACAATCAAAGGAAGCTGGAACGAAATTAAACTTTTCAGGACTACAAACAATGGCGGAGTACAGCGACTTCAGGCGGTCCACAAAAATCGACTTTTTCACTCTAGGGAAATTTTTGTTTCCAAAGGTTGCGTGAAGTAGAAAATAACTGAAACTCTGGAATCTTTTATTCATCGCGCAAATTTGTTTGGCAAAATCCTCCTAGGATGACCTTCTACCACTGCAATGATTAATTACTATAATTAAAAATTTTCTCATCCCATCCAAATATTATAATTACTTCTAGTAACAATAAGTATAAAAGTACACATATTTGAAACATATGTGGTTCAATTTCTATGTTAATTAGTTTAAAAGACCTTACTGAACACAAAAATATAAATATAAAAAATTACTAATTACGTTTTCAAGTTTTTACGTAAACGTTGGCCGAATAAGTGAAATTATTAAGAATGACATTTTTGTAAACAACTGGTATTAATAAATTTAAAATACACGTCGAACTTATTCAGTTACATTTAGAGGAATATATTGTATTTTCTGATTTTTAGAAGCCGTAATGCTATAAATGATTTGATATTTAGCTGATTTATCGTTCTTTCATTTATAAACAGGACAAATTCGTAAACTTTAAAAGTTTACTATATGGACTCGAAACCGTACCTTTAAACCTAGAAAACTATAAACAGGAACTAAATACAGTTTATCAAATCGCGGTAAACAATGGCTACAGTAAAAACACGGTTAATAAATTACATAAAACCATAAAACACAAATTAAACAATAAAAATAAAAACCTGACTACTTCAAATACCGACAATAAACAATATTGGTTTAAATTCACGTATAACTGAAAAACCACTCATTTCATACCTAAATTATTTAAACAGTAACATGAAAATAAAATACAATACTGAAGATAAGCTTAAAAACAATATTAACAATAACATCGAAAATTTAAAAAATATAAATACAAGCGGTATATACCTATAAATTAATATACGTAACATGTAACTTAAATTACATCAATCAAACAGGACATAAATTTAAAGACAGATATAAAGAACACATAAACTCTTTCAAAAACTTTAATAGTTATTCTAATTACGCGACCCACCTTTTAAACAATAAACTTTCAACAAGAAAAATGGAAGACATAAGACAAAATGTAAACAACAAATTAAATAACAGATTAAACTTAGCAAAAAACTTTAAAGAAAAATAACACAACCAATAATAAACGTCCAAATAAACAGCCAATTACACGTAATATTTCAACCATTAGACATATTTAAACTACCTATAGCATCAATATTTATATCACCCCATAACTCAACAATACAACTTCAATTCTTCATCAACTGAGGATGATAGTGATGTGTCCTCGTAATCGTCATTTTTTTTTCTTTTTTAAAAGTAATTTACCAATTTATTTTGTTTACTCATTATTTTTCGTGAAATAGAATGTAACAGTAATGGTCCAAAATGTATCGACGCTAACGCGTATGCTTTGATTCATTTGATTGTTGGCGCAAGACGCATTATTGTAGATTTGCGCAAAACAAAAATGCTTTAAACTTCAAACCTTTCATTTAATTGGTATCGAAACATTTACTTTATATTTCAACAACTTAGGGGCAATTTTTTCATATCCGGTTAAATTTTTGGTTACCTTACTTTAACCGTCAAATAAAGAAAAGTATCGCATCGTAATAGTAAATATTTTTGACTACTTACGTCAGCTCTTTATGCGATATTTTTCTATTAATCGACAATTAAGGTAACCGACCTTTTAACCAAAGTTGAAAAAACCAGCCCTTAATGTTTTAAATTGATGGTATTGATATTTTAGTGTGTTTAGTTTTTACTCTTTCTGCATATCAGGGGAAGATATTTCCCCCCTCGCTATAAATATGCCACTGGTTGAGAAATTGAAGTATTTTATTTTAGTAAATAATTCAATAAATGTGTTTTTTAGTGTGTAAATTTGATGAAGAGTGTTATTAAGAATTGAAACGTGTCCCAATTATATCGGGATAATTATTCGGGAATACAGTTGGCTTTGACTTTGAAGACACTCGTCGTTTGGAAGTCATTACAGTATACACGTAGGGCACAAATTGTTTGTGCCGGGACCTAATTGCCATTTAATTATTATCAGAAGTGAATGTCATTTCTTTGTTGCTGGAGTCTTGGTATTTAATTAACGCATACTTTGAACCTGCCAGGACTTCGGCGACGAATAATTACAGCACAATGGAGATTCCGACCGCCGAGTCGCCACTTCTTCCACAGCTTTCTTATTAAGCACAATGCAATTCTTCCCAACTGTGGGGATTCCTCTATAAATGGAATATTGTTCATCGGAACTCTTCTCATGAATACTTATTTATTTACAAAGACAGAAGACTTACTAATTGCTTATTAATGGAAACTTACTTGCATCCTCTAACAATACATGTACAAAAAAATACCCTACTGGTATGTATTATCCAATACCATTTGCATGAAATTTGCAGATTGTTAAAGCTGGTTTATGATAGATTTAATTTACAATTTTCAACTTATGATTTAGATTTTAAAACATAAACACACTTAAAACACATCTGGTGGTTTATAAACGAATTACAAATTAAGAAATTAAAAATTTAGGTCCAAATCCAGTCAATCACAAAAAAATTAACTGAGGTTTATAGGTTAGCATTGTATCCATATGCAAATGACAGTTTTTGAGTGTTATTTTGATTTTTATGTTAAAATAACAATGATCTGACATCAGATTTATTTTACACCAAAACAAATTCACATCACTTCAAAGAAATGTCAAATTAACGGTCAAACATCAAAACTAAATACACCTTCATCATATCACGTGGTACCTTTTGATTAGGTAAATTTAGGAAACTGAAATACAATTTTAAATGAAAATTTCTAAATTAAATCTATCATAAACCAGCCTTTATGGTTACTAAATCAATTCAAAGAACCAAGACATTAACATTTATTAGCTTATGATATTGGTGTACACCCAAGTGTGAAAATATAATAGGAAAATTGGGGAGTGATGTGAAAAATCACCACAGTCTTATTCACACAGTTCTTTTATTTTGAAAATGCGACCGGTTTCGGTTACTTCGTAACCATTATCAAGCGGTGCGACTACAAAAAGTATTTATAAATTAGAAAAAACATCATTTTAAAAAGTCATTATCAAGTCAAAATTATAATTAAATATAACAAAAAAATTTTAAAAAGAAACAACATATATATGTAAAAAAAAAAAATTATAAAAGATAAACGTTTAATGTTAACAAAATAAAATGAATACTAATTAATGTCTAACAAAAAATATTTTTGTGAGTACTTACACTGTAAAACTACAGAATTGGGTCACTACTGCCTTTACGGAGGAAACCAAACATTGAAACCAAAGAACCCATCAATGTTTTATAAAATAAAATAATTTTTGCATTTTTGATTTTTTAAAAATTATTTTATTTTATAAAACATTGATGGGTTCTTTGGTTTCAATGTTTGGTTTCCTCCGTAAAGGCAGTAGTGACCCAATTCTGTAGTTTTACAGTGTAAGTACTCACAAAAATATTTTTTGTTAGACATTAATTAGTATTCATTTTATTTTGTTAACATTAAACGTTTATCTTTTATAATTTTTTTTTTTACATATATATGTTGTTTCTTTTTAAAAATTTTTTGTTATATTTAATTATAATTTTGACTTGATAATGACTTTTTAAAATGATGTTTTTTCTAATTTATAAATACTTTTTGTAGTCGCACCGCTTGATAATGGTTACGAAGTAACCGAAACCGGTCGCATTTTCAAAATAAAAGAACTGTGTGAATAAGACTGTGGTGATTTTTCACATCACTCCCCAATTTTCCTATTTATTAGCTTACTAAATCTGCAATGTTTTCTAATACCGTATATTCTTTAAGAGTAAAATAATTTGTATTGAACACTTGGTAGAAAATATTATTTATTAAAACAATACAAAAATATTATAAATAAAATAATGCCGATCATTTTTTTCGTCCTTTTAAAAATCATTAGACTGACAATGTTTGTTGATCTAATAGGGCGAAGTGATCGACACTATAATTTTATATTAAATGTTGATAAATCAAATTTATATTATTTTATTACTTTATTTCATTAACACAATCAAAATTGCCAGACAAAGTCAATAAATCATTTGTTATGTATTAATTATTCCTGAAATTTAAATGTATCTGGAAATGTGATTGTGAAATCGTTGTCGTTCCTTAACCAGCGAAATGAACAGTTTCTATTTTGCATAAAGCTGCCATAATATCAAACACAGACTATTTGCCGATTTCTCTATCAGTCGATGCGAACAGCGATATATCTCTCACACTGATATGCTAATTATTTTCCATTTGTTGAACACGTATTCCATCCTATTTTATTGATACGCCTTCCGTTCGTCGACACAATTGCAATACATTGTCCGAACAAACCGTCTCTGCACCTCCACCAAAAACTCTCTCTTATTAACAAATTCTCTTGGCAAATGGAATGTTTCGCTAGATAAAAGACTGGGATGCGTGTTTTTGTTACTGATGTCATTAATTATATGTGAATGTAATTGAAAGCTAGAAAGACTCCAGAATTTGTTTTCATTTTGTCGAGCGAATCTATGCAAACTGCTTAATTAAGAATAATGGGAGAATCAGTGCACTAGCTCGCAGAAAGAAAAACCTACCGACTTTGTATGCACAGAGATAAACTTTCAAAAACTTTATCTTGTAGCTTTACCAAGAAATATCAAACATTTTCATATTGTTCACATTTTAATACGCATATTTATTGCAAAGGAAAATAATTAACACATGTACGATACGAATAATAATAAGTGAGTTATAACAATGGAGATCTATTAAAAAGAACGCAATAGATTATGAGAAAATGATGATGACGTAAACTGTGAAGCATGACACCTGTAAATCATAGAAGGTTTAAGGTGACAAAAAAATACGCATAATAATAAGTGAGTTATAACAATGGAGATCTATTGAAAAGAACGCAATGTATTATGGGAAAATGATGATGACGTAAACTGTGAAGCATGACACCTGTAAATCATAGTAGGTGCAAGGTGACAAAAGCATAACTGGTGTTATTGTTTTTAAAAACAATTTCCACTGGACGACAACAAAAACAAATTTAAATGACAAAACTTCCAAACGGCATAGTAAATTAAAATGTGACAATTCCATACGAACATTTGTTTTGCCTTTTCGGAATTAAAAAATGCAAATGAACACATAAAAATAACGAAGTTCGTTTACCACTGCAGCCACATTATGAAATTCAATTTCGAACGTACGAGAAAAAATATGGGCGTTCGCACACACAGAGGAGTAATTTAAAATTACACCAGCTAAAATTGCACGTAAATTTAAATAATATCGCCGCTATTAACTTCCCTGGTCGCAGATATTAATTAAATGCAAAAGGAGAAGCGCGAAGACACTGATTCACACATACGCACCAACGAATTAAACACAACATAACTCACAAATACTTTCTTACAACAGCTTTTCTACCACAAAGTTTTTCATTATACTAAGTCAAAATTAATTTGTAGCTGTTAATATACCTAGGATTATTATGTTATGTCTGTTTCAGAAATAAAGACGTTATAAATAAACATTATTTTATAAAATATAAATATCAATTTATCAATTTTGTCACCAATTCTGTATGAGTTGATATGACGTTATAGTTATTTTGGTAAGTCAGTATGGTAAATGGTAATAATATTACCGTACATAAAAAGTTAATACATAGTTACACGATCGGACATTAAAACAGGTTTACCAGTTTTAAGATATTAAGCCTTTGTTTAAAAAGACAAAAGTAAACTCGAAACAAAGTCACATCTGTATCTGACTATGTAATACCATTAGCAACTAGAATTTTAATAGAAATTTATGTCAACGTAGTCACAACTGATTGTTATGGGATGGTCGATTATAACATCAATTTCTTTTAACGATATTTATGGATTATATTTAATATTTCTGTAATAACATTTTGTACAAAATTATACCTATTAACATACCTAGGATATAGTTATGAGTATCATAACCGCCACATATGTATGTCCATTGAATTCCGAGATCGGAGAGCGAGGATTTTAAGACATCTAAGGCCGGGTATGATTCATAACATTCGTGATTTTTTGAAGAGTTAACCGGTTTCACATTGAAGCAGTACTGCTAGCATGTATCATTTTGTTAATAATATTTAACAACCTTTATTTAGATGAAATAATTTTTTTGACATTTTATTTTATAGACATCTGTTTGTATTTTTAAACGCAGCATAGTGTAACAAAATTTTTGTTATCTTAGTTTCATTATTACCTGCTAAGAATATGGGTCAAATAGCCATACCCTCGGCAGACGACACTTTGCCACATGTGGGAATATAACTTACACATAGGCGTAGAGGTCACAAATTTCTCTATGATACTAATACTCCCGTGAATTATTATATAAATTAGTTATTTGTTTAAATATGCTCGGATGTGCATATCAAGTATTTTAAATAACAGAAATATCTATTTCAATATTTAATTGGTAAAAACCATGTCCTTTCAATTTTCATGTAAGTACAGGTAACTTTAACAACATAAAGTTAATAAATTATTATGTATTAAAATCATTCGTAAAATTCTCTAAACTATTGTGTTAGTACAACACAGATCATTTATATTATTCCGTTGTAAAATACGTCCAATATAAATAAAAGGATATATTTTAATTAAACTAAATTTCGCTAATGCAAGCTAGGACAGGTTTCCCAATGTATTCCTTCCAGCTGGTGTTGCTAATTGATATAAATAAATATGTAATATGACAAAGATTATTATGTTTTGTTAGATATTTTTGAAATGTACAAAAGTACTCAAGGGACCATCCGCACGCCCATGGACTCCACGTCCTGGCGCCCAAGCCAGACGGCAAAACCACTTGAAAGGATCAGATTTCGAGACGCTGCGCCTGCACGTGCATTTTTAAGATGCATTTTTCTTGAAGATTCAACGATCATGCGTTTGGATCGTGGAGCAACCCCGAAACGCCATCGTTCTGAAGGAGAGAAGAGGGATATTTTCGTATATAACCCGAGTCCAAATCTGTACTCGGGGAGTCGGATCCAGGGCTCCACTATGCTTGGCATGTCCGAGGTAGGGTTTCCTGGTCTCTGAACTCCAATCCTTCCTACTGACTTTGTTCAATGGCTCTGCCAGGAATAAGTCAGCACCTTTCCTACTGACTTTGTTCAATGGCTCTGCCAGGAATAAGTCAGCATTTTTCCTACTGACTTTGTTCAATGGCCCTGCCAGGAATAAGTCAGCACTTTTCCTACTGACTTTGTTCAATGGCTCTGCCAGGAATAAGTCAGCACCTTTCCTACTGACTTTGTTCAATGGCTCTGCCAGGAATGAGTCAGCACCTTTTCCTACTGACTTTGTTCAATGGCTCTGCCAGGAATAAGTCAGCACCTTTCCTACTGACTTTGTTCAATGGCTCTGCCAGGAATAAGTCAGCACCTTTCCTACTGACTTTGTTCAATGGCTCTGCCAGGAATAAGTCAGCACCTTTCCTACTGACTTTGTTCAATGGCTCTGCCAGGAATAAGTTAGCACCTTTCCTACTGACTTTGTTCAATGGCTCTGCCAGGAATAAGTCAGCATCTTTCCTACTGACTTTGTTCAATGGCCCTGCCAGGAATAAGTCAGCACCTTTCCTACTGACTTTGTTCAATGGCTCTGCCAGGAATGAGTCAGCACCTTCCACTTGGACCTTATATCAAAAATTACTTCGGACACGCTATTTATTTGATTTTACTATTATATAAATTATGGTTGTCACAATGATGTCATACTTTTATTAAATATAACCGATCTAATATTGGTTGTCTAACAATTGTAAATTTTATCAAACCCAACAGATTCGCCAGCTCAGCTGGGTGTCTGCTCAAATACAACTATCAACAATTATTTCTGATAGCTTTGACTGTGTGCTCGCCGTGGCCGGTTCACGATTACTGTGTGCTCTTAGGGCCGGTAGAACCGTGAGCTCATGGGCCGGTCTTTGCGATTCAGACCATCTATAACAATATAAATAATGGCCCTCTGACAAAACAGAGCGCCCTATAAACAAAAGATATCAGAGCAACGGCATGCCGACTCTGAAAACAACAATAAAACTCAAACAAACTACAACACACACAATTACAATTGTAACTGACAAACAATATAAGTTTGGTCTCAGTCACTCAATTTTACCATACATGATTATAAAAAATTATTGGGACAACTCTTTATGAATTGAATGCATCTTTTTATATATTTGTTATATTGTCAAACTGTCTCTCTATCTGGGGTTTTGGCTGTGGTTTCCCTCAGGTTATTAAGGTGAATACCGGAGAGTGTAATATTCCACAGCACTCTACGATTTTCTTAATTATAAATAAATGCACAAGCCAGATATTTTGTCTGTCTTTTGGAGTGAATATCATTCTTTTATTTTATCAAATACCTGTCCCGATTCCTCCACTCTTAACAGCTACTCTGTATTACGACGATTAAGGGTTACTTATTTAAATAAACACAACGTAGGGTAAGTTAAACCTTCCACTAAACGATCTTTGGCTAAAGTATAATTGTATGTACGGAAGAGGTGGGTATGTACTGTTACAACATTATTCATAAAAATGATTTTATAAAGTTCTCTTGTGAGTAACGTTTTCGTGATCAAGTCTGTATGGTTTCAAATAATATGAAAATTGGCCCATGTTATTTTGACAATACGCTACGGTAATAGTGTAGATTATAGATTAGTGTAATCTCTAAAAATCTATTTTTTTAAGTTTTTGGCGTTCTCTAGATTCGCGCTTACTGTAGTGTCGCACGTATTACATTTGGGTGCTGGACTACTTATTTTAATGAACAGATATTTTGCTAATATTTTACAAAATTATTAGTGTCATCTCCGATAATTTCTAGCAGATGGGGTGAAGTGTGGAGGCTGAGGGAATATTTGGGGAAGTCAGGGAGAAATTAGGGCCCCTCGCGGAGCCCGGCGGGGTCCAGGCTGCTGTTGGGCCCCCGCGAAGATCTGCATGTGGTCCCATTGTGCGGCCGACAAATAAAAGTGCGCCGGCACAGCGGCGGAGGCACTATATTTTCATTTGCTAGCGTTATTTGTGTAAATATATCACCGCGCGTGACAGACGCACCGCGAAACAAAACGCCATCGCGTCCGCCCCCACCGCCGCCAAACAAATCAAGCGTTCGGGACGCGACGAAAAATTACACAATAATTTCATTTTATGGCGAATAAATCTGTCCGGCCGAGCAACAATTGTCGCAATTTGTTGTAATTTGTCTCATTTACATCATCGCGTCCGGCGATTAAAAACCACGGGTGCAGATGGCATGCCCGAGCCGCAAAAATCTTCCCCAAATTCCCCCCATTCGCTCGCCACCCCATCAACTACATTCGCGTTCACTGGCTGCAGTACATTCCACTATTTGTTGTAAATTAATAGGAAACTCTTTTAAAATAATCACAAGTGTGAATTTCAGATATCAATAGTGGCAGTATTTCATTTTTGATAACATCATCGTCTAACAAAAATGGTGGCAGCGTAGGTACCACATTTAGAAACCTTGTTGTTATAATTTATTATTTCTGGAAAACTTTATAAGCATTTTAATAGTGTAGATTATAGATTAGTTTAATCTCTAAAATCCGTTATAAGTGTAGTACATTTCGAACCACTAACTTTGAGATATTAACTTTAGATAACACACTTCGCTCAGTTTGAGTAGATGTTGTTACTTTTATTTTTTATTATTGGATATTACTTAATATCAGTTTTATTGTTATTAATAAGTAACAAGAATAAAACAAATAGTTATTTTTAATAATAAATCAAAGGAATGTGGAGAAAAGAAAATTCATATTTATAAATGTTTTTTAAACCATAATGTGGACGCATGAAAAAAAGATTTTTAGGTACCTTTTTGGGCACTTGTCGTGTTTGGTATGTCTCACGTACTCTTCGTGTACGTATTTGTTATAGGTAGGCCACAATCTTATGAGGCCCGGCGATCATCTTCGCATAGAAAATAAAACATAAATTCAGTAATGTTTGGTTCCTTCTTTTCCTCTTTGAGAGAGCGATGTGTGTTGTTTCCTTTGATAGAAAATATTTGGTCCTCTACAACTCATGCAGATATAGCGATTTCTCACTAATTTAAAACTGAGTTAAACGAAATTTGAATTACGAAAACAGATGAATATACCTATCTACCTTACAATGTTTTCACTCTCTAATAATCTGTGTTACATAGCTTGTAAAAGAAGTTTTCAATATCTTTATAATACAAATGGATGAAATACACATTGCTACGTTATGAAGTCTATTGTCGACTGATTGTATTTGCATGGTACTTACGCTGTTCGTTTTGATATGAATTACAGTCTGCCATCTTATATTATATCTTCAAAAATAGTAATGCCGAGTGTTTGAATTACTAAATTTATATATGGGTGGATGTTAGGATTTGAAGGTTATGAACTAAGATTAAGTCACTATGAAAAGTAAATTGTCCAATCGGAAGTTAATACCAAATATCAATTGGTATAACTGTAGGTTTTTTTTTTAATATTTTTTTTTATATTTACGTTTATTTACTCTTCGAGTCGATATAAATATTTTTATCAACATTTTCAGTTTGATGCCTTAATTTTTTATTCGTACGGAAAATGAATGTATTGGACAATGTTAGATAGCGATATTCTTGTTTCGTAGTAAGTAGTAATAAGAACTGCCACCACATAACAGGCTTACTGCCATTACTGAAAATATTAATATTACTACTACTTAAAATTAATGTAACCAGAGGTACAATTTTCTGATGGAAATATGTAATTATTATACTGTTTGTTTATTGGCTATGTTTGAGTTGTAAGAATTTGAGTTATGTTTCGTGCGGTAATAGCCGTGGGGATTAAAAGTAATCTCCGTTTGTGTGTTTATTTCCCGTTGTCGAGCTTGGAATGCGTCTAAGGTGAGTTAACTAGGTGTGAGAACAAGGGTGATTGGGGCCGCTAATGGAAGCATTGACAGGGCGCATTATCAACATACATCGTGATTGATCGAGCGCCTTCACTTGCCTCTACTCAGCGCAGACACATTGTTCATGTTCGACAAAAGCGCCAAATAACATATTAACCCCGACTGGACAAAGCCGAGGAAATTGCCAGCTACTTAACCCCCATGATTAACTACATTCTTTCCCCCATCATCAACAAATAACTAAATATATCATCAACACACATCACAACCAATTTTGGTGGCAGCGCTACATCACAAATAATACACAAAAATCTACAACAATCAATCACACAGCATTTTTAAAATAACGCCGATTATATGATGATGCAAAAGATGATAAGTTTGCAAACACAAGAGATAAATAAATACGTGAAGATGGTTTAGCATCCAATATAAAATGTTCTATTCGGGGGCGACGTTTTTCGTATGCCGTATGCTCAGGATGTTTTTATTGATGTGGTAATAATTCGCGAAGAAAGAGATTGATACGGCTCTGTGCGAGCGCGAGCGACGTTTTTCATCCTTTGACAATGGGAATCGTATGCGCGATTCTGTAACTTCTTCGACAAATGACCTGCATTTATTACATAATTAATTGTAAAACATTTCAATATTGGCGCATCCACCATTTTATCAATGCTCGTTATTATAATACAAATTGTACAGTAAAATCTAGTTTTTCTCTGCATTAAACCTAGAGATTTTAGTAGATATTATTTAAATAATGCAAGATTTTAGAATGAATGGATTCGGAGAATATCGAAGCAGCGAGTTAAAGTTGCCTCGCTGATTACAAATTCATAATTTCCTGTTTAATAATTCGCAACAAACTCTTCCAACTTCCGCGAATTTCGAAATCTTGTAATTTAGGGATAAGAAATTTTTAATCCGGCGTATTGTTCGCACAATGCGTATGTAAATCCACAACGACCGGGATACTCTGAATAATACATATGTTGTAAAAATATATTTTCATTTAGGTAAAATACTGTATAATATATACGGGCCGCATAGGCCGTTGCGATCCGCGGATATAAGTGCGATAGCCTGGACATGCGGGGATCACCCATCGGCGCCGGCCTGGGCTTTTGCGGAAAAAGCCCCGAGCTTACAAAGCGCAAAAGCCAACTCCAAATAAAAGCTGTAATTACAATACGATACACTCACTGTTGTAGCTGTGCTTTGACCGGACATAAACTTTACAGGACAACGCTAACCTCGCCAATTACTCGCAAAAATAACACCGGCAGTAAACAATGGATATCATGAAAAGTAAGGCAAGGTACATCTGGCCAAATTTGATTGGGGAATCAATACAATTATTGCATATTAAAAATGAAGATGATTGATTCATTTAATTTGTCAATCAGAATTAAGCACGATAAAAAATTTATATATATATTTATGCACAGCATATGCAAAAAAAAAAACAGAAGAACTTTGGTAATATGGAAAGGTGCGGTTAGATTTTTTGCACAAATGATACTTTCAATTTACTAAAGAAGTATTATTACTATTTAAATTTTTTTATGCACTACAGGTTTTTATTTTGTTAGGTTGATACCATTTTCGATTCAAGTGGATGTATAAAAAATTTACTTGTTTTACCACATGAATATAATATGAATAATAAATCGAAATAATGATTTTAATTAACGTTTTACAATTTCAATAAAATAAAATATTTAAGTTGATATTCATTTATTTTGCGAGCCTAGGAGCAAACAGAGAGTTTCTGCACAATTTTTAGGCTGTTTTTACAGTAATCCGAGCCACTGTAAAAAATTTTATTACTATAAGGCCAATAAAAGAACACAAAATTTTACATAACCTTTCACTTCACGCAATCATTGTCTGTTTAATTGATGGATCAGTAAAAAAATAAAATTCGCAATTTCCAATTAAGAATTAATAAATTTCTATATATCCACGTTATTTCCAATCACAGTTAAACATGAGTTGTTTTTAGTCCAAAAATCTTGGTTTTTGAAAATACTGCATATTGATCGACGCAATGCGTTTATTTAAAATTTACATACAGACTTTAATTATTTCTTTTCCTTCTTGAGACTTTTGCTCTCAAAGTGTGTATGTGGGTATATCTCGAATACGGGCAGAGATACAATCTCAAATGATTACATCAGTTGATTCTAAAGGCGTATAAGATTTTTGGAACGATTTGGTGAAAAGTGGGAAAAACGAAAAAGCTTTTTCGATATGGATTATTTTCAGTTTTTCATTTCTAAAAATTGCATCCGTTGGAACAAAAATCTGAAAATTGGCACAGAATGTAATTTGCCCGTAGAATCTATTGATGGGCTATGCTTGAAACAAACCTCTTTTTTTATTTATGTACTGTGTTAAAAGCTGAGCCTCTGTAAACTACAATGTCTAGCGCCGCCAATGATATTAAGGTTTTTAATACAAGTTACATCGGACGAAGGTGCGAAAAACATTTTTTTTTAGTTTTGAGAGCAGATAAAAAGGTGTATAACTTTTGCAAGTAATAAAAAATGATTTACCTTTCTTATAGCAACCAGATCAAAACATTAAACCATATTAATGTAATATGAACTATTTTTCGCTAAATTATTTTTCGAATTATACTCTAGCATTTTATTATTTTCGATTAAACTTCAGTTTGATATCCTGGCCTTGTAACATGACAGCAATTTGACTCAGAAACTATGTAAAGAAGAAAATCACTCTACCTACAATGTCATGATTTTATTAGAACGCTTTTCTTATTGAATTACTTGGTAACAAAGTTTTATGATTAACAAAAAATTATCCAGCAAAATAAGAAGCTCTTGTTTAATAACAATTGATAAAATACAATACAATAAATACATTTCGAAACCCTTTCTATGGAAGAATCTAAAGAAATTATTAAAGCAGATATGTCGCAATATTAAATTTACTCTAGAACGAATTTTTTTTATTATAGTTCTTTGAAAATTTTTAATAGTTAAAGAAATCACAACATTGGTAGGAGGAACAGTCTGTAGATTTAGTAAAACGCAGCAAGGAAAATAGAATTATAAATTGCCAAACAGTAACGACCATATCCTTTGATTTCATAATGTTAAGTTTATTTACCAAGAAAACTACTACGAGCTTGGAATTCCGAAAAAAGAACTCACGACATTAGTGGGAGGAACAATCTGTAGGCCGGGTAAGGAGCGGCAATGAAACGAGAATTTTGAGTTGCATACCGGTAAAGAGCTTTTTATTGACTTTCGCATCAATCAATCAAGCGTCAGTTCCACTTTCCACACAATGAATTTTTAAATGTGCACGAAAGTTGGAACACGTCGGAAAATAAATTCTCACTTCTTGCCAGGCCAGTGCAGCATTCCCTGCTTTCCCGATTCCCAGTTCCCAGCCCGTTTCATCGGAATTAAAACCAAGAATTCATTACGACGAACTCACGATCCGACTGCACTACACTCTAAAACATTTTAACATACAGGATAAATACACACAACGCAGAATAAACCACAGTCGAGCTCTTACTTAAATGAAAAATAAAATTTTCATCTTGGATTTGCATACGGAGATACGGATGCGTATGATCGAAGCACGAACTTCGATGCCGAATCCGCTGGGAAATTTTTATTATTGTTTACCCACAGAAATATAAATACTCCGCAAAAATATTACTCTATGGTACGCTGCGAAAATATGGTGGATGCGCTAGATATTTTAATAATAAAAAATGCAACACTGGGTTATTAGTATCTTGAACTATCATCTTTAGTCCAAGAAAACATCTGTGTGTACAAGAGGCACTAATTGCATCGAACGTTTAATTCCCCCATTCGCGTACTTTAATCAAATGAATAAAAACTAGGCTTAGCTCCATTCAAATTACTTGAGTAGTTTCCCGGGCTCTTTTATTAAATAGTGCTGCACTTAAGGAAATTACTCCACACTAGGACCATAACGAAATTGTTACGATAACGGGAACGTTACGGTAAGGACAAACTTGTAACATTACGGCGATGTACGTACAGCTCGGCTTGACGGCGATGAGCTGCTCATTACGGAAATAAAAGTCTTACACACATGATTAAAATTTTACGAGAAGAAAAGGAATTACTCTATTACCCATTTCACTGGCTTAATACGTTTATAATTAATAGTTAGTATGTGCTCCTTATAAATGAAAGAAAATCATAATTTTCTATTACCTTTTTATATTTATATATGTAATGGTTTCTAATAGCTTTCACCAAAGAAAGAGAAACTATGGCAAAAATATTGAGTGAAATAAATCATTATCTGAGTTAGAAATTTTAATTGTTACTCACTTGTAAATCGTAATTTATTTGAACTGTTTTTCACCAGGGAAACTAATTTACAAGCTATTAACCTGTAAAAGTATCTGTCAGTTTAACTGGTTAGTAGTTGCAATGTTTCATTGTGATAATTTCATTTTATAGTGTCACCAGTAAAAACTTCGCTAATACTGTAAAATACTCTAATGCGCGAATGTGGTATATATTCTCGCGAATGTAAAATGACTATTCACTTCACTTGTGATATGCGACGTTCTATCTTATAGAAGTAACTATGTCTTATTAAGATATTAGTTTAAATATAAGAAAATGACGTTTTAAGAAAAATAAACGAAAGATTTATTTCAACTAACCTCCAAATCAGTTCTCATGCGCAGTTTGCAAAGCGTTCCAACTAATATCAAATCCAAACTCTGACTATTGGTCGGCTGTTTCTACTGTTTTCTGACGGATTCTAAAACAGTCTTTTGGCAAATTAATTTAATTTAATTAACTCCAAAATTGTATTTATCTTTAAGAATTTGAACATTTTTGTATTTTCTTTATTCTTTGACTTAATAAAACCGTAACATATTCCAGAGAAAAGTATACACAGTAAAAAATCGAGTGAAGCTATTTTCAAATCTGTATCTCTATTTAAAAAAAATACTAACGCGTTACTTGATTAATTCTTATCTAGATATTTATTTGTATTTTCTGTAAAACTGAAAATACAAATACAACTATTTGTAATTAACCTGAGGGAGTTTAACGAATAGGTAAACAGTCACGTTACCAACATATTGTTATTAATAACGATAGTTACTGGAGTTTAATATCCAACTACAATTTGCACGTATTTGTACTACATTTTACTCGTGAATATATTACAGTTTAGCACCCATTATGTTCTATATTTTAATTTAGTTCATCAGCACTAATAACTCGATAATTTCATGTTCAAAATTTGGTGGATGCGCCATTATGGTTTGTACAATAATAAAAGCAATGATACATGACTAATTCGGCATTGTTACATTCGCGTGATTATTAAATAACAGGGATACTGTTTCGCAATAAAAGTGATTACTTGAGTATCTTTAGACCTTAAAATTTCAAACATTTTTTAAACAACTTCTATGAAAATTAATAAGAAACTTTAGGAGTACATAATAATTCAATGCCATAACTAGGGCGTAGCAAAGGTGATGCACGTCAAAGGTGCTATATTCTTGGGAGTGCAAAATTTAATTCTTTATGTGATTTTAGATCAAATGTTTCTAAAATTATTTTTTTAATTTTCAAAAAAAATATCTACTGATAACTGCAATACGTTTACCAGTTACTAAAGCTTTTCGTGGATGCTCTTAAAAATTGATAAATCTCACTTCTACTCTACAAGTGAATAAAGAAGACTGACTAATGTCGTAATAATATCAATTAAAAAAGATATAGCCAAGAGATACAATTACTATGATGATGGTTTTTCATGTGAGAAATCACTTATTGTAGCATAATATAGGTTTTATAATTTTTTTGTTGTTTTCTTAACCAGTACTTAAGAAAATTACGCACCATATTAATATTATAATATAATAATAATCTCAATATTGCATTCAGAGCAGCGCACATTCCCTTAAGGCACAAACGATATTGATCACGGGTTTTTGCACGATTTCCACTTTGTCCAGGTCTTCTGGAATAATCACTAGTCCCTCTATACCCGTACATCATTCGAGAAACTGATGTATGGAACATGCCAAACTTCTGTCTTTCTGCGGTAATTCCAAGTTTTTTCCACCAATACTGCTTCTTTCGCACATTTATTATGTATAAAATTTTTAATTTTATATTGCATAATGATGAATAAAATATAATCATCAAAAAGTTTGATCTCGCAATCAATGCACTAAATTAGACATTAAACTAAAGGAACAAAGTAAAACAAAGCAAAAGTTTTCAAAATAAAATTAGTGCCTGAAATATCAATGAATATAAACAAGATTTTTAAATTTTAATATGTGGTGCGTTAACTTCTTCGAACAATTCAGGATGTCCGTTTTAAGAAGTTAACCATTGGGATCTCGAGAATTGTAAGAGACATGAAGTCGGTTAAATTGAAGTAAAGTTGCTGCATAAGTTTCCCATGTTAATCATGTTTCTGCTTTCTCGAAATAAATACATAGCGCAGTAGATACGAGCAAAAAACTGATTTTGGCAAATTTACTTTTTGATTTATAACTTTCTTGTTTTCAGTTCATACAAGTTTCTAGTTTGCACATTCTAGAGACACTTTTTACGATGAATTGACAGCGTTCCTCAAAATTTTTATAGATCGTACTTTCAAGAAATTCATACTAACATTCAATTTTCATATGGAGCTCAAAGTTGTCTTTAAATAGAATTTTTTTTCTCTTTTCAACGATGTAAAACACATGTACATTAAAGTGAAAATAAACTAAAAAAAAAATAGAGAATTATAGATTTTATTTAATCAAGTGTACTTTGAAAACACAATCAAAAATCTTTTGTTTCAAACAAATTTTTAACATGTCATTTTAATATACGCCTAAATTTATACAGAACAAACGAAATTACGTAGCCTTTCTGGGTAACGCTGAAGATATATGATAAGTAATCTGGTTATTTCGATGCGTAGCATATTAAAATCCTATTATATGCCCCTTGGCTTCCTTTGAAAATTTTATCAATAAAATGCACAGTTAACCATTAATTGAAATGATTAGTCAAAATTTTGTTTGAAACAAAAGATTTTCGAATTTGTTTCCAAAGCACACTAGATAGAAATGACTAAAATCAATTATTTTCTAATTTCTTAGTTTATTTTCATTTCAAATTAAGAATCACTGTTAATTCCTCGTATAAACTGTCAGTTGAATGTGTAAACTAGAAATTTGTATAAATTGAAACAAGAAAGTTATAAGTCAAAAGTAAATTTGCCAATATCAGTTTTTGCTCATATCTAGTGAACTATGCATTTTTTTCGGGAAAACATAAACATGATTGAAATGGCCAACTAATGCGGCAATTTTGCACAAATTTAACTGACTTCGTATCTCTTGCGGTTCTCGAGATCCCAACAGAAGTTTGACATGTCCCTCTTAAAACGCACACCTATATACCTATATTCAGAATAAAATATTTATTTATCAGACAAAAGTTGATTTTGGTTTTACTTTACTTGTTGTATACGAGCGCAAATACATTGTTTTGTCACAGGTGCTCAAAATCTTAGTTACGGCTTTGAAATAATTACAGATAGTTGATAACAGAGGATCACCCGCCTTGTTAAGAAATTAATGAAGGGCATAAAGAAGTGAATGAAAGTTTGAAGCGTTGTCGCGTATATGGCTTGGATAGTAGAGCTTGGAGTTATGAAGAGTAGGTGAATGAAATAATAAATGCTTGTAGGTGCGAAGTTGGAGTTCTTCGAGGTGTTCCCTGCATATGAAAATTCATTTCCGCTGCTGTAAGTTCGGCGGAATGCAAATGCCACAGCCAGATACATTTAATAATATCCAACTAACTAGTTACATAGCTCCGCACTCACTATGCAAATTGCTTTCAAGTATTCGTTTGCGCGGTTACATTTTGTATGCTGCCGATTTGAATAAACATTTATTAAAAATGGAAGGACTGTGTTTTCACTCCTCCGGTACCTCAACAGGGTTCAAACTTTCCAGTATAAATTATTTAAATGCAATTATCATTCGTCACTCTATTATTTCTATAGTTTTGTCTCAGAACTTAAATGCTTATCCTAAAATCACATTTCATAGTCAATCAAAACCTTCCGGCAATCGTATTATAATATTCATATTTCATTACACATTGAACATTATTTTGTTAGTCAAATATTGCTGACAGTTTCATATTGGTTTAAAGGCCGTTTTAGGCTAGCCTATAAATTGTACCAGATCATCATTTTTTGTGCAATTTAAATTAGCTATTATCAAATAGAAAATTGGTTGAAATATTGTATACGATCGCTAATATGTTGATAAAACAGAACACATTCTATTTTTCATTCAATATGTTAGTTAATTTGGCTGTGAGCATACGCATAGGTATATGAAATTTGTGATCTCATGCGTTTCTAATGTTTATTTGTTTTTATTGTGTGTGGTTATAGAAAATTTAGTGTTACTACTGGTAAAGTTTTAAGCATTGCAAACTTTAAATGTAAATGAAATTATGGCTAATTTTGCTTGTCACATTGACATATTCAAGGAAAGTGCACAGAATCAGAATTAATGTACAAGAAATTGCAGTAGTATCATACAAAACTTCGTCAAAATCTAATAATTTTTGATATAAGATATTGTATCATTTCTTGTACTATATATTGTCCTATATATAGGGTAGTCTAATACGGCCTTAAGATTTGTTTCTATGAATTGATTCTCACATCATCAATAGTAACCGTGTGATTCAAATCACTAAGGGGAAAACAGGGATTGATGGCGTCATCTTATCGGGGGAAATCGTGTGATTTCCGTAGAAAACAAATGTCAAAACTGACAGTATTATATACAAGTATAATATTGGATGACATATATAAAAAGAGTTGTAAATTAAACTAACCAAACTACCAACACAAAGTAAAATGAATGGCATTCACTTTTTTTTAATATTTGAAAATATCCGTTACCGTGGTTACACTACTGTTTCTATTTCATATTTGTCGTTGTCCTGGACACAAATATCTTATATATTTGTAACACGTACCACGTACGATAATGAAATAACGAATTTAAGTTTCATCTACGTGCCTTGTCTATAGGCGACAAAGATGCAAGATATAGGTAAGTTTTTGATTTAGTTTGATAAATAATAGTATTATGAAATTATGACATTTGAAATAAAATGTTATTTCCTTATAATATATTACTATTGGTAACGATCAAAATTTTGAGGTAAAAAATATGCTTGTTCAAGAAAAATAAATATGAAATTTCCCTCAAATAAATTGTCGCTCCTCCAATTATGTTAGTATGCAAATGGCTGTATTTCCATTTTTTGCGAGGTTTTAAAAATGTAGGTTCATGTTTTTATAATTTATTTTTCGCCAAATATAAAAACGTTCTGAAACAAATGTTACCGCAAAAACATTTTTCCCTTTACAAATTCATTTATGGTTCGTACTCCAGCGGTTTAAAATTCTCTTCCAAGTGCAGATAAAGATTATATCTATTACCTTTTTACGCAAAATTATGACAATTTATAAAGAGTATTAGTCGAATAAATAACTTAAGATTATAGTGATATATATTTACTTAATATTCAGTTGACGAAATATGTAATATTTAGTTGGGAAAAGTTGGAAATTGAAGTTAACAATGTAGTTATGTGTTTATTGTATGTTAGTGAGATATGCTTATTTGCTGAATTGTCAAAGGTATCTCATTGTGCAGTGGAGTGTTTTTTGGTTGAGAAATCGTGAAGTAAACTAGGCGATCAGTGGAATTCCACCTGACCGTCTTGGGCACAGATTTAACTAAAGCCCGGGATTTGCGGGATAAAAAACCACGTTTCTTAGTTTCACTGTTCAGCTTAGATTGCCGGCTATCTAGGATCACAAACTTTAACCGCCCGGTAATAACATAATGTTCGCAAATTGCCCATCACTACACCGAATAATGCGCCCGCATGAGAATCAAACCGAATTATTTTCATACCGAGTTTGCAAACTTAAATCCACTCGCTTCCACTTTAAAATTCATTCTTGTCGTTACCACCAAACGCTACATAACTTCATTTTAAACTAATCTTCTACTACACACACTCAAGTTTGACAATGCATAACAAAAAACTGAAAGGGTTACCATCAAAACGGAATAATTAATTTATGGAAACTATAAATTTTCAGTCAAATCTAAATGTTTTGGGGGTTTATCTCAGGCACCAAGACCTTGGGAAAGTAATATTAGGTGCGGTTACAGTTTTAGGATAAAAAAACAATATGTTTTCTTTAACATTATAAAGGTAATACTTCTTCAGTTTTAATTTTTTGTTACCTGACTTCAAAAACTCATGTATTGTATCTTGCCATTTTATAATTGTTATTTATTTTAATCTTTTGTTGGGTTGAAAAATGTTTAGTGCCGTGAAAAATTATAAAAACCTTCAAAAATTTTAGTGGGACTAATGTCATACCTACTCCTAATTCATACACACCTGAAATATTTTAGTTTTAGAAAATAGACTATATTAATAAATAGATCTCTTTGCATGACTTTGAATTTTTCAAATGCCATTCCATTATCTCTTTTATTTCCTGAGATGCTATTAAAATTATACGTTAAGAGTATATTTTAAAGATGAATATAAAAATACAATCTCAATCACTGTACCATTCGATTATAACAGAAAAGTTATAGAAAGATTTTTTTATCCGCACTTTCTTTAAAACGATTAAAAAATAACAAATTTGAAACAAACCATATAACACTTTTTGCCGATTTTTTTTTTCTGTAGGTATTTAAGTAAATAGCGATCAAATTTTCAAACAGAATCCATTATCTATTTTTGTTCTCGAGATATTAGCGTTTAAAGTTATATTTAATAAATTCCTTTGAAAGAAATACACTAATTTTCAATATAATATTATTAATAATATACATATATCGTATAAATAGATTTTCAAAACAATGTTTACGAAATTGTAACAACAAACATTTCATTGCCTTTATGTATATAAGTTTAAACGCTTGTTAAAGAACTGGCGAGGGATATTATCATACATTCGAAACGTCTTTCGTACACGTAAAATTTTATGAAATATATATGTTTCTTCAGATTACTAAAGGCTACTTTTATCCTTAAATAGATTTTCCAAAATAATTTTCCATATTTTCAATATGGCTACTATTTATATTACATCATTTAAAATTATCTACGTTAAATTAAAAAACGTTGTTGTAAATGACAGAAATTAGTAAAATTAGTAGAGCCCCTTCATGTTGATGGCTGATGAATAAATAACACGAAGACAGTTTGAATGTTATATTAATCACGTTAAAGTGGGTTAAGTATGCGTTTCATATGTGCTCTTTAATGCAAATAGGACTTTAATGGAGCGACCTCACAATCTGAATACACTTCCGTGCCTAAATATTTATCCATTTATTAATTAAAGGAAGCAATACAAATTTCATAAATCTTTACTTTGCCGCACATTACCAACGCACACTTTCAACCAAGATATTATGAAATATTTATTCAAGAGAAGAGGCTTCTAATTCAAATTTTTATAAAATAATTTTCGCTGAGAGGCGCTGCAAACAATCGTTAGTCATTTTAATTTTGACATTGTCAAAATTTTTATCATGGTATGTTTCAATTTTACAAATAATTATAATATATAAAATTTTTGTTTTAGGCAGGAGAAGTTGAAGAATACTTAAAAAAACTGCAAGGCTACAAAGGTGTCATTGGGACTATAGTTGTCAATCAAGATGGTACAGACATTTAATATTTACTTCAAAAATATATCAATCCTGTTTTAGGTATTGCTATAAAATCAAATTTAGATAATGATACGACCGTTCATTATGCCTGCCTAATAAGTTCCTTAGCAGATAAAGCCAAGACAGTTGTTCACGAATTAGATGCATCCAACGAATTGACATTTCTTCGAATTCGTTCAAAAATACACGAAATAATGATTGCTCCTGATAAAGACTACATTTTAGTTGTTGTACAAAATCCTACAGATTAAATGATTTGTTGAAATATGACATATTAAATATAAATTTAATTATTTCAAAAATCATAATATTTCCTGATGTACGTCAACGTCAGATATTTAATTGGATATAGAATTATTACACATTAAATATCAATTTAATAGAAATTGCACATCGTATTTTAATATATATTATTACGTTTTATGTATTTAATATTATAAAATAAATAGAGTTACTTCTAGGAGTGTGCTCAATGAAATGTTTTGAAATCAAAAAACAACATCTATCTGTATGTTATTATAAAAGTATTTATAGGGAATGATCAAATTATTGTACCAATTTTCAAAAACAGAATCCGTTAAATTAATTAAAAGTATTGAGCTGAATATGTAACAGAACAAATGGAGCATAAAAAATACCCAAACGAGATAAAACAAATAACAGTCGTCCTTTTATTTATCTATATACGCATTGTTATAAATCACGGATATTAAACTCGGGCTATGAATAATGGCCGAGAATTTTTGTTGATTCAAATTCATTTCAGCGTTGCACGCAAACATCTCAGCTGATGCTAAACGTTCATATCGATAGGGCAGAAGTCATCAGCATATTTACAGCGAACCATCAAGAAAATGAAAAAGGTTCTTTAATTCACATGGAATCCACTTAGCCAGAATCCTCAGACCCAAACGTTGTAAGAAATTCTTTAACATTTAATAAAAGAATTTGAATTAGTTTATCCATATTTATTTATTAACATATAGTAGGAATAGATTCGCCCTTTCAGAAATCATAATATAAAGATTTCTCAAAGCTGAACCAAATCAAATTGTATTGTTGTAATATACGTACTTTACAATTACTTTGGGATTTGTCTTGAAGTTCATTATATTTCTTTAATAAATATTTAACAGTCTAAAAGTTTGCTTATTAAAGTAATTAACTTCTCGTTTTCTATATTAATAATGATTTTAAGGACTCTTGTAATATTATTCAGCAGTGATAAAGAAGAAGCATACAGGGTGAATACTGAAAACCTTGACATAGGGAAATAACATGGGAAAACAGTTTTTTGCTGTTTCCATCTGTCCCGCTAAATAAAATCGGGTGTATATGGTATCGTTAGTTAGATTACTTAATTTTGCATCTAATAAAACCAAATGTTTTGTAATATGGCCTTTTCTAACTGTAATATTTGATAAAATAAATTGTATTTTGAAGGTTATCCTTAATATTTTCGAATAAGAAACGTCAAAAACAAAATACTCCATAGCCGAGTGGATACGAGGGCTGTTTCATAACATAAATAATCTACAAGACCTGATTAGAGACCACCTCGGCCCTATTTTTTTTTAAATTAAATTATACTGAAAATATCATGTTTCGAAACATGAAATACAAAATTATACACTAAAAACTAAATTCGAATTAATTGTTAAGTTTGACAGACAGCAAATAATAATTCTATTAAATATTTGGATTTTTTTATTTATAAAAATATGAATATTGCTATTTTATTAAAATAGTCTGATATAATAAAGATATTTTAAGCATAATTTAATTAAAAAAAAATAGGGCTGAGGTGGTCTCGAACCAGGTCTTGTAGATTATTTATGTTATGAAACAGCCCTCGTATCCACTCGGCTATGGAGCATTTTGTTTTTGACGTTTCTTATTCGAAAATATGAAGGATAACCTTCAAAATACAATTTATTTTATCAAATATTCCAGTTAGAAAAGGCCTTATTACACAACATTTAGTTTTATTAGATGCAAAATTAAGTAATCTACCTAACGATACCATATACACCCGATTTTATTTAGCGGGACAGATGGAAACAGCAAAAAACTGTTTTCCCATGTTATTTCCCTATGTCAAGGTTTTCAGTATTCACCCTGTATAGAAAATTATTATAAAAATTACAAAATGAATGTCATATCTTTCTCTGTAATTAAAGTTTTCATATTAATATGTAATGAAAATTTAATTTAAAGAATAACTATTTCATTATGAGGATTCCATGTTATTTGTAAGTTCAGAAGGAAAGTATTAGTGCTAAAAATATCGACTTGTCAAGGGAGGTAGGCGACGCAGTACCGCACCAAAAAAAAAAGGAAGAGAGGAGAATTTTGCATTGTATTCTTAAATTTCAATCTTCTATATGTTAAATTTAGAGCGAAATATGTTTGCAAATCTAGCTTCCAAATTCCCACTGTTTTTCTATCTTTCGTATTATCGAATAAATTCGTACATTCAGCACAGTGCCGACTACAAAAGTGCAGAGGCAAAAATTCTCCTGCTTCAAACGTCTTCAATGTGTGTGTGTGTGTGTGTGTGTGTGTGTATGACTATGCTGTTTTTACAATGCTCACAGCGTTTATTGCTGCACTCCCTACAGAAAAGGGAGTATTGAGGCATGACTCAAGTGCTTTCTGATTCACTAGCCGTTACTCTTTAGAAACATGAGACTGAAATGAATGCTTTTTTTGTTCAAACGTAGTACTCGAATAGATTAGTTAAATTTAACTTTACTTATATTCAGTTCCTATCGTCTGCCTCACCATTTTAATTCACGAGCCCCCACTGGCTATAACCCTCGAACTGTTACTACTGGCCACAGTCGCAACTGAAATTGAGAAGTAAACTTCACCTGTTCCATTTCAATTTTTCTTGTATTTACAGGATCTACAGCTTATAGTCAGTTCCTAACCATTCGGTTACAGTAATATTTTTATTTGACTAATAGTTGTTGGCCCTGGGAATCAAACTTCAGATCTCACATAACGAATTATAAAAGACCTATTTTAACTTAAACCTGGTTTATGCAACATTTCCATTGTCATCATTCTAATAATAATCATAAAAATAATCATCATTGAAAACAAATTATGACTTAAACAAATATTTTTGAATTGTTTAATTTGACAACTTCAAACTTGCTTCAACATTCAGAAAGAAAAAAGAATTGTGTGCTTGTGTAGTTTTTTAAGCAGGTCACTACAATATTATCAGTAATTTAAAAAAGGAGGAAGAATTCGTATATTCACTGTAAGACCAATGAATATAAATAGAAATAAAAAATCTGATGTGGACACCAAATGACTTCATTCGTACAAGGAAGTAAAAATAATCTATAGATTTATAGATAACTTTAGATTATATTTAATGCACCATTGACATAACATGTGCACTTGTCATCTCGTCATAATCACAGTCACAAAATTAAAATTAAACCAATATGACAATAACTGTGATTATCGGACAAGTATAAACGCAACTATTAGTTAAACATGATTTAATTTTTAAGATTACGATTGTGTTGACAATGAATATTACAGCTCTGTACAAAAAGGCTTAAGTACGTTCATAAATTTATAGTTTCATATTATTTCTACCAAAACATTTGAGCTATTTTATTTTCTTAAATACAGTTGATGTACTAACAAGGATGTACATATGTAGTTAATTATGTTTATTAAGTAGAAAACCTGCGGGGATGAAAAGCAAGGTGGTGAAATCCCGGCGGACAAAAAGCAACCCTCTCAAGTGTTGAGAGAGGCGGGCAACGTATGGTTTTTATGATGGTCTTGAAAAATAGGGCTGTTTACAAAAAGGGAAAAAAGAAACGAGTGTGAATAAAAAATATGTTTATGTTGCCGCCTACAATTTTTATTTTTAGTCCAAACGTGAATTAACCTAAACAAAATTGTGTTTACGTAGACATAGGAAGCGGTTTATGAGACTTGGACATAAGGAACAATTTACGGGGGTGAAATCAAGATGTTCTGGGGTGCTTCACACTAGATTTAACACGGGATGTAATCACTAAGATGTTATTTTCCCTATAACTCACAAACAGGGACGACAAGCATCCCAATTCTTTCTCCACGTTCTTCATTTTGATTTAAGATATTCCTTCGCGAAGTGCAATTTCAAATCCATAAACTACCCTTTATTAAAAACCACTTCAATTACTTTTTTATTGCAATCATGGTTTGCTGGTTTAAATTATGTTATAAATGATATTTATTGTACTACAAAGGTAAAGACATCATAGTTTGAAAAATTATCATTAATAGGGAAGGGCGAATTACTGTTTTCTTTAGGTAATCATAAACAATACAATATGTAATAATAATAACCAGAAAATTTATTAATTTACATAAAATGATTGAATTAGAAAATAAAAATACTAGAAATTAAAGTTTTACATAAAGAGAATAATTAAGTTCTTATAATCAATTGTTTTTCGTCGCGAATTCTTCGGATCAAACTCTTTTCAGGAGTTTTAATTTCCGTAAAATAGAAAAGCTACGTTCAGCCGTACTCATACTTGCAGGTAGCTTTATTAATATACTTAATCATTTCTTTACTAATAAATAAATATATATCAGCACCAATTTGTTTCAGACCTTCATTTGTACTAAAGGGAATTTAATAGTAAGTTAGGCATTATAGGTTAGACATTTGTGTGTCTACAACAATATTTCGGCAAATTGTTTTCGTTCTTGACAATTTTGCTCTAAATTAAACAAATCTTTATAATATCTATGTATAAGAGAAATTCTACACCTGGGTTGTCTACCTCAAATCGCCACTAAAGAAACAGAAGAGTGAACATTTCTTAATATCTATAACAATTGTAGCTGTGTTTGGAGACTGAATCTTTGATATTATGCTAAGCTCGGTTTCTAGTTTAATAGTCATTGCTAGTTATAGTTAGTTATTATTATTAAGGCAGTAAAGTAGTGAAGTGAATAAAGGTAAGTTTCCTGTCCGTATGTGGAGGATTATTTCCATCTGGAGCGGTAAGCTCGTTAGACGCTTTCCGCGTGATTTGTTTTCGGGTTTTGTGGAGATAACTGTTCGTGAGTGTGGGAGACAAGTGACGAGTGGAGAGATTTAGTGGGTTGCGTGTCAGGTGAGAAGTCTGTCAGCGACTTATCTCACCTAACTACAAACAAATCTACATGAGATAGGGAAAAACGCCTTCACCAACAAGTCTTTCTCTCATCCGCTGAATGGCAGGAGTTTGCTTCCAGGTCACGGCGCTCGGGCGCTGCTGACCGAACGCTGCTGCTCCTGATCACACGAATTTCCAATTCCGTCTTGAAACTTACATCCATACAGCTTCAACTACTCCGATATCGCCACCTCTCTAATGCCCAACTACCGTCTTACACCGCATATTCAACATCGTTTCAAAAACTCTACACCTACACCATCTCCCATCACTTCACATCAACATTACCCCTATTTAGTAAACTCACAAGCTTCAATAACAGTTATTACAAAACATTGTATAATGTGAATTCGTCATCTAGTACAGTGTTTCTCAATCTTTATACACTTACGAAAACAATATCAATAGCCATTTAATAATATATTTCTATAATATTGATTCGTTATTTCCGATCATTATCAAAAATGAATGGTAATGATAAAGAAAACAAGTAATTATCATTCTTAAATCGTTTATTTCCAAAAACTGATACAGTCAGATAAATCAAATTTGCCTCCTAAGGGCCGGTTTTTCAATCTCTGGTTAAAGTGCCGGTTACCTTAACCATCGGTTAACAGAAAAATATCGCATCGAATTAGTAAATAATGTGTATTTTTGACAACTTACATCAGATTTTCGATGCGATATTTTTCCGTTAACCGATGGTTAAGGTAACCGACATTTTAACCAGAGATTGAAAAACCGGCCCTAAGCCTTTTCACTAACTGAGGATGTATTCACAAAAACTGCACTTTGTTTCTTTTGATAATAATCGACAGTTCTAGTTTTAATACTATTATGATTTGTATTGAAATGTACAATTTTTTTAAAGCCATTCAAGACCGTACCTAGCTGGAGGCTTTTCGAAATTTTCAACGATATCATAACTTTTACCTATGCCTGTAACATATGATTCTTATATTATAATAAAACTATAATATTTTTTACATGGTAAGTATTCAATAAAATGTAATATAACTCAACACTTTTTTTAACTGAAAATAATAATAGAGTTATAAAATACAAAATCTATTAAATCAACTAACAATCCCGTATTTCTTTTTTTGCTGATGAAGAATAAACTACGTAAGTTCCTTGTTAGGCAAAATTCAGTATATCTGGCTGTATGATTAATATCAATATATTTTATAACTTCATTTTTTTGTTTATTATCATTTCTTGTGGAAGTCTTAGCAATATTTCACGAGAACCCTGGTTAGAAAACTTTGATTTAATCGATAGATTGCATGTGATTTGATTTGAAATTCTTTTCAAAAATTTCCCAAAGCTAAGCCATATCACCTCCTCACATAAATTCACAGTTTCTTGTATAAAAATATTATGCAGAATCTAGACATCTAGACTGATCCGTTGTTTTATGATAGTAACAAAAATTTTAATGTTATGTTTGAGATATTCTTAGTTGTATACTATTTCTATAATCTAGTGCCCTAGTTCCAGGTATTACCCTATCAGTATTCGGGTACAGATTACGCACTGGCATAGATTAGACTAACCTAGGTAACTTATGATTGGCTAGCATGTTCAATTTGCGTAGAATATAAATTAATTACCGGTTAATGTAATCGGATTGCAGAGTAAAATCTACTTGTATCGGCGATTGTGCCCTTGGTGGCAACACTACAAGGAATCATTTACATAGTCATTTAAATATTCAATTAATCATCATGGATGAAAGAAAAGCGGCTATGTTTATCGACAATGGAATGAATATATTAATTTTTTCATTAAAATTTATTTTACACTTTTTATAGCATACATTATGCTGATAAAAGTTTTAATTTTGTACGCTTTTTATAAATTATGTGTGGATAACAATTTCCGGGAGGTACGAGGGAATATAAGGGTGAATTATAATATTTTGCCATTACTCCAACAATTGCAAGACAGTTTTAATTTTTGTTTCCATTAATTATATATTTTTAGTTTATTAAATATATTTACAATCTATTTTTCACAGACTGTTTTCTTTATACTTATATGTTCTGGTAGACACCGGATCACTGTCCCATATCCAGTGGAAATTTCCCTATTACTATATTTGATTTTTATGTGAATTTGTGTATAATGTCCAGTGGTTTGTGTTCGTTCAGTCGTCTTGTTTCCTGGCTATTGTCTAAGAGATTTACGGCTCTATGATTTGGGTGCTTTTCCAGTTCCGTAGATATTTTCCTCTGGCGACTTTTACTTCTACTTTTACGTATATTTAGAATGTAGTGTGAAGTTTTATTTTGGATATACCACAGTGAGTTTGTAATAAGTCGTAGTGTTTTGAATCTCTGTAAGATCTGTACATATGTTGCAGTTGCAGTTCTTAGTGTAGTGGAGTAAAATTACCGATAATAATCAAATTTGGTTTATTAAATTGTAATATATTTCTGAGCATCATCATAGGATGCATAAAATAAACAAATGGTACTTTCAAGTATTTATTTAACATATAGCAAACAATAAAATTGAAAAATATTTGGAAGAAATAGGTTGAATAAACAAGACAAAGAAAGATTAATAATAATGTCAACAAAGGTAAAAAAGTTATGGCCTCTTCAATGTGACATATTTTTCGCAACTCAAAAATGTGTATTCTAAGTAAAGTGAAGCATCACATTGCATACAAATATAAAATGTGTTTCTGTCTTTACTTCTTGAATAAACAGAACATCTACTGCTAGTTCTTTATCGCTTAGATACAGCTTCATGATATTCTACTAAGTGGTTAGCAGAAATCCCAAAAATGAGTGAGTATCATCCTAAAATAAACGCTGTTCGTCATATGATATTGTACTAGTGTTATTAAACAATACCAAAATATTCAAGATATATTGTGAAATATATTAGAAATCTGTGAAATTTATACCTTCAATAGATACACACAAAAAATCATTTTAGTAGTATACTGGAGTATGTCATACAACGTTCGATTTCAACAAGATCCAACACCTAACTGGATAGTTCTTAGACACCTATCAAATAACTTGTCAATATATATGTTATTTTAACGCACTAATTTGGAAGGTTTCACGGCTTCACTTGATATTCAAGCTACTTGACTTGACTCAAGTAGCTTGTCAAATAGTAGTACCTAGCCGAATTTCAAGTCAAGTTAAGTAGTAATATTTCAAGACAATTTTCTTTCAATAGGAACTGAGGACGCTGGAATTAAAAAAATGGCCATTTTCTTACATTTCGTTAAAAATTGTCTGATTAGCAATTTTTGAAGTTAATATGACGGAATTTGTGGTACTCTAGTAAGTGATAACTACAATGTAATAAAATATTCCTAGGTAACTCGAGATCTTGTTCACTTTACATAGTTTATTTTCCGTTTCCCCCTCATTTCATTCTAGTTCTAGTAGTAAATTTAAGATGCAATCTTTTTTTCCAGCAATACTAAGTAGCTTGAAATTCAAGTCAAGAAATTCACAAAAAAGTCAAGCTATTTGACTTGATGAAATCCTTCTACTTTGTTACATATTAGTTTGTATATAGAGTCACTTGAATATGACATACCCCGTAACACTAACATAGGGTTAAATATCAAAATATTTAGTCACCGGAGCATAATCGAAAGATCGAACGGCATTTTGACCAACATTATGCCGAGTCTTGTACATCATATAGCGTCGTATTTAGTATATTTGTATATTACACTAAAACTTACATTAATGCCCGGTTGCAAAAAGCGTGATTAGCTAATCACATGATTAACTACACGTTGATACCATGTATTTTTAATACGTTATCATGGTAACACGGTGAAGCTAACCAGTTGATTAGCTAACCACGCTTTTATGCAACCGGGAATTTATTTATCTTTGTTTTAAATCATGTAGGTACTATAAACAATATGGAATACATTACTCAAAGACTTGTTTCAATGTTTCTTAAACAATTATTTTGGTCGTTATGATTTTTTTGGAAAGAAAGTAATTTGTTAGTGGTAAGAAGTAAAGTAACGATAAATAAATTGTTGGGAGAATGAGATAGAGTCATTGAAGAAAATATAATAATATTAATGCTGTACGTTAGAGCTTAACGTTGGACGGTCCACCATACTTTAACAGTTCCATTCAATTTGGCGGGATGTATTTTTCTCTTTGTCGTGTGCTCGCTTGACTTTGGGCGAGACATTTATCTACGGCCAGGATAAATGGGGGAAACTTTTAACAAGGTTTTCATTACGGCAGGACGGTGCTGCACCTACCAGGAAACAGATTTCTCCGGCGTTTCCATGTGACGCCTGATGCCTACGACGGATGGGTGCATCGGCGATTCTGCAAACTGCACCGAACTTTGCAGGTGGAATCAACTTACAATTGCTTCTCAGGGTTCACAAAACGCGGGGGATTAGTCACTTCATCTCACAAAAAAGCAACAGATATTTGTACACTACTCGTATTTCTTCCTTAGTTAATAGACATACCGTAAGTTTAAACTAAAATGAAATTACTAATCTATCATTACTCATTTCTATGGATACTAATACTATCCTAGTACTATCCTAATACTATACTATGGATACTAAGTACCAAGTGCTAATTTTATGAGTAAACATAGTGTCTATCATTACTATAGTTACGGTGTAAATTGATTGACAGCAATGTATTAAAGCTTTTACTTGTTACTGACTTGTAAACTATCATTTATCTTAACTCTTTGTTGCCAGGTAAATTAATTTTTACAAGCTACTACATTGTAAAAATGACAGCTGTCAGATTTACCAGTACCTAGCATGTTAAGATGACACCTGTCAGATTTACTGGCTAGTAGTTCCATTGTTTATTAAAATCTAATGTCTTCCAAGGCTTACGATATATCATTTAAAACAATTTTTGACACAAAATTAGTAACTGTCAAAATTTGGTTTTAATTTTAATTTTATTTACAAGTCAATAACAAGTAAACTATTGTACATTATACGCCAGGTAACAGTTTTTACTGGTTCAAAGAGATGACAGGCTCGCCTAAACGGCTCGCCAGTCAATTCCTCCTATCACCAGTAAAAACTGTTTTACCTGGCTAATATTGTAAAATACTATTATTTTATGAGTAAACATAGGCACAATTAACATAGACTAAAAAAATATTAAATGTTAATTAAAGAAATTATAAATTATTTATTTATGTTTAAACATGTACACCCAGATTTATAAAAGGTATTAGCCAATAACCCCGTTTAGTTAGTCCCAACGTTATACCCCTTGATAACAATCTGCATTGTCAAACTAACTCCAATCCCAATTCATAAAAAGGATTAAACATATTATTCCAAAGATAACTCCACTAATTTGGTGGAATTGCAATATTTCTTGATGATTATCAGCATTTCTAAATGATACACAGGAAGATTTGTGGTGATATGTGACAACCTATAAGTAAAATACTTTGATTACACGTATGCGCACAGCATCCATTCAAATATGGTTATATCCATTTTTTTTAAATATTTTTTTATTAAATTCGTATTACATGGAACATAAACGTTAAAGTTCATCGTTTTACTTTTATAATGTAATATTTTTGTTTTTTAACGCTCTTCTCGATCTTCCAACGGACATTGTAAAACTCGAATCATTTCTAATTGAAATAAATAAATACATATATTTAATTATGCCCACGCTTACTTTTTGAAGTCGGTCTGTCCGAATAAATTTGAAATGTGACATTGTTTACTCATAAAATAAACGCTTCAATACATTGCTGTCATTCTGTAACTATGGTAATGAAACTAGACTCTACTGATTAAATAAACTCCCATTATATCATCGTACTATTCCAGATAAAATTTATCATAGATTGTCAATCTAAAATAAAATTATCATTATAAAAAACTAAATAAAAAAGTACGAATGGTTACTTAGTTCAATTCTGGTTTTAGTTAAAGAAATGTTTGCTAATGTAAATCCTTTCACAGTTTCGAGAATGTTTACAAAATACGAAATGTAAAATTGTTAACTGTTTAGATAAAAAACATAAGAAAAGAACAATATTACATAATGCGGAAAGAAAATAAAAACAGTTTACTACGCGCAATAGAAAAAATAATCAAATCTCTACAAAGGCTTTGGCAGATCAATGAAATATCTATTATCAAAACTGCTGATGTATTTAGATATTAATAGACGAAAGTATGGTGTTATTATTGTAAATATATTGATATTTTATTCATTCTACACTATGTTATTTATAAATCAGTAAATTATGATGAGTGATGACAACGATGCGATGGAAACTCAAGATATAGGTACGCAGGTTATTTAGTAACCTAAGAAAAAAGTTACTTAAACCATCAACAACTGACATTTAAAATGATAACCTACTAACTTAAACGTTAAGGAGTATATTATTTTTTTAAATTTCTGCGTGTGAAGACAAAATAGAATGTGTCATTCAGAACAAAATTTTCTTTGTGTACCTCGCATGTAATTGTTTGACTTGCTTCTTTTGTCGTGCAAACGTTCACTCTCGCCACTCAAAGTGTCACTTTTACTCTTATTAACACAATATACTACTATTAATTTTTTTTTGTGATAATATCAAATTAATAAAAGAATATAAGGAGCACAACCCATTTTCTGCACATATACCTTCTTAAACTTTGAATTTTTTCCAGACCAAATTTTCGTATTAAACTTGTTTCGCGACAGGATTTTGAAATATATTTAAGAAATATATGCTATTAAATATTTATTTAATGTTGATTTTTCTACAATATTTTAAAAAGATTTTCGTTAATAATTTTTTTGTACCCTGTTGGTAACGATTATTTATAAATATTTTATAGATTAAATTAAAATATATTCCTAGGAAAATAAATTTATTTTTTACAATGTAGTGATCATCAGCCGGATGATGATCGTTTCCTTAAATTATATCAATATTGGCTTTCCTAGCCATTATTATATTCATCTCCTAGTAATGGAATGGAAACGAAGAAAAAATATTGCGAAAGAGCAAAATTTGATAAATTAAGAGTTAAGCTTAAATTAATTTTTTTCAGGATACAATTGCAATAAAATTAATTAGTTTGTTATAGAATTTCAGTAATTTTACATATATAAAACTTTCATAAATCCTATATAATTAACTAGTAAAAAGGATCAGTTAATACGAGTGTTTAATATAATGCGAGATACCAGCAAAAATTTGAATAATTCTTATTGCGACTGCCACAAATAAATAATGAAGTGCACAACATAGAAAAGGCGAAAGAATGAACCGAGCTACACTGTTTTGTAAGAATTTAAATAAATAGATATTCCGCTGCAAGGAGAATGCAAAATAAATATTGAGTGGAAGACTTTGCACGAGCTAAAAAACGCCTCGGTTGATATAAATTTCAAGAGGGAATTCAAGCATTAAAAAACGATTTCCTCCACGCTTCACAGAAATTTGCTGTTTAGAAATTTAGTTATCTTTTTCTTTCACAAAACATCTAATTGTGGATGCTACTTCACTTGGAATTACTCTAATTTTATTCAAGGGCCTCGATTATTATTATTGTTATTATTATTATTTAATTACAACTCTTGATGTTTCTCCTTTACAATAATATCTTTTCACAAAATATCCTATAAATATATTGCTTTGAAAATTAAAATAATAACAATTTAAAATAAATGCATTGCTGACTTCAATTCCGAAAAAAATGTCCGTAAGCTATACCTACTTCTAATTTCATTCTTAATTTCACGAAGGGTTTTTAATTTTAGTACTTATTTTTTCTAATTCCTTTTAATAAGAGACTATTTATTTTACTAATTTCAGTTAGGTTATTACCCCAATTAATTCAGTAGTAAAATAATGAGATCAATATTTCACTCGAAATCAAAATATTAATTAATCTAAAAAAAAAGTTTATTTTTTATTCTCTTTACAAATATGAATACCACAGTTATTACATTTATTATATTCACAGTGTTTCATATTTCTCAATTTAAAAAATTTATTTTTTATTGTTTATCTACATTCAACAAATTATTTAGTAAAGCACAAAATTAGGAGTTTTTATTATTGACGCTTTCGTTTATTCGTAATTTAAAATATATTTTTGTATTCAAACGGAAGTAGAAAAAATATTTTACGAAACATAAGTAAACTGTGGTGTGATTATTTAACCATTTTTGCTCTTACAAAACTAGCCTGCGTCTCGTTTTGTAATTTTCGCAATACGTTTAATAACCACCTTTGTTTCCTTACTTACTACATAAATAACAATAAACCATACTATATCCTTTACTAAATAATAGAAATAAAAATATGTGTGAATGAATGGTATTAGAATGCACTCTTCCTACATTTCTTATTTATTTATTTTTCAAAAATAAAAGGTCTTATCTGAATATTTTTCTTATTCTTACCTCAGTTACAAGACGAGTAAGCGAGAAATGAAGTGTTATAAATTCAAATTAGCAAATAATAAACTCTAAGAATAAGATTATAACTATTAATATATGTAAATCAGCAACAAATTGAAAACTTATTCAAAGTTTTGAACATACGGAGTCCATTGAATGAAGTGAATCGAGAAGAAAAATGGTGGAGGCGCTTATTTTGCTGGTCAGGGTGAAAGTTCCAGTGACAACAGCAGCGTCGCGACGCGCAGTGCTGCCAACTGTACGCTAATTACCCCGCGTGTATAATTACTCTTGGCACTAATTAGAACTTCATCTGAAGCGGAATCCACATTATAACAGATGTATAACATAACGTTTTCAAATACACTGCATAGCGAGAAGTCTATTTCATGCGAATGGCTGTGATAGCGGCATCATTATAGACTGATCCTGCGTCCCATATACTTTAGAAGGAAATAGTAAAAGGGAAAATTGCGTTACTTTTATAACTGTAATGATGAATCCATTTTTAAATTATTATTTCTACAAATATATGTACTTTACTTATTGTAAAGATTTGATTGATTTTGTAGATGTTTACCCAAAAAAAAGCGTGAATTACGTTTTTATTATTTCCACCATTGAATTTCTCACAAATGAAACTAAGTAATGAATTTTTTTTAGAAATAATATTTTTTACCTAAATCATGTATTTTCAAACGTACTTATTTGGAGAATAAAACAATAGGTATATCAAACTTATGTATGAAAATTTGGAATTATCGTAACAAAAGTAGGTCTTATTAATTTTTCTTTTCTTCTCAACAGGAATGTTCCTTTCCGGCGAAATTTTATAAATTACGCTTACTTAAATTTTAAGTTAAATAACGACTTACCAGTTTCATCAATATATTTTACAGTAAAAAATATGTAATAGTTATTTGTGCTGCTAGGTAGGGAAGTTGTTCTTTTCTGGTCCGAAGGATAAGTATACTGTATATTTCTTGAGGACCAGAACACTTTATTACTATGTAGCAACAATAATTATCTAAAGTTACAATATTTTAAAAGCATTTCTAACGCATTAAATGCCATCTATTAGTTCGCACATGAACTGTTTTTTCTTCCCTACGGAATAGTGAGATTTTCTAGGTCTGGACGGGCAAATATCTACTTTTTTGCACGCGCACACGCAAGAATTTTTTTTTCAATATGTGTAGGATAAAAGAATAGATACCTATTTCTAGTTTAAATGCCGAGCCACTCTAATCCATAGTGTCTAACACTGATGATGGTATGATTATACAGTATAAAACATTTTCCAAACTTGACACTTTAGCTGGGGTTAGAGAGTATAATTTTTATGTACCAAATAGATATCAAAGAAATTATTTTTCTGGTGTGGAGAATACATCTAGTGACCATTTATATGTGAGAAATGATAAAAGAATTTGACCAGGCGGGATTCGAACTCTTTTTCTGTATGAGACCACGGATCATATATTTAAAATGAATGTGTTTAATTTGTGAAAGTTGTATTTTTGATAATGATATCGGTTTGATTGTTGGCAGCTGATTGAGGACGCCGTGCACATTAAAACATTACCGCGTCCGCTGAAAGCTTCGCCCTATAAAGCTGTTTATGACTATTTCGACTAAGATAAGCTTTTAGCCGGGAATTAGGGCCGCGAAAGCGTCTTCGCTGACTTGCAATGCTTTTATATTCCGCGTCGAGCCATATCTTTTTGATACGTTTCGCTAAATTCACAGTTTGTTTAAACACTTTCATCATTACGCCGGCTGTTATACACTGAATAATTCCTGCCGTTAGGGCCTACGCTCACAGTTTAAGGGTTATTGCGGAACTTATTACCGTTGTTTTATTTATTGGAATGCCTACACTTTAAACTCCCTTTCTACTCTATTAACGGATTAAGCAATTGCTTCATCACAATGAACCAGATACTCTTACATTTGAGGTTAGTTTCTTGTTTACCAAAATTTTTATAAATAAAAATACAAACAAAATATTATTCTTACCTTTATCCAGACTATTCAGACAGCATCCAGTATGTTCCAAAATTCTAAATACTCCAAAAAGTCTTAAAAAACCACAAATATAGTTCACAAAATGTCACCAACTCGTTTTGAATAAACACTAAATTACCATAATTTTAACCGTTAAAAGTGTATTGCTTTTAATAAAACATAATTTATTAAACACATTTAATTATTTTAATTACTTGTTTTTAACGAAACTGTTGCCCTTGACCCTTGACAACAGCTGATGACTGTCCCAGAAGAATTATTAATAATATCTTTAAAAACAATTTTCTTGATCACTACATAAAAAATGTAATTCTAAGCATATCTTTTGCTACAATTTTATTCTAAAGTGTGAATTTAACAAGAAAATAAATATTTATGAAAGTTATAACCAAAAAAACTGAACACCTACGTCATCTATTGTTAATATCAATAACCATATTTTATCAAAAATAATATAAAAAATTACGTCAATGTTGCTAATATATATTATATAGATACATATTAATAAGTAATACCTAATATTTTTATTACTGAATAACTTTTTATATTAGTAAAATCAATAATATTGATTTAAAATACTACAGAGTCTCTAAATATATAAAGTACTGCAATTCATATATGAGAAAAATTATCATCTTATTTGTAAGGGCGCAAAAGGTATACAACATTAATAGATGACTGTTATTTGATATTCTATACGAAATCGCACATTGACATCTACGCTTGTCAAAAGGACCTACCAAATGTAAAACAAATTAATGTTTTACTAAAACAGTTAAAAGAAGATTAAAAGAATCAGATTTAAAGGCAAGACGATCTCACATAGTTACATGTCTTCTCCAAAATCACAAAACTCGTCGATTAGAATTTTCCAAAACACATGTTAAGTGGTATATTGCCCATGGGAAAATATTCAGTTTAAGGATGAGACCAGAATTTATTTATGAAAGCAGATGGACGAAACCAAGTTAACAGAAGAGTTGGAGGACTATATACTAGCTACACTCTTATAAATAGTTTTAGTTTCGGAGGTTGCGGGATAATGCTTTTGAGAGATATTAAATGGGAGGGACGTGTTCCCAAGGAAGTGATTAGACAAGTAAATAGTGTTTTGACATATGTCGGCTATAATGAATTCGAAAAATTTGTAACGATAACCCTCGATCACATATGCACTTGGCATAGTGACTAATTATCTAATTACCATTTAAAACTTTGCATACTAGAAATAAATCCCGTCCCAAATACAAAAGAAGGGTTTTTTGCAACATAAGAGGAATTGAATGCAAATCCTCAAGAACATATTCAAATTTTACTTATTAGCATGTCGAGAAGAGCTCAAGCAGAAAATACTTGTTACTATACACTTATTTTAATCAGAAGACTAATATTTGCCACCTTGGTAGCATTTAAGTTTAAACTAAATATTTACAGTATTTATATATTACTATTTTAATGATTTTTTTTCTCATAAATACTTAATATTGTTCACTTACACTTTGTAAAATAAACTGTTCCTCTTACTGAAATATGTTTAAATGATTTGATTCATCGGATTTTTTTAAGAAATTGTGGTACAAAAATATTCGATAATTTTACTCGTGTATATTATACCATTCAACATCTTTTTGTAAATGAAGGAGGTAACAAATCAAATGCTTAAATTATTGATATAAATAAATTATATTTAGGTTTTTATTTCTATAATAAAACCTGTTTAATAGCTCTAGTTTCGAGATTCGGAAACTGGTTTTTGTACCTGAATTACTATAAAAACAAGGCTAGACATATCTAAAATTTAAAGGTATGTTAAAGTTTTATAATTTAATGCTTTATTTAAAAGTTCTGAAAGACTTTTTCATATTAAAATGACAACTTTTTGCTTATTTTTTAATAACAAATGGAATAATATTTCATTTCAACGCTGCGTTTCTTATTTAAGTTTTGTAATTCAAATGTGAATTACTATTTATTGATACAAGTGGTGAAAGGTTTTTTATGAATTGAATGTAGTAAGGTAAATTGTAATTTAAAATTCCATGAAGATTGTAGGTTTTTGATTAGGCGGAGAACACGTATATCAATTTCCCCGTCGTGAAAGGAAGGGTTGCCGGTTCGCAAGTGTTGAAATTGCCAGGATGATGGGAGGCAAAAGACGAGGACGTAAAGTTTGGATGAAAATTGAGTCGTGATCTTGGCCCTGCGCTGAATTATTCTATCAGACGCCGAGCGAGGCGTCGGCGTCGACTCTAGCGGAGTCGAGCTGCATTCCCCAGCCTTGTGGCTGTATAAATAATGTGTGGATAATTACATTTTCCAAATTGTTGTACTGCGATAATTGAATAGCACCAAACACAGAGAAATTCGGCTAATAATAGCCTAATAACTAAATCCTATTAATGCGCGAAAAACAACATCCATCCGCTAAAATTATCTCACCCTTCTATTTCCTTTACGCGTACTATGCATATGATTCATAATAACTAATAATTTTTTTAGGACCATTAATGTAAGTAGGCATTAATACAACCTACAAGTTGTGTAAGGACGATCGCATAATTTTAGATTTTTCGAAAATTTCAAAGAAGTACAAAAAGAGAAAATTAATTATAATTAATTTATAACATTACGACTAAAGTTTAAATAAACAAGAAATGTTTTGCATAAAATTGCCTTATTGGGTTGGAAATTTAGTTTCAATTTATTATTTAGATATTGACAGTGTAATATAGATAATTTTAATGCTGTTGATGTGTCAATTGTCAATTATTTGAGTGTAGTGTATGATTGTAGTTTGAAACAATATATAATGGATGTCTTCCTACTCTTTTTGCGTAATATAGTAATCCCAGCGATTACGACGACAATGTCAATCATCATTTTTCATTCGATTAAATTACAGTATTTTGGTGTACTAATCAGATTCAAATTTCGCTGATAATTATCAGTTACTGTTAATTGCCGGGGAAATTATACGACTAAATAGGCGTTGCTTAGATACAATGTCCGTTAAAATTGTAATAAATAATTAATTGACTATATAATTACATATGTTTAGGAATTATCATGCCGCATACTATTCGTAACTAGAATTTTATTTAGCTGTAATTTTGACTATCTCACTCTTAATTGTGGCTTTAGAAAATCGTCCCTTTCGCTAAGCATTCTTTTCTATTTTCGTTATAACAATCAGTTGTGACCATGGTATATGGCATATAAACTTAATGCTCACTCATTAAGTTGATATATAAAAATTAATGTAATGTACCTAATGATACAAATAACCATAAGTTTACAGAAATAAAGTAAATTGTAAAAATGCGAAAACGTCGCCCTTTAGTAATTTTAAATGAAATATTTTTTAGCCTGTCATTAAAAAGTTTTGAAAGAGGATTTAATAATAATGTTGTTTTAATATTGATATTTAATGAACAGCTGTAGAAAAAATAAACTTTAATCATCCATATCAATGTCGGAATATTCATTGTTAGTCAAATTTAGAATATCGTTAGTAGAAATTCCTGCAGTACATTTATTTAAAAAATTTGTTCAGTAGGATGTTATTGAGTATTTATTTGTTGCTTATTATATTTGCCTGTGTTCCAACAGTAATTTGACGATTCTCCTTTTTTTTACTTTTGAATATTTTGGTTCAAGATATTTCGAAATTAAAGAAATAACTCGTTTATACTCTCTTCTTTCTTTTTTTGTAAGCTTTCTGTCCGTCATTGGAGAAAATGATTCTATCCAGCAATAATTCCTATGTAATTTTCAAAGACAGCATTTAAAATATCTAAATTTCCAATGTTCATCGTTACAATAAGTAAAATAATAAATTATATTTACAGACTTCACGTACTTACTAAAAGATTTGGCACTTAGTTCACAGAAACCATTTTGCTAAAAAACAATGTATGAACTTACTTTTATTGGTTGTAATTATAAAATTAAAATTAATAGATGAAATTACATATTCAAATATTAAATGTCTAAATTTTTAATATTTTAATATAGAATATATGAATTTGTCAAATACTATATGTAAATCGTGGTAATGACAGGGACTTTGGATACATACTACAAATTTTATCTTACTGATATTAGATGAAAGTTTTTAAGATTTTAAGATACAATTTAAGTTTCTTAATTTGTAAACATCACCGCGGCGCCCCTAAAATTCCGCGCCCGGGTGTCATGCTCCCTCTTCATCCCTGGTTAGCTTGCTCTTGATTAGAATATTTTTTTTTACTCTGCCTATTATAAACTGGAACTGAATCATATAAGATATGATTTTAAAGTATTCATAAAATGAAAATATTGCTTTGTCCGAGTAATTCAAAACCCATCATAAGCTATGGGCTATGGTTGAAAGAAACATTTCGACTTCTGTTATGGCCAATTTTTTTCTAAATTTAAGACGCCAAAGATTATTATTTATTATAATAAAATTTGTTCCTAACAAAGTTCAACAAGATTTAAATAATAATAAAACAGTGTTTTTTATAATAAATTTATTGTAATGAATATTATTTAGAATAAATACTAATAATTGTGTTGTATGTATTCAATTTAAATATTAATGACAATTACATGGAATGGGTGTCAGCAGAAATGAGTGCGGGGAGCGATTAGATGGGTGGCAATCTGAAAGAAAGAATAAAACAGCAATTGGTAAAGATGGTGTGTTTGTTTTAAAAGTATGTGCAGTGTATGGAAATGCGGAGTCCGGGATTGTTTTCAGTCAATTGGCCATGTGATATCCGGGCAAAGTTCCGTTTGCTGGCTTTGCAACATATGTTTATGTGGTGAGTATCCGTGTTATAGATTGAATCGGGCAATTCCGTCGCCGTCTTTGTTCGTGGACTTGGAGGAACTTTGGCAACTTTTCTTTTTGGTTTTTAACTTATTACCTGTGCGATTGTGCTCACAAAGGAACCGCGGGGCTCGGGAATATGAATTTACATTTATTTTAATTCCACTGCCGCTGCACCACCGAGACCGGATTTTTAAAAACACTAATTGCATTCATAAAGTACTGCGTCCCTCTCTAACTTTGCTATTGTTACAACTTCCTTCTTTTTCTCTCCAGCAATGGAATAATGGAAAATACATTTGTATACTTCAAAGAAATGAATGCTTGTTCCCAGCTAAAAAGTATTTTAATGTTATAAATAAAATAACAGTTTTTGTTTTTAATTTATGAAGACAGTAATGAAATTTCTGAAATGAAATACGCACTGCTACTGCTGTTATGTTACACGCTCTGTGTATGTTACTCGCAATCAAAAACACCTACCTCTCATTTTCTCCTCTTCAGATATTTCAACGCCTTTCATAAACAAACATATCTCGTTGCGTTATAAAAGCTTTATTTTATATTACTCATTAATAACATAAAACCAGTTTGTAAATATCTTAATAGTGTTTGTTATTAGTGGGGCTGGTATTACCTACAAATGAATCTTTTGACATGAATTCAAAACTATCTACATAACTACACGAATTATATCAATTCAAATACTTTTTTGAGCATATTTCTTCTTAAATTGCAAATTTTAGAACACAAAAAAATGTTGGAAAACTCCATTATAATACTAACATATCCAACATATTCAATGTCATACCACTCGTATTTATATTATTGGAGTATCTGCTCTATTTAGACTGATGATTCTTCTTGCAATTTACTCGAACCAGGGGAAGTATACAAACACGTGATGCGTAGCAATGATGGTATTAGCACTGCACTTCAGTTGTAGTTTTTGGTTTTCTAAGCTTACTACTTGCTGTGATCCGTTCGAGTTTCTCGTTCTTCTATTTCCAACATTATTAGTGGCGGATTTATACTTATGCCGCGTAGGCAATTTGCGCCCCCCTACCCCTCCATTACGCTTTATCCTTATAGGTTTTTTATTATCACAAAATAATTAGTACTAATCTAATTCTGATCAATAGTTGCTCTGAATAAATTTAAAACTAGGTCCTCACATTATTTGTAATTATTAATGTTGCTCGTTGCTTGTACTTCTTATTGTCGCACCTAGATTTTGCCGCCCTGAGCTATAGCCCCTATAGCCTTCCTTTAAGTCCGCCACTGAACATTATATTCAATAATGCCGAAATCAAATTTACTTATGGTGCTGTAGATAAAGGATTATCCTACTGTATTTAATTAGTGCAGTTTAATTTGTAAATATTGCAATAAAACTGTAAATCATTCTTTTTCACGTTTTCTTATTTCATTGAAAATTTATTAATTATTTTACGTGTAAATTGTTTTCATTTCTTTAAGTGAATTTTATTTAATAAATTGACAAATTTTTGCCCTTGTTATTAGAGTCTAATAACAAACACACTATTAAGCATTAGACCAGAAGTAAGTTTGTGTAAATGCCCAGCTTTTAGTTGAAGAGTCCTGCAATATAAAATCATGCTTCCTGTAGTGTTATTGTGTTGGCGCTGCGCCGTATTCTAAGCCATAATGGCCAAGTTAGCCTCCCTATATGATAAAAACTCGGCCATCCGAAATCCGTAAAAGCCTTCGCATCCAGATAATTAGTTCGGGGCAACCTAATTGACTCCTGATACAAATGTCCATTTCTGCGGAGGATTCGATTAACATCCGCTGAAAGAACAACTGATTTTTGCCAAGTTTTAACAAGGAGAGTGGTTAGTTGCAGTCAGGTTTAATTTCATTAAAATCAGGCGTATTACTTTGCAAGTAAACTTATTTTGTTGTTGTTAATGCAATAAACAGATAAGATGCTTTTAGGAGGATTCGTTTCCGGAACAAATATCTTGTTTCTTATTTGTTTTTCTTCTCTTTGTTTTCTCGGTTCGTAATGATTTCGACTTTTACCTTATTCTCCCCAGGCTTAATCACTTTTCGATCTACAAATGCATTTACTTACTTTCCTTAATACTTTTCAGATTAATTAATTCTTCCTGCGACCTTTATAACAGCCAGCAGTACGGGAATATCGAGGAATATCTCCTCTTTTTTCCGATTTACTCAAAGTTTTACCCCAAATGTTCCAATTGATTTTAATTCCTATTATATTATTTCACATATTCTTGCTCTAGTTGTTATAAATTGTTATGTTTACGTTCTGAATCTATTAATTGTTATCTACTATAACCTGATCTAGGACACGATTACTTATTTTCCTGATCTTTTTATTTACAGCAAAAACATTTAAACTAAACGTTATGTATGTTTATATACCAGTAATTTATCTATTTATTTAGCCTAAAATGTATTCGAATATTTCTGATAATTGCATTCGTTATGTTCTCCAGAATTTGCTTCTGTTTATCTAACTCTAAGAAAGCATATTTAATTATTGGCTGAAAGTTCTGCTTTTAATTTCTTCTAATACGCGAATGAGGAAATTTTGTTCCTGGTCGTACTTTGTGCTATATTGAAGCAAATACCTTTGCGGTAATTATAAATATAAACTGAAGTAGCGCATAAGTTCGGGGTTGTTGCATTGAGAGTTGCCGGTATATTACAGCTTTAAATTTGCATCGTTGCCGGTAAATTTCCAGGCATTATTCGCATAATGTGCAATCATTCTGAGACTTTGCTCGTTCGCGTAACGTCGTACTCATAACTAACTACATAACCGCCCAACTATTTCCAAGTTTTGCCATATTCGTTGCAATAAACCTCGTACGCATCACAATGACTCCTATGCTTTAATCCTCACCTAAAAATTATATTGTCTCACTTATTAAACACTCAAAAAACTCACACTTTACTACTTTCATCTTCGTCATTAACGAAATAATCCTTAAACGAACAGAGTTTATAGTAGGGTTACAAAATACCATATTTTTTATAATAATACGCAAATTAGTAACGAAAATCATTTTGCACTTTTGGAAAATATTAACAAGTATATATTTAAAGTGGATTATTGGTACTTGAAAACATTATCGTGAAACCTAAAAATTATAAACCTGCAATATTTATGAAAAATAGAATTTTAAACTAAATGTATTGAATTATAAAATTTGAATTAAAACAATAAACTTTTCAAAAACATCTTTAGATTCAAATAATGATATAAAGCATGATTTAAATCTAATTTCTATTTTCAACAATGTACGAGTGAACTACAATTCAAAATATTTGTAGAAATCTAAAAACCAGTTAGGCAAATTTTTGAAATCAGTTTTTGTACTACAAACACGTTTGTTTTTAATGATTAAAACCTGTTTGAAAACCAGAGAACATTGGAATTGAAATTGACTAGTTTTAGTAATCAGTTTGTCGAGATTTTAAAACCAGTTTTTACATCACAAATAGATTTGTGTGAGGATTAAAACCTGTTTGAAAACAAAAGAATTCTGAAAACCAGTCTGGCAAGTTTTCAAAGTAGTTTGACTAATTTAATAATAAGTTTGAAAATATTTTTAACCCTGTTTTAGTACCACAAACAGGTTTATATTTAAATATTAAAACTAGTTAGAAAACCATACAATTATGATCACCAGTTTGACGAGTTTTCAAACTAGTTTCACGAATTTTTTCAAAACAGTTTGTTTTGATTTTAAAACCTGTTTCAATAACAGAAACAGGTTTATGTTCAAGGATTAAAATCAAAGAACTCTGAAAACTAGTTGACGAGTTTTTAAAATATCTTTTTGTACCACAACCACAATTATATTTTTCTACGACCATTAAGATATTTGCTTGTTGTCGGTTTTTATTGCTACGGATAAATAGCATATTGTAATCACGTTTTCATTTTCCACGGTAACCACAATGTTAAGGTATAAATTCATATCTCGCAGTTCTGTCAATCGTATTGTTACCTCCCGCCTATCAATATATAGATAAGGGAGGTATTGTTTTTGGTCAGATTTCTCGAGTGTGTGTTTTCAACATATGAGCACGAATTAGGGTCCCTACAATACGATTTTACTATTTTTACCGTGATGTCTGTATGTCTGTGTGTGTGTGTGTGTGTCTGTGTGTGTGTCTGTGATGATTTTTCGTCCACGATAACTCCAATAGGATACATGTAAAAAATATAATATTTGGTATTTAAGAGTTCTATTCTAATATGATGAACTGATTAGATTTTAACTACAATTGGTTAACTGGAAGTAGTACTTTACTTAAAGCTTTAAATCGTTTTTCCTAAAAAATACCTCTAAATACTATATTTTCGCAAATATCGTTATTGTAAATACAAAGATTTTTTAATTTTCTACCGATCTGCATAATTACGTTTATATGTATAACTTCTACCTAGATAGAAAAAAATATATAAATTTTAATAATTTTACATATCGTTTAGGCTGAGAAATTTCGATAAAATAGATGAGTTATTCAGATGTTCATAAAATTTGACATATGTCATATTTGATGTAAGTAACTGTAAAAGATAAAATAAGTAAAAATGAAGTAATTTTATTGTAAAATTTAAAAAGATGGAAGAAATATATTAGGAACGTATTTGCATGCGTGAATCAAAGTAAGTTCAGTTCCGGTTTTAGTAACGTCAAAAATAGCTGTCATATTGGTCATACAAAATTTATGAAGGAAATTTTAGGTATGAAATGAATTAAAAATATTCTGAACTGTAATAGCAAACTAATTTTAAAACTACAAATTAAATGTATTGAAAAACTTATATAGAATATATTACTACAGTGGCGGGAGGTATTGTGTTGGACACACCAGATTTTTTTATTTTTTATTTTGTAGCTAATTGGTAGGAAGTAGTGAAATAGAGACATATTTATTATTAAGTGAATTAGAAAATTATAACGTGGTCCTACAGAAAGTAATGTGTATAACTCGCTTAGAATGTCTATTTCATATTCAGATAATTTGCTGCATTAACCTATGCTGTAATATGTAAAGATTAAAACCATTTTGAAAACCAGTTGGAGAATTTTCGAAATAGTTTGATTTTTTTTTCAAACCATTTTGTAGAGATTTTAAAACCTGCTTCAGTACCACAAACAGGTTTGTGTTTAAGGATTAAAACCAAAGAACTCTGAAAAATTATTTTACGAGTTTTTTAAACCAGTTTACTAGTTTTTAAAATAAGTTTATGTACCAGAAACCTATTTGTATAAGGACTAAAACTATGTTGGAAACTGTTAAATTCTGAAAATAAGTTTGGTGAATTTTGAAATTAGTTTGACGATTTTTTTTAAATCAGTTCGTAAAGATTTTAAACAGGTTTGTGTTTAAGGATTACAACCATAGAACTCTGAAAACTTATTTGACGAGTTTTTAAAAATTAGTTTGCACAAACAGATTTTCTCAGAATTAGTCAGGATTCAAAACACAGAAAACCAGTTTTAAATTAGTCCAGCTTTAAAAAAGAGCTTGCCGAGATTTTTAAATCTTTTTTTGTGTAGCAATCTGGTTTATATATATATACAAATAAAACCGATTTGATTCTCTAAAGGCAGTTTTGTATTTTTAGTGAGGTACTGGAAGCTAGCGTGCCATATAACGGAGTCCGCATATGTCCACATAATATAGCGGGACGTTAACAATTTGCAGGCAGTGTATATTTAGCAAATCTAGTATAATTCTCAAGCAGTATATGTTTTATGGGGCTACGTCTTAGAGTTTGTTATGCAGGCTGTAGTTTATGCAGGTACGTCTCCAAGGCAGCTGGGTGACTTGTTACGTGTGCTGGTATTAGTGTCTCGGCCAAGTTTACAGCTGTAATATTACTCTCTAGTGTCTTGTTATTGTGAGAATGAAAGATGAAGCTATTATTTCCAGTTTTGTCTAATTACTCTATGTACTGCTTCTCAACGCAGGGCTCCTAAATGCTACAAAATTCAAATCTCAATAAATAACTAACATGCCGTGTGTTCCAAAAAATGGTTGTCATAGGCATTAAACATGGGAAAATAAAAATGGTAAATAAAAATTGTCTAGCTAACAACTAAGCCACCATGTTGTACAGGACAATTCTATATGTATTTCTACATCTTATTTAATACAGATTACGTTTTTTTAATAACGTAATGGAGTGAAATTTACAAAAAGTTTTTTGCCTCATGTTTTTTGTTTAATTTAATTTTTTTGTTAAATAATATACCAATATTACAAAAATATAAATATCTACAATGGCATGTCATTAACTGTCAGAACTGTCACATAGATATTTTCTTTTATTTCCATGGCTGACTGATTTTGAACGAAAATGTTAGATTTTTTAATTTAATAAATCTCGTCTTGCAGACGAAATTACATATTTCAAATAACTGTAATCCATAGAAATAATATACCCCAATAAGCATACAAAATTTCAAGTTAATATCTTGCACTGGGGAGATACTATTCATAATTAATTGATTTCCTATTTAAATCTCTCATGTGTCGGTCGAGCTGGGACACCCGGTATATTAAGCAACATGTAAAAATCTAAAAATACATGTAATATTGTCCTAGGCAATATGACTTACTTGTTAGTCACGCAGTTTTTATTTACCAAAAACTGTTTTCCTATGTTAAATGCCTATGACAAAACTTTTTTCGAACACACGTTGTATTTGTCAATAATTCAAATATTATTACCGCTACAATGATTTCCTTATACGATACTTGAAAATGAAATAAATTTTGCATAGCTAACTGATATTAAAGAGTGTGGTATGAAATTAACAGCCACAAACCTATATAAAAAACAAACGAATATTATAAGAAATATGTATTTTAAAACCACATGTTGTACCAATAAATTTATGAATATTTTTGAATAAATTTCTTCTCATTCTTCCTCCTAGATGAAAAGCAAAAAACTGGCTTTTGAAAAATTTTTGGGTAAAAAATCTTCAAACCATTTATGTATATTATTTATTTGTGCTCATTAGAAATAGTTTTAAAGCCTGAAATAAATTTATTTACATAAATATTATATATAATATATGATTTACATAAATACGTTTGTACCTTTCTCATTCATAAAAAACTACAAAACAATGCTCGTATTTTTCAATTGTCCATTTAAATAACATTGCTGTCATTAGCAATTTGAGGTTATAGACATAAATAATAAATTGTTTAAAATAAATACTCTAACATATATTATAGGTATTTGAAAATTATTATTTTTTTAAAATACAATTTTTACTTATTTATTATAAATAATTTAGTTCTATTTATATCAGGAAGATGGCACGACTATTATTAAAATGAAATGATTATATAGATTTTTTTGATTTTGTCAAAAACTAAAAATATTGAACTGTAATTTACAGGTTTTATATATTAATTTATAATATATTTATTAATAAACTGACAAATTAATTTATATTCATTAAAAAAATAAATTTAAACATTAACCTAGTGTAAATAGATCTATGCCAATTGCTTGGTTGTAAATCGGAAAAAATCAATACTTGATTTGCAGTGTAAATAATGAACTACAGATGTCAGACCCCATTGTACGTATAAATGATCAATAATCAATATTATCCATTTTTTTATAAATTGTAAGTATATTTTTTAATAATACTTATTTATTATTGCGTAAAAATTAGTTTTAATATATGTATATCAAGTAATTTTTAAATGTTTATAAAACATAAAAAATTAAATAAATCATTCTTGCATTATTTACTTAATTTTTAATTTGAAATTATAATTAAAAATTGTTTAACAACATGTAGTATTAAATTAGCTTTTGATAATGTAATTTAAAAATTCATTACCTACCTCTGAAGTTATTATAGTTAAAACTTAAAACTATTATGAACTATACATTTAACTTTTCATAAAGTGTACTGTTCAGCATAAGTTGCATGAAACATTTATGATTCATAACATGAGTAACAAAATCAACTTTGAATCATTTGCGTGGAAATATTTTAATATTCTATAAAACATGAAGGATAATTATATCTTGTAGAAGCCTTAAGCATTGAGAGAAATAAATAATGGAAAAAGTATGGAAATTGAAAGGAATGAGTGATTAATTATTATGATTAATAATTTGACACGCATTTTAAGTAATATGTAATTATTATTTTTTAAGTGTGGGAATATTTATATTTAAATTTCATAAATAAAATAAACACAGGCAACCAAAACACAAAAAGTTGTAATGATATAGGTATTTATTTATGAATTATAATTTTATAACAAAATAAATAATTAAAGTACAGAAAACATTTATTATTTGTTATCATTTGTTGTTGAAATATACATATATTCAGACAAAACAGATTAATAATAAAAACAAACCAGCACAAACAAATCAATTTTGTTACAAATAATAATTTATGAAAATCATATTTGGCGCTAAATGATACTTTGTGACATATGCAACCTTGAGGGTTCGATGAATTTTCAGTGCACAATTCAGTGACGTTTTCAGTGATTAGTAGTGATTCCAAGTTATTTTCAATGAGTTTGTAGACTTTTTGTGGACATTTTGGTGTAATGATCATGACGGACGACGACTGGTAAGTGCAGATTATTTATATTTACATTTACAGCATTTTATTATGTATTATAATATCAATACTATTATAAGTTTGTTGTTGTAGTGCAAGTAAACTATATAAGTTGTTTTTCTGAGTCAATAATTATAATATTATATTATATGACGTAGAACTGCATTTAATACAAGAATAATTTTACGAAATTCTTTAATTCGCTTATTAATCGATCTCGGTTGTAATGATTTTGTTTTGCACGTTTCGCATAATATTAATGTATTTTGAATAAATTACCACCGTTTCCCTGTAATCTATTGCTAGAAATAGCTAGCCAAATATTTTTTTCTAACATCATTTTAATTAATTGTTCCTCACATTTTGGATAGCCAGTATATTATGGAAGTGACCAGCATAATAACGTTTTTAGCTGAACTTCCCTTAATTTTGGTCCTGAGGCATTCTTAATGTTTTTCTTTGTATCACTTTTTTATTTTTCATTTGAGAAAGACATTTCCAATTCTTGTATTTTTTTATTATTTGCACAATATTCATCAGTAAATACAGTTGTAAAATCTTCTCTCCGTAAATACAGTTGTAAAATCTTCTCTCCACTCTGTTTTCATTAATGATATCTTATTGGGATTTTCAAAATCTGCATGTTTATAATTTCAACAACTTCGTTTGGGACTTCATTATTATCCTTATAAGAATTGCAAACAAAACAATGACTATTTTTGTTAAATAACTTTATTTTCTTCTTATATTAAATACAGTAACAAATATTCTTATTATTATTGACAGAAAAAGCAACAACTTACTACTTGCATTACAACAACATATGGTATATAGATCGAAGTATTTGATAGGCATAAAATCACAGTACGAGTCTTTATTGTGTGGAAGTAATATTTTCCATGTCAAAGCAGTAAAATTTGTAAAAGATGGACCTCGTAGGTGTTTCTATATGTGTGGTAGATACAAGATAGAAAATTTAATACAGAAATTTTTAATCCTATTGTTGTCCCCTGTCGTTGTCAGCATATTTATCACTGCCTTTGTTAGTTATATGTTCCATTCTGTAGGCCTATCTATAATTATCGCTTTGTAAATGGGTAGGCAGTTCGTTATTTTTAATTGAACGATCAGGTGAACAATTATCATACTGATTGAATTATCTTAAACGGGAGATAGTTATCTGATCCTTCGTTAATTTACGGCTCACTGGTTTGGTTTATGTGGAGCAGGCATTGTACACAGCTTATTTTAAAATCAAACATAAAACAGTTTTTGTAATATTTAGAAATATATTTCTATCCTTGTCTAAGCTTCAACTTGTTATAAAGTTACAATTCAACAATATGCCGAGGGGAGTAACAAACTTGTCTAGACATAAATTGTGCATCTAGAATGCTCTTCAACATTTTATTTCGCCTGGAAAATATTGTATATTGAATAAACAAGTCAAAACCATAAATTTTGAAATTGTTGTATGTATAAAAAATTACCTCGCCGATAAAGAAATAAACAGATAAATACAGATTTCTTGTTTTAAAATTTTGTAAATTGATTAGTGCAGGAATAATAATTTAATACCAACCAAAAAATTCATAGTTGGCATTTGGTGTCAAATATTTTATAAAATAATACAAATTTATTCTTGGCATATCTCTATTTATAAAAAAATATTTCACTTGAAAGTGAAATCATTCTACGGCTAATCGTTCTTCAACTTCCATTTGATTCATATTTCCATCATCCCATTGAAATGGATCATTTTTTGTAAAATATTATAAAAATATATTATTCCTTATTACATTACATAAAATTATTTTAATCGCTCAAAAACTTGTACAGAAAGAGATATAGGCCCGTATTCCGATCTCACTTCTCATTGAAAAAGTCTTGTAAAATATATTTTTTTTTAATAATTTAACCGACTTTGTAGTTCTTATAGTTCTTGAGATAGCAACAGTGTACAACTCAAAATGAACACCTATATAGCGACGATAGTTTCGTCCTGCCGAGCAGCATTAGTCTGCCATAATCGTCACTATATTTTTCCTTATACAAAGTAAAGGAAGTATGGTAATCTCAAAAAAAAATCGATTTTTAGATTTCAACGCAAATACCCCTTGAATATCCTATATTTTTATAAATACATAATGCAAAATTTTAAATTTTAATGAAATGTAAAATAATTAAATCAGGATTTTATATACGGAAGTAAAAATTTAAGTTATCAGATTATTTCAGTTTTACTTTTCTATGAAATTCATCAATTTCATTGATGATGTCCAAAAGTATAAAACTATCGTTACATTAAATAATAAATAGTGGGATACCTGAGTGCGTTACTTTATTTTTATATTAATTCACTTTCAAAGAAGTAAGTTTATTTAACAATTTCCTGTCAGAAAAATATATTTGGTATGTGTTATGGATTTTAGATTTAGGATTTAATTTTGAATGTTGGGTGATGGTGATTTTGGTCAGCGTGGATTGAAGGAAAAGGGAGAATGTTTCCCGGGTAATATCTTCCCTAAATCAGTTTCTTGTTTGTGCTCACAATAAAATTCCTCGTGCGATCGGGGCACGAGTGAAGTTTTATTATTTTTTATTTTGCGCCTTTATGGAGCATTTGGAAGGTGTAAAATGTTCTATAATACAGGCCACTTTACATAATCCATTAAAAAGCCACTTCATCTGAAAGTGAAACGCGCTTTTTACGCCCTCCGGGTGTCTTTTACGTATTTTAACTTTTAATGTAACGCTTTAGGCGGTTTATGACTCAGATCGCCCTATTAAAATTGCCCCAATATAAATGGATAGTAGGATTTGCCAAAGACAAAAATTTCATCCCATTCCGAAACACATACAAAATAAAACCTTCACAAAAACATCATGTTTCAGTCTTGCTAAATGAAATTTTGTACCATCTATTTCCCACATAAAAATCACCCCTTTTACTATCCAAGCCAACTAGAATATCCGAGAAATGCAGAAAAAATTATATGATGAAATTATATTTTTAAATATAAAGCGTATTGGAGTAAAAAATATTTGAGTGGTATTCGAGTATTATTTTCTAATGTTTTCATAGTATTAAACAGTAATATGTTCCTTGAGTCGGTGATTTTGCCATAATAATATTTATCGAGGAAAATCGCGCAACCCGTGTTTGTTTGCTGATGAAAACCAATCTGTTTCGATCAACAAGGTCTAGTATATAAATTAATTTGTAGCATAATCAAATATCTCAATAGAGTTTGATGAAGTTTGGTGTGCAAAGCAAATGCACGCAAGGCACAAAGACCACCGTACGATATTCCCTTCCAGGGAGCCATTCACACACATTCGTACGGATATGGCTGTGTGGAAGGAACGTATGCGAACAATATAGGCTTAATATGCCACTAGCTAAACAAACACAACCGGGGAACAAAATCGCAAAGGAAAAACGGAAACATTCAAATCTATTCATTATTCGTATCCACCCTTACTATTATTCACAATTTTTTAGTTACCAACAGATTTAGAATTGGATTCCTAAAACAAAAATGTATTTTAGTTATTTAATTGCTTACCTATTATAGCGAAAATGTATTAATTTACTTATTTTCTGATATTTACCACAGATTATACCAAGTTGTTCAATTCAGAGGCTGTATACTGACAACCTCACTAAATCAAGTAAAACTTGACAAGAAATTAGTACCTTACGAACTTGAGGCCTCGTTTCACAGTTGATAATGATGATTTACAAGTTGATCTTAGTCTTAATCTTACTTAGGGAGAAAGATAAACTGACAACTACTTTGTGCTATCGTTGATATAAGAACATATACATGTATTTTCTGAAAGTGTCTACAGAGAGAAAGAATTAGTAGATTTTAATTATATAGTGTACAGAAAACATTGATAGACTTCGACCAGATCACTTTAATTTCTGACCATGATTTTTTCAACTGATTTAGATTTAGTGAGAATACTGCAATATATTTATTACAAAATATAAATGATATTATTAGATTTTTATAGAAGTTGCTATTATATTCTGTATTCATATAATTTAATGAGTGAAACAATGTTGTCTAGTTAAACATTTTGTAATATTCAGCATTGAATATATGTTTAAATAGGAATTTTACAAATATAAGTCTAAATTGAGGTCCAAGGGAAAATAATCGGACAAGCAGTCTTCAAATGGAAATATTTATTTCGTAACCGACGTTTCGACTAAAACATTAGTCTTCTTCAGGACTAGAAGAAATCGTACTTAAAATAATATTACAAACACTCATGTGGTATAATTTAAAAACATTTCTCACAGAGTTGATCGTCAAAAAAGAAATAATATTATGTAAAATAATAAATAAATAACATATGTTTTTGGTTCATACAATTTTATTTTATATTCTTTACTACATATTTCACAATAAGTTATTTATTTATTATTATTATTATTTTTATATATATAAAATATGTAACTATAAAACACAGGCGTACGAACTCCATTCCTCTTCCCCAAAAACCGTCTAACGTCGCCACTGCCTGCTAGATAAATTTAGGGTTTCGTAATTTTCACAAACGATTGAAAAATAGGCACTTAAAGTCCTAAATTTTTCTTCTAGTATTTTTCTACTATATTAATTATTGCTTAAATTTACTCCTTTTTATCTATAATTAGTAACCCACATTCTTTCTTTATTTTATGTATTTAGTTTGTAATTATAAACTTTTCAAAGCTACGTAATGCAATTTTATAAAATTTTAATTTTGATTTCTCAATAAAGATTTAGAACCCAATACAAATGTTTTAATGTAATAGATATATGAAAAATTTAATTATTACTATTAATGGTACACATTTAAAATTTTACATCAAGATAAAAATATGTAATGACATTTTAATATCTCTGTAAATAACGGTGTTTTCTTTGTTATTAGCTGTAAACGAACAAAGCTGTAGGTATATATTTTATATGTTAATGTAACGTTTCAAGCAAATATTGACAGTTATAGACACATGTGGAATTCAAACATAAAATTTTATGGGACAACTTTATAATTCTATATAAGGAATACGTGTCAAATCAAGTTTTCTACAAAATATTTGTCCAAATAGTTTTACTTGAGTTTTGAGAACATAAAATTCTTTATATAGAAAAATAATAACTGTTATATTCTCATGGATATTTAAACTTATTTTAAATGGTTTAGCTATATGAAAATAATGACGAGCATGAATAATTATTAACTCTACGGTTATAAAATTTTCAATTACACACAATTTAAGATTCTGAATATTACGACTTCCCTGATATTGTTACCACCTTCTGAGACATTTCGTAGTTTATTTTCCCACAAAGCTATGTTTTACGTCGAAATTTACATTTTTATATTGCTGTTTTGTTGTATGTTAATATTCTATCAGGCAGTTTCATATATCGCCTTAGTCCCTTGACACATTAACAATTTCAGATATGTCAGGTGGAATTCCTTCGCACCAGGAATATATGAAGTGTCCTACTGTTTATACTGCGGGATATTACTACTCTAAACACATGCAAACTGCTCGTAAATATACTCTGGAATATAACATCACACACTCTAAAAATTTACAAGAGGGTACCTACATTTGTCACTCATTCAATCAAAAAATAAATAACCACGAAACTTATTCAAGAAATGCAAGTATACTATACATTGTTTATTTTACATACATATATTTTTAATACTAGGGCCTAATATATATTTAAATTTAATCTAATTAGGATAAAAACATGTAGTTTTAATAAATAATTTATAAATCTTAAAGTAAACATAATAAAATATCAACCGAATGGAAAACGTATTAAGTTGGATCAAGTATTATTTTCAAATAATTATTCGAATGACGTTATGGAATTTCTTTAATAATTTTTCTATTAAACTGCACCACTGGCGGATTAAGCCCATTTGGGGCCCAACACCCTCGCTTTAATTTTTTGTATTTCATTTTTTTTTTCGTATGTATCTATTAAATTATTATCTATTAGATAGTTGGAAAATAAATAAATATTTAATCTATTAATCCATTCTTATAAATTTTCATATGTTAATGATAACAATAAAAAATTATAACTTATAAATTAACTTGTTGAATTTTTAAAGATGAAATAGAAATTTATTTCTAAAATATTAATGTTATGTTAACACATTCATTTTCAAAATATAGATATACCTATTAAACTTAATGCATAATCTTGGATCGTACCTGGGCGCTGAGCATACAGGGGCTAGTGCCGAACTAATACCATTGGGGGCCCTAAGCACTATTAATTCAGGCCCCCCTCTCTATAAAAAACAAAACATTCTAAACTGGTGCGTGTTTCTTGCTATACAAAATATATGAAGAATTGATTGCGAACAAATTTGTTTAATATTGCTGGTTTAATACAGAAATGTCAGACAAAATTTAAATTTTTGATAAGATAACTATGATAATCTTTAACAAATATACAGACTGTCTACTGAACTCGGGCCAGTTAAGGGAATTCCTAAACTAGAAGAGGTACGACTTCGGTTAAATTAGACAAAAATTGCCTTATCAGGGGGCTATTCCTGTGATGTATTTGTTTTTCCAAAAATGTGCATAGGTCACTAGACAGAAGAAAAAATATGAAATTAGTGAAAATTGATAAATCGTTTTTATTCTTAAACGATGACAAATAGAGAAAAATGTTCCAGATAAAACTTTTAGAAGATAAAGTGCGCCATAAAGAGAAATAATAATAAAAAAAATTTAGCCAACTGTTTGCGAGATATGGCAAGAAAAAATATTTTTTTAAATGGTAATCATAGGTGGCTATGGCATCGTTAAAAGTAGTATTTTTATCTCTTTTCAACAATATGTATTTTTATATCATTCATTTTATAAATTATTGTTTTATTTACATAAATCATAAAACACTTCTTTCTAATGGCATTTTTAAAGTAGGCTTTGGTACAAACAATTTAAAACAACTGATTTTTTTTGTATTTATTTATTTTTTAATCTAGGTTATGCCTTAATTACCTATATAAAACTTAACCATAATCTATTATAATTAATTGTAAACAAATTTACTTATTCCTAAGATAAGATTAATAACAAAAAATGAAACAAGAAACACTAAATAAATTTTGTTAAACTAATGCAAATTTGGTTAATTAAACTGTAATTATAACAAATGTTGAAAATTTTATCCATTTTGTTGTAAACATAATTCAGCTCTGCTTAAAACACTATGTAGAGTGTTTTCCAACCTATTTTTAGAAATTAAATTACATGCCTCAATAATTTTATAAACATGAAAAGAAAGCATATCTGTCTTTTCTCCGAAAGTGAATCTGTCCATAATTATTTTTAATTTAACAGTTTAACACAAAAAACTTTAACAATAAGACAGAAATATGATAAAATCAGTTGTTTTAAATTGTTTATACCAAAGCCTACTTTAAAAATGCCATTAGAAAGAAGTGTTTTATGATTTATGTACATAAAACAATAATTTTTAAAATGAATGATATAAAAATACATACTGTTGAAAAGAGATAAAAATACTACTTTTAACGATGCCATAGCCACCTATGATTACCATTTAAAAAAATATTTTTTCTTGCCATATCTCGCAAACAGTTGGCCAAATTTTTTTTATTATTATTTCTCTTTATGGCGCCCTTTGTCTTCTAAAAGTTTTATCTGGAACATTTTTCTCTATTTGTCATCGTTTAAGAATAAAAACGATTTATTAATTTTCACTAATTTCATATTTTTTCTTCTGTCTAGTGACCTATGCACATTTTTGGAAAAACAAATACATCACAGGAATAGCCCCCTGATAAGGCAACTTTTGTCTAATTTAACCGAAGTCGTACCTCTTCTAGTTTAGGAATTCCCTTAAGTGGCCCGAGTTCAGTAGACAGTATATATATATATATATATATATATATATATATATATATATATATATATATATATATATATATATATATATTATTTCAGTATTTGACCTGTACCGCCGTCAAAATTTATACAATTCTACGCTTATGATCTCAATACCTTAAACAATATCATTATTAATTGCATTAAAATTCGCCATTTAATTTACAAGACGATTGATTTTTAAAATTTAGAGATAATTTGTAACTTATCCTACTATTTCATTTTTATTTGAATTTTTAGTTGTACAAGTTATCAGCCTATAGCTGCAGCAAGGTACTTTTATTTTCTGGTTTTCTGAAACACTGGACTACTGTGGTATATTTATTTGGTTATTAATTGGCAATTTAAACCTTTGATTTTTTATTTTATTTAGTTCATCTAGTTAGCCAATTCATAATTCATTATGAGTAGTTCAACATTTCATAAAAATAAAATTTATATAATAAAACTCATTACATTTACAAGAAATGATTTAAAACATTTTCCTGCTACATTTATAAGGGCTCTAAAATTTTTGATTACTTCTTCGAAACTTAATTTTCGCAAGATATCAGCGTTTATGCACAGCAATATCTGCGAAAAAAATATTTGATAGAAATTCTCGGGAGCCCGAGGGGTCATCCACCACCGTAAATTTGTACACCAAATGCCGATTTTGGCATTATTTACTAAAAAAACTCTTAAAATGCCAAAAATGCCAAAATGCATAAAAAAATGCCAAAATGCCTAAAAAATGTCAAAATGCCTTAAAAAATGCTAAAATGCCTAATAATGCCATTATTCCTGCCGGCATTAATGGCATTATTATTGTTACTGTTACGTTTTATTAGTGAAATAAGTCGAGATTTGAATATATAATGATTTACTAAATTTATGAAATCTTCTGGATAATATTCATCCTTCTCTTCATCCATTTTTTTAGTACGTATTCTGAAAAAATGTATTCAAATAGCTACGAATATTTATTGAGTTATGTATTAAATGATAAATAAATTTAAATTAGTTATTATCATAATATTCTCGGATTTTTATTTAAAGAGGATTCCAAAACTATGAATCATATGTAATCATTATACCTTTCTACCTTGGTCTCTACATACTACCCTCGATACTACCTCATTTTAATTTGTATCGTTGAACGATGCAATAACAAGAAATGTATTTTCGAATGTACTACGTTTCTACCGGTTTCTACACGTTGTGATTCTGCTTGCTATGATTTTTCCAAAAATAAATAAAATGTCTTAACAAATATTTAGTAAAAAGTTCCAATATTTTATCGACTTATTTTATTTTATTTTTCTTTTAGACAAATAGGTATTACGCAGGTACCAATGAACCTAATTTGTATAAATCACCGACAGGTTATCGTGTATCAGTAGTATATGACACATAACTAAGGAATCCTCTCTATATAAAAATCCGAGTATTGTGTAATGTTTGATTGTTTGAGGTTTAATGACACTAACAAATCTATCAAACCATGTACTTTACTTATACTAATACAAGAGTGACCATTTATTTCTTATATGAAATCAGTACAAGACCTTTGTTATAGTATTATTGGGCAAATAATGGTAAAATTGTGTCAATACTATTGCTCTAATTATTTGCTATTGCTATTGCTACAATTAACAGTTCTTTTCAAAAATGTTTTCAAGTCATTTGTAGCAGTGGTAGAAATTTAAGTTAATATTTAAATTGTATAAAAATGTACAAATGCCAATTATTAAATATTTACAAAATATGGAAAATCAGTACATTCAGTACGGTAGGTATGTAAGAAATCAGTGCAAAATGTATTTCAAATTGTTTGTCAGTACAAGGATCTGAAAATTAGTACTGTACTGACAAAATCAGTACTAATGCAGGGTGTTATATTTTAATGGACCCAACAAATTTCTCGCTTATTTATTAAGTTAGTCATTTCTTTCATATAACGTGATTTATACAGCAACATTCATGATACCACTTCCGGTTTATTAGTAATTTATATCAACTCTGAACATACTATATTTTTTTTACTAATTTCAAAAATAGATCAAATTTTCTTTATAATCATGTAAAATAATCCATATGTTACATTAATAAAAAGTAAAAAGGTGGGCACTTTTTTATACACCTATTCGAAAAGAGAATAGTGAGCCATGACTATAACTTTATTTATAAATAACCAGTAAACACATTAAACAAACTGAAAAATAAAATTAATGCGGCAATTGAATAATGGCGAAGTTAGCCTTGTAATTTTGGAGGGGGGGGGGGGTCTCAAGCCCCAGGATTTTAGGAATATAATATTAAGTTATTTATTTAAATTTTTTTTTAAGTTGAAAATTGTTTGTTGAGTAACGTGAAAAATTATAAATACCTTTATTTTTATTAGGGGTGCTAATTTTCAATTTGGGGGAGCATATCCCCCTTACGCCTCCCTAATTTCGCTACTGTAATTGAATCTTTATCTGCAAACCAAATAGAAAGGGCTATATCTGTTTCAAAACGTTGTGAAAAATGTATTGAAGAGGCTGGGAGTCATTTTGAATATTTGTTGTAACATAATTTTGTTGTTATTAAGTGTTACTTATTCTTATTTTCTGTATTATTATGACAAAAAGAATATTATTTTGTTTATTAATAATAGTTACAATTGTTTTATTTTGAAGCCATAGTCATGGCACACTATTCTCTATTCGGCTAGGTGTATTAAAAATTGCCTGCCATTTTACTTTTTAATAACATATGGATTATTTCACATGATTGTAAAGCAAATTTGATGTTCTTTCCAAATTTGTAAAAAAAATAGTATGTTCTATTTGAAATTTCAAAGTTGATATTAATTACTAATAAATCGGAAGTGGTATCATGAACGTACATCCGTCATTAAGTAGCTTACATGTTGCTGTATAAATCATGTTATATGAAAGAAATTACTAACTTAATAAATAAGCGACATATTTGCTGGGTCCATTAAAATATAACACCCTGTATATGAATAATTGCAATCAGTTTTATTAAATCTATAAGATCTTTCACATTATAATAGTGATGTTATGGCGAAATATGTGTTATGCAAATAGTATTTGTATTTTAAAGAGAATTTTATTTTTATTCACACTATGAAATAAAAAATAATGTAATTCATAAATACATATCACAATACTTGCCGTGCTACCACAGAATAGTTACATAGAGAAGCGACACCACAAAATAGTTACATACAGAAGTGACACTTCGTGTCGGCACCTTTCATGTTCCCCTATTCAATTCTATGACCTTGAAGCATTAGTAGACCTTTAAATTTGTGCTCTTCCCCTATCTCTCTCTAAGATGTGGGGAAACTTTCCAATGTTAAACAATGAGCCCTTTAAATTTGTGCACATTCTCCATCTCTCTCTAATTTTTGTTTCTTTGTCTTACTGTCGCTTCTGTATAAACCTATTCTGTGGCGACACTCTGTGTCGGTACCTTTCATGTTCCCCTATCCAGTTCTACGACCTTGAAGCATTGTGTAGACATTTCAATTTGTGCTCTTCCCCTATCTCTCTCTAAAATGTGAGGGAACTTTCCGATTTTAAACAATTTTCGTTTCTCTGTCTTACTGTCGCTTCTGTATAAACCTATTCTGTGGTGCTACACTGATCTTATAATGACGAATGACGCGACTAACAACTTACATGCTTTCAACTGAGAATACGGAGAATAAAATGTCGACCCCTCCATGTTTACGTATAAGGGGTGACATGCGCAGAACAAAAAAACTTTACTGCCTAAAAATGCCATTTTACTGCCATAAAATGCTCAATAATGCCCAATAATGCCTAAAAATGCCAAATATTGCCTATAATGCTATAAATTCTTCATAATGCTCAATAATGCCAGTTACTGCTAAAAAATGCCTGTAATGCCGGAAAAATGTACACCAAATGCCATGGTGGATGACCCCTCGCGGGAGCCCCTATTTAGCGGAGCCCTAAGCACGTGGTGATGGGGCATTGGGGTTCATGCCATCAAGGAATATTTTTCTTGGAGTAATACCACAGAATAGTTACATAAACCTATTCTGTAGTAATACTCCAAAGAAGAATTGATATTATTTGAAAGATAAGCATTCATGTCAGATAGAAGATCATTGCACTGTACTTTGTGGTTATGTAGAAGTTTTTATTTTCCCTTCCTTTTCCCGTATTTTTAAGTATTGATTATTTCATATATTCGGGAAACAATTGCTACAATTCGTTTTTATTGTCACAATTATTTTGTCTTCTCTGTACCTGACTATAAATAATTATAAAATTAACTGTTTAATATTCACTACATATTTTTTTAAATTTGCTACCAAATATCACCTATAACGCTAATAAAATATTTCTTGAAATTTCCTAATTGAATTAGGTACTACTTCTGGTACTGGTACTGGTACAAAGCTGAACGATATTATATTCCCTTACGAATTGCTGAAAAAATTAACGAAAATACGTATTTTGTGTAGATCTTTTCCTATATAAGACAAACTATAGCAGATAAATACTTCACTGAACTACACATCAAGAAATTTTGTTATTGTATTTCGTTGATTGTATTATGTCCTCTCATGAATTTGACGATATTGTCCTCAGTGATGGGCATTTCTGTACTATTTCCGGTGATAATGAACCAAGGTAGAAGCATAATAAGTAATTTAAATCAGATATAATTGGGTGAGCTTTGACGGACCGACAGGTGTGACAAATTATGATGTATGCGAGGCATTATTCTGCAGCGGTCTGCTCTTGTGATTGTATCAACATACAATGGATAATAAGTTATCCCTGTAGGATCACGGCATTGTCCCGCACTTGCTTTATGGCGCATAAAGGCATTAGTTCGGATCCTACCAGAAAACCTATTGTTTTACTATTTCATTACCCTGCATACAACTGATTAAGGATTTCACACTTTGTGTTTTCCTTTCAAGCAAACTATGTGTTAAGAAAATTCCTACTTGGCTAATTATCAGAAAAAATATTGATAATCTTAAATGCAACCTCAATTTGTAGTTAACAAGTCAATAGATTAATATGATATAAACATATTTCATTAATTTTACAAATTTCATAAAATTTTTAGAAAAACTTCGAAATGTGTTTCAACTTTTGTATTTTTAAAAATCGGTTGCAATTATATGCATATATTTGAATATTAGATAAAGCCACAAATTTGAATACATGCAAACTGATTTATTGTATTAACATCATTGTTAAATCACTTGATTGAAATTGTTATTTAACATCACAGATTTAAAAAAATTGAGGAAAAAACTTGTTAATATTGTAACGTTTATTTATTTAGGTGAAGTGTAAAAATAAGTGAAACACACAACAATTATTAATAAAAACTTAAACACTAACAATATTTATTTAAACATTTAACACGTTTTGGAAATATTCTATTCTCTTTTGAAAAAATAAAAAAATGTGGGTCTGTTAAATGGACAATGAAACATTATGTCATACCATTTTAATCCTAGTACTTTTTGGGTGTGACCTCACATATCTACATGTATTTCTGATTTTTCGATACTCCTTATAATGTAACAGGGGGTGGGGTTCCATATTGTTACTTGTTACAATAAAAGTTCAACCATACGAATTGAATCAGGCGTACATTTTGTTACACCGCTGGACCTATTTTAAAAAATCCACAGCAATGCCTCGGGAAATATGCATCATACGATGCTTCGAAAAAAAATTGATGATTTTGAGGAGGCCATCCTATATCCTGTAAAATTTTCTTCATCCTCACGTCCTTAAGAGGTCGATTCTATAGCGTCATTTGTCAGGAATAAAAAATCTCCAAATAAACTCTATATACAGCTATCAAAATCTGCAATAAAAATAGGAGTTTCCATTTCACTTTTGAGACTTTCTCCGAACCCTTAAGGATAGAGGATTAACAGGATTAAATGCCCCCCATGAACGCCTTAAACTTTTGTTAGGACCGTGTTTTCGTAGGATACATATTTCTCAAATTTTATCATTTTAATCAAGTGATTCAAATTGTACCTACAAAAAATTAATTTAATAAAATTTTTAGTTGGAATATATTTCAATGAAAATATTTGCATAATCTAAAACTAAATTTTATTGGTGCCTACAATGTTTTATACAAAAATATATATAATAAATTATGGTTCAAGTATGTATTATTTTAACGTATTAAGTTGTATACGAAATAACGTACATGTAAAGATGATAATATTAATATAGGAAATATTTTAAATTGAATTTGGTTGGTTGAAGAAACTTTAAGAAATGTTTTAGTATTCCGAAGGATGGAGGCAAGTGTAAAATATTTAAGGCAATAAAAATCTCACCCCAAACCACGTGTCGAGGGTTGTTGAAGAGCTTGTTTAAACTGAAGCACTTCACCCTACAACCTACAGCCCTTGTTTCGTGTAGAGAGAATCATAATTGCCCCTACTCATGCAAATCGGTTCGGAATTACTCCTAATTACACACTGCTTTACTTCATCGCAAAATTCAATTTCTTTATCTTTTATTTCCCTCAACTTCAATCATAATAGCCATCTGAATTTTTTACTCTTCAACCTGTTGGTACGAAAGATATTGTTTTTGGCATTTTGGCCAAATATCTTGAACTTAAGATTTGAAATAATAAATGAAATTATTGTTTTACTGTTGATTTTCAATGTCTTGATAAGTGTTTGTTAAATTAATCCTCGTGGTAATCATGAATATTGGTTTCCCAATATCTTGTAAACGTTACCAACGAGATAAGTCTTCAGTTGATATGATAAACTAACAGTTATTTTGTGCTAATTGAAAAATTTTACCAGTTGGTCCAAATATATCCAAATATAAAACAATCAGTACTAGCAAATTTTTGATTACATCGTCAATATATGAAGTACGAACATGTAAATGTATTTTCTGAAAGCGACGACGAGGAAGAAGAATTATTAAATTTTATTAATATGGTGTATGGAAGACCTCACGCTGTTAGACAAATCACTTTAAATTCGGTATTGACCATTATTTTATCAACCGATTTAGATTTACTTAGTTACTTTTTATCATATTCATGTACATATATTTACCACAAAACTGTATTACAAATTTACTTGAAATGTCATATACGTCACACAACTAATAGAAGAGATGTAAAAAAGTAACAATTCTTTATTTGAGTACTCGTTACTCAGCAAGATCTGAAATAACTAGTACCAACGTGAGAAAGTATTCATTACATTTATAAATGGTTACAATAAGAAATTATATTTTCATTACATTTTGTCGAAGTGCTGCACACAATACTAAATCTTACATTCAGTCCTTCAACTAGAGAAACTGGAGCAAAATGTCGACAATAGTCGACGAAACGAATCGTTACAAAATTTTAATCGATAGTATCCGAACATTCTTAGAAACGAATACCTAGAAGTGAATTTAAAGTAACTAAACTTTGCATGTCTATTAAATATTTTGTATTAATTGCGCGAAGTATATGTTTTTATTGTGTGAGATGTCACTTCTTTGACTAAGCAAGCCTTGTCAAAACAATCAAACGCACTAAAAACAATTCGCGCACAAAATATAAACAATTTTTTTTCTACAACTACAATATTTTTATTTATTTGTATAAGTTGAGTGAAGAAATGTTTTCCACCACCGTGAGAAAACGTTTTCCAAAACCGTGAAAAAACTTTTTCTCAGATATTTCGCGCACGGTGTCGAAGTAACAAGTGTGAAGTAAACTACTTTATGCATTGTTATTAGAATAAAAATGTTAACAATATTTGACAGTTGTAGAAAAAATGTGTTTAAATGGCTTTTTTACAAAATATAATTGCAAATATAAATCAAAATTATTTAAATCTGAATGTTACTAGCCAGATAAAAATTGAAAAACTCGTTTTTATTACCATGGAGTTTAGCTGCCTGATAAAATTAATCTATTTGGTAGCAGCAGGAACTTTGAGAATCGATTGGAAAACCGGCATAAAAAAATATTTTGGTTATATTTAAATTAGAAAGTATTTAATTTTGATTTCAATATGAATAAACTTCAGACTGTAGGGCGGTTATATGCAGACCACGTGAAACTTTTTAATAAGTCAACGTCCACCATGTTCCATTTGAGTAAACACTTGAAACGAACACTTTTCTCAAATATTTATCCTCATATTTCGGAAGCAAACATATGTACATGAATAAAATTAACTTGGTGTTTTTCTTACTTCACAAATATTATCTCAACACCGATTAAAATAAAACAGTTCCTCGGCTGCCTTTGATCCTCACACTGACTTATCTCTAATTAGCATCTCACGCGTTAGAAATTAAATCAGAGACGTGCGTTTATAGAACTCATTCGGAGAAATTCATCTTAGATATTTAAATTCTTTCATTCATAGAAGAATAAACAGATTTTTCCGTGTGAAGTTTTTAAGTGTTAACATGACTAGTGATAAAGCTTTTATACATAGAAGTTAGACACGAAATGTTACCTACCGCTTATATACATTTTAAACAAATTATATCGCTTTTAACCGTGTGTTATAGTATAATTAATTCACGCCAAAATAAAATAGTTTTATTATTAGAATGTGTTAATCCTGAACAATGGTTTAGATTAGAGAAATAATTAAAGGAATTAGTATTTCCAACATGCAATTAAAAGGGGAGGTGTATAGAAAATTATTCACGCCATTGAAACGCACACTTTTGTACAACCAAGACCACTTAGAGAGTTGCACAGAAAAGACAAACTTCTTCAATGAGGACGCTGAACTCTTGAATAGCTGTAGGAAGTCGAGAACAAGACCAAAGACCGGGAGCAGAAGAGTAACAGCCATGAATGCTGTGATTAGGATAGTTAGATACCATTATTATTTATTATCCAACACCTTTTCAACAATTGATATGTACAACAAACAGACATGTAAATAAAGTAGTTCATAACACACTTCTCAGGTACATTTTTTAAAATAATAAAATTATAGTCGATCTCGATATATCCTCATTTATTATAAGGTGTACTCATGATCTTTTCGCCAATTCGGCGCTCATTCATTAGTAGGGTAATAAGATTAAAAAATCACATTTGTAAAGGATTTTAATATGGACAGTGGTGGCGCTGAGCGGAGTGTGGTTCAAATTCCTATATCGACAAACCTGTGACCAAAAATAAATACCGCCATGTCCGAGTGGTTCATGACCACTTTAACATACATACTGAGCTACTAGAGCTCAAAATTTTAAGCAAAAAGTAAAAAAAAGTAACAATATTCTTTATAAAACGTCATCTCATTCAGCGCATTTAAAAGACGATAAATGAAGAATGCTTTTTAAGTGTGTAACATCTTCAATTACAGGAAGCTATAGCAGGGGAGGGACTCAAGGGACTAAAGCCCATTACCCTCCCCCCAATTTATTCAAACGTATCTAAATGTCTAAAAATTTATCATGTAATTTTTTTGTTGAAAACTTTAGTAATAATCCGTTTTTCAGCAAATCCTGGCTTCGGGCCTGTTTAATAAATTTCAATAAAAACTAATTTCTTGAAAATGATTTAAAAAAACGGAAACAGAAAAAAAAACTAGTGTCATGAGAAATTGATGGCAAAAGCCAGAAAACAAGAAATTAAAATTGAATATATTAATAAGAACTAGACCAAAACTAAGTAACGTTATTTAATTTTCCAAATCCCAATGGTTTTTGAAAACTAGAAAATAGAAAATTTCATCTCAGATATATAAAGAAAATGATTGGCTAACGTTTTATACTTGTATTAAATTTAAATGTTAATAATAATTATTCCAGTTAAATAATAAATAGTGGAATAACCAAGTGTGCAGCTTTATTTTTGTAGTTTTAAATACTTAAGGTGCATTTGCCTTTGAATTAAGCAAAGAGTAAAGGTGTTAATCCGTATTGGTGTTTGCTCGCGGTAAGGTAAATCATGTAGCGGTACGTCAAGAACAGCGACTTCGGATTTATTGTTTCGCGGTTTATACACCGGTCTAGAATTCGTGTCATGGCGAATAATCCACCGCAGAAGATGTAAACTAAGAGAAATACAGAATGAAACGATTAAGGCATCAGCTTTCTGGAACCAATGGCACGGGGACGAAATACGAGTATGGTATAAGCACACATCACTACACAGAATAAGTCAGCGTGAGGGAAATGAGGTATAAATATGAAATCGGAGCATACATCACCAATACCATCAGGGTTTATCATCACCGCTGAATTCACAACCTTTGAAAAACAGTTTTTGTTGGGTAGCAATTTCATTTATACCGGAAATTGTAAAATCAGCACCGACTCCAATGAAATAACAGAAATAAATCCACTTCAAGGGTACTGGGTTCGAATTCCGACAGGGTAGGTGTCTATTATTTCATCCAGGGCCGGATTAATCCTCCAGCGGGCTCTTGCCAAAAGTGTTGGCAACTTCGATCATCAAACAGATGAGCGTTTGTTATCAATATATCAGATTTTGGCCCATTGTTTAAAATGATATAATTAATTTTTTGTTAAAAATAAATTTAAAGTATAAAATCAATATAAAAAGTGGAAATAACATATTCTCTATTAGAAAATAACCGTAACATGTTAACATTTAATTTTCAAATTTTCTGTCGAAAATAGGTACATGTGTACCTTTTTCCTACCAAACCACATTTTGTAATGTTTATTTTAACCAACTTCACTTATAAATCTACCGTCATTTACTCCTTTGTTTTTAATAGCGTATGTCAAAACTACTTCAAATTCATCATTCATCTAAATTTTACTCGATGGCACATAATTGTGACATAAAGTAATATTTATTATCTCGATTGAACCCCGACCTTAAAATTATGGGCTCTAGGCCTTTGTTTTACTTGTCTATTGGTTAATCCGGCCCTGAATTCATCTCCATCAATAATGCTGAAATGCTGGAAAAGTTATAACGAAAAGTTACTTCATCCTCATAATTAGCAAGGAAATTTTAAGAACTATGTAAAAGTTAAAATACAATATATATTATTATTATTATATTTTTAATATGAATGCGGTTGCAAGAATTATTATAATTAATGCCATCTGTTTCAAATTACTTTTGCAAAGTAAGGAAATATATTTGATTTAAAAATACGAAAACAGGGTTTCGAACCGTAATTTTTTTCGATTCGGTTTTTATTCTGGTTTAATTAAAAAAAACTGAGTTCCGTCCCAGTTTTTATTCAGGTAAAAATATTGTTTTTTTCTGTCCAGTGCCGAATAATTTTTAAATTTTTAGATGTTTATGATTAAAATAAAAATTTATTTTCAACCATAACTTGGAAAATTTTATTCCTCCTTATATAAATAACATGAGCCCCTTGAAATAAAGAAATAACCATAACAATTGAAATTGCTTTTGCTTCTGACAAAAAAGGGTTTTCCGGGTTCCGATTTTTGATTCAATTTTGGATCAAAACGAATTAAATTATATTTGGACTATAAATGCACTAATGTTAAAACGGTCAGTTTAGGCTTCAAAGCATTTAACAAGCTTTTGATGAAATGATTCTATTCTACGAAGCCAACAATCATTATTCATCGCTGTTCTAGTTTTGAGGATTACAATTGAATTTGTTACTGTACATCCAGATTAATACTCGTTCAGTTGTATTTATCATATTTGACAAATAATGTAGATTATATTCACTTTTAAGCGTTGAATTTGAATATAATAAATTCTGATTAATTAAATCAGGATTTTAAATAGAGCTCATGCAGTATTAATGAGCCGGCCTTACGAGGGTGGGCCCGGAAACATAACTCTGTCGGGAAGGAATTTATAGCGAGAAGAATTAGAAAGTGACCTTCGTTCTTCTTACACATACTCCGGGCGACGAGTACTTTGTAATAACGGATCAAGCCGTAATTCCCCACAGCCTCACGTGATTTAAACGCTGATTTATATTGTTCTTTAACAGCTACAAATTATTTTAAAGCAATACCTTCTAGATACTGTAATGGTCTCATATTTTAAACGCAAAGTCGAAAATCCATCTAATAATTCTTCATCATTATTAAGACAATCTTAGAAATTTAAATTTTTATTGATTCATATATAAGTGGCGATAAAAATTATCCCCACCACTAAAAATTGCTACCTTTATTTTTAGGTTAAATCTTTTTTTTTCAATATTTTTTGGTAGTAAATAAAAATTGGAAGAAGATGTTTTTATGTGATGATCCTTCTTTATATTAGTGACACATATCTTTGCTTGATTTATTTGCTAAATTTGTTAATCATTCAGTACTGAGAATAAATTAAAATAATAATTTTTACAAAGTCGAAAATCCATCTCGATAATTCTTCTTCATTACCAAGCCAATCTTAGAAATTTAAATTTTTATTTATTCATATTGAAGCGGCAATAAAAATTATCCCCACCACTAAAAAAATACTACCTTTATTTTTAGATTAAATTAATTTTTTTAAATATTTTTTGGTAGTAAATAAAAATTGAGAAAATATGTTTTTAGGAGGTGGTCCGTCTTTATTTAGGTCATACATATCCTTGCTTGATTTATATGCTAAATGTGTTAACCATTCAGTACTGAGAATCAATTAAAATAATACTTTTCAATTTTGAAAAATGAATATCTGTTGAATTTCTATTTCTATTTGTTTGACAATGTGAAATATGGTCGTACAAATTGATATATCCCTAATGTGTGAACTCTGCCAAAGGCCAAGTTAATCTTGGCGTTATACCAATAAATCTTCTAGCTGGCTTTCCATATATCTTGCCTGATTTAATAACTGCGTAGTTTTTGTTGCACAATATGATTTACAGAATTGAGTAATCGGAAACAATTAGAGCACAATTATCTCGGATAGTTTAATTGATGGCTAAAGGATACCACACCTATAAGAAGAATAGAATTGCAATTAAATATATTTCTAAGTGTCTATCAAAAGGTGCGCCTGCAAGACTTCCATGGTTCAGTGCTTTGCAAAGTTGCAACCTTTGATGATGTTTGTGGAAGTTGGAAGAAATTTCTCTGTCGGCTAATAACGGGCTGGCTTACACCACGACTTGACACCCGAGCGCTGATTGTATCTCTCTAAATGAGCTGTCGGATAAGAACAAATGTGCTCGCACCCAATCATTTGCATATGTTACATATACGGTACCACATGATGCGTTGAAAGCACCGATTACCCATCGGAAATACACAGATTTGTTTGCAAACAGGAACAGGAAGTAGAGAAAATTTTCCTTTTTTCAAACAGTTCCCCATGGATTTTACTGGAGCACCATATATTTTTTTAAAGACGTACTAATAAATAAACGAACAGTGACGTTAAACAAAAATGAAAATGAAATATGAATTAAAGGAATTCAATTTTCTTTATAGTTTTAATTGAAATTTTAAACTCATAGGTTTTTCCATGTTTTCGGCAAAATTATCTATTAATTTTTAATTGTAGTTTTTTAGCAATCAATTTTTGGGTTTCATTATTTTCTCATTCAAATGCAACAAATCTCTCACCTGAGTTCCAGTTCATATTTTTCACTACGATCGTCCGCAAACAGCAACAAGGAAAACAAAACAAAGAATACTTCTCTTTACATCCACCAATCCAGTTGTTTCTTAAATAATTCGTTTTGAAATTGTCTTTAATAAGGTTTTATAAGGAATAATGTTATCTTAACTTTTTCAAAAGCCTAAACGTTTGCAAGAAGAGCCCTGGTACGCATTTGTCTGACAATTTATTGCGTACATAATCGTAACATTTATATTTACAATGATGTAAAAATATCTTCAGTTTTTGAATAAATAATGTATTTAATTAAAAAACTAAACCCGGCGTTCTTATTGGAACATCCATTACATCAGCTTTACTTGTATCTATTTTAAAATTTTGGTTAAATATACCAAATTTAAATTTTATTTTCATGTTTTTTCAATTACGGTTATAAATCTAAGTTAGGTTACCGGTTCTATCTGAGAGTAATTTTGTTCGATAAATCGGCTCTTTTATATTTCTTGTTTCTTGTAAAAGGTTGTTAACACTTCCGAGAAAATATTTCTAAAGCAAAAAATGAGTTAGTATGCAGTAGCATTCGAGGAATTTGTATCATAAATTTATTTCAGTGTGAGTAATAACAAGATGCAGTTCAAATTGACACGTAGGTAGTCATTATGAAGTTATTAATCATGACGGTTAGGCATCAACTCACCTCCATCTAAATTTGTAACGGTCCCAGAAAAAAACAATTCTTTTCTTCATCACGCTTAGAATTCATTAGCTGCGTTGAATTAGAATTTAATTATTTTAAAACATACAATAGAGTTTATTAATAAAAACGTATTAAAAAAAGAAACGCAAAGAAACTTCTCAAATATTAGCATCAAACAAAAGTGTTTTAATATTAAAAAATAACAAGCACCGCTTTAGGCAATTTTGTGAAAATCAAAAATTATTTGAGGTATGTAAACAGCCTTACAATCAAACACGCTCTTCAAAATTTTGTTTTTGTTATTCTCGACTCATAATCCAGTAAACAATACGGAAACTAGTGCGCGGCCTTTACAGAATTTAATTAAAACGTACAATAACTTATGGAGAAAGAAACAAGCTTAAGAGCACTTTTATCCAATATTCATTGAGAGTGACATATGGTTCTACACTGAACCAATTAACCTGTTTCATTTCTGTAAATTTTTAACTTGTCAACACTGCTATCATGGAAATAGAAAACAAGGGATGGGATTCTGTCGGTATAGACAAGTAATAAAAGAACTGTGTCAATTCAAAATGTGTTAATTCTTTCATTGAATGCTTTCAAAAAATGAAATTAGGTTATGAGTGACTGGAACTACGATGGGTAATCGCCTTAAAACAAAAACATATTCTTTCAATAGTTATAGAGTACTGAAATATATATAAAAATATAAATTTGACATAATTAAGGTAACAATTTTTTGTGGTAGTGAGGATTTTTACTGCCTTTTGAAAAAGAAAACAGAAAATAAAGAATTTTAGCAAAATAGTCAAGTAAGAAACAAAATTCTTCAATTTATTGCTCTTCAAGTTAGTACGGAAAATCAAGTCAATTTATGAGTGAGATATGAAAGTTTCAGCACGAGCCAAAGTCGAGTGCTGGAATCATACAAATTGAGAAGTAGGTGATTCTGCATGAGTGGCACACTATATTTTTTCTACGGCCACACTACACTACACTAGACTACACACAAAAATATACGCACGAAAGCTATTTGGCATAAAACACAATATGCCGCATATAATCTCACAAAGAGTACCTTCAAGCAAGCACAGTGTTGGCAAATACTTTGAGAAATCATATTTCCCACACTGCACATACGTATTGTTGGCAAATACTGTAAAAAAATATTTCTTATACTTTTTTTTATTATTTTATCTGGATGTACAAGGGAAGCAAACATTTGCCCGATAATGAGCTTGCACTATAAAATATAAAAGTAATATAAATTATAAATATAATACAAATATATATATCTATCGATATATATCCAACATTATAACAATAATAACATAATGTGATCTGGTGTGAGAATACAATGTACATATTACAAAAAAAGAAAACAAGTGAGTTACGGACTGTTACGATTTTAAAAATTAATGTTTATTTGGCTTATAGGTACTTAAATTAAAGAGATCAAGATGCTGATATTTTTCATTGTATGTTAACCTTATTAGTGGTGAGTTTTTATAGTTATTTGAATTACAATATGGTATGTAGAAAGTATTAAAATTTATTGTAGTCTTTTGTGGTATATTTAATTTTAATTTATCTATAAACAATTCACAATCAGTTAGGTTATTTAATACTTTGTACAGTAGAATCATATCAGCTTTTGATCTTCTTTGTGTGAGCGTTGTTAAATTAAACAATTTTAACATGTCGTTATAATTTGTGTATTCAATGTTTAATTTATAACGGAGTACTTTCATGCTTTATATAGTGTGAGAAAAATGCCACTTTCCATGATGGTCGTAGAAAATAGTATATTGTGCAAAAAGTACAGAAAGGTGTGAAAGTTTCAGCACGATACGAAGTCGAGTGCTAGAATCACACAAGGTAGAAAATAGGTGATTCTACACGAGTGACACACTCTACTTTTTCTATGATAACAACGTTACAGAACAAAACTACATGCACAAAAGCTATTTGATATAAAGAACAATATAACCTAACAAACAGTGCCTTCACGCATGCGCAGTACTATGAGAAATTATATTTCCCACTTTGCACATGCGCAATGTTGGCAAATACCGTGAGAAATAATTTCTCACATTTTACCTATGATTGTAGAAATAAGCAGCTTTCAATAGTGTCCGTAAAAAAGTATATTTTTTCAATATATATTTTCTACTGGAAAATACGAAAACTTTTAAATTTGATATAAAAATAAATGTATTACATTTTTAATGGTAGGGCGGGTATAAATAATGAATATTTATATCAATATTATGAAAGATTGAAGAGCACTGCGGAAAGTAGGTTAGGTATGTAGAGGTAAAGAATGGATTTTTCTCGGAGAATAATGCAAACATATTTGTGTTTTAATCCGCAATTTCTTCCCGTGTAAATCCCAGGTAATGGCATTTCAGTACGACATGAAAATTGCTCCTGTGAATACATTTTATCGTCCCGTGGATTCATTATTACAATTGTAGAGCACGCAAGATGCAAAGTGCACTATCCCTTACATGCAACCCACCCTTTTATAAGCGAGAAAAACTGACAACTCTCTCGGCCGATTGTGCAAATGATAATGTCCCATATGTGATCACGCCATATGTGATCAATCAAGTCTAGCACTTACAAATTGCCGCAAACATGTGGAGCAAATATTATGATGATTAATAGACTAGAGCTGGATTTTTTCACTATGTAAATGTGTGCTTGAAAACAAGAACAAAACGGGGAGGTCATTCGATTTTTAACAACTGCGCAACGCTGTGGTCATTTGCCGGCGACCGATAATGGTCAGTGGTTACCAATTCAGTTTACATATTATTATCTTTGCTTTAAACTTTTATAATTTTACTTCTTGACCTTTCAAACTTTCTTTGACCCCAAAACAAATTTATAATTAATGATAATAATTAAGTCATAAATTTCGATCTACGAGTAGGTTTATCAAATTTGCTGATCCTATTTCCATATTAACTAATTATTTCAAAAGTAATAAATCATCAGTATTCTAATTATTTTTATACAAGGACCCATCCAACACGATTCACAAAATACCAACAATAAAAATGATGAAATTCGTACGCAAATGAATCCTTAATTGTTAATCAGTGTGCAATCTTTTTTCATTGATCATTTATCAAGTAATAAATAATATAGTGAATAATAATAATCATAAAAGAAAATTATATACAGATAGATTACATCTAAAGTCATATATCATTTTAATAATAATAATGTAGATGTACACCTATTTATTTTAGACTTATTGTATCATCATGCCTTATATGTATATATTATCATAGTATATTCCAATTTACTATATATTATGTATCAATAACAAAACAGGATGTTGCCTCTTGTTATCTACTTTATTTTAATTAGATTGATTTTTTACTACTAAAGATTAATATCATTGAATTATTGAATAGGAACAGGCATTTTTGAATTGTTTAATTTTTTTGTTTGAGACAGGTTGTAAATTTATAAGTAAAATTTTATAATTAATATTTGATTTGAGAAATAAATGTATCTTATGTAGAGTTTTTATTTTTAAATTTCAAATTACGGTTTAATTTATTTTTATGTTTTTTATCTATAAATCTGAAGCAACTTTTACATGTGGGAAATGAAAGACAAATTTACATTACCTTATAAAAGCTGCATGCAATGTACGGTGCATAAAACACACACCTAAATAAGTAACGTTAATTAACACATACCAATAAAATGTAAAGAACATTGACACTTGTTCTCGCGTTTTATTCCTTTTGCAGCGATATCTTCATCTTGACACATGTTGCAGTTTCTTAGTACAAATTAACTAAAGCGCTTTAAATTCATTTGCTCCAATTAATGAAAATAACAATGATTGACACGTCTTGCAATGGGGAAACATGTGTTCATAACATGGAAGCAATCGCCGCAAAAATCTCCAACTTGGAAACAATGAAGGAGAGGTATTTAATTACGTCGTGTGACGGACTTATCACTTATCTGATTCATCGCTACAGGGTTGTACTTTTGTTATTAATTAAACATGCAACTACGTCGAGAAAACGACACAAAACAACGATTTGATTGTTGTGACTGAGCCGACAGTGAGATGTTGATTAGCAGATGTTTGTGCCAGAGAAGAACACTTGAAATATAGTAGAGGTGCTATTAATTGACGTGAAATGAATTCGAAGCCTGGCTGTCAATGTGTGATGAACAGTACGGCTGTAATACTGTCAATTAAAATGATTTAATAACGGACTTAAAATGATGTATGTGCGCAAAAATAAATGCCTGAATTTGATTTGTTTTTGAGCTTTGTATTATTTACCAAATTCTGCAATCGGTGATATATTGTTTTTTATATGTATTTTTATTCTATTTGCTCGGTATTATTAAAATTAATTTCATTTTAATTAAAATGAAGTTGTTTAAAAACAAAATTTATGTGTAATTTAATCAGTGGCGGGTAATAATTTTACGAATTTATGAAAATGTTGAGAAAATATTTGAAGAAGATAACTAATTGCGAGGAATACATAAACTGTAAATACGACAAATGGACATTAAACGTGTTTGCCAGCAAAGCTCTAATTTATTTACGGATTACTTTGAGGCTAATAAACATTTGTTTAATCCAGAGAAATTTATTCTACTGCGACTACAAAACGACTTAAATTCTTCGATAATTATCCCTGAACACATTCGCACGTCCGTGGCACATTATCGAAATATGCATCAATTATTCCATGCGAAAAATTAAACATCAGTGGATGATAGAATAGTGGGTTTTTTGCACACTGGCCTAAATTCGAAAGTTTATTCAGCGTCCATTATATGATTCATATTCATATCATCTCTTTGATTCTCTGTGAATAAAAAATGAATTTGAAAAGCTTGAAATAAATGCGAGTGTTTAGTTTTAATTACGAACAGCAGAAAAATGTTTTCAATTTCCAACTCTCGGGATGTGAAATTTGTGTTGGCAACTATTCTGATGCTCCAATGTTTTTAAAACCAGTTCCTGCACACCTGCCGTGTTCATTAACAAATATACGTAGTTTTATCGGTTTCCGATAATGTCCAGGATTCAATTTACTTTCCTATAAATACGGCCCTGCGTCTCCAACATAGACAGAAATTTCATTGTAATTTTATGTATATTACACTGGATTTGCATGAATTAACTTATGGAATTCTGTTTGTAAATTTCAGCGCCAGTGCCAATTGTTATTGTGCGTGTTAATGGACTGCGCTACCAAGAAAAATGGCTTCATTGATGCTTGATAGTCATCTTGCGGTAATTACAATTCAAATTGCTGCTAACATTACCTTTTACAAACACATAAACATTACCGAATCAACACACTTTCTACACAAATTCATTGCGAAATTTCAGTATCATTTTCCTCACAACTACTCGTCCAACCTTCTTAAGAATAATTATTTTCTTCATATGTTTAACTTTCGCTCAAATAGTAAATTTATATGCAGTTGAATGAGAGTGGCGTCAATTTTGTGGCAATTTTTCATTTAAATCCATTCATGCCCAACGTTGCATAAATGATACATTATGCAAATATTTTTTTATGACAAAATTTAACAAAAAATCGGCATTTTAAAACGTTCTATATGACATTTTATTTTGTAATATTATTCATGTTGTAATTCACATAACAGTAAAACCTGACTTGTTGCCTATACCCAAATTATATTAATTTATAATAAGTAATATAACTCTACTTCACGTGTCAAAAAAAATATATTTCAATAAAAAAAGGTTGTATTTATACAGATTTAACATGTAAAATCAAATTTTCGTAATTTACTGCTTCATTAATTATTTTAGGTAAAACAGCTTTAACTAAAAGTTGCAAAGCATAAAATTTGGTATTAATCATCAAAATAAATTTTACGTGACTTGTAATCTTAGGAATTAGGTATGAAAATAACATACGCTAAATCATACCTGAAGTAGCGGTAGCCATTGAATTGAAACAAATATTAACTGTTACGGTTTATCCAAGGGGTAAACGGAATAAGCCTTTTATCATTTTAGTTTTGATTTGACACATAATTTTATTCATAGAGATAGGTGATTGAAACAAATCACGAACTAATATACAGAAGGACAGGAAATTTTTTTATGTAAGTAATAGTGTACAAAAAAATGAAATTGTAGAATTTTAAATTAAATACGTATTTTTAAATATGTCAGGTTTATTTAAACATACTATATTTACAATAAAATATGGTAGGTAATGACATACATAATAGTTGTTAATGATTTCAATGTTAATTTTATATTGTTAGAAATTTGATAGGTGTTTGAGTCGCGACGCATTTTTCATTTGAATGTTTATTATTCATGATTATTCACTTTTAACACTCATGTTATGAAATATACCTAATTATTCAAAAACTATCATGAGAAGTAATTTATATGACAACTGTCAACAAGCAAGTGTTGTTTGTCTACAGATGCAAAATTCCTTTGCATCCAGCACTTTTTTTTGTAAAATAAAGGAATAGAATTTAATCAAATTCTCACTTTATTGTCGTCGTCGCTTTCTGATATTGTAATAGCATTGTACAAAGATATATTCTAATATTTCACTTGAAAATTGATACAATTTAGCACATTTCTTTGGTTTTTGTTGTCAACTAGTTGTCAGCTGCTAGTCAGTTAATATCTGATTTGAAAAAATTCAATTTTTTTCTTTTCATTTTTACTAATTTTTGAATATAATTAAAAAAAAGGTTTTGGTACTTAATGTATGTAAATGATTTTGTATTCTTGAATGCAAGAGTAACAATTCGCAATCTAGAATCAAGGAATAACTATTTTGATAGTGTAGACATATTAAAAGCTATTAATTACCTACCTAAAAATAATTGAGATATTAGCTTTTTCTTAATTTTGATTTTTTCTGGTCTTTTATGCAAATGGATTTAAGATTATTTGGCTTTTGTTTAAAAAAACTTCAATTATTTGAGAAATAACATCTATCTTATGATTATTACAATAGAAAGAACATATGATTTTCAAGAACACACTGTGTCTTCTATATATTTATGTAAATTAAATATGTAAATAATAAGATGTATCAAGGACTAGGGGATTTTAAGTTTGTAAAATTTTAATTTAAAGAGCAATATTTTATTTTGAACCCTTGACGATAAAACATGATTTGAACAGTGTTTTTAGAAGTTTAAAAAGCAGCAGAAAATTTCATATCTTATATGTTTTAAACCTCATTCTTGAACAGACTGTATATTGCTAAAAACAATATTACGACAGTTTTTATTTGTAATAGTGTATCCCAGCGAAAACACTGGCCCGTAGCTTGTAATCCACGAATCAAGTATCCGGTGTTTAATGTAAAAGAATGGAATTCCTTTTGTTTCCATCGATGTGTTAATTGAAGATAGGATGTCGTCCCGTGAAGGAGCGAGCATCCTGTTGGAGTTGATGGTAAGACAGATCGGCATTGGGGCTTCCATTACACGGCTTGCGCGTGTAAGTCCGGCCACATGTATCAGTCCTGCCTCGGCGACATGTCAATAACTTTGCCTCGACTCTCTACGTTCATCATTCGTCCCGACATTTATCCCCAGACCACACTTTAACAAATTATATTGTGCTAAATTCATTCACTATCCGATACACCAGCTAAAGAATTTCCTCCGCATGAGATCTCATTGAAAACGAAGATATATTTACAAGGCCGATCCTAACCTTTCAGCCGCCTTTGTTCGTAAATAAAATAAAAGATAATATCTATGTGACAGTTTAGTGAAGTATCACTGCTTATAATTCTTATTGTCTGTATTTTAATATTATACATATAAGTTGAATTTAGATGATTTTTTTTATGTGCTATACAATTATTACAAAAATATAAAATTATCGATAATGATATGTCATCAACTGTCACATATTTCGCATTAATATTTTCTTTTGTTTCTGATTTTTAACGAAAATGTTACAATTTATATTTAATAAATCTCATACAACAAACATGCTGCTGCATCAATTATAATCTTATCTGATATAGAATTTAATTTTGAACAACTTTGTACTCTTGTAGTTTTGTTCTATATCCATCCGCAATTTTTTTAAATCCCATATTAAAGTCTTATGTTCCGCGTTTTGTTGCACACTCTATAAAATATTGTCGTAAGTCGTAATATAATAAAAATCGTCACATCATGGATAACTTCATGTAGTCAATGGATTAAATGCGAAAAATATATAAAAAAAATCGTTACATGACAAATTTAAATTTATTAAGTATACAGTTGCACTGTAAGTCGATATCTAAGTAAATGGAATAGATAACAGTTTGCATAATTACGTGAACTTTGAAAATATTAACGGTCGAAATAAATACCTCCAAATTCTGACTGATTTTCCAATATATTATTGCCCATTCATCACTGACCAGTAAAGAAAATGTTCCCATCATATATTTATAGCATTATAAAATAAGGTTTTTTAAGCTTTTTTGATTTTTTATTATTATATTATTATTTATGTTAATCTATATTTAAAAATATGAGGTACGTATTTTATTATTTCGTAAAAAATAATGCAGATAGCCATAAAAAAATCACAAAGTTTGAAAAATATAATCTTGCATAAAACAGTAGTATTTGGAAACGTTAAGCTGACTTCTTAGAAAGAGAAGTATGAAATGATTGAAACAATCCTAGTTCTTAATTTAATAACGCCGTTTATTTAGTGCTTTATTGTATTTTCTTATTTTTAACTTTATTTATGAAGGAAAACTTTTGAAAGATGTACCTATATAAAGTAAAATTCTTCAGAACTACTTGTTTACGACTGTTGTGCGCATGCATTAGTCGTACGGGTTACGTCATCAAAATACCGCTTGTTATGAAGATAGTAAATTTTTGATAATTAGTAATATTGAAATGTCAGTAATAATTATTAAGATATAACATGCTTTTTTATAAAAGCAGGATGCTTAACAAAATCTATTGTATATAGAAAATCTTTTTTGGTTTTTCTAATATGTTCATTATTTATTTTGCTATTATTGTATTATAATTTGAAATATTTTTTGGAAATTAAATATTATGTTTTATATCATCACACGCTCAAATAGATATTTTTTGTGGACTTTAAAATCTCGAAATGTCAAATTATTTATTATTACAGTATCTTCCTCCATTCTTGCTTTTTTATTAAGTGCGGCTTTTTGTAAAAATGAGAACATATATTTTTTTAAATAATGGCTATTTTGTTTTACTGCTAGTTATGCTAAATTCGTTCAGTGTCCATGTCCAATAAATTTTGAAAGAAGAATTATAAAAAGAGGAATATGTTAGTCGTGGCTATTTGTTTTTATTGGTGGTAGTTAAGGTGTACGATTTTAATTGAATTTTAATGCGTGTTTCTTGACATGAGTGAAAAGCCAGTGCGTGAGTGTCGGCAGGAGGCCTCTCGGTGTTTTTTGTAAGTGGGACGCGTTGGAAATAATCATATGCAGTCGGCTCCAGCTCCCTCTTGTCACTCGGTTTGTTTACACGCCGCCAGCCGGATGCCTTGAAGTGGATGTAAACTCATGTATCGTTTGTAAATTCCTACAAACACTACGCGTCAAAGGGAATTTGTGGGAATCACTCCAGAAATAAAAATATTTGTATTCTTTAATGTTCAACCAGCTACCAGATTCATTTGTTTATTTCTCCGCCAGAAAAATAAATTCTTGTTATCAATCTGTTTGACTTGAAGGATTTCGAGAGCTCTTTGAATTCATTACCCGCGACAGGTAAATACCTTCGAATGCATCTGCAAACTCAGTGTTTTCAATATGTAATTCTTGATATTAGTTTTACAATTTTCATGTCGTTATAGAAAATCTACAATTTTAACAATACTGTCTCTGCAAATATATTTAATAACACAATACAATATACAAAAATATAAAGACCATTACAATTACTATTAACATATTAAGGATTTTAAGATATCTAAAGCCTGGTATGATTCACAACATCCGTCATTTTTTCAATAGTTTATCGGTTCCAGGAAGAGAAGACGTTATTAATATATATTATGTTATAAAATTCTATTATCAATAACGTTTTCGTGATCAATTCTGTATGGATTGGAATGACGCCATTGTTAAAGTTATTTTGCCTCATATAATTTGGACAAGTCAGGTCAGGATGGTAATATTACTATTTTATATATGTATAGAAAAGTTTGATATCCCAAAATCGGTAAAAAATAAAATAAATAGTATATTGTGTTATTAAGAGTAAAACTGATACTTCGTGTGGCGAGCGTGAAAGTTTTCACGACGTGCGAAGGGAGTCGGACAATTGCATGCGAGGCACACAAAATAGTATATTGTGTTATTAAGAGTAAAAGTGATACTTTGTGTGGCGAGGATGGAAGTTTGCACGACGAGCGAAGCGAGTCGGACAATTTAATGCGAGGCACACAAATACACTTTTACTCTGAATAACACATTGTATCTTTTCTTCAAACGTAGAAATTTTTAAAATTAATTACTATTTGACGTTTAACATGTAGGTTACCTGTCAGTTATTCATAATTTTTTCTTAACTTTATTCTTAGGTTATAGTTATAAATTTTATAGTGACATTTAGGGCGATATTACAGATTTGTATTGTACAAATAACTTCTTATTGGCTGATTCTGCATACGGCGGCGAAGAAATTAAACGGCGGCTATAATATAAATTATATTACGGCGGCATAGAAATTAAACTTCAACCTTGTCAATCACGTCACAGAAGATGTCACTTTTATTACGTTTGAAGAAAAAAATTATTACCCACTGTTTTTTTACCATGACATCTGTTACATTACACATAGTTCACATAACTTACCTCGGATATGAACTCTACACACTTTGGTTTGTCATGTCTGCATTGGCACGAATCGTATAACTATAGTGAAAAATAGACACGCAGCATTTTATGCCAACTCAAGCAATGGGATTTAGCCAAAAAATGAATTTATTAACAGCATTTAGTCCAGCATTGTATAATGTTGGGATCAGAATGTTCTACCTTTTGGATGACGTTCGTCAGGAAAAATCTTCACATAATTTGCTGAGTGTGCACTTTATCAAACAATAATCTTGTAGGCTCTTATATATGCGAAACATATTCGTGGTTGATGCTACTGACATTGTTCTGCATTTTGTTACTGCAAATATTGCACGTAGCAAAGACGTATCGTTCAGGCAGTTGAGTGCTTGAAATTCTGTTGGGTGCCAGTTTAATTATAAATAAATACAATCACTTTTAAGAAAATTTATACCATATATTTGTTTTTATCATGACAGTCCCCTACGCACTTATCTGTTACACAAAAAAGTAATGAATAAAAGGGTAAGGGCAGAAAAGGTATGGTGGTAAGGTGTGAAACAGTAAGGAGTAGCAGCAGCACGCAGCTTTCATTAACCCCATTCCTGATAACATCATTCAATAAATCAACGGTGAATGCTGCAATTTATTGCGCTATTAGCACAGGGGACAAGACATGAACAAATAGTAAATATTGATTGTAAATATTGGCGGAGTGTAATGGCTGCTTCCTGCGTATTTCATGGCCGGGCCGGAGACGTGTCTTGCCGCCCGGTAGCCGGCACGTCGTGTCCACAACTCACACACAACTCCCGCTACATTCACTCCCGCTTATTCCGCCCCGGATTTCACGGAGACATATTGCCTTTGGATAACCACCATTCAACCACAACAAAGAAATCGCAAATTCCACGTCCCATTCCTTCTGCGGTTACTTCGTCGCTCAGGGATCTTGTCTCATCCCGATATGAACAGTAGGCTGACCTAAGATGAGAACTGATGGAAGATTGTATAATGCGTTATGGATAATAAGGAATTGTGTATCGGCGACGGTGAGGCTGAATGCGGCCTGAATCTCATTAGAGAAGTTGCGGGAAGTTGGCTGTGCGACAGAAACAATGCGAAGATATTCGTGCATGGCTTCCTTTATAAATCGCTTGAGTTAGCATATGTTTGTATTATTATTATCCAGCATCATAGGTCGCAGAGCCTCGCGAGTTTAATTTCCGGAACAGTTAATTTTATGTTTCGTGGATTAACTAATTCCAGAATTAATTTGGTAATCTATGTTAGCACAGCCGGTTGTAAGTACGCAATCAACCCTTAACATCAGGTGCACCGCACCAGGCCACTGCTACATATTCAATATCAATTACACAAATGGCAGAGTGCGCCGGAATCGCACGAGAATTAAGTCGTGCGTAAACACCGCTGTCATCAACTCCAACCTGCGCGCTAAGCGCACCCCATTTTTCACCCCCGGCCAACATTATTCTCTAATCACTCTCACCCCCAGACGTTCGCTTCTTAATACCGCTCTATAAACATCATCGCAAATATATACTACATCCTCCATACACATACTTATTAATCTATACTGTATATTTCCTCCATTATAACTTCACAGACTTCGAAAGCATTAGAATTCTATAACTTCAACTCGTATTCTGTAAATCTTTCTATAACCGATCTCTCTATAGCAACAACTTTATAGAGTAGCTAATATCGCAAGTTAAAATACCTTCTGAACAATATTTTTAAGATAAATACGAGGTGCATCCCAAAAGAAAACGGAGTGATTTTTTTTCTGCGATTTCTTGTGCCGGTTAAATGAGGGAGGAGGAATAAGTGGAAGAGGACCTCAGCTAGCATTTGTTTGAAGAACTGCAGTCATGTTTTGCTTGCTCGTCACAGGCTGAAACGCAGAATTAAAAAAAATTGCGTTAATGTTGATAAATCTGGGCCGAAAATTGTTGAAATTAGTTTTTGGATAAAATTCTCTGTCGCAGAAATAAATTTACGGTGGCACAAAAATTTCAAAGATTCTTTGTCAAGAACCGATGAAAATGTTGGCCGTGTCAAAGCTATTTTCGGCACAGACAAGCATTTGAATATCGAACTGCTTTCTGAGAAAGTCGGGTTACCGAAATCTGTCGTGCGTTGAATTGTTACTGAAGATCTGAACAAGTGGAAGATTGTCCAAAATTCGTTTCAAGGAACTTGACTTCCAAGAATAGAAGGCAAGTTGTCTCTTCATCAACAAAAATAAATACAATGCTTCCACATGCACCCTACAGACCTAACTTGGTGCACTCCAAATATTTTTATTTCTCAAACTTAAATCTCACCTCAAAAGAACTCATTTTGTGACCATTGAGAATATTCAGTAAGCTGTGACGAGTACTCTCAACAACCTTCTAGAAAGAGATCTTCAGAACTGCTATGACGAGTGGAAAAATCGTTGGAACTGCTATATTGTTCCACAAGGGTGTTACTTCAAACTTGAGAATATGCAATTGTAAAATTTTTGAATAAAAGTTTTTTTTTTCTTTATCACTCTCATTTAATTGTTGAATTATCTTCGTAATATATATAATTAGAAATTCACAATGTAAATCTATTGTAATTTTACCTTGTTTATATGTACTAAAATTTGTACTATTGTAATCGTGGAAATCTCTTATTGGTTTTCGGACTGTTAATTGTATTAATAATAAATAAATAAATAAATTACTTTTGAAACGTACTTGGTATTTTCCTTAAGTAAAATATTAAACATTTATTCCTATAGTTGTGCGTAATGGATTTTTTTAAATCCTGCAAATAAATAAGCACATACATTTATTACAAATTTTACGACGACATGAAGAAAACTTGACTCTGATCTTAAATAATTGTGTTTTCCATAGTGCATCAAGGTCTATAATGATTTACAACCAGGAAATTCTCACCGTAGGAGCAGACAGAATTGCAATTTGTTTACATTGTAAAACCAAGCAACATTATAGAGCTTATATACATTATAGAAGTGTACAGTATAATAGCACCACAGATCTCACTTGCATTAATGGCACGAAACAAGCAAGAGTTACGCATGATGGAATCTAGGATAAGTGATTGACTCAAAATATACTCGCCCAAACTTTACTTACAAGAAAAAAAATAAAGAAAATTAAATTTAATGTAAAATTCAAAGGTATTAACTTTTTCCACCAGGATTATTACTTAAAATTAATTTTTATATTAATTTGGATCGGAATAAGGCCAGCACATCTTACCGTGCAATTTATTTGTTATGGTATAGTACGACAAAAGATCTCAAGTTGACGTTTAAATTGTTTTATGGTTGTGGTATCTATTCAAAGTTTTGCTCCAGGTACCCAGCTAAGCACTGGATTTGGAAATCCCAAAGTAATATTAGCATGCCTAACTTAATATAGATGGATTACTGTACGACATGGAAATAACTAGACAGGGATGTATTTAAAATTTTAATACCGTTAATTTCTTAGCAATAATCTTTATCTTCGTGGAATTGCAAACAATTTTTGCATAAAAAGGAAACTGCTATAACATAATGTTCTTATTACCAAGAGTACATCAACGTTACTACAACTTGTGACAATTATTAGAGTATTTTTCATAAAACATGGTATTAAAATTTTAAATATATCCCTGTCTAGTTATTTCCAGGTTGTACAGTAATCCATCTGTATTAAGTAAGGTATGCTAATATTACTTTGGGATTTCCAAATCCAGTGCTTAGCTGGGTACCTGGAACAAACAGTGTATTGAAATGGATTTCGTACAATTCTATTCACATTTCTTTCAATTCTTTCACTCAGGGAAAAACTTTGAATAGATACCACAACTATAAAATAATTTAAACGTCAACTCGAGATCTCTTGTCCAACTATACTCATATACGCATTAATCAATTCACTGTAAAAACGGTATACTTGTAAGTATAAGAATATATTAATTACAACAAAAAAATAGTTTTCTTTAATATTGATAACTCTTTCTTTCGTTTTATATTTTATTTCGGCACGATATTGCCTATTGAAATTAAAAATATTATATATTGGCGCAACCGCTCATAAATATCATGTGGAATATAATAAAATTTATTACTTCATAAGATTAAAATGCACCTGCTAATAGCTGGTTGCATCTCGTTTTTCCAGTGACCAAGTTCTGTGGTTGACGCTGAAGTAGCTTTACGACCGGTTGTTCTTGTTTCCCGTCTACAAATATCAATATAACAGCTATTAAAAGAGACAGTATGACGTGCTCCCTGATCAGTTGTCAGTAAGAAATATAGCTAGTTACAAAGAACCCTGTTAGTACGAAATGGTTTTGGAATAAGTACCGCGAGTAGTAGTGACTATACTATTAATTTATTACCTATAAATCCTTGTCCGATATGTGCAACATCATGATCTGTCGAACAAGAGATACAGGTAATTGAATTGCTAATGTTTTTGTGAGAGTCGTCTTAACGTAGGAGTTTTTTTTATGAGAAACGCAATGTGAAAAACGCTGTGCCATTTAAATTTAATGTATTTTTTTGCTGTTTTATTAAATAAGTAACAACATATTATCATTGCCTATTTAGTAACACCCACGCATTTAATGTATAATAGAAAATTACACGTCATATATTTGGGAATATATGATACGAAGAGCCTTGAGCGCCTAATTTGTCATTGAAAAGAGAAATTTCAAATAACAAGTTGAAAAGATCTTTGAAATTGGCAGCTAAAGTGTCGGAAAGTTTTGGAGTAACTGTTAAAAAGTACACAAAAACGACAAACAAAGACAAACTTTTATCGTTGGGCCGTGACATCATAAAAATTACACGCATTTCAGCCGAACTAATCAATCACCGACGGGAAGCGAACGTGGACCGCTGCTTTTTGCAACTATTTGCCTTATAAACATTTCTATTGACATCTGTACGCGGCTGATTGGGCTGTAGAAAAAACCCAACACATGATTGACAAATTTCACAGAATGCACTTTTTTGCACGATCGTTGCACAAAAGCCCTTCAAACTCCTGTGCCACACACCCTGATCATTGGAGATTCTCCTTTATTTAATTATTACAATTTTACCTGCATTCAAGTCTTCTATTCAATTTTGTATAGTAATTGACGGAATTAGTAGTTTGAACGACTTGTCACTCATTGTTAAGTGTACCAGACTTTATATTAGAAAGTTATAATGATACATTTATATCGATGGACATCTTGCTTGTATGAAGAGCGGACCAAAAAGACAATTTTATTTGGGAAATAGATAGCACATAATGGAACATAATGAATTAATTACTATAGTTTGGACCTCATAAGGTAGTTGTCGATTTGTAACAATAAACTAAAATAATGTGGTATAACCAAGCATGTTATATTATTTTTTCCGACTTCTTTTAGTACCAAATGAAAAGTCCCAAAGACAAAACCTTCGATCTGTTTCTTTTTCAACCTATGCATTTTGAAATTTTCAGTTTGTCTATATTTTGCATATTTCACCCAGCGACAAATTTTAATGGCTTCGAAGAATTATCTTCAAGTAGATTCTTATATGTTTTTTTTGGGTAGCCGAATACGAATCTGACATCAAAATTATAAAATTCTAAATGTCCAATCTAGCTGACCAAAAATTATGGATCCAGTATGGACATTCAAATATTTTGAAATGCTTTAAATAATTTGGAAATAAATTATGAAGTTTTTGGGTCGGTAAATACGATTATAATATCAATTTTTTTTTTCTCAATACAACCTAATGTTTATTGAATAAAAAAATGTGTAAATAATTAGCAATTCACCATTTAAAACTGTATAAAACGCGTCCTAAAAAACATATCATAAATTATTTTCATAAAAATTTAAGTTTTTTGATACATACAGTGTTTATTTTAAAATAGAATCCATTGCTATCTTGAGAAACTATAAGAGATACGAGGTCGGTTAAATTAGCAAATAATTTCTATTTTACAAGACTATTAAAATGAGATAAACATTTTTTTTCAATCAGTGCTTCTCTATATACAGGGTGAATACTGAAAACCTTGACATAGGGAAATAACATGGGAAAACAGTTTTTTGCTGTTTCCATCTGCCCCGCTAAATAAAATCGGGTGTATATGGTATCGTTAGTTAGATTACTTAATTTTGCATCTAATAAAACTAAATGTTGTGTAATAAGGCCTTTTCTAACTGAAATATTTAATAAAATAAATTGTATTTTGAAGGTTATCCTTCATATTTTGGAATAAGAAACGTCAAAAACAAAATACTCCATAGCCGAGTGGATACGAGGGCTGTTTCATAACATAAATAATCTACAAGACCTGGTTCGAGACCACCTCGGCCCTATTTTTTTTAAAATTAAATTATACTTAAAATATCATGTTTCGAAACATGAAATACAAAATTATACACCAAAAACTAAATTCGAATTAATTGTTAAGTTTGACAGACAGCAAATAATAATCCTATTAAATATTTGGATTTTTTTATTTATAAAAATATGAATATTGCTATTTTATTAAAATAGTCTGATATAATAAAGATATTTTAAGCATAATTTAATTAAAAAAAAATAGGGCCGAGGTGGTCTCGAACCAGGTCTTGTAGGTTATTTATGTTATGAAACAGCCCTCGTATCCACTCGGCTATGGAGCCATTTTGTTTTTGACGTTTCTTATTCCAAAATATGATATAACCTTCAAAATACAATTTATTTTATTAAATATTTCAGTTAGAAAAGGCCTTATTACACAACATTTAGTTTTATTAGATGCAAAATTAAGTAATCTAACTAACGATACCATATACACCCGGTTTTATTTAGCGGGACAGATAGAAACAGCAAAAAACTGTTTTCCCATGTTATTTCCCTATGTCAAGGTTTTCAGTATTCACCCTGTATTAGATCCAACTTTCTTATTTTAAATAGAACACTATATTTAAGGTGATTAATGAAACACTTGGTTATCCCACAAAATCACCTTAAATATTCATCATGTTCCACCAAGTACCTACTACTAATTCTCTGTCAAGAACACTATATATTTTTACATATTTGAACTCTACATAAAATTAAAAATCCAAAGACTTGTTTAATGTTAATTTTTATTTAAAAATTAAAATCTACCTATGTTGGCATTAAGTGTGTATAATTTTATCGGAAAATAGTATTTGTCATGAATAAATGTTTAATTCTGCGTACTTTTAACTAAATTTTTTAATTTAAAAAGTAGAATTAGTGAGATAATATCCGCCATTTTAAACTTTTGTATTTTGGATCTTAAATTCATATTAGGCGATTCAAAAAACATAAGAACTTACTACCAGATAATTCTTCTAAATCATTCAAATAAGTCGCTGGGTGAAATAACCAAATATAGACATACATACTTCAAAATCACATATCTTGAGAAAGAAAAAGATCGAAGCTTAGGCATATTTCATTTGGTACAAAAATAAATAATATAAAATTATTCCAGATTAATATCGATTGGACAGGTAATGATGTTCCCTTGTAAGTTATGTGATTATCATCCATCTTTTATCCTAAATAATTATTATTAGCTACTGCTGAGGACTATTTTCTCTGTAATAATAAATAAAAGAAATCATTCTTCTGGGATTGTTCCTCAGTGAAATTTCTAAATGTGTCCCGCAAGATTTATGAATAACATCTTGGAAGAAATCAAATTTTCCCGTGTCATTTTTCAAAGGAACGTGTAGGTATGCAAGTATCTGTCAAATACAAAATATTTATTACGGGTAAAGTAGCATACTCTAACCATTTTACACTCATATAAACGCATTAGTGTTATTTCAAGAAGGCTAATACTTTAACACATGCTGTGATGAGCACATACTTACCTTCAGACGTCAGAATATGTTAATTCCAATAATAAAATATTGTACACATATTTGCTTGCCATAAATTCATAATTGATTTTGCATGTATGTTATTATAATAGATGTAAACAACTATGATGACATTTTTTTTTGTAAGTATAATTAAAACGCTTGCCCTGTCATACAAAAGCTCTACACCTGACAGAAAGATTAATATTTTATTCAAAATTTAATTATATTTTTAATTATATTAATGGCTATCTAGTATGATAAGATACATATTAAAATTAGAAAAATGTGCTGGAAATTTGTTACAATTATACAGCCTAGTCATTAATATTCTGGAAGAATCTGGCTTTTCATCTCATTATTATTTCAATTAATTCAATTGGTCAACAGAGATCTATGCTAATGCGATGAAAACAGGTTATAAAAAATTATAACTTCCACAAAGAAGTATCACTGTTGTAAGATACAGTTAATTACATAATATTTGACAGATTTTGTTTAGATTATAAACAAAAGTTTAACTCAAATGTTAAGTAGGTCATAAATAAAAACAATTTCTGTTATTTTGAAAGCAATAAAAAATGAAAGTAACTTTTAAAATTCTTTGTATTAAACAGAAATGTCATTTACTGTAAATATCAAACTAGAAAATGAATACATTTAAAGAAAATAAACAGTAATTTAAAACCTATTAATCAATGTGCTTGGTAACAAAGTTTTTTATATATACATAATTTGTGAAATAAAACCATCTTTGTACTTACAGTTTATAAATTTATAGATCGCTAAGAAAATATATGTTGAAATATATTTAGTGACTTGATTTATAATATCCCTTCTAAATATCTTCTAATTCCTCCGGAAACTCAACATATAAATATCTTTCTATGAGAACTTCGGATTCGATCCGGACCACCTAGCGAGTGTTATTAATAAGCTACTTATCGAACCACTGAGCGACATTCCAAAACAACTTAAAGAACGCCTCTTTTGGATTCTTGTTTTTTTACATTTCATTAGCTTTGTTCTGAGACTGCGAAATTTAGGAATTTAATAAGAAGATATATTAAGACAGGAAGTGAAGATAGAGAAAGTTAATGCACATTAGGGCAATTGTTCTTTTGATGTGTCCAATTGGTTTCATACAGAAAATTGATTCGTAATACTTGTCCAATTTTTAACGCAAGACAAATGTAATAATTTGAATGAATGTATTACATTTTTCATTTTACTCTTTTACAAATTTGGTATGACACAAGATATTTCTAAAAAAATGCGAATTTATATACATCCAGTTCCAAATACGAATTCTTTGATATTTCTATAAATGTTGATTGTATATTTTCATTTAAAATATCTGTGGAACATGAATCGGTAGTTTATGATTACTGAAGATTTCTCCTTTTTGGAATATGTTTTAAAATAAACACTTTTTGTATCTCTTCGCTTGTAGACTAAACAAAAATAATTAAACCCCTAATTTCCATAACTGACAAGCGAAATTATTTTATCCTGTCAGCCTGGGATGTTTTATTTATGAAGTTGTCAACGGGGTGCCATACATCTTCTTCGGAGGATTTTTTTATTTAGGTGTCCATCAGTCTATTAGAGGCGTTGTAGAGCTCATTTGCTAAGTTTGGCTGTTGCTGTTCGGATTACAATCGATCTTACTTGCAGGCTGTCAGCGAATTATTAACTCCAAGATCCCGCAATGCAAATAGAACACGTCACTTAGGTGATGGCAGGGGACCGCCAGATTGACTCGTTCTCTCCGCTGGGAATACATATTAACATCTTACATTTCATTTTCTTACCAGTCTATATACACTTTCAAGAACAATGTCACAGAGGTACTAAAACTAAAGCTACATTAATTCACATTAAATGAAAAATTATATTCTTCAATGAAAAAGTTTAAAGCATAACTGAATACTTAATGGAACATTTAATAAAATAATACACGTATTTAGTTTTCTTTCTTTTTTTAAAAAAATATCTTGACAATCATTTCATTTGTTGATATCCAAAAAGACGAAACTATTGTCATTAATTATAAATAAACATGGATACATAAATTTGTTTTACTAATTAATGTTATTAATGCACAGTGGGCTCATTCTCCTTATTCAAATTCAATATATTTTGAATATATTTTCAACAATTTGCTACAAAACAATATTAACAAGAATAGAATTTAACTTAAAAAGTATATAGTTTACTACAATAAATTATAAAGTTTTATTGCTATTTAGCTGTGACGTATCAGTCCCTCCATACAAATGGACATTTAATATGAGAAAGACTAACATATAACATAGGATAGAAAATTTGACATTTCGTTTATAAACACACAACAATATTTTGTTTTCGTTGTCAACCGGGTTATAATACATATAATTATACTTATTTTTTATTCTTCGTATTTATTATATATTTCAACAGAATAGTTCTCATTTTCTGGTTTTGTGGTACCACAGATATTCACCGCGGCGCTGTGTAACGTCAAAGGCAGTAGAACGTCATGAGCTTATTTGAATTTATAGGTAATTTATATAACAATTTATTTCTTGTTTATTTGTTTTAAAAAGGAAATACAATGCTTGTAATGTAAGTTACACTTAAACAAAAAATATACTAATTGAAATTTTGACAGAAATGTTCAATAGTTCATGTGACATTTTATTCCGATGTGATATTGTTTATTTAAGGAAAACTTACAATTTAAGTGTTAGTGGTTTAACCAGTCATGAATCAAAAAATTTGAATGAATATTACTTAATCAAAAAATTTACTAGAACTGTGCAACACTTATTATTCTCATAAATACTTTGTATCCACCATGAAATGTAAATCTGATTTATACAAATTTCTTTCATTTGAACTTGTTATGATAACATTTTCAAATATCAACTACGAGTACGAAGTGAAATTACTATTCTATAATAGTAATCGTTGTTTGTGATACGTTACAAAACATTCTACATTAATGTAAACATCTGTAATTTGAAATTTGTATGTAATACTTAACAAGAGAAAGAGCAATTGTTACCCCACATCTAAGAATTAAGAAAAAATGTTTGTGTTGCAATTTACAAAAAATGATCAATTCCATTAAAATCTTGTATAGTACTTTTGACCAAATTAAATTCAGATTAAAACAATTCCTTTCATTAATTATGACTAATTTCACAATAACGCTGATTTTATAAGTTATCGTTGATGCAATATATTGACGGTAATTGCACATTGCAAGATGCAATTAAATTACTGAGAATTTCTACTTTTGATTAATAGTAAAATGACCAGTCATTTCCTTTTGTATTGTATTTATAATTAATAATATTCACATATAAATTATTAATAAAATCTTCTTATTCCTGTTTGTATTTTGTAAACAAGTTTATAATAAAATAACCACATTTAGAAAATTCCTCACATGTAAATGCCAACGTTGAAGACCTCTACTTGTAACTTTATCCATTTTGCTTTATCGGACAACGCACATATCATTACTAACACCTACGTAAGTGTGTTTGTGAATTGATAAATCGAAATGCATTACACGCTATGTTTGATTATAAAGAGTTTTATTTTACATTGCCACACACATTTTCTATCATTCCCATCAGATAATATTGTAATTTTATTTTTATTTGCCTGGAAATGAAAGGAGATTCATTGGTTTAAATAGCAGTAATATATTCTCGGTGATCAGTTATAGTAGGTCAGTATCATTTCTATGTAACATTTATTTTCGTTCACAATTGTTCTTTATTCTTAAAAGATTAGCATAATAAATAATAAACTTTGAATACATTTTATGTTAATATGTAACATTCCAGATCAAGTGTTAAAAATATGTTATCAAATGTTTTCAAGAGAAATTAGACAAATTTAAATATATTACAGTATTAAGATAAAAACACAATACAGGAAAAGCTAAATTTCTAAGTTTATCTTATAAACCATTGCGTCAACATTTTTTAGACTTCCTCGATAAAAGTATTCAAGATTACAATATCTTAACAACTATACCATCCAATAACTTCCATTAGTTTTGCCTATCTTCATGCTATACACATCTTGTTTCCATGATGTCCGGTGTAACCAAGCACCGTCGAATGTTTATCGTTGCCCCAGGCAACTCGAGAGCGAGTTCTTCACACACTCCAGAGAGAGATGCATTGAAAACATACAGAGAAGTGCATACAAAAGAGACAGGTGCATTAGAGATTGAGAGAGAAAGAGAGAAAAAGATACTGTTAGGTGCACCAGCGGAAAAAATGGGACAGGTAGAAAAGAGAAAAAAACAGATTAGGAATATTTTTCCTCATTTTTCCCCAAAACTGTAATAATTAACTAATAATTATTAATATTTGTTGACCAACAATTTGAAAAATTGTTCTAATTTACTAATGTTTTATTTTAAAATAAAATAAATTATATGAATATTTAATATAGTTATATAAATTCAAATGTTTACATAAAAAACAAAAATGCAACTCTTATGTCCAAAGAAAATTATAATAATTTTTTTTTTTGAGATGACTCCTAAAATAAAAAAAAATTGATGTAGCCAGCACATAACCTCTCGCCTGCCCGGGCATTGAGTGCTAATATGGCAGCAATTAATTATTAAAATATTTAGTACTTACAGTATTAGTACAATTCCTTTTAGAGAATTAGATAATTATTTTTATAATATTATCCCAGTCAATTATAATAATTATCACTAACAAAAATATAAAACATTTATTTACTTTAGATAATAACATAATATTAAATTATTATTTACAGAAATTCTCACATAGTGGTAATAAATTAAGATATTTCAGAAAAACATTTTAGATCTTCACGAGAACACCACTTCTGGTTGCACGATTAACATAAAATCTAAGCAGATCTAATGTACGGTATTGGAATGTTATATCTAAAATTTCAATTTTTTTTTAATCCCTAGAATTTAAAAAATCGTTACGACAACATCCATCCATTCATCCACATACACGGACAGCATAGTAAAAATATTAAAATCGTGTTCTAAGGACTTCAATTAACTAAATACATAATTTTTTTTCTTGGCAAAATATGTTTGACAAATTCTTATTTATTGGCTTTACGAAATAATGAACGTGGATTTAAAGAAGTTTCGGAAAAATAATTTTTCTTCAATCTTCGTCGAAGAGTTGCACAAGGTACTCCAAAGTTCTGGTCACTTTATTAAGCCAAGAATTTATTTTTTTACAGCTCCCATTGTAAGTTTTAGATTTTTTTCTCTGATCACTATCCTATGTTTGAGTGCCCAGTTCGTGGTCGGCATGATGGGTCGTCTATATCTCGAAATTTTGTGCCAATTATTCCAGTTTGCCGGGTGAGAAGGTGCACCTCTATCTGAATAAAAATATATAAAATGTAAAAAAAAAACAATTTATTTGACGGAGATGTACTAATGTGTACATGCTAAATTATTTAAGAGATATTAAAATCTATTTGTTGTCATAACTTATTTGTAGGTTTACAAAACATAGCACAAGTAAAAAGTCATCTTTCCTCTTTATAAATTCAAGGCGGTATGAGCTTAGTTAAAACTGAATGCACTGCATATTACTCTTACAAATAAAATGAAAAATTAATTCATATTGATATGTAGATACATTTATAAACTGTCCCTTTTCTTTTTTACATTTTTCATAACAGGTTTAGATTAAAACTGGTCCTCTCTTTATTAAAATAAAATCATACAAGGATTAATTAATTGAATTCTGTGCAACAAAACAATGAAAGACTTAACGAGAATGCATTTTTGTTCGACATAATAACTTCTGAATTAATTTATAACATAAATGGAATTAAATTCTCATTTCGTAAAGTAAATTTCGAAATAACTATTGACATTGCAGAAATGAAATACATATATCAAAGAGAACTAATTTATTTAAATAAAATCATGGATATAAACAAATATAAAACGTGAAGTACTAATTTGCTAATTACAGTCATAAATATATTCTCTGTTTGTAAGGCTACTTCAACATAAACTAAAGGTCATAGAATGAAGACAATTCTTAGAAACATATGTTCTCATGTACATTCTTCAAATACCTAAGCTATTGTACCACATATTTCTCATAGAACTTATATGTTGTAAAGCTAATATCAGGAATTGTAGTTTATTAATTTTTTTGTTGCAGGACGAAAGAGAAAGGTGCACTTCAAAAAAGTAAACGATATTTTTTTTACCTTTAGTATTTCCTAGTTGAACAACAATTAAATATTTAAATATGTTAAAAATTCTACACATTATGTTTTGACGTTTAAAACTCTAGAGATTATTCCCGGGAATAATCTCTGTAGCTTTTGTTTTTGTTGATACATGTTAGAGATTAAATACGTAAATGTGCGAAAGAGACTGATTTCCTAGTTTTTTCTCAAACTTGTTACCACTTTGCAAACGTTTTGTAACATTATTATCATACTGTTGTTATAGTATTACCATGGAATAGTTATATACAGAAGCGACACTCCATGTCGGCACCTTTCATGTTCCCCTATTCAGTTCTATGACCTTGAAGCATTGTGTAGACCTTTAAATTTATGCTCTTCCCCTATTTCTCTCTAAGATGTGGGGAAATTTTCCGATTTTAAACAATGAGCCCTTTAAATTTAGCACATTCTCCATCTCTCTCTAATTTTCGTTTCTCTGTCTTACTGTCGCTTCTGTACAAACGTATTGGGTGGTATTACTGAAAATAGTTATACGAGGTGTGTAAATTAAGTAATAACACTGGCAACGTAGCGTCCGATCTGGTAACGCGAAACTTGGAGACGAGGCAGGTGAACGTTTTATATATCTTCATACGAGTTTGAACTCGCTAGAGTCATTTGGTTATCCGTAGCGACTTTTTTTTCGTAAAACCATTTTTTCTTGTGCAATTTCAAACAACGGTGTGCTTGAGACTTAGGCACAGTACAATGAAAACTTTTAGAAAACTTAAGCAGCCCTACGGGGACAGTATTATTTAAAGGGGCCAGGTTTTTCGGTGGTTTTAAGCATTTTCCGAAAGAAAAGAGTTGATTGAAGATGAACCACGCAGCGGAAGGTCTTCTTCTTCAAGAAATGATGAAAAAGTCGACAGAATCAAGAATCTTGTGTATTTAGATCGTCGGTTGACAGTACTGAATGATTGGGGAAAAATTACATTTGATTCACAACCACCGTTCATCAGATTTTGACTAATTCATTGGGGATGAGAAAAATCTGCACAAATTTTTTTAAAAGTTCTTGTGAGATAACTCATTTTGGGACACACTGATTCTAGTAACCGAGTTCCAGCAATTTCATGAGAGTAGGAAGAAGCGTCTTCAGCACTGTGTGGCTTTCCAAGGAAATTATTTAGAGGGAGTCAATATTGGTTTGTAATTCTATTCGAACATTTATAAAAAACGGCCTTATTACTTTTTACTATTTACACCTCGGTTATATGTTACTGTGTATATAATATAATTATGGGCTTTGTGGTTAGGGATAATGTAAATTTCTTTGTTTGTTACTTGTATTCATTAAAAAAAAAAGAATGTTGAAAATAGTGTAATATACTTTAGTTCATATTTTATTCGGATATATTATTAATAAAAAATATTTTCCGTCCAGTAGAAAAATTGGGTTTCTATGACACCAGAATTATGAGAGATGTGTCACAATTTATTTCTTGGGCAAAAAATAGCTACTTTTTTAGATAAATGTGACACATTGAACAGAAAAATTTCCATAAAAACGCAACAAAAAAAGGAACAAACACAGCTATATAATTTAATTTAATTGGCAAAAATCAATGTGTCATTATTTTATCTGAATATTCGTTTTAAATACGAGGTGGTGAAGAATATAACATACCACAGGAGATAAATGTATTTTTTTCCTCTTTCCTCCGCGGGAATAAATCATACTCTTATATCCTTTGATGTATTATACATTATTGTTTATATTTTTTATTTTTAAAATTATCCTCTACGAACTTTAAGATTCACTGGCCAATAAATAACTTTTCATCAGAGGATTATACTTGATGATCCAATTATATTTCGGTAAATATCTCTCGCTATAATTCTTTCTATTTTATGTAGAATTTGTACATTTTTTCAAAGAAAACGTCCCTACACATTTATCGATCAACATCTGGTGTTAATATTAAATCATATATTTAATATATAATTTACAATCTGCTTATCCACAGTATACATTATTATATATTATATTATAATGTTTATTTTTTTACAATAGGAAATTGAATTTTGATTTGAAATGAAATTGTCAGTTTTATGATGGCTTCCTTATTGCAGAGATTACAAGTAATGAATATGTTGGATTTCTGATTTAACAATCGTTAGTAAATTACAACTTTCAATCATATATCGTCAAATACATTGCACATCTAATGAGTTTTGCTTGATATGTAATTTTCTCAATTACATGTTGCGTGTGTAATACAAATTGTATTTCCATTTTTCTCACGTAAATAATACCTCTACTTTATTCACAATTTACAGTCATGCTTCCTTCTAATAAAAAACAAATCTTAAAACATCTGCGAGTTTACATAAGAAACATCGTCAGCACTACCGGTTTGTGGATGCAAAAAACGATATTAAAATCTAAGGTTGTTTACAAGAGGCCATTTCGAATTTGTGTCAGTGATATTTCGGATGAATCAGCAGAGATGATGATATTTAAGTGTAAAATGATAAGAACAATCTAATTTCGGATAATGAATAGACATATTGTTAAAAATTCGCATTAAAGTTATTAGATTTAACCTTTCTGCTACTCATTTTCCAAAAGAAAAAAATAGAACAAAACATTTCATCTCGGATCCTTTTACTGCTATTATATTTAATACCTATTATTTATTTCAAAAGAATAAAATAAAAGAAGAAATTTGTACATCATATATTTCATTAATTTTATATTTAGTTTAAAAATGATTGTCGTTAAAAATTTGTATTGATGTATTATGGTATTTTGAAATTCGTCATTTAAAAGATTGGCATATTTGTTAATGACTAAATGGATGATATATTTGTTTTTGTTATGCAGTTTATATTCCCAGCCATTTAAAACTTTTATTATGATTTTAAAATAACGAGAAAAATGAATGGCTAATAATAAAATGAAAATAAAAGAATATATCGGCGTCCTAGTTAATTATGCTCGTGAATAATATATGTTGTCCTATATTTTAAGCTCTTCAGTATTCATTATAGCGTTGCTCGATTCTCGTGTCATTAGTTCCATTTTCTATTGTACGTCTGCCTTCAACGCAACAAAGCTTATTATCTCTGCCAAATACTACCTCAACACAAAACGAACAATAAAAAAAATTGTAGCAGAAGATATACCTATAATTTTTTCACATTATTCCAATACGAGTAGAATTTAAAATTAAAATATATAATAATGAGAGGATTGCATTAATCTTCGGAAGAAAAACGCGGGCACTGTTCAAGAACTAGTAAATATGTTTAACTTTGTAGGGTAAAATGATATCGAAGGGACCAGGGACCCCAAAAATTTCGTCCCTGTAGCCGGAAATAGCTATAATCGATGAAAGCAAAATAACGTTAAATTCTATGGAAATAAATGGTCACAATTCCGACATTATAACTAATTGATCTCTAAAAGCAGTGTCATTATATTTTTTTTCTTGTAACTTATATCCATTCTAGAGTGGATACAAAAAACTTCTGACTTGTTCATGTCACAATATATTTCTTATTTCGAAAATGAAAAAAATTGAACTACCTAATCAAATCTACATCCAAGAGTATAAGAATATTATCTAAAGTTTTATTACACCTCATAATATGTATTTAATATAATTCTCTTACGAAGATTTCTGGATATCTGAGCACCATAAATACTTAAAATAATATTAGAAAATAATTACCACAATATCTGAGAAAATATCACTCTCCGAAATACAAAAATGGTTTCCTTGAGGGGTCGTTTCGGATTTTAAAACGAAAGAAGCACACTACTAAATACTTATAGATAATATGATTTTCTTATTAAATTTAAAATTATTTTTTAATATTATCAAATGTTTCAGAAAAATATTAATACAAGAGTCGTCAGAAAAATGTTTGTACTTGACTCGAAGTCATAAAAAACTCGGCACAAAGTGCCTCGTATTTCAATATGGCTCGTCGAGAGTAATGTATCATTTTCCTGACTCTTATGTAAAAAAACAATATTTCCTAACTGGTTACGAAAAGTGTGGCGTTTGAAAACGTCAGTCAGTTTTGAAAAGTGACACTTTACGTGTGAAAATTAGAACAAAAATTGAAGCATTTGCTACGCTCGTACTTCAATATTAGTATTCGTTTTGCAATGATAGCCTTGCCACACTTATATTACAATAAACTATTCTTTAATAAGTTTTTTCCGAAATAAATTATTTTTTTTGTGAAATAAGTTTTTGAAAACATACTATATCTTCGTGAGGAAATCATAAAACTTTCATTTAAAGGATATGTTTGTGCATTATAATTTTGTAAACATGATCATCAAATTGTCAAAATTTAATTGGAGGTAATGCAGTAATAAATGTATTTTATTGTTTCACAGAAGAAAACTAATTGAAAATAGTGTAGTTCACCTTCAAGAATCACATAAAGTTTCTTTATTGTCCCAATTAATTCAGGATCTCGTAATCGGACCTTTTGCTTGCAATTGAAAACCAATGTGTAGAAAGTTTTATGCATTAAAATAAACATATTATGAGTGTTATAAATATAAAAGCAGATATCATTTCGTGTTTACATTTGCTGTGTGGTATCGCTTCATTCCTGATCTTTCGACTTTCAAACCATCAAACCGCAACCGCAAGAAATAAATTACAAATAGTCGAGCTCGGTTGCAAACATTAATCAAGACAAATATTTATCTTGTTAAAAGCTCGGTACATATGTGGGAGGGAAATAGATCAGTATCATTACCATTAATATTTGCAAAGGTCGTTAAAAGAATGAACTCAGCGTCTTTCGTATCGTTTCGAAACACGGCTATATTTCTTCTGGTAGCTCCGGGCGGCGAACCAATAACGTGCAACGTTGCAGCGCTGTTTGTCTCGAGTTCAATGTTAATTAAAGGTTCCACGCTCTCTAATTATTTAATTAGGTAAATGTGTAATTACTATGAGGGATTCATCTTTTTCACCAGGATAAATAACTTGATGAAGCTTTATCCCATTTTCCTACTACCTTAATTACATAAATAAATATATCATCGCCTCACTTGGATATAATTAGTTTTTTAAAGTGTTATAATATATGTACTTCTTCAACAAGTAAAAAGTATTTATATAAAATAGACAATAATTTTTTTTCCATAATATAATTTTTTTTGTATGTTCCTCCAAAAACAACTTAGATATTGCAGATTTTTAGCGCACGTCCTTTTTAAATTTTTTTCAAAAATAACGATAAAAGACTAATTTCAAAAAAGTGAATATTTCTTCTTCTTAATATTTTAGCCTTTTTGCCCTTTTTTTAATTTTCTTTTGCCTAAAAATTCGCAGCATAATTATAATTTATTTGATTTGCGTCAGTAATTATAAATATTCCTGTACCTATAACCGTGTTATTTTTACATAAAATAACAATTTCTCTGACATAGACGTATTTAATTTGTCTCTAAGGTCCAATAAATTTATGTTAATTGTTTGAAGTAAAAGGGTATATTTTGTCTATCATGCTAATGTATTGTAAATATTGTAAGTAATTAGAGCGAATTTTTATTTAGTTTTACGTGTTGTTGATTTTCCATTTCTCCAAAGAAATAAATAAATAATGATCTTTCTTGGGTTGTAGCACGGATGAGACCCTGATGAGGGCTGCAATAATAATCTTTCCCGATGAGATTTTTCGTCGTTGTTAACACATCGAAACAAAAAGTCGTTCGCAGACCACAAGGGGTAATTAGGGCAAGCATGACAATTTTATCAGAACATTTGGAAAACACAGTGAGATAACGAAAAACATGGGTTCGTAAGCCAAAACCTAAAGTGCCAAGCGGATTTATTTTCCTTCCTTTTACGGTAGAATTGTCGTGTTCATTTTACATGACATTCCCGACACAGCCAGGGCCGTGCTTTAAGGGTTGTGAGCGGACCGGCAAAACACGAAGTATAACCGAATGGCCAGATCGAAAACAGCCATATAATACACAACACAACGAGATCATTCGCTAATAGTTAATGAAAATATGAATCTAGTAATGAAAGATCGATAATAAAATTAAGAGACATTAAAAATCTTATAAAATAATTATTTTCGAAATCATGAATCTAACAATATTAGTGGAATATAATCCAAACTTTAAGGAACCAATTTATAATAAGGGTAGCAAAAGGGTATAACTACATAGTGCTATTATAATAACGCCGTGTTCAATAAATTGATACGCTATTAACTATAGATCATTTACACAGTTTATTGGCTTATAATTTGCAGAACTAAATGTAAATGATAATACATATATTTATGATCTTCTTTCTTCTATATGCAGTATAGTACAAGCAGCGGTGTTTTTCTTGGTTAGCGCGACTCGAACTGAGCAGAATATGCGATCTGTAGTTCGATTCCCAGCGTCCTCTACTATTAAATAAATAAAAAGTACCGCTCTGTCCGAGTGGCTCGGAATCTACTATATAGTTAGTATATACTTAGGACGCCGAACAGATGCACAAGAAACTTCTCCCACTAACGAGCGCGAGATTTGAATAGAACATTGTTATTGGTAACACGTTTTTACTCAGTTGCATGAATGCGAGCACTATGAAATCTCTCACAAATATTTTTGTTGTTTAATTAATATTATAAACAATATTTATTCATATATTTCAAGTACTAACTTCGTTTCAAATATAAATAGAGTTGTTTCACATTTCTTAATTTGTAATGTGTAAAGCTGACTTCTGCGTACACTGTACTGCGCAATTAATGTAATTAGTGCATCTGTTCGGTGTCCCAAGTATATTAGTATAGCCCTGTTCCATCTGGGAATGTTGTTATACGTAATGTAGGTCCCGTGTAGAAGTTTTCTGCAACCAACCCCACCAAAATTCAAATAATAATCATGGAATAGGTTCACTTCTCGATTTCATCGGCGACCAAAACTTTTCTAGGGTTGTAGCGACGCTGATGATGGTACCAAGCAGTGTTGTATGAAATAGTTTTTATTTAGTTAATTTTGTAGAATTGTTCTGTATATTATTTAATATTTAAACAAATATATTCTTTATTTTATCTCCCAGAGTGCCCGACAGACGATTAACATGGAAACTTTATGTGACAGATGATCGAAGGAGGGTGATGACTTGCAGAGGGTGTAGCTAGGGGTGCTGTGATTTCTGGGCGTGAGATTTTTTTCCGCCGGCCCTGCGCGAAGTCAGAGTGGCAGAGCTTTTGACAGATTGCATTTTTGCGTGGCCGCTCACATTAGAGCGAACATGGTAGAACGGACGTACGTGTTGCTCTCGAATACAGCGACGTCCGTTTTTATTACACATCGATTCACCTCTGACCACCAAACCAACTCTAATACACTCGCACATTTTTTACTTATCACTCCAATCATTTTTACAAGGTCGCCCCTGGAAATGTTCCCAATTATAGATGCAATTATCTAACTGGGAATTCATCACAACTTAGAAATAAATCAACATTACATTTAGAAAAATCGTATTGTAGCGATGTTGGCTTAGGTTTAGGGTGAAATTTGCGTATTGCCTTTATTGATATAATGGGAAAAACTAGGTCTAATAGCTCAGGGCAATAGTGATCGATTAGTAACTTAACAGTGCAATAAACCCGAAAACCAATGTTTGTATTTCTACATAATGAAATCCCAAAGCTTCTGAGTTCGCGGCACGTCAACAATAGAATCCAAAACGCAAATATTGTGACTACTCCCTGTGGGCTGTTAAAATAATGATTTAATTAGCGAATGTACTGTGCGGTGCATCGATTTACTCCAAATCAAGGCTTTTTCCCAACAGTACTACACGATCAGCGCTTTCCAAACGCTTCAACTTCAAAAGTACCCTTCATTCCGAAACGATTATTACCTACAATTTTTTCAAAGATACACGACAAAACCTCAAAATATACTACCTATCTCTGTTTGGCATTTATTATTTTTAACAAACATTTAAAATGTGTTATACAGGAAATACGGGCAGCGGTGGCGCTTTTCCTTAGCGCCGACTAGAATTGTGTGGATTGTGAGGTCTGGGGTTTGGTTCTTAGCGTCGTCAACTATTATCAAAAAATAAAATATAATAACGCTGTAATCCAGTGATAGTAATTCACTATAAGCTTAGGTCTCTTGCAGGTGCTTTCAGCTGATAAGCTACTTCTCAAAAATGCAAGTAAATTTTTCATGGATCAGGGTAAGTTCATTTCTCAATTTCACTTACGGCCAATACTCTCATAATGATTTAACTCCAATGATGATGATGAAAATAAGAAATTTATTGAAAAACAGCTAAATCAAGAAATTGACAAAATTGGATCTTGAAATAGTATTTTTTGTGCTCTTACACTAAAATTTATTGATTTACGGTCACGTAAGCAACGTCAGGAATCTCAACTTCCTTCGCCTCCCTCAGATTAGCGTGCAGGAAATTTTGGAGAAAACACTTCTATTTCTACAGCATTTATGGAAAAAGTATATTTACAATAAAAATGTATAATATCTCAAACATTCTTTTGCCTAATAATAATTTTAGAAAATAATAGATTATTGAATAAAATTTAATTTAGGAAAAATAAATTTATTGCATTTAATTTTAAATGTTGACATCAACTGCTGTCATGTTGACAGATTGACATCATTTGTTTGTATTGAAACACATAATTATAATATGGTATGTGTAGTATACTTACAGTAAATAAAAATGTTTGTAGAAAAATAAAAAAATAATTATTGATTTTATGACATTCTTACAAAAAAATGTACAAACCGTTATATTACATTATCTGAGTAAATGGCGTTCCTACACTTGATATGTATGTATGTATTACAGTATTAGCTACGTAAAACGGTTATTACTGGTGATAAGAGGAAATGCTTGGCGAGCCGTTTAGTCGAGCCTGCACCTCTTAGAAGCAGTTTATTTGTTATTTACTTGTAAATAAAATTAAAATTAAAACTAGATTCCGACAGTAACTAATGTTAGGTCAAAAATTGATGTGAAAGGGAGAAAACACAGTTTCCAATAATAAAGCAATGCAACTACTAATCAGTAAAACTAACAGATACAGCTTAGTAGTTTGTAAATGTTAGATTTCCCAATGAAAAATATTTCAAATAAATTACGGTTTACAAATAAGTAATAAATAAAATCATTAGTAAGGTGATTACCATTTCATTGCAGCATGTTATCTACTTTCGGAAAATATATATTTAGGGATTTATTTTTTATTTTATAGCCTCAGACCTCTTATTTTCCATTCGTTTATTTCGAAAAATATATTATAGCCAATATGGTAATGAGTGTATGATATTTTATGACAATAACTTTTGTTTATTGAACAAAATTTTGACGCAGTTTCCAATTCCGACATTTAGAACGAACTTTTTTTAATCATTGTCAATTTTGGTGCGGAGATAAAATTATTGCAAGTGGCACTGATTTGAGGATGGAGCATTAGGAAAAAAATGTGAATTTATGAGTTAGGATAGGGGTTGATATTGGATTACAAATAATGCAAAATGAACAGTAGACGTAATTATAGCGCTAATGAGAATGGGTCAGCGCATCATTTGACCAATCAACAAATGAGCGCGTGATGAATGCACACGAACAAGCGCCTCCTGCAGCCGATAAACGCTTAGCGAGCCGGCAACAGCCGCGTCATAATGTAATTGTGTATGAATGTAATTATTCCAGTGTGAAAGCCCAGACGCGGCGGATCACCCCAACAGCGCTGCTAAACAACAACGTCCTCAAGACACTATTACCGCAGGAAAAACACGCACAAGCTTCGCCTGCAAATCATCATTTTATCATTTTTATCAGTCCTACTTTTATCCTCGTCGCCAATTTGTTATATTTTAAGGTGGTCAAATGAATTAGACATTAATATAACAAAATAATTAATTTATTAAATATATACAATTTATATCTGACAGTTGTATTTATATATTTTTTTCTATAGCAGATGTTAAAGTGCAATTTTAACAACTCAAAATAGGGGATAAAGTAGCACTTTAACTGCAAGGGTAGATAAAGTAACACTTTAACAGCAATGGTAGATAAAGTACTTTAACTTTTGTTTATTAGAAGTACATTTCCAAAACAACGCACACTACTGACATTTTAAAATTGTTCTTAAATAATAATTTAATTTTTCTAATTCTTTTCTCTTCAAAACCTGCTATAGAAAAAATAGAATTTTATACACGACGATAAAATTAAATTATCGACTCGCGAAAAATAATTCACTCGCGATTATATCGCTCGTGAAATAACACTTTCCGCTTATCGATAAAATATTATTTTATCGTCTTGTATAAAAAAAAAACTATTATTACTTTGTTTTTTATTTATATATTTTTTTGGATCAGGTTGCCAACACAAAAATCATTCATAACTGTTGATATTCACGTCATCAATTGTAACCATGTAATCCAAATCGTTGGAGGTAAAGGGGATTATGTTGACGGAAGAAAATAAATGTCAAAACTAACAGTATTATATACAAACGGAATAGTAAAATATACAAAGAGGGTTGTAGTTGTAGATTAAACTAACGAAACTACCAACACACAATAAAGCATGAATTGTCAACGCCAAAATCACCTTCATAAATGACATTAATACTCCTTTTTACCTCTTGCCTCTCAGTAAGTAAATTGATCAGTGAGTTTTCAATGGATAAGCACGTTTTGAAGTCTCAAGAACCCGTTTTTAATATTTTTATGATGTCTGTCCGTGTGTGTATAGATGAATGGATTATTTAAATATTAGAAAATAAAAAAGGTAAAATTTTAGCTATAACATTCTGACACCCTAGATTATATCTGATTAGTTTTTGATATTAATCCTGCAACCGGAAGTAGTGTTTTATGAAGATCAGAAGCGCTTTTCTGAAATATCGTAATTACCTACGAATATAGGTAGGAGAATTTTTGTAAATAATAGTTTAATATTATGACATTAGGTAAAATTTTGTAGTTCAAATTTGTTTCTACCTATCCCCATTTAACGGTTATAAGTAATTAATTATCGGTAAATTTGTTACAATTGCTGTTAATCTGTTATATATGAAAATAAATATTTTATATTTAGCATTGACATTTATTATAATTGACGGTGAACATATTATAAAAATAATTATCGAATAATCTAAGATGATTTGTACTAATACTGTAAGTACTAATTATTTTAATAATATATTTTACCGTGTCAGCAGTCAACACACGGATACAATTTATAGATATTGCAAAAATGAGAACCAAGCAGATTGGAAATATCAAAAGAAAAAAGAAGTGATCGTGATTATAATGGAAAATGTAAAGAGGCTAGGCGAGAGGTTATGTGCTAGCCATATCTGATCATTTTTAAAACATTTGAAAAAATCCGTTACCGCGGTTATAGTACTGTTTCATTTTTGTCATTAACTAGACGCAGATAGCATAATATACCCCTCTGTAAGATGCAAGATAAAAGCTTAATAATTCTTGCAACAGAAATTGATGACGAGAGGATCAACTGTGGGAAATATAATGCAGTTATTTAAACGATTACGGAAACATTAACATAAACAGATTGTCCATTTATCAAGCATAGCCATTACCGTGAACGGTAAGAGATGTGAAGTCAGTTAAGTTGTGACAAAGTTGTCGCAGTAGTTGCCCATTTTATTGATGTATTTGTTTTCCGAAAAGTCATAGGTCACTAGATAAAAGCAAAAATTTACTGCTTGATTTTTATTTTTAGTTACAATTCATACAATTTTCATTTCTAATTTGCATGTTCTACAGACAATTTTTTTACAAGGACTTCTCAGCGGTCCTCAAAATTATAGATTTTGTTTCCAAAGCATATTTGTCAGACATGAAGAAAACCATTTTTTTATTAATTTTCGTTTTAATTTAGATTGTGTTTTTATCATTGAAAGAAAAAAAAACAGTAATAGTATTAAAGACAACTTTAAGCCTTATGTGAAAACTGATAGTTAGTATGAATTTTTCGAAAAGTATACAAGCTATAATTTTTTTTAGGACTGTTGACAATTCCTCGTTAAAAAGTACCAATAGAACGTGCTCATAGAAAAACAAATGCCTTATTAAAAGAGCGACAACATTGTCCCAATTTAACCAATGATTCTGCTTGAAAATGGACATCTGAATTTTGTAATAAATGTCGGCTTAGTTCCAGTTCCAAATTTATTTTAATACCATATAAATATTATAAATTTCATTATTTAAACATGTTCGAAAACATTACCATATTTAAATTTTTAAGTTAATAAATGTTAATTGTATCCATTTCCTAAGACAACTTTATATCAGTAATTGTAAATCATTATTATTTGTGTCGTAACATTTCTAGATGGAACCGGGCTTCAAGTATCTAAGATTCTTGTTCTGTGAGTTTCACTTGCACTTATATGTTGTCATTCTACTTCTATAAGAAACCTACAGCTTATACAGTGGATTCCGAATCACTGGGACACAGCGATACTTTTATTTGGATAAAATTCGAAGCTGGAATTTGAGCCCCAGATCTCACATATGACTCAATTCGAGACGGAAGAGGCGTAATTCTATTGGAAATTTTATTTTCTTAATTTTTTTTTTAGTCTTACGGCATAACTATTAAATCTTTACATTAGATTCTGTATTGACTTATGTATTTAGCATAGGTTTTCTGCTTTACTTTATTAAAAAAATATTTTGTACAGTTAATATCTCGCAAATTTAGTTATAATCCCTGTTATACTTTCGATAAGACGGTTTACCAACCTATGGCGCGCATTTTCGTTTAAAATTCTCCCCACTATTAAAAAAATAACTAACTCTATTTTTATGTTAAAACTAATTTTTTATATATTTTTTAGGAGTAAATGAAAATTGAAACAATGTTTTCATGCGATTACCCATCCTTGTCCCAGTTACATCTTTTTATGCTTGACGATATTAAAGACATGCGAATTTTATTTCTATGTAATAAATTAAGGTGGAAAATGGTGGAGTCGCCTTAGAAAGATGATTCTAAAATTTATGTTGATAATATCTAAATAAATTAATGTCTATCATAAGAAGTAAATGTAAGTGATATGATAGTGAGAATTTGCTTTCAGTTGGCAAAAGGTTAAAATATAGTTCCGGGAAAATTGTCAGTTTCCGACGTCTCCTTTACCAAGCAATCTAGATGAATTGCCAATCAAAAAACGAATGATATTAAGCAAAAGATGATAAATTGACTGGGATCTTTTTAATCTTTTTTGCCTTCTGCTAAATGGTTTAAGTACCGTTAATGACGTTTGAAACTTGCAGAGTTTGCTAAACTAATTCCTGATCGCATTGCAAGACTCCAACTTTTGCAAATCAATTCCCGGCAGACTCGCCATTGGTCAAGTTTTCTAATCAAAAAATGTTTCGAATTACGGGGTAGTTTCTATTTAAAGCGGAGGATTTCCGGATTTTAGAAACGGTGACTGTTTATTGAAGTGAAATAATTGTATTGTATATTTGAAACTTTGGCGGAAATGCTGAAGGTTGTGGTTAGAATTCAATTGTAAGAATTTAGAGGAAAGGCTTCTTCGACTTGAGATGATCCTTTGTAAATATCCTTGCGTCTCGGTCAACGCAGAATATAATACACGAATTTAAATATTTAAGAAATGAAATAAAACTTTCCATCATATGTAAAAAAAAATACCTACATTTGAATTTAATTTTAATGGTATGTTTTTTAATAATGAAAAAGGTTTTTAAATTTTTATTCAATGAATTTGAAATTTAATACTGTTCGCATTTAAAATCATGTATGGAGTTATGTTTCTCGTTTGTTAGTTTGTTTTTTAATGATTTTTCCATGATTTGTTTTAAATTATATTTCATTTTTTAGTTTCGAAATATCAATTGTAAATATTGGTCCTTTTCTTTATTATTATTAAAAAACGAATTACATGCGGTAAAAAAATGTCAAAATATGCATTAAAATTATAAATTTCCCTTTAAAATAAAAATATGCAAAAACATATTCAGCTGCTTTTTACTAAAACCGTTTACCTATTTCGATTATTATATGTACTGTTTTATTCAGGAAACTTCATAAAATATATGAATTCAATTTTATTTAATAATATAAAATATTAATAACAAAATAAAAAATATACATTTTGTAAATAAAAGTAGTAATACAGTGTGTAAATAATAATGTTACGCCCCTGGGCGGCAGAAATATAAATCAGCACTACATAGTATCCGCTTCTTAACTTAATTATTACAAAACCAACCACCATAATAGAATACGTATCAATGTCATATATAGGGTGAGAAATTTAAAAATAACATCCCTCATTATAAATGGTGCTCAGTACTTTTACTAAATGAATTACATTGAAAATTTATTTATAATTTATTCTGTATAGATTGAACTGCTGCAAAATAGGTAATTAGGTCGTTTTAATCTTTGGGCGAAAAAATCTGATTTTATTAAAAGGATTGTAATATTTGATAATCTCTATCGTGACATTCTCGATTGCAAATATGATTTAATTAATAATAATATTAATTTATTTGTTTTTAATATTAGTACAGAGTAGGTAAATGTATTTTAATAACCTCATGTTTATTTATTATTTAATTTACGACTAGAAAAAAACATTTCAGTTACATCAGGCATAAATTTTAATTTTACCACGGGCACAATGCAATTATTGTATTCGTCAATAACCTACTTTGTGCCCTTGATGAAATAGCTATTTATGTATTAAGGGCGAAATGATATAGATTTTGGCCCGCGGTGCAAAATTGAAGCCCGACGCGCAGCGGAGGGTTACAATGCACCTAGGGTCAAAATATATTTCGCTCGTAATACGTACAATATTTTTTGCACATCCAAAGTAGTATTACTTCATCGCCGCGATCAAAGTAAAACGATGTTCAAATCAAATTCAGATCATAATAGTCTATTTGACATATGTACGTTGTCATGGATAACAATGAAAACAAGCAAGTAGTAACTAAACAAAGTAGCAAAAAACTGGGCACGAAAAATTCTAGGGCGAAAATGACTACTTTTTCGCCCTCGGGCGAAAAAGAGTGTCATTTCGTCCTTAAAACAATGTTATTTGTCCGACTTTTACGCCCGGATGTGCAAAAAATATATTATTTGGTCTGGTCATTTATAACTGATTTTGCCGCCCCCTTAATCGTGGCGCCTGGGGCGGCGGCCCTATTCGCCCCCCCTCTTCCTCCCCTCTACCTACGCTACTGAAGACATACTCCTTTTGTTGATGAGAAGTATGTACGTGGTAGTGTGTATTCTGCGTGATATTTGTTTTGAATGCGACCGTATAGGCGGCGAGCGAACAGCAAAGTGTTTTCACCTCAACACCGATCGTAGGTATGTTTGTGACGTTAATATTTATCCCTTTGGAAACACGTACAGCAGTCATCAAAATTAAATTACGTTTGCTGAATTGGGACACAAAGGCTGTGGAGGTATTAATAAAGGAGGTGACAAACATTGCTAAATCACCTCAAAAGGAATTCATTTACTAGTTCATTATTTCACGCATTGCCGAGTCTTGCTCTGTAATTTCACCAGCAAAACCAACGCGACTAAATTGCGAAGCATATATTTATGAGATAAGCATCCAATTTAAAAAACGGTGTGGACAGTCATTATAATCACTCCCGGACTTGAATTATTCGCAACCTGTTTTTATCTTTCCTGTGCTTCAAGACAAGTTTATCACATATATCACTTTAGTTAACAATATAATTAATGTCCTTGTACGGTCAAACAGCCCATCAGCTTACTACATAGGGATTTACTGAAAATCTCATTTATGTATATGATATACGGTTTTCCATATTTTTTTTATACAGGGTGGCCCACTGAAAATTAATAGCACAATTTTTGGTCACAACATTAATTTTGTAAAAAACGCTCGAACACGTCTATTTTAATATAAAGGGGGACACCTAAATGGATTAATACCAATGACGTAACTTCAACCCTAAAATGGGTGTGGACTGCAACTTAAAAATTTTAAATGGAGATGGGTGTCAAATATGACTCACTTCGAAAGGCCTTTCAATTCTCTTTTCAACAGTTTTTTTATTTTTCAAATTCGATCATTAGTTCCAGAGAAATATCGTTTAAAACAAATTTTATCAGGTGTGCAAAACTGCAATCAAGTAGGCTTAAACAAATGTGGCCAAAAATAGCACTGATAATTTTCACTGGGCCACCCTGTATGTACATATATATATATATATATTAACCTTCAAATAAAAATATTTGACACATATTTCTTTATTTTTAAAAATACTTAATAATACAAGAGAAATAAATTAACAAAGATTTATCGTGATATCACTATCCGAACGATAACATAGAGAAACTTAGGGAAAAGTAGAGGTGATGCTAGCATTTCCAGGGAAGTTAAAACTCCTTTTTTATTTAAAAATTTCTTTTATAAATATTTAAATTTGATAATAATTATTTTATCATTACAATCTCTTAAACTCAAATTTTCATTTACAACATGAAATTCTTTAAAATACATCTTGGAAAACACCATTGCAAGGATGTGTATAAATGGAATATAGAGCGATTGATATAGCGAAAAGAATAATGTCGAAACCAGAAGAGATGCATGGGTTAACAAGCCGTGATGATATATTTATTTAACGGTGCTTGGGTTGTGGAAATCAGAGCTCATCAATGGATCATTGAACCAGTTATAAATTGTAATTTAACACTGAATTAGAAATGGTATTTAAATGTTAAACGCTAGCAAATTACTAGGTTATTTTGTTGTTATTGCTGCGTTCAAATTAACGCAAGTTTTACCTTTGGGAGTACGTATTGTACAGCGGAATAAAATCAAATTACACAACATAAAGAGGAATTCTTTTTGCATGAAATCAAGCTGACCCAGAATTGGATTAAATTGAAATCACTTTAATTGCATAAAAATCGTCACGAAAATTTAGCAGCGGTAACTAAATTAGAAAATGGTCCGGATGGAGTGGCGCTTTCCATATTTAAACCTCATTATTCTACTTGCGCCGACAACACATTTTACCATTTATGACGTAAAGAATAAAATATTTTTTCTCATAACGATTCCTAGAACCAAAAATCAAAATGCGTTATATTTCCTCCAGCATTTTTTGTTATTCTGAGATCTGTTTGCATACATTTTGAATTTATTCTTTGACAAATGTCAACGACAAAGAATTTTATTTTCCCTTGAAGTATATTGCGTAACAATGAAATAGTTAATTAAGAATATAATCTACGAGTAGATAATAAGATGTATTTTTACTAGTTTAATTGTAACATTTATTTTTAAAACAGGAGTTCCTACCATGGTTAGTTTGATTTAAATCAAATTATTTCTTTTAAATATAAGTAATTCAAATAAAATTTTATGAAATAATATTTTTTTTTATTCAATTTATAGTAAATAATATTAAGTTAATAAATTAGTTATTATAAGATGAACACCGCTCCTTTTTACACGTACTCAATACTGAATCAGTGTTTTGAAAAACGATAAATCCATTTAAATATTTAAATAATTTTATTATATTATTTCTAAATCATTTTAAAATTATTGTGGTTAATATTTAATTACCTTATTATTGACAAATATAAAAATGTGACATTTTTGATTGATTTAAAAATATTATTTTATTTATAAAAAAAAAATATATCTTTTCAAGTCTTTTTCACAGTCTTGTGCTTGATTTGGTTAATAGGAATGTCGAATCATTTTGTTGTAGTTGGCGCGTAATTCCGTTTAAAATTCCTCCCACCACCAAAATATAAGTAGGTAGTGTTATTTTAGGATAAATTTAAATTTTTAAATACTTTTCTGTAGTTATTGAATATTGGTGTATGTTTTAATTATAAAATTTAATTAATTTTATTATGTACATAAAAATTATATAAAAGTTTCTAAAAATACGTCTTGTAATACTAAGAAGGGTAAATAATGTTAGAAGCACTGTTTTTATCACAGTGTCATATTTTATGTAAAGATAGCTTATATCGATGCGCACGCAATCATTTATGATGGACTTGAGAAGCGTAATTCGGCACTGCAAATAAGCATCTCCTTTGCTAAATCAATAGTGTAGCAGTGTGCTTATAATTTTTATCATGTTCATAACGTCTTTTTACATATTTGGAAATAACAGATAAAGACAAAATATTTCATAGTTTTTATTTTAAAACATTATTAGAAATTAGAATTATTAACAATTATGACCTCAGAAATCCAACCCCAAGAAATAACAATTAAGAACAATATATGTAACTTATAATTTCAAAGATTGCCGTTGAGTTTTTAAAAATTTTATTTATTACAAATTACAATTCTAAGTGAATACAACAAGACTGACTAAAAACTAAGTTTAACATGCTTATATAATATTTGTATAAAGTTGTGTAGGGTTGCGGCGTGAGATCTGCAACCTATGCAGGATTCGGCTTTGGATGGTGATGTACCTTGTATATATTACACAATTCAACGGAGGTGGAAAGTGCTTCATTACAGTTGAGGTCGAACATAGATAATCAAGGCGCGCAGTTCGAAAGCACACCAGAAAGGAGTCAATTTTCAAACGATCGAAAAAAAATTGTATTGATAATAACAAAGATTTTCCCATGAATATTGTCGTGTTTGTTAATATTCATAAAAATGACATTGGCTGTATTTATTTATAAACCTGTCTGACGTTTTAGTTTTTGATCAAATGGTTTTCTCGACTGGTACATGAATGTGAAAGGTAATAAAATAATGGAATTCAGTCATTTTTCGAAGGCTTTATTTTGGCTCCGACCGGTTTTGAAACCGTATGGATTTTCCTCGGGGAGTAAAAGTCAAAATTGGAAATGAGTTAGTTTTTAACCTCACTTTTAAATCATGATTTATTTTTATTTAATTAATGCCTAGTTGCACAAACAAGACTTAAATATTAAGCAGCACTTAAACAAAAATTTTAACAAAAATATTAGATTTGACATTTTATTCCGAAGTGATACAGTCCATTTAAGAGAAACTTAAAATTTAAGTAGTATTGGTGCAACAGGCCATTCCTAATTGGATGTCAAATTTAAATTGTGATTCCATATTTTAAAAAAGGCGTACCTACAACGTGCGTCCCGTGAAACGTTTTCCAAATCTGATTAGATCTAGCCCCGAAAACTTGAAAAGATATTTTATTTTGTGTTCAACATTGTTTTTTTTTTAAAAAATTATAAAAAAATATTTGTTGGCTTGAGTTTCTGCCCCAGGTTTCAATGCTTACCAAGTAAATGATAGTAAAACAATTTCTCATGTCAGATAAAGATAAATAATGGTGATAGTCTAGGTAGTAGTCGAAAAAGATTATTATTATTTTAATACTAAAGACAATTGAGTTTTATTTGGTGATTGAAGTGTTATGGCCGTTTGCACCATTGCAGCTTAACTTTTAAGCTTCACTTACCATTTTAATCGGTTTGCAAAGTCTCATAAACGTAGATTTAATGAGTCAATCTAAGGTTTAAGTTAAACCGAGGTTTGTCTTAGGCTTAAGCGGTTTGAGTAGTAGTTCACCCCAAAGAGAAACTTCAAAAACGTTTACTGATTAGTAAACCGATTATACTTTAGTGAAAATGGCTCAAATATTTGATAACAATGAAATAGAAAATGATATGGATGAATTAGAATTAATAGAAAATTTAAATGTAGGAAAGTTATATGAAAGAGGAAAGAGTTTTGATGAAACATACTTCTTTCGTTAGGTTAACATTAATAGAAGATCAAGTAAAATTCCGTATAATCTGTAAGTATAACATTCTTTTAAAAGGAGGAATTGCTGGGTTTCAGTCAAAAAAACGATTTCGATCCTACCCGGGATCATCCTCAGTATGTGAATTTGTTGTATTTAACTATTAATTTAATATACATTATTTTGTATTCACTCTTTATCTAATAATGCATATTAAATTAATAGATAAATACAACATATTCACATCCTGAGTCCAGTCAAGAAATCTTTCATTCCATAAAATTCTTTTGCTAGAAGTGATTAAAATGTACTTGTAATATATGTTTTTAATATTTTTTGTAGACATAATTGTGTGTCACCCCTAAGAGGATACTTGCAAACAATTGCTGATTTTAGTGTAATTTTGATTTCTCAATAAAATAGATGTAAATGAAATAAATAATTACATAAAATATCAGATTTACCTTTAAACATTTCACCAAAAAAACTCATACCCTCGTAGATTTACATTACATGAGGTTCATCAATACAAATTGTAATGCAATGTTAAAACAGCAAACAAATTCTGCAACGTATAGAAAGAAAAATCGCTAGATTTTTAGAGGAAAACGAAGAAATCCCAAAAATGTGTAGTTTTACTAAACTTCACTTGATACCTGTGCAAACCACTATAAAATTAAACCATAGCTTAGCGTAAACTCAGCTTAGATAAACTGAGGATTTAAACCATACTGGTGCAAACGGCCATTTTCGATTTGGTAAAAAGATAACAGATGATATGTTTGTAAATAAGATAGGGATGATGGCATTGATATAATTGTCAAAAAATGTGTAGTTTTACTAAGCTTCACTTACATGGTTACATGATACATGTAGAAACCACTATAAACTTAAACCATAGCTTAGCCTAAACTCAGCTTAGTTAAACTGAGAATTTAAACCGTACTGGTGCAAACGGCCATTAGAGATTTGGTAAAAAGATACTAGATGATATGTTTGTAAATAAGATATGGATGATGGCATTGATATAATTGTCAAAAAATGTGTTGTTTTACTAAGCTCCATATACATGATACCTGCGCAAACCAATATAAACTTAAACCATAGCTTAGCGTAAACTCAGCTTAGTTAAACTGATGATTTAAACGATACTGGTGCAAACGGCCATTAGAGATTTGGTTAAAAGATAACAGATGATATGTTTGTAAATAAGATAGGGATGATGGCATTGATATAATTGTCAAAAAATGTGTTGTTTTACTAAGCTTCACATACATGATACCTGTGCAAACCAATATAAACTTAAACCATAGCTTAGCGTAAACTCAGCTTAGTTAAACAGAGTATTTAAACCGTACTGGTACAAACGCCATTTTTGATTTGGTAAAAAGATAACAGATGATACGTTTGAAAATAAGGATCCAGCAGATAATAAATAGATAATATGTTTGTAAATAAGATAGGGATGAAAAATGTGTAATTTTACTAAGCTTCACTTACATGATACCTGTACAAACCACCATAAACTTAAACCATAGCTTAGCGTAAACTCAGTTTAGTTAAACTGAGGATTTAAACCATACTGGTACAAACGGCCATTGTGATTTGATAAAAAGATAATAGATGATATGTTTGTAAATAAGATAAGGATGATGGCATTGATAGTACAGGGTGTACCTCGGCTGGAGAAGAAGAAAGTTGAAGACCGTGGGGGTGTGAGTGCGGCTGGCGCTCGTGCGCGGCGTGCGCTCCTCAGTGCTGCGCCGACCTCCGCTGCGAGCGCACCGTCCGTGCGAGCCATGCCGCGACGTCGGAGAAGAGCTCAGTGACTGATCCACGCAGTGTCCTAGGGATTATGTGTGCGTCGTGAGTCGTGTGTGCCATGTTACTGTGAGTGGGTGTGTGAGTGCAGCATGCTACGGTGGGCGGCTCTGGCTCTCCTGCTCACCCTACCCCAAGTGGCGCCGGGCTATGCCGACGAGGACGAACTCATCAACGAACTCGACAGGCCCAGTGAGTTGCCGCCCACTAACAATCAAAAAAAAATATAATTTCTAAATTTTTTATGTATTTTTTGATAATTCGACAAACCAGCAGGATGCCAGGATTCAAACCCTTAAACCCAAAACAATCCTGCATTATGTTCCATATAAGATTTTTTTTTTATAAATTTCGTATCAACAAGTCAATCAATACTGTTTAAAAATTTAGGATTTTTTGCCATTTAAAATTTTTTTTTTTCAATAAAACATCCTGTCCTGCTGGATCCTTGCAGATGTTATATCTTAACAACTTCCTGCAAGAGTTTAAAAAAATCGCTATAAAAATTTCAACACCAAGTATTTAACTGAACAGATTTATCCTTTACCCCTTCACGTATTTTTAAAACTTCTTCAGAGATCTGCAGATTTTAAGGATTCAAGGATGAAATATTGACAACTATGTTAAAACTTATATTATTATTATATTTTTTTTTTCATTTTATTGCCTTCCTGAAATGAAATGTCGTGTACTGCTAATCTTTGAATTAAAATAATCTGCAGGATCCTTGCGGAGACTGAAGCCTAACAATATCCTGTCATGTCCTGAACTGTATATTGTTGAACAATGTAAAAATAATTTAAACAATATTTATTTAAATAAAGTATTACTAATAATGTAAAGAGAACTGCTCCAACTATACAATAGTAAATACGAATATGTAGAGAAACAAATATTCGTGGTTCGTGGTGCAGTGCGTATTTCCAGGAGCTGAGGAAGGACGCGCTCGATTTTTGAGTGGAATTTATTTGTAGGGTATCGGTTAACAGATAAGGGATAGTTTAGGAAAAAGAGGATAGGGTACAATACATCCCTCCCAAGTTAAGTAGCCTCCTATTTAACTAAGATTCCCTCTAAGTTTAATCTACGAAGTAGACGACCCTTGTAATTAAATCAGGTCCTGAATTAGGCTCAGCCGACTCTGTTCTTCCTGCTTATAATTCTGTCATTCGCCAAAACTTCCTGCTGCAAATTTTACAAATTAATCTCCAACACACGTTGACAATGGCTGGATTTTATTCTTCCGCAAGGTTTGCTTGTCATTTTGGCCCGCGTCAATGATGGAGCACAACAAAGTTCAGCGCGGGATTCGCGGTTTGTCTTACGTATTTCAAAACTCTTCAGCCGCCTGGAAACTGATTGCATCTGTTACGTTTTTCTCTCCAACTTTGCCGAAATAAAAATCAAACGACCTGGGACTCGCACATAACTTATAACCTCCTACGTTTTCAATGAATAACATTTCCTCAGATTTCCACCCCCCCATACATTTTTATTTTACACCCTACATTATCCACCCATTATTCAGCCCTTCATTCTGGACACGGTACAAATAATTTATTTCTCTATTTTCACCACTCAATAGGAAATCAATCTAATATTATATAACTAGAATATCGGACGGTCATTAGTTTATTAGTTGTGTTTATTTGACATACATTACGTATTTAATAGAAAGGGGGCGGTAATATTGCAAGTGACAAATGACGGGGCATGTAGTTATCTACGCATCAACAGAGGAAATTAAAAGACGAGGTGGGGAAAAAGAAGAAAATTCAGTGAAAGCCTGATAAGTCTTCTGCGGTGGTTCTTGCTCGCTGATACCGAGTGTCGCATTGGACTCAACAACATCTATTAATCATCAGAAAAAAACATCATTTATTTACACAATCTGAATACATAATGTCTTCATGCCTCAAGTTCTTCGCCCGACTACTGGTTAATATTTTATACACATTTTATTATTCGCTCCTCTTCGGAAACCATTTGTCATTTGTTTCCAAGCAGCGGAATTAGACACGAGATATGCAAAGTTTATTTAATTTAGGCTTTGTTGAGCGTTTTAGTTTTTTGTGTTTCCAAAACACTTTCTGTTATGATTTCATAAGCCAAATCCGTCTTAAGGGACAAGAAATAATTAATTAATTCTTTGGTTTTACCGCACAATACCTACGTCTTGAGATATTTTTAGTGAAGGGCAGAGTAAATATTTCATGCTACGTTAATTTGACTACAAGTCCCGATGTTAAAAACTTTTAATTGAATTTAGATACAAAGTTTAGAGTTTTGTCAAAACTGTTAGCTTTGTTCTTTTTATTATTTAATTAACATTTTCTGATTCTGTCTCTTGTCTTTCTGGTACCCCTTTAAAATTAAATCGAACGTTGAACCTTTGACAACATTAATCAGTTTCAAGGAAGAACATTTTAAGGTAGTATAAATTTAATCTCAATCAAAAATCAGATAATTAGAATTATTTTTGGTTTCCTTAGATAATAATGTTTACAATTTCGGGTCTATTTTTTACATCATTTCATTAATTCATTTTCATATGGCATACAAGCTGAGCGATCGTTAAACATTGAAAATATTAATATATTATTCATGAGAATAATATGATAAATATAATATATACCTGAATGTTTATATTCCTACTAACAATTTATGACTTTCCTCGTAAATATAAGTAATTCAAATACCACTTCTTGTTGAGGTATTTATCAAGTTTAAGTGTCATTTCATAGAAATAGGAATAGCTGTAAGTGATCGTTGAAATTAAATATTGAAGTATTATGATTACGTAGAGTAATAAATCCGAGTATTAGAATGTATGTAAAATAGTAATGAATGATGCAGTACTGAAGTCTATGTAGAAACAATAATAACGAATGATGATAAAAGCATAATTTTCCGTGAAAAGATTATTGAGCAGACGATGATTTTGTACAATGAGAAGTAATGAAACGTCTGCGACGCATGTATTTGCGTACAATGTGGTGAGTCTCGACAATTATCATCTGCTTTACGGCTTGTAAGTAATATAAGTTTTTACGATTTTTATATGAAAATATCCCGAGGTTAGTCTACTTTGTAACCACAGTAAAATGAATTATTCTTCACATACGTATTCAAATATCCATCACAAGTTTGCAGAGTTAAATAAGAGAGATGGTATCTGGTGACATTTGTCCGAAGAAGTTCAGTTGGTCCGCTCCATCAACCCATAATCGTAAAATAGTCGTAAATGACACAGCGCGAACTGTAAAGCACCCACCGATCTAGATTCCCTTGTTCATTACGACTCCACTCATATTTCAGAATAAAACAGCAGCTCTGTACGGGTGTCTTCGCTGTAATTCGGATAATTTATATCCGCCTGATAATGCGTCTAGTAGAAATGAAGTCGTGACGCTCCTAATAAGGCGCAGATCATCAATTAGATGCTGCATTATCTATTTATCGCCGCAGTTTCATTCTATTATATTCTTATTGGGTTATTATGTCTTGTTTCATCATATTCTGCATTGCTCCTTTTGTAAATATATGTAATGTAGTCTGCTATTACCGACAATTATCTTTCAATCAAGCTGAATATTATTTAAAATAATACCCAACAAAAGTAAAACAGCTTTTTAATTTGCAATTATTATTTCCATTAAAGTTAATTACTACCCCTACCATTTAGAAAAATAATACTCATAAATGAAATACATTAATACGGATAAATTTTATTTTATACAATATTCTAAAAATATTTTTCAACTCATTCAATTTGTATTTGTATGAACCACTTTGGAATTTTCGGATAAAAATATTATGTGTTGAATAAGAGAAAGGTAACGATTTTAACAACTATTAATCAAAAATACCGTTGTGTCCAAATGGTTTTGGTGACATGAAATTTTAGTTCCTTTCCTTGACCTGTATTTTGAATACAATCATCACAAATTATATCCTTACATTCAACAACATTGCTTAATAATTCCCAAAATAAATATCATTTCGCTGTGGATTTATAATACTTACGTAGATAGTATAAAAATTGTCAATGACCCCAGTGGAATTTTATTAGACCATAAATTTTTTTTCAGTGACAATGTTTAGTAATTTTTTTCTCTTTATCTTGATTGAGTTAATGGGTACCCAAACTATGTCTTCTGATTCTGAATTTAAAATCAAATTAATTAGCATTTCTAACAATCCACTCCATTAATTCTTAATTTCACCGACTTTACATACCTCCAACACTTCTCATTCTCATTAAAATAATCCATGTGTGTTAATTAATTTATCACTGTGTCGTAAGGTGATCTTTCTTTGACCTAACCAGGTGTCTGCTTCCCGTCGAAATGTCATAGTTTACCAACCGTCCTTCAGTGAATCTAAACTTGGAATTCAATTCAAAATAAAATAAAAAATCATAAGTAAATACATTGATGGAATTAAAATTTGTTAGTGACATTTCTAATATAACCGGAACCTTGGTTCTAGGAATTTTTTGCATTAAATCTATTATGTCTAGGAAACGTAGAACATTAAATATCAAATTAGAAAATAATTACAGAAACTGAGTTTGTTGTAATTTAGTATTTTGCGTTTTTATAACTTTTTACGACTTTTATTTAAACCGCAAGTTTAAAAATGTTTTGCTTCTAAAAGTATTGAAATTCGAATCAGAATTTATTGCAAGTAACGATTACTCAAATACAGAATTATATTTTAAGGTCAAATTATGTGTAAAAATATGTGAAAATATTTAATTAATTTTCTCGGAAAAATATGTTTTTGATGTTTTCAATAAAGTTGATCAATATTTTTTATAAACCTATAATTAAGAACAATTACACGAATTCCAAGTATGACAAAATACAAATCGTTATATTTTGATTAGTGTCGTGTTCGGTTATAAAAACTTTCACTTTTATAACGAAACGTGAATAATTTACACTTACATGTCAATCTTTGTGTTTATAGCTACATATTATGTATTCAAATATTCCAATTATCAACAAACATGGGGCCTGTTTAATTATTCAGAGCATATCAACACATGTAAGTTTTTCTACAAGGCACCGAATTTAAATAGAGATAACGTGGTGTTGACGTTATCGAATCAAACAGAATATGGGACACGGGAAAAAGAGTTGTTACCGACTATAACGCTGCCACCATTTTTCACATAGTTGTATTATTATCTTATCTTTGAGAACATATTCCTAGCCTAAGATATTATCATTAGTTAGGTTAACAATTTATTATAATTTTTAAAAATATATTCCAATTTGTTGCGTGTGTATATTTTTTGGATATATTTTGGGAACCAAATTTCAAACTTTATGTTACATCTTGTAAATGTACTACAACTTCAATAAAAGTACCTTTTACTAATTATGGTGAACTGTCTCCGTCAACTAAAGAGCCAGACAGGAGACATTTAAAAAATGCTCTGTACGGTATAAAAATATCATTACCTAGGTAATGGTATTCATATTTTAATTGATATATTTTTCTATTTATTTAAAATCAAATATAGTACATATTTGTTTTGTATCACTTATATTTTCAACTATGACATTTTATAAATACAACAATTTAAACTTGGCTGGTTTATGATTGATTTAATTTATTTATTTTAATTTAGAAATTTTAATTTAAAATTTTTATTTTTTCTTCTGGTTTATGATAGATTTCAGTTTCCTAAATTCATCCAATCAGAAGGTTTCACGTTAAATTTTATTTAGTTTTCATGCTTAACTGTTAGTTTGACATTTCTTTGAAGTGAGGTGAATTTGTTTTGGTACAAAATGAATTTGATATTTGATTATTTTTATTTTACCATAAATTCAAAATAACACTCTCAAATTGTCATTTGCTATTTGATATTAACTTAACCTAAAAACGTCAGATCAATGCTTTCTTGTGATTGGCTCGATATGGAATTTAGAATATAAAAATTGATTATATTCCAAATCTAAATTTTAAATTTCTAAATTTGTAGTTCGTTCGGAAACCATCACATTTCTTTTGATTGTGTGTATATTTTAAAATCTAAATCGTAAATTAAATCCATCATAAACCAGCCTTAACTATTGAGACAAATACTTTAGTTAATTGTTTATTGTACGCTCGTTATTGAAACCACAACTTACTTTCTCTAAACTACTTTTTATTAAAAATTAAATTTAATAAATTTAAAATAAAAATAATTAAAGGGTATTGAATGAAATTTTGTATGACACTAGACTGTTACTTGTTTTTGGTTTTTGGTGCTGCAAATACCTGTTTTTTGTCGAAAAATGAGAATAATTGTTGTCGAGCATTGGATTTTTTTATGAATTTGAAATAATAGGCTAAGCTTAATCGTTTAGCATGCGGCTTTACGGACACAATTAGCGCACAATATCGTAGTATGATTGATTTGTAATTGGCTATTGTGGCTGATTAACAAGCTCGATTAGAACTACGGCCATCCTTGGCTAATTGTCTTTTATTTGCCGTACCTGGAATTGCAACTGGGCAGCCATGTTGTGTTTGAATGTAATTAAAGATGATATCGATACTTCCAATTTGGGATAATAAGCTAGCATTCCTATTGGACACAGAAACCAATAATTGTATGATAATGATTTCGATTAGCTGGGATATGTTGTTTCTTTTTGCGAACTGTAATTATTGTTTATGTCAGCGTGTTTTCATTCTGATATTATAATTACGTCGACTGCTGTTGTTATTTTTTTAACATAATATTGCCCTTGGCGTACCCTATATTTTCACTATAATGCCATACGTCGATATGTTTGCCCTAATTTCCTTCAGAACATTTATTTGTGCACCTATTACCTTAATTAATTAAATTTTTACTCTATGTGTCACAAAGTGACGGCCCGTACGTCCGAAAATAGGGAAGGCGACAAAGTATGTAATATAAAAAAGAGTATACATATATGTGTAAATAAAATATAATTTAAATTCTGTTTTTACCTCCCGCCTATCAATATATAGATAAGGGAGGTATTGTTTTTGGTCATATTTCTCGAGTGTGACTTTTCAACATATGAGCACGAATTAGGGTCCCTAGAATACGATTTTACTATTTTTACCGTGATGTCTGTATGTCTGTGTGTGTGTGCGTGTGTGTGTCTGTGTGTGTGTGTGTCTGTGACGATTTTTCGTCCACGATAACTCCAGTACGATACATGTAAAAAATATAATATTTGGTATTTAAGAATTCTACTCTAATATGATGAACTGATTAGATTTTGACTACAATTGGTTAACCGGAAGTAGTACTTTACTTGAAGCTGTAAACCGTTTTTCCTAAAAAATACCTCTAAATACTATATTTTCGCAAATTTCGTTATTATAAATACAAAGATTTTTTAATTTTCTACCGATCTGCATAACTACGTTTATATAGAACTTCTAGCGAGATAGAAAAAAAATATATAAATTATAATAATTTTACATATCGTTTAGGTTGAGGAATTTCGATAAAACAGATGAGTTATTCATATGTTCACAAAATTTGACATATGATGTCAAATTTGATGTAAGTAAGTGTAAAAGATAAAATTAGTAAAAATTAAGTAATTTTATTGTAAAATTTAAAAAGATGGAAGAAATATATTAGGAATTTATTTGCATGCGTGAATCAAAGTAACTTCAGTTCCGATTTTAGTAACATCAAAAATAGCTTTCATATTGGTCATACAAAATTTATGAAGGATATTTTAGGTATGAAATGAATTAAAAATATTCTGAACTGCAATAACAAACTAATTTTAAAACTACAAATTACATGTATTGAAAAACTTATATAGAATATATTACTACAGTGGCGGGAGGTATTGTGTTGGACACACCAGATTTTTTGTTGAGGAATCAAAATTTGAAAAACTGTTCGATGTTAAGAATATTTTTTAAAAAGTATATTGTGTATCTAGTACGAGAAGTTATATATTCACGGACAGTGGTGGAAGTCGAAGAAGAGGCCAGTAGCACCAGAAGTCCGGGAAGTCACTTTTCCTACGTGATGCAAGTATTTTTTTTTAAATCGGTTTATAGTCAACAATAATACAATAAATATGATTGATTTATAGAAAACAATGGACCGAAAAAAAAATTTTTTTTTTTTTATCTAAAATGTACCAAAAATGAGATATTAGAAAAATATGAAAACACCAATGCAAATAGTTTCACGAGAGTCTAGTATTTGTCTTGGTCTTGCCTCAATCTTGCAAAAAATGTAAGACAAGAACAAGGTAAGAGATACAAATTTCAAAGCAAGACAAGACAAGAAATTGTCTTGCAAGAATAGTAAGATTTTCTTCAATTCTTGTACTCTTGCAAGTTTTTTCAAATTTTATATCTTGATTTATTATACGAACCTATTTATAAATGAATAAAAGTACAACAATATGTAAGTATTAAAAAAATTAATACAATTTTTGACATTAACCTGTAAGTCAAGACAAGATTTTTATGTACTAAAGTAATGAAAGACAAGATATACTTAAATTTATTGTCTCTAGACAAGACAAGAAATTACAGAAACACTAAATGCAAAGCACAAAACCAACTGAGGAAAGGAGGCAATAGGCGATAAAAATTTCGCCTATAGAACACGGAAGAGTGAGTACGCAGGACGGTTGTAGAGGCAAGTTTCTATCGCCTTTACCGCTGCTAATTACTTAGCTAGGGAACGATTCCAATACTCAGATTTGACGGATTTAAAAGTATATTTTCTCTTATATCTAAATAAATAAAATATATATTTTGTATGATGTGTTTCAGAAATTAATATTTATTATAAAATTAAAAACAAATTAAAATAAATTTTTATATTGGAATTATAAGACAGGCGTCGCCTACCTTGCCTACCCTGACGAGTCGCCACTGGTGGCCTACTTAATATCCACACAACAATTTTCTTGTTCACTATTAACAGTAGGTAACTAACCTGCTTCAATTCTAATGTTGAAATCTGAGGTTCGATTTGCAGTGTTCCTTTTCCCTACTCTGTTAAATTATATTAATGAAGGCATATTTGTCGTATGAATGTAGTAATTGTGACAGAGAAATGGTAAGCTAAAAGGGTATATTAGAGAACATTAGCTGTATTCCTTAACTCGGTTAATATAGTTGTTATAATCGGAACGAACTCCTGGCAATACAAAGTGCGGAACAATCATGTCATACCGATATTTATGATGGTGGGACATGCACGGTTGCTCCAAACACACGCGATATAAGTGTTCCGAGTTCCTATGATGCAATGTTATGCTATTTCTCCTAATATGTGTTCTTGCTACTTTTACTTCGATACATTCCGCTTCATTTGAATAATTCCTACTGTCTTAACTCTTGCCTGATAAATTACTCACCAATACTTATTATATGTGCAATATGAAATCGTGGGAATCTCACAATTACAATTATAGAAAAATATGACATTTTCAGTTATATCACTTATTACATATTATATTTCCTTTTTGTATCTATTTCTCCATTCATATAAAGATTTTATTGTATATAAGAGAAAACAGCAGGAATTTAATGCCACAAAATAAAAAACAAAACATATATCTCATCTCTATTTGATATAGGTACACATAGATCAAACATGGACGCAATCTGTACATCCTCTAATCTTTGAATGACAATATCTCGAGAACGATTCTAAATAGCGAACTTCAATTGCAAATTTGGAATATTTGGAATCTACGCTTGGTATGTTACGATTTAATTTTTTTTACCCATTTTGGGTTTTCGACAAATAATTCATGTCTTATATCCAAAAATGGATCAGAGATACGGCTTTATTAATTTTTACGATATAAATGATCCATATACATTTTTTATAAATGATAAAGATTATTATTGTTTTTCAGACTTCTCTTGAAAGGGAAACAGAGAGATATCGGGATGTAGTTTGCAATGTACGTACGCATCGAGATGTATTGAAGTATGTAACTGTCTATTTTTATGGTTTTACCTGTTTTTCATAGATCTATCTACCCCTTTTTGTCCAAAAATAAATTACGAAATATTCTGTAATTTATTGACCTAAATTTGTCTAGAGATCAGGGTTGCATAAAAATCCGATTAAAAATAAAAACAAAAAATCTGAATTTTTATCTAAATCGGATTTGTATTTAAATCAGATTTCTTTGATTTTTTTAAAAAAATGTAGTATATTTTCAAAAACGTGTTTCACAAAATAACATTTAGTATAAAAAAACACAGTGTAAAGAAAATAAGTAATAATTTAAAGAAACAATAAAAAACTACCGCAAAGTCTGTTTATAATGATACCGCTTAAAACGAAAAATTTGGTATAACGTCAAAATTGTGGCCAATTGTTTGAAAGCCCACATATGCTAACATTATTTTACTTTTATTGGTTACAACGACTACAGTTATAGCAACGAAATTATTAAGATCCCTTTGGTCGTTGTAACCGGATTTTACTGTAATACATTTCAAAGTAAATTTAACAAAACATTTCAAAATAATATACCAGTAAAGTCGTTTTACCGACGAAGTTAAACTGATTTAGTAGTTTTTGAAAGTATTGCCACATGATAACATTACCCACATGCTTTTTCTCCCAAATTTTATAAACGTGGTATGTTAAATAACAATCGAATTAAATTATAGGTTTAAAAAAATTAATGTGATTTAAATCTGTTTTAAATCATAGATTTAAATCAAGTTATTTAAATCAATACAATATAAAAAATAAATGGTCATTCAACATTTTTTACAAGATTAAATTATCTCAATTAGTTGTTGAAATACAGCTTCGTAAAGTTGGATAAATGAAGAGGAATTTTTAAAACTTGTTCTTGAAATCTTGGTACGTTGAAACCATATTAAAAGTTTTTATGTACTCCTACATGTATTATTGGTGAAAGTACTTAATATGTCTCAATTTGTCTTTTAATGACTATACATATTTACATTGAATACCCTACTATACTGTAGCTTGACCCGTACGACTCCTACGGTATAAGGTTACCGGATCGAATTTTGTGAAACCATGAGTATTATAACATCAATTTATCAATGACAAAGACTTGCTGACTAATGGACATTTTTTAGAACACGTGATTCGGAAAGTAGGACCATTCAAAAATCGATCCATTAAATAGGAACACAGCATGATTTGAGCAATATTGGCAAACGCAAAGCATGCAGAAAATGCTACTGGAATGACTAAGTATTATTTATCTTTGTCGGTAATTGACGATTGAATACTAAGATTATCATTGAATGTGAAGAATGTCATTATAAATTTATTATTTTCGTCACGTAGAGATGTGGACATAATACGACTGCTTATTACTTTATATGATAAATTGTATTATTATATATGTAAATTGTAATGTTTCTAAAGACAAACAGCAACCAAATAAAAATACCGCTGAGTTCGAACGATTCGGAGTAGTTAGCCTGACAATCATACCACTAAAAATTAAAGTAAAATGCAAAAAGTAGGTGACATACTTGAAGCGCTGTTCCACACAGGACTGTTGTGCCACAGGAAGAAGAAAGTTTCTGAAGGTGTATTTATGTCAGAAATCATTTATATTCTTTCAGACTAGAAAAGTATTTCTTCTCGACAATGGAAAAACTTTGTGTTTGATTTTCCGGTAGCTCTTACCCAGGAGAATTTAAAATATATAAAAAATTCATTAAATGGATTTCGTATTTCGAGGAACAATTTTCTCTTTTCCGTTAATTTATATGTAAATTAAAAAGCTAAAATCCTTTAGAACAAGTACGAATTTTAAGTTTGCCGGAAGTCTTTTAATTGACTATAATTATACTTCGTCCAAAAATTCACAGCAGATCTTTCAGTCTGCTAATCACTGAAGTGCTGCTGAAACTCACTGAAACTGTTTCAGCTGGACATATCGCATAAGAGGAAAACATCCTGCTTTAAAAATTAATATTTGAAATATTTTAATTTAAAACCTTTTCAAATGATATCAAAAGAAGTATCTGGGGAAATTACTTCCAAGTGAAAACTGAAACAAAACGTTTTTGCAAGAAAATATCTTTTAATAAATTTTTAAATATTTCTTTTAAGATGTATTATATATTCAAGTTGAGTGAACGTAAATAATTTAAATTATAAATAATAATGTCAACTCTGTTAGCCCATAGGTTGTCTGCACAAATCTTTCCATTACACTCCACATCTTCCAGTTTCCAATTTTTCTTTTCTATACTTATGAGCTCTTTTATGTAACGGCTATAGTTGCTGCTATATAGCACAGCCGGTCGTATTAATTAAAATTATTTCATGTTGATGTAATTACAAAATAAATAAAAAACAATTGCATCATGAAATAATGTTGGTCATATATGGATTTTCCGTATGTAATTGTCGAATAAACAGCAAATATTTGTCGATGTTTATCTACATTGAATTTAATAATAAACATTTATTCATTATAAGTCGGGCAATAATTTCCAGAGTTCAGACAACTTTTCCCAACTCTCGAATTCCGAACTTAGCGAAACTTTAAATCATTTTCTGCTTGGCTTATTTAAACAACAGCAATATGAAATAATTCCGTGGAATAACTGGGCGTTTTTTATTGTAGCGAGTAATCAGAGAAGATTAATTAGTTTATCTCTTTCTTAAAAAGGAACCGAGACTCAGCTTTCTTTATCCCAGGCTCTTCATTCAAGAGGTTTCGTAAGCTAATCAAATCTTTCTCAATTATTTTTAACTTTCATAATCAAGCGACATCTCGCATAGTTCACTAGATTGCGTTCTGTAGTTTCAGCATATTCTAATTGAAATTCAATGGGCTTCTCTATCAGACTAAATCTCCGGAATCCGCTTCCGGATGCGAACATCATTTCAAGGAAAACACATTCTTGCATTCTTAAATATTCTTCTAAAAGAGCCACAGTATCTAAAATATCTAGACTTTCAATCAGTATAACAATTCAGTCTTAGTTAAGTAGTCCCAATAAGTTACTTTCCTTTTAAAGGCAGTAGACTGGTAACCAATACCACTAAAATGCAACTAAAACTTACCACGAAATGTTGCGCGACAGATGATGATTTTTTGCAGAATAATTATTTTGATTGTCTCTATTAACTTAATCCTGATTCATAAAAGGAATTAGCCACTAATTCCGATTAGAGTTAGTCCCAAAGATATAATCATACCCAACTTATTATTTAGAAAAATTGGAAATAAGGAAAATATATTCAACAATTTCTCTTTTTTTTATTTTGTTTTGCCGACCGAAGAGTAATATACAAATAAAATAATTTATCACTCATTTATCTTGATACAAATTTTAGATACTGCAGGTAAATAAATTATCATTATTATTATAAATCTTGAAAAATAAGTTAAATATTAAATTTTGTTGCATTCTGGCATACCATAATTTATCCACTGGAAGTCTTTGTCTAGTCTTCCAATATATTTTTATAATATGAAAATGATCTTCTAATTTCGCAGGATATGACCACGAGCAGCATAAATTTATAATTTAGCATTATTTCTCTGAGTATCCTATCCGGCGGTGGTACTTGTTTTCCGGAAAATATTTTGTCTTTTGTTTCTAAAGTTACAAACTCAGGATTTTTTCTTAAAACGGTGATTAGCTGTCGAGGAAACAGATGTTTTGTAAATTTTATCAAAAGGTATATAATTAGAATAAATGAAAAATTATTTTACAAAAATAATATTATCTTTTATTAACAGTACATAAATAGACGAAAAATAGTCACAATTTAATAATTAAAAGTAAACATTTTTTTAAAACATCAAAAAAAGGGAAAAGGGCAAAATCAAATTAGGCTGAAAAGCCTACAATACGGGTAAATAGAATCCGTGCCTACTTACTTAAACAATATGTAAAACACTCATCATACGGTAAAGTTAACGATCCAGAGGAATATTGAGATTAACGATAAAAAACGGAAAATATATTTGTTGTTTTTTTTTTTGTTTACATTTTAATAATTCTCTTGGTATAAACATATAAAGAAAGCAACTTAAAACTAATTTATTCTCAATTTAATCAATTTATGGCATTATAAATTATTGATTTCGGACGAGAAATTATAACAAAAATAAAAGTTAAAAATTAACTTCGTTCTTATTCTGCTTTGAAAGTAGCAATAAAACTAGAAAATTTAATCCGGAACATATGTGGAGTTAGATAACTCCGAATTTAATCTTTTTTAAGGACCTGGCTCTAATAGTATATTGTACATTGAGGGACTAAAGTGCATGATTTAATCCTGAGAGTGACGTTCATTTCACGAGCCGTAGGCGAGGGAAATAATCTCTTGAGGCATTAAAGGCACTTTAGTCCTGTGGTATATACACTATTTTTTGCACTTCCGCATATAAATTTTAAAATTTGGTTCTATTTATATAACAGTTAAATACATGACAGCTTTGAAAACAAAACACCATTATTCATATTTTTCTGGAAGCCTTGGCTAGGTACATATAACTACCCAGGGATTAAATTCATATTTAATCCCTCAAGGATTAAAACATTAAAAGTGCAAATTCTGTAGTAAGAAATATGAAAATAAAATTTGGAAAATAGTATATTGTGTTATTAAGAGTAAAAGTGATACTTTATATGGCGAGTATGGAATTTTGCACGACGAGCGAAGCGAGTCGGACAATTGCATGCGAGGCACACAAAGACACTTTTACTCTGAATAACACATGATATATTTTCTTCAAACTTAGAAATTTTAAAAAATAAACTACAATTTGACGTTTAATTACGTCAGTTATTCATAATTTTTAGTAACTTTATTCTTAGGTTATCTAGTTTTTATAGTGACATTTAGGGCGATATTACAGATTTCTATTGGACAAGTTACTTCTTATTGGCTGATTCTACATACGGCGGCGACAATATTATACGGCGGCTAGAATAAAAAATTATATTACGGAGGCATAGAATAGTATATTAAAACACAAGTTGTAGAAGGCAACCTTTTCAAGCACGAGTTTGAATTTCGGGAACGAGCGCGAAGCAGCGAGTGCCCGAACGAACGAGTGCTTGAATTGCCTTCTATAACGAATGTTTTATACTATTTTCTCTGTTTCGGCTTTTATTTACATTATTTTTTATAATAATATTTGACAATTTCCATTAAGGGATTTTTTTGATAGAATAGTTAGGTTGGTGACAGAAATCACTGTCACTAAATCACTGTTTCGTTTCGTCTGTTGCCTAGGTGCTAGGTCAGTTGCCTAGATATTTTGTGTATTTAATGCAGTCATGCCAATCTCAAATAACAAAATATAACCAAAAATCGTTTAAGAATGAAGCTTCTTCCAACATCAATAAGCGTGCTGGAATATGACATTCTAATTCCGAAACAGAGAAATTAAACTTCAACCTTGTCAATCACGTCACAGAAGATGTCACTTTTATGATGTTTGAAGAAAAATGTATTTGTTGGTGCGCGTAACGTACTTGTATTTGTGATGATAGACAAGGGACGTTTAGTGAAAGTGCGGAAGTGTGGCAGTTGGTGTCCGCGGAGCATACTTCAGCGTGGTGGAATATGTGAGTAATCTGGCGCTTATGGCACCGGCATCGATCTGCCCATCTTCTGGGCTAGTCAACAGGTTTAGTGCAGCAATCCAAATTTCGTTTTATTAGTTTTTTAATTAGTTTACTCTGCTAAACGCCAACCTGTTGGAGGTTCATTTGGACTATACTTCTGTGTGGAAATTGCGTTATTAAACCAAATTGTTTTATGAAAAAATTCTATTTTGCGCTTCACTGAATTAGCTCACTTTTATTTCGTAAAAAGAGAAATTTGTGTGAAGGTTAAAATGTATAACGAGAAATCAAGCGTGGAGAACCAGCTAATGATTTTCCTACAAACGAATTATTCGTGAAATTATAATTTTATATAAAAATTTGTGTTGTCATTTTACAAAGTTTTTTAATGAGAACAAGAAGTTGACATTGTCGGACGGAAATTAAGTCATACGCCTGGAAAAAACTTCAATGAAAATCAATTGTCTGTGCATAATTTCATTCTCAACCGGTTCACCCCATCTTAATTATATATTGTACCTCTACAACTTTATAGTCATTCTACTAATTTTATTTAAATAAAACAATATATTTTCCAAGCATTATATTGCCCTCTATATGATCAAAATGTTGGCGAAAGCATTTCTTTCGAATGGTTACCAATCCAAAAACTAACCACATAGGTAATTGCCTGATTTTAGAAAAACTTTAATATTCTTTATTAACTGGTGGCAACGCAAATATAAGACCGAATTTCTTTTGTACAATTCAGATAATTATCTATAAAGACATACACTAGACTCATGCTTTCTTGATTCTACAAATATTATTTATATTAAAAAAACATACATTATACATACGTAGTTATAATTAATGATGTTACATATCAAAAACAAACTTTGGCCCATAAGCAGAGATTTGGTTATTCGAATAAAACTTAATGTTCTACAATTTCATTTAGATAGTTAGCTCTTCTTGGCTCATTCAAAACAATTTAATTTTATCTCACTACAATCTCCCTTCAATAAGAATGTTAATTTGAAAGACGGATGTTGCTGTAATAAGAATATGCGTTTTATTATTTTTGTGAGAAATAGGAAAAGAAATGCAAAAAGAAGATCTTCAATAGTTTCATTGTGAATTTTTCGCATTATCGTTGACGTAAGTATAACTTACTTCCAAACCAACATAAATCGTTTCCAATAACATTTATAATTAAGTTACCATTATCAACGAATTGTTATTACCTATATTTTAAAAAAATAACTGTCCTACTAGCAGAAAATCTAGAAAAATCTAGAATTTTCTATACATTTGGTCCACTAGTTACGGGAAAAATAAATTACAAAAATTTGTAAATAAATAAATCTGAACTGTTGAGTGCCTTACATTTTACAAATATGTTAGCAATATTTGAAGTTAATTGCTGTTGGTGGCGCAAAAAATATAATAAGCGATTCGGAATGTAAGTACCTAAAACAACTATTCTCGTATGGTAACATGAACTTCGGCTCAGTGCATACCTCCTCCTCGGAGTTAATAAAGTACTTGCATTTCTTGTAGCTGAAATAAATATTTTTTTTAGTCCGTTCGAGGGATCGCTCGCGAAAGTTTTTCAATTTTTTTTGTTTATTGTTGAGTGTAAGAATCTTAGATCCCAGGTTAATGTCAATTCCATGTCCATGGATCAGGCGCTTAGAATGCGAGGTATAATACCGTTCTGGTTTTTTTCCGGCGATGGAACATTCGGTAGGGATGCACCCGACCCTTGAGTTAGATTCAGCGATGAGCGAATGTGGCCTTTGCTTAGCCGGCGGAACAATCAGCGCGATCGAGTGGAGTGTATAACGAAGGGAAGGAGTTGTCCCGGTGATTAATTCGCTCGCTGACCGCACTTTAAATGCGGAGCCGCCATTGTGAGCTCGCTAATTAGCCGGCCGGACGGGCATTAATAACCAGCCGACTGCGATTCATACAGGGGGCGTACATATGCACGCTGGTAATCATGCCCCTGACACCACTACTCCCACACCCCTACAACACGAAGACGCCTCTCTGAGAGGACTCTCACCGTAACTTGTCCGCAAATAAGTCATCATCCATCGTTCACTCCACCCATGGTTACTTCCAAAATTAATACTTCATTTTCTTTGGAGCTACTTCAAATATAACAAGAGAAGAAACCAATACACAACTATCTCGTCAGCAAACACAGGGCCGTTTCTGGCGTACGTGCAGAGCGTGCCCTCGTACGTGGGCGGCCAAAATTTGGGGCGGCAAAATATAATTTTTAAATTTTCGCAAATGATTTAATAAATAATAAGTAAAATATAAAAATAATTTTGAAATATTAATGCTCTGTTTTATTATTTTTAATTTAAATTTATGATAAGACACGTCAAGCACATTCACATATTATTTTTGCACATGAGAAGCTCCACGTTCCTTTAAAAATGTTATTTATAATAATATATAATTTTACCTTGGACGAAAAAAAAATTACCTGCGCCCCAATTTAATTTACTTTTTCATCTGCACTTGAGGAGCGCCAAATATTTTACCCGCACGTGGATGGCCGATAGTGCAGAATCGACCCTGAATAAACATACTCATCAACTAACTTTCCGAAGAAATCATCTTTATATAGGGTAGTTTTGTTTGATAGGAGTGGACCGTATTTAACAAAATGGTACTTTTATCATCATCATAATCTATGGCACAACATTCCTATGTGGAACAGGATGTCAAGTACCTAACGTACTTGTTTCGTGACAGGTTTTATTTGCATTTTAGTGATGCGGGTTGTCAGCCTACAGTCTTTGCAAGGTCAGTACACACCGAGCCGTTGTGCGGTAACCCATCCAATTTCACAAGGCGGGCTAGGCTGCTTACCTACACGATCAGATTTGGTACTTTTATATGAACCTTATTAAATATTATTTATTGAGTGTTACCTTAACGACACATTCCTCAATGTACAAAAATTCTAAAATTATAAAAGAGGAAACAGATATTGCGTCATGTCATTTTCAATCCCTCACCCCCAAGAAATATTTTTCAAAATACCTACGCCACTTCTACACATTTGACGACTCATATGCTGTTTAACGACAAAGACGGCACCAACTATTTACTGTACAACCTTTGTTGACCTGTAGTTATTTTTATTTAATGGTCCATAGTATAATAGATAAAACTATTGACGGTGATTTGAGTATCTATTTTCCACATAAAAGTGACCTCTGTGGTACACTGTCCATGCCAATTAGAGCTCGGACGATTATAACCAATAAACGACGGATAAACGATCTATACTTTATAAATATATTATTACCAATATCTGCGATAAAGCAGAATTACACACCCAACAATGAATAATAACCCGTGATTGACTTATTGATTTCGTTATTTTATAGTTTCATACTAGTTATATTAGTTTTCTTTCGAAAATTCATTATTTAATGTACATATTTCATATAGGAAACATAAAAACTCTTCCTTATTCCAAAACAATAAATAATAACGTTAATACCCGATAATAATCATTACTTGTTTTACTAGTCATTGTAGGCCATGGTAATTGCCTAATTTAATACCTGTCGTATTTTCGAAGACTACAAATCAACTAGAGAATCTATAATAAAATAACTCTTAGTGACTTTACTAGATTGTCGAGGGATGTGCTACTACGATAGACATTCCCTTGGGAATTTTTAATTTGTGTAGGGTTATAAATGGAATTCGTAATTCATTAATTGATAAAGTAAAAAGCTTGGGATGGGCCTAGAGTTCATTAACGAGCAGTTATTCTTTAGAAAACGGAATAGTGTAAATAATATATGCGATGCGCCATTAGAAAATTTCAATAGAAACACGCTGGTAGATAAAACTAATTCTTCTTTTGTGACATCAGCAAACATTAATCATCTAGAATAAATAAAATTTTCATTAAAAGCTAATCAATACAAGCATTATGGTACAGTTACCCACAAAGGCTATTCCAATTTCCGAACAAAAGCGGTTTGATAGTTGGCACATTACAAGATAACAAGCTGTAAAAAGTTGTAAAAAAACAGCGGTAATTCCATTGCAGCAAGTAAAAATTCCCAGCGACAGATTTACTCTTGTGGCACGATTAGTGGCCGCTTTCGATGAAGCCATTACCTCTGATAAAGACGCAGATAGAAATCTATTTGGTGCTTTGTTTGCGGCCAAACTGACGTGTTGATATGTGAGGAGCGACACACAAAAACTGTTATAGTTTCACAATGGATGGCTCCAGGCATCACCGGCAATTTTAGATGCCATCTCAGATACATTTTAATACGTTGTATTATATACGCGGTGACAGAATTAGTTAGCGTTCTTAACTAGATTACTTTAGTTCTTTCAACTTATTATTCAAGCCTTCAAAATATTATTTACATCTTTAATATTAATTGTTGAATCATCGTAGTGTTTCACGAGAGTCTTGTATATTTCTTGGTCTTGCCTTAGTCTTGCAAAAAAATGCAAGACAAGAACAAAACAAGAGCTACAAATTTGAAAGCAAGATAAGGCAAGAACTTGTCTTGCAAGAAATGTGCGAGAATAGCAAGATTTTTTTCAATTCTTTTTTAAATCTATATTCATTATAAGAACCTACCCATAAATTAATAAAAATACAAAAATAGGTATGTAAATATTAAGAAATTATTTTTATATGTATATAAATTTCATTTTCAAAAAAAATATAGGAGTTATAATTATTTATAAAGTAAATAATATAATTATTTTTCAAAATCATATAACCAATAGTTAAGACAAAATGCATTCTTATAATCAGGGATATTTTGAAAAAAGCTTTTCTTTCCACACAAGATTTTTTGTTTTAATAATATTTATTTAATAATAAGACAGAATTGTATTATAAGAAATGTATTTGATATAAGTGACAATGATATTATTGAAACCAAAAAAAACCGTACGTGTGATACAAGATTATTTATATGTTCAAGTTCATTTGATAATATCAACATGCAAGACAAGAAATATGAAACAAAATGATGATCAATATACAAGAGTAATGAAAGACAAGATATACTTAAATTTCTTGTCTTGCTTCTCGAGACAAGACAAGAAATTACTATAAACAAGACAAGAAATCTAGTCGTGTGAAACATTAAATCATCGTACGGTTCTAAATGTCATACACTATTCTATTGCTGTTATGAAATATAGTTAGAAGTATCTTTGAAAATTAAGAAAGTTGACGCTGAAGATATATATTGGGGTAGAAAGAAGGCAAACTAATAGTGAATTCCTTGAGAAGTACAAAAGATACTGTGTTGAATAATTTCAGTAAGGTATTCATCATCTGGGAAGCCTTGTACGAATTTAACTAACAAATTGTTTCTTAAACATTCGTTGTACAACAAACAGACTAATTCATCTTGGAAAGTTTGTATCTCAGCATGCCTTGCATTCTAAAGTGAGATACAAGTCAGCGGTCAGTCAAGTGTTTAACTCAATTTAAAGTTCTCATCAAAACCGACAGCTGTGACGTCATCTAAACTTCCCTACGAGCCGGCGACTGAAGAAGACACCCGCAAATAAATTATGATATAAAAGTTCCATTCGTACATATATTCCGCTTCGGATTATATCTCCTCCGGGGTTTCACTCGTGTCATTCTTTCAGCGGAAGCCGGCGCGAATGCGTTATTTCAATTTTAAATGCTGCTCAATTATACATACAGAGAAGGTGGTGTTAATTGATTTATTTGCTCCAGGCACTGCAAATGCATTTGCATATGTTAGCGCTCTTTAAAATTGTAACTATTCCGTCTACTCCTATGTTAATATTCCTTACAGTCGCACACCTTCTATCAACAACTTAAACATTACCTCATTTCATTGATTTATTTGCCACAAGCATTGAAAATACATTTGCATATAGGTATTAACACTATTTAATTTTTTTATAAGAAACGATATCTTATACGTTACTTTATTCTTATTGTATTTATTCTTTTTAATATAAGAAAATATTTTCACGTTTTTGTACAACTACCGTTTCGTTTCTTATTCAATAACTTGTACAAAAATACTTTTGTTAGATCGATTGTTCTTGGTTTGGTGGCTGCCCTAGAATATTCGCAGAAAACCATTCCAATAGATTCATAAATCATAGAATAATCGGCAGAAAAATGTATACACTTGCATTTATAATGGAATAGAAGATGCCGTTGAAAAAAATATCTTCTAATAGAAACAGGCGCGGATCTAGACTTCCATTTGGGGGAAAGATTATATGTATAGTAACAAAATATATGTTTTCGTTTATTTAATTGTACAAATAAAAAATATCTAAAATGGCGAACCAAACAATAGTATTATATTGATAAGCATCTACAGGCCTGTTGCACCAACATTACTTTAATTTTAAGTTTCTCCTAAATGGACAATATCTCATCGGGACAATTTTTTTTTTGCTTTCGTGTTGCTTTAATTTAAGCCTTGTTATACTGGGAATTGGAATTTTAGAATCTTAGATATTTTCCATTTAATTTCTTAAAAATAAATTTTGTTTTTTAAATTATATACCTATCTCAACAATTAGAGCCGTATTTAAAAAAAGTTCATCTTTGTGCCATGACTTCCCCTGGATCCTCCCCTGAATAGAAACAGAAGAAAAATAACACTAAATAAATTTTATATAGCAAGGAAAAAGTAGGGGATTGGAGAAAGTAGATTAACAAAACAAATATATGAGGTAAAGAAAAGGAAAAGGAAATAGAGGAACGTGATTATGTGCTTGTTATTTTTGGAATTGGGGAGACAAATAAATCTGAGGCAAGCTGGCGGGGATTTAAATTTGATAGAATGGTGTTTGAGGACGTTTAGCTGCGCGTTAGCTATTAGGGAATGTAGGGTATGTGCAGGGAGAAAGAAGGAAGCGAGGGCTCGGCGACAATGGCGCACAAAGCGAGAAAATTGGAGACGGACGATACTGGCAGACAGCGAGCATAACTACACGCCGAAGGCTAATATCTTTTGACATATTTGACATGGTAGCGCTTACATGGGCTTTTAAGCCCCGATTCCCGTCACACGTCAAAGCAAAGCCACCGGCGGGGAGTTATAAACCTTTAAGAGCTGGACGCGCAAGTTCTGATTGTATCTGCGATTGGAAGTTCGGCGAGTTCGTCACGGAATGCCGGAGCGTGAGCGCCGTTCGTGTCGTGCCGTACGAATACAAAATGCAAATTACACTTCAGGTGACCAGCAACAACGAATCTAAACACGGACTTACAAACGTCGTCCCCAGATCCCTATCTCGCACGCAACGCTGCACCGCCTGCCCGCGACGTCGTGAGCCCCTTCAAACATACAAGATGAGCACGAGGATACTTTTATATTTGCTCCGGGCGAGCCCGGGATCACAACTACTTCAATTATTTGCCTTCCTCCTGCGCCAATCCTTTCAACGACCTACACCTCATCTTCTCCTTAAACAACTCCACCTGTCCTCCCATCAAATCATCAAATTTTATTCTCTCCTCTACAACCCACTCCAAATCTTTTACATTTCTTGATGCCACTATATCCTTGACCTTATTCTTTCAACGAATTCAAATAAGTTGTGTAGGAAGACTGCCACGTCTTAAGGAAATTTGAACCTAGAACCTTTACTGGAGTAAAATACAGATGCCAAAATATTATATACTGATAAAATGCAATTAATTGTTATGCCGTCTAGATCAAGACTTTCTTGTCTAGATTATCAAGACTAGACTGGCAAGTCTTGTCATGAAATTTCAAGACAAGACTTTCTTCATCTAGATCAAGACTATTATCAAACTTCTACATAATTTTCAAGTTTTATTCAATCAGGTTTAAGAAGGTTTACTAAAACTTACTTATCTACTAAATAAATCAATAAATGTAATGGTTATTGATTTAACAGATTTCTATAATTCTAGAAAATTATTGTACTAAAAATACACTGCAAATTTGATAAACTAATACATTAATATTTATGTTAACAAAAACCAAAAACTATAGATACAGGTGCGCGTATGTTTGCAGTTCAAACAATTTGATAAAGGCTCAGGAAAACAGAGGAAAAAATATAAAAATCTCTTTATTAAAAAATAAAAAAATTCGAAAATATATATATATAATTCGAAGCTCTTTCTATCCGAGCTGAAACATGGTTGTGAAAAATAAAGCGCATACTTATGTTAATCTAGAGTCTTGGAACAATCTAGTGTTGATATCTAGATAAGACAAGAACATGAATTTTTAATCCAGACTTAGTCTTACTCAAGTCTTGTCTTGAAATTTCAAGACAAGACAAGATTTTACAAAATTTGTCTTGTCTTGTCTGGACAGTAACACTAGCAGTTAAATTATTCTCGCAATATGTGAGGTCGTATTCCTTTCAAGTAATCATTTTCTTTAGCCAGCTACTCATGCACGTATCCGTTTTAAATCCTGATGATTACTCCGGTCGTAAAGTATCTGTCCCGGACACAAAGTTGGTAATAGTTCTGGAGACAAAAACCCCAGACGCCCACATATTGGTTACCATGTATAATAGTTGGTGTTTTTACTCGCTGGTCAAGTAATTAGTGAGGAGGACTGAAAACTGAAGAGCCGTGCAGCTGAAATTTCAGGAGGACCATGATGAATGGCCGTTGCCACAGCTGATGAATACACTAGCGAGGGACAGACGGAGGTTTTGTGTTACGCTAATCCACTGCTAAATATTCACGGATAATTTTCTCATGTTTCCTCGTTTTTGCCACGAGCACGTTTGTAAGGATTGTTCGCATTGATCCGCAAGATGAGAGGAGCTTCTACCTCTAAATGAAGTTTTCGCCACTGTCACGACCGGGTGATACATCAGGAATTAAATCACCTCCGAGCCACCCTTGTTTTAGAAACCATTTTAAGGTATCGAAGAATGAATTCGTAAAATTCTCCCCACCTCTAAAAAATAACTACCTTTCTTTTATTAACTAACTTAATTTTCTATACATTTTTCAATAGTGTATGACAATTGAAAGAATATGTTTTCAGGCAGTCACCCTTTCTATTTTCAGACATTTATATATTGTCTTAATTATTTACTAATTGTGAAAATAGAAAAAACAATAATTTGTTACTTATAAAAACCTCCTATGATTAAAGAAATAGTTATTAAACATTTATTTGTAATTGTAACGGAGCCAGTTAAACAATCATAGATTGCTGAAAAACGAGTATATATGTATTTTCTTCTTTTAAGGTTAAGAAAAAATATTTATTTTTAGCAAGCAAATCTTTGTGGGAAAGTTCAAATACATTATTTTTAAATATAAATAAGAATTTTCTTTATAATCTGTAAAATTATAAGTGGTCGAAAGGTGACGTCTAGTAAACGACATCAAAGCTTTAATGTTTGATGATTGAGATAATTTTCCCGTTTGGTATAAATTCAGAGGAAACGGGCATTAATAAATAACCAGTTAATGATCTGTATTAAACAGTGTAGTTTCCAGCCCACATAATTTTATAAAATTTATATTGTCCAGAAGTATTTTCTCCATAAAGAGCACACACATGCATACAAAACAGCAATTCCGGCTTTATTTATTGGTTAATAAAATCTAAATAAAACATAAAATTCTGAATGTAATTCATAGCATTTTATAATCTGCATAATGCACTACCTCAATAAATGCAAAAATTCATTAAACTTTTAGAAGCTACCAACAGTGTTGATTTAAGTATAGATAACATGCGGGTAGTAGTGAAATTTGAAAAGCAGTTGCAAATGGTTATAGCGTAATAAAAGTAGTTATCAGAATAACAGTAAATTAAAATTAATGCGTATTCATCGATTTGTATTTAAATAAAAACTGAATTTACACGTGAACCCATTTAAAATAATTCTATAGCAGATACAAAACAAACATTAATTTAACCTCATATCTAAATTAAATTTATATTCTATTTGTGTTTATACAGAACGCATTTAATCAGGAAAAAGTAGCTTGTTGTTTTAAACGCACTATTCAATGTAATTTCATTACCGTTTTCCATTAGTACAATAACAAATTTCCCTATACGTATCAAAAATCTAAATGAATTTTACATTTAATTAAATATATCATCGTGCAGCGAACAAAGGAAAGCGTTGTTTCTAGGACGTGTTTCCGGGAAATTTCTGCTAAGACTTTTTGTGCAATAATCCTACATTCTGCGGCAGCACGCGGTAGTAGATAAAAACCTAATTCCCCATGTAAAATATTCATTAAGTATACTACAATATAAAATTTTATGTAGCGCAACAAATTGTGAAAAAAACTGTTCGATAATATATAAGCGTCAATAAAATAGCCGGCCGTATATCGAAGAAGTTTTCAAGTGAAAATTTGATTTGTAAAGTGTTCATAAATATGTTGGGGTAATAAAACTTTGCCCTTTGAATGTCGTCGTTGCAGACATTATCTCTAACGCACGTTTTTATTTGAATATAAATCTGGCGTCCTTAGCAATTCAAATGCGGACCTAGAGAGAAAATATTCCAGCTTAGCATATGATATTGCAAGAGTTATAAACAAATGTACCTATCTAATCTTTAACACGAAATTTTCACAAATTTATAACCACCGCGCTTCATAAATCTCCTGCAGACTATAACATTCTTAAATGAGCTAGTATAAAACTACATTACATGAAAAAGGATAACAAACTAAAACCTCTACTTTTTCTCACAAATCTTCTCTACAACTTAAAGTTAGAGCCCTTTACATTATGGGGGCAATTTTAATATTCACTAAATCAGCTGAAAAATTTCTGTACATAATACCAAAGGAAGTTCTGTTTGAGTATGGTCATTTATGAAATTAATTTCGATATTGTGAGAAGACACAAAGCATCATCAGAATACATTACTAAATTTTGTAAAGTGAATGGCGAATAATCAATTACCGAATGGATGGGCCATTTATGTCACATGGCGGACAAAACGTAATTGTGTTTGCTTTGTATAAAACGCCCTACATAATGTACTAAAAACAGAAACAAACTAGCTCTGTACATAAATAAAACAATTGCATCCAGCCATTAGCACTTGACGGAGACTGATTGCCGAATGTTTTCTCGTCAGATGCATCTTACTAAAACGACCAGACGGAGCAAAAAGCCAATTAGATTAAAATGCAAGAACTACACCATTTGCACTTACAGACACTAAAAATTCATCACGTCTCTTACCATTCACCGAAAAGATAAATATTTGAAAAGTCTGCTGCAGTAACCACCACTTGAACTAGAAAAGGACAAAATTATCGTAGATGCTCTTTAAGCACCAGTTTATTTTGTTGTGTATATATTTTGACAAAAGTAATAGTGAAATCAATGTATCTCTCTTTATCATGTAATCAATCTGCGTAGGTATTTATCCTTGTAAACGCATTTCCAGAACTATTCAAATCCTTGGCATCTGAGGTTGACGTGAGTTTTTTGAATGCGGACGACATTCGAATAACATTTTTGATGTCCTTTCATTGTAAGTGAAGCGTTATTAATAAAATCCAGAGATTGGATGTCGCATTCATCGTGGACTTGTTGAACAAACATTGTCATTACAAATACAATCCAATGGAGTATTGATTCTTTTTTAATAATAAACATTTTTCGTAAACGCTTTCTAAAGGAGCCAATTTAAAACAAAGGTCTTGTAATTTATTTAATATATCACACGACAAAAACAACTTTTATATTTCCTTGTTAGACAAATTCAAAAATATTGTTGTATATATCGACAAATTTAAGAAAATTAAAAGAAGAAACATAAGGGCGAATTTCCAAGAACTCTTGAATAACGAGTTTCCAAGAAATACTCATAAATGTATGTCCAAACTTTAAGACCAAATTAGTTAATAGTTTAATAAGCAGCAGTGCTTGACTGCAGGTAATGAAATAGTTGAAGTATTCCTGGCAACAGCCATTTCCTGCGTCATGGTTGATAATGTGTAATAATAAACACAGCAAAACATAAGAATACATTGCGTAATGAGTCCCCATCGCGTGTGTTTCAGCTTATCGATTTCCTTGTACAGCTTAAGAAGTTGTAAAGTTAAAAGTTGAAGCAATGACTTTGCATACTGGTAATTTCATCCCTGCTGTTAATTCGATCGATCAATAAAACTGTTAGTGTTTCGCTAACCGCAATAGAATTTCATCAGCTGCGTAGAATACAAATTGAGGTGGTCCCCTCGATAGGGAATTGGATTTATACGGTTTGAATGCGGGGGCGAGTAATCCTGCGATTTGCTACTAGCAAGCTGAGTTGCCAACCCACAGTGGTGGAGGATGTCACTTTAAAAATACACACATCCCCCTTCCAATTAGCGACATACGTTCGCATCGCTAATTAAAACATTCTTGATGTTCCTAGTTAATGATTGTGGTTTGACATCCCAGGTTCCAAACCCACACAGGGAAATTCCTTAGGGTTGCTGTGTATTATTAAGCAGAAATCAAATAATAATCGTATTTCGTTTAGATATTTTATTTTGGTGCTTAAAATTCTCCATAATACTACAAAATAACTATTCTTATTTTTGTGGTAAATAAATACTAAAATATTGTTTTCAAGCGGTTATCCTATTTAGTTCCATTTGAATGTTTTTAGAGTTTTAATAAAGGAGGTTCTCAAGCAATGGACAACAAGAAATGAGTGATATATTTATTTTGCTGCTTCATTTTCTTATACAAATATAGTAGAATTGATGGAATTTTGAAAGAAAGGCATTGTTAAATGTTAATAAAGGCGCCTCCACCATTATTCTCTGTACGCCAATGGAAGGCTTGCTAATTTGGGCTTTTCGATTATACGCTGTTTCTGATTTCCCTTTGTTTAGCTTTATTTTTTATTCGTGTCGTCATGGCACGCTGTTACCAGCGATTATTTGAAAAAGCAAGGATTAGCCGCTTTGTGAAATTTTAAATAATAAACGGAGGTCATTTCCGCTACGGTTTCACACTAAACATCGCAGCAGATCAATATTTACATTCAAATTCCTAAATTCATTATAGACTCATAAAGCTGACAATAGTTGATTTAGACAATTTGCCTGTGGTCTACTGCCCACCAACCTATTGCAATCTAATCGCCAAAAATTTATTCCCATTATCTCTCAAATTCACACACAAAAGCCAAATGTTCACTGGCAAACGGTAATCAACTTTTATCTCACCAACACCCACACTTGATACGGAAAATTAAAACCTCAATCAAAATTAGCGATAAGTATTAGTAGCCGTCGTTAAAAACTTGAAATTATTATTTTTATATAACCCCAGTAGCACGGAAAAACTATAATGAAATTAAAGATGATTTTTAGAACGAACAAGAATTATTGTCAGACTCAAGAGAGAAGTAGGTAACCAAAAACAAGTTTCGGGAAATGAATTTCGTTGCGGAGATCGGTTGCGATTTCTAATTCAGGTTTGACTTGTAACGATTACAAATGGAATTCCAATTTAGAAAAGAAGAATGTTGAAAAGAAAAGGAATGAAATAAAGTCTTCAAATTTTCAAATAGAAAAGTTTGGCGAAGAAAAGTGAAACTTATAACAGTTTAGTTGCGAAAGAGCAAAGTAAATAACTATTATTAAAACTCTTATAACATTAATCAGCAAAGTAATACTCATTCATAATTAAAAGAAACGTCTTCAAAGAGAGGTAGGCAATATCTGCGCGCTTGACGATAATATTATGAATCTGCCTGGGTGAATTTTCGTGAACTTTGTGGACTTATGAAATCCGGTGTTTGCTCCTTCATCTGATGCTGGTATCTTAATTAAGATTTAGGGCTTGGGAGACGAGTTCTCAAGGTGCTCGTTTTAATTTACTCTTTTGAGGTTGCGACGCAGGTACATATTTACCATTCTGCCGCAACTGCAGCTTTAGATAATATTCAGCTCAAATGCCCGTATAGATAACCTTCAAATCTCACTCTTTTCACTAAAAATGCTACTTGAACAATTAATTTCTCTTTCATTGGAAATGTTATTACGGTGATTTGTAACGGCTGACATTCAGTTCTCATGATGGGCAATTAAGAATATTGTCTCCGTCAATACGAATAAATATTTGATGTAATACATGGAAAGCTTTTTAATAAATTTGTCAGTCTCACGCAAGAAAAACAAAACCTCTAATTTAATATGTTAATCCATCTGATTAGGCTCGGCCGGAATCAATAGATTAGCGCGACACCTCGCCGGTATTGCAGATTGATCGCTCCCGAATGAAATTTAAAATGAAATAAATTGGTGAAGGTTCAGGACTATGATCATTCCGGCCTGAGATAAATGGTTCAGCCTAATTCTTCTAATGGACGTCGCTATCGATTTTGTCAGTGAAGGATGTAGCGTTTACCAAACTCAATATTTTACCCATGATATTTTACTGCCGAGGAAAGTAAAAGTGCCGGGAACTTTTCAAATTTTCCTTCGATATACGAAATGATAATATTCGCATTTAAATGCAGATATGATTTTAATCGCCCTTCTCCGTAACTGACAAGTTTTCTGCTACTTCGAGGACTATCACTCTAGATACGTTAGGAAACTCAATAAGAATAATAATGTTTTTAATATTAGCAGATGCTCAAATAATGTCCATTTATAAGATTGTTGTAAAGATCAAATACGTGATTAAGGTTATAAATTATAAATGAATCATCTGAAGCTGAATTCTGACTGATGACATTTTAAATATAGAAGTGAGTTGTATTTCCAGGAACAATTCTTCTCGTAGGTGTTTCTAAGTTTGCGATATAGCGAACAAATAGCTCGCCATTAATTAGAAGAAGTGATTTGTCTACACTACGCAGGATGAGAGAATTAATCCTTCGCTTGATATAAACATACAAGTCTTGTGTTCGCTACAATTTAAAATAAAAGCAATTTGTCTAACCTTCACGCTATTTAGACTTATATTAATTATTTCACTTACACATTCCTCACCTTCTGAGTGTGGCAGATCATTAAGCAAAATTAAATATGACTCGAAGATCAAGGTTGTGAATTTCCACATACGAGAGCATAAATCATTCACCACGCTTCCGTTTTACACGTTTTTATGACGATAAATAATAACTCACCTGCCATTCGTCACTCCGGTGATACACGGCTCTGGAATCTTCATTGTAGGAACAAAATATTACCCTACTATGTCTATAAGAAAATATCTTTTATGATTTATTTTTAAAATTATTTCAATTACAGTCGTTATTCACCATTTTTAAGCCATAGTTTAGATAAAATAAACAATGAGTGTTGAATGTTTAATGTTCTTTTATTTGAAAGGACTTGGAATGTGATTCCCAGTTGAATTTTAAGATTATTCATTCGGTGGATTTGTATCGAAGTACTATAGGTGAAATGGACAGAAGAGGCTTTTATTCGGAAATGAACTGAGATTCGATTTTCGAGTAGATAACTATTACATATCGCTTATCCACCTTACAAAAGGACCTTTTCTGAGTTTGTGTCAATACTAATAAAATGGAATTGAAACATATACCATGAGGCCCATTGCATAGTGAAAAAAATGACCAACATTTTTAAATGGTTCTCATATATAAATGGCTGTGTATCCGAATGGGGTCAGGTAAAAATTATTAACGAAATAATACCAGCACAACAAATAATAAAACGAGTATATTTATGGAAAAAGTTAACTGTGCTGTTTAGGAAATAATTGATTGATGGATTTGAAATAAAAATGTGGCAAATAGTGACTGGGTATTATAAAGAAGAGAGCAAAATCTGCAATATGAAAATATCGATCGAAATAGAAAGAAAACTTAGCAAAGAAAACAATAAATATAGGACATGAGCCCGAGATTTTCCATTATGCAACTCCGGGCAAAAAATCTCAGTAGAATCCAACGCTAGATAAATTCACCTCCCTCAATAAAAATCTAAAATTTTTAACCAGAAATTGGTTTACTTTTCCGCTTGAATTTAATAACTATCCGAGTTGTGGGAAAGCTATACTACTTTGAATATATAATGCATTCAATAAAAATATATGGGCATTTGCATTTGAATTGGCCGTAACCAATCGAAGGCATTGTCTGGGCTATAACATTCCTTGTTTTTAATAACAATAAAAGTAAAGTGAGTGACAATATACGCGGGATGAAGCGGTCGGGGCAGATAAGACGCTACGTGCGAATATTGAGGCGTTTACCGCAGGAGATACGTCGGAGTATGTGGAGCGAATCGATACTCTGCCCGCGCCTCGCACACGTACGGAGATCAGAATTTTGGAAATTGTATTCCAAGTAGGAATCGTCCTAACTTTTCCTTCACGTCGCAAGCGCTCTTCATTGCTTGTAAAATTCGATAGAAACATACAAAGGTGAATTCAGCCATTCTTCAAAACGCCCAATTGCTGCCTGCCTTTTTATTGTGCAAAACTCACCGGTAATTCGCAAAATGCAGGAAAAGATCACTTGCTCTTACAACCTAAACCCAAATCGTAATCGTAGTAGGAATTTGTCAAAATGTTACATATTCTATAGAAGAGTATGGATGGGACAAGTGATATTACTGGAACTTTTAGTACTAGTCTTGGCTGTCGGTATTTTAATCGAATCACATGCCTTATACTCAGATGTGGCATACAATCCATACACGCATGGCATAAATATCTTATATATTTTTAATTTTTTCAGTTTTATCTAGAGATTTAATTTCATTCAATTTTCTTATTTCTGAGGAATTATCTACAATATTATATTAAGTGCACTAAAAATGATCGAAAATGAATGAAAATATGTAATTCCTAGAAACTGGATGAGTTTGTTTTGATAGGAATTTGATAAAAAGTTCCCGTGACATAGTAGAGGGTACTTTTTCTGTCAAATTTGTATCAAAATAAACGAACACAGTTTCTTACAGACAACACAGTTTAAATGTTGAATTTTCAGATCATTTTTTCTGTGTTCTTTGACTATTTTGAAAACAATGTGTCAAACCAACTTTGTTTATAAATCTGCTTCACATCTGTTTATGTTTATTACAAACCAATGACATAGAGTAACCCTACGTTTTAATAAAAAATTAATGTAAATTTCCATGTGCCACATTATATTTTTATATTAAAATGTGTAATTTTGACCAAGTTACCATTAATATGTAAGTAACTCATTATTTTTCATTTCTCGGAACTGTTTATAATTAATAAAAAATGAAAAGTTCAATTAACCACATTTGCAATTTTGAGAGTCGTTTGGTATTGCAATTGTCGCTGTAAGTTTCTGAAAATTTTCACCTACTATTCACTTATCGCTTTCAGCATGTTCTGATTGATCCAATTTTTAAAAATCTTGATATGTCATTAATTTATATTGTGAAGGAAATAGTGTAATAAAAGTGTTAAATTTTTAATATGGTTATATATATTTTCTATTGAGTTGAATATGTTTATTTCTTTAGAATTTCAATTTTTAAATCAGAATGTGAAAATCCTCCCCACCACTAAAAAATAAGTATCTTTATTTTTATGAAAAATTAAATTTTCTTTACATATTTCTATAGGAAATAAATATTAGAAAAATATGTTTTAAGGCGATTAACCCATCTACTTTCAATCACATAATTTTTAACTTCAAAAATGTGTATATTTGTCGGTCTTCGAATTAGTATGTGTCAGTTTCTGTGCGTAATGCCCTATTATCACGTAGGTGCGAAGTGCTAGGCCGGTGAAAAATCGCCGGTAGAAGAGGCCGTGCTAATACCCTGGCAAATAGCCTAATGCTGTGTACACAGTCGTGTCATAATGAAGCCCGCGAGGCAAACTGACCGGACCGTGGTTTCTGCCCTGTTTCTCTGTTTCCGCCTCTGCGGACTACAACCGGGAAGTGGTTACACGGGGCTAAATTGTCGGTAGGAAGACTAGGGGTTAGCTGTTTTTAATAGACGAGAAATTAGACCAGGTTTTAAAATAGCCATTACCTTATCAAAATAAAATATCATATTACGACGACTAACAAAAAATACATGTTAATCTGTAAGGAACGGATTCTGGCATGTGTGGTTTTTATTAGGCATATCAACAAAATCTTTTGTTTTTTTTTTTTGCATATTAGTGCATATTTAAATACTTTTTTCAAAAACAAATTATTTTTGAGAAATTTAGTTCATTTTTGAAAACAGTGCATTACAAGATATATAATTTTCTTTATATAGTTGAAATGAATGGATTAAACAGTAGTTTATAAATTGAAATAAATTGTGAAAAGAATATGTCAACCGCCTGGATTTGAACCCGAGACCTACAACTTGCCGGTATGTTGCTCTACTAACTGAGCTACGGCTCACTTGGCTGTTCTTATCACGTCGGTTGATATATTCTCTCATATACTAAGCAGTATTGACGTGAGAGAATATGTCAACCGACGTAATATGAACAGCCAAGTGAGCCTTAGCTCAGTTGGTAGAGCAACATCCCGGCAAGATGTAGGTCGCGGGTTGAAATCCAGGCGGTTGACATATTCTTTTCACAATTTATTTCAAGTCTTTATATAATTTGTACACATTGAAACCTTTACAATTATATTTAAGTTCTCGTCAGAACAAAAAAAAAGTTTCATCTGTAACTGCTTGGAACTTAGTAATTCTTATTTTGTAAATAAAGTAAGTAAATAATAGCTGTCACTGAATTCATATGCTTGGAACTATGACAAAAATTAGTAATGCCAAATAAAATGTATTAAAAAATATGAACAAAAGCATATTGCAGCTTTCTCCTTAAATATGCTTTTTTTGTGTTTGTTTCAAGAATGAGTTTGAAGTTTTTTGTGAATTTGAATCTGAATAGGATTTCGAGATTTTTTTCACACCTTATGTTTCTTTTTATTTTTGTTAAAATTACCTGTAATATTTATTGTCTTAAGAAAATTATTTTAGTAAAAAGAACCTGATGACATTATTTTTTTGCATATTTTTATTTTAAAGTACGTATTTATAACATTTTTTGCATATATTATGCATATTTTGATGATTTTTTAATGCATATTGCGCGCATATTTTGACACTTTTTTAATGCATATAATCCGCCCTGTATTAATCAGTATTATTGTGCAAACGTATATTTAGATGTAATTAGTAATATCATGGGATCAAAGGAGAAGAGGATATGTTATTTATATAGTGAAATGTATAATACATAATATAATATATTCATACTGTGGATTTATTAAATATACTAAATATTCATTATTTTCCAGACAATTCTAGAATTGAATATAGCTGCGGAATATTTTATATGTTGTGATATTTTTATAGTCTGAATTTTTTAGATGGGTTGTGGTGTAATGGTGGATGCGCTAGATAATTCATATTATTTCTGCATTAACAATAAATGTGTATCTACAAAGAAATGTTCTCCTTGAGCAAGCAAAGTCAGAATCTAATAAAAATAGTCTTTCTCCGTTTTCTTTTGTGCTGTCTCTCCTAGTAGAAAAATGTATCGAATCGTATATTTCAAAGTCTTTATAAATGTCAATAAAACGCCGCTCCGATAAAAATAGGAACAGATGCATATCGTCTTACGCCTCAAAGTATAATTATTGAGAAAATGATTTTATAATGGCAGGCGGGAAGAAAAACATGTAATTTTCCCAGGTGTCGCTCGTAACTAGAGGCAATCATGTGGCGAGGCTTTGTTTCTCTAGAATTCATAGAAATTGTGAAAAACTTCAGGAAAGCTGAAGAGAGAAATCTGTTTAGAGTTTTTTCAAGAGAATCTCGTTAAATGTTATTATAGTTGAAAGAGTTTTAGAATTTTTTGTGTCATCCAAATGTATATAATTATACGTGAATGGCGGATCTGTGTAGCAGAGAGGTACTTAGCTTTTTTAACAGCGAGTGACAGACATAACTAAGATGAATGATATTTACATGCTTCTCAAACTTTTTCCTTTAAATTCATAGAATTTTTTCACAAACAGAATTTTTTACTAATACTTGTTTCTTTTTTTTTCTAGGTAAGTACCCGCCTTGAAGTGCAGTCGTTTAGTACATGTGTAAGTAAAATAACTTTTGTTTGTCAAACAAAAAAATTATGGTCATTCAACAAAATAAAAATGCTAAAATTATATGACGATTATTGTTCACTCTGCAAAATTTAACAATTACAAAAACTCGCATTTTACATAATGTTTGTTTAACTCAGTTTTGCATGATATTTGATTAAAATATATTTATTCCCTCTCAACCAATTAAATTCTGTGTACTATATTAGTACGAAAATAGCGTATTATATGAGAAAATGTGATACGCTGAAAAGAGAAAAAACAGGTTATTAAAATGGATTTTGTTTGGATGAGTTTTAATTATGTTTTTCAATAATTTTGACAAAATGAATCCTTGCTTTAATTTGTACGTCCAAACACGTCAATCACAATTTGGAATTAAATCGTGTTTGAAATACCGAAATTTCATTTAATTCGTTTATTACTGTCACGGGCTTTATTTTTATAATTCTATGGAGATATGCAATAAAATTTATTAAAATATGCCGCAAAAATACATTGTTAACACGCATTCAACATATGCGCTTCAAAAATCGGTTAGATTTATTGTCATAAAGTTGAGGGCTTATTCAGGAATAATATACAAATATTATTATGGGCAAATAAAAGGCCGTGCTGGGATGCAGCCAGTTTATTTAAAAATTTACCTCGATCGGTTTCGGCCTCACTTGGGTCATCCTCAGGAGATAATTAGTCAAAATAATAAAGTGTCTGTAGTCATAATATAAAAATATATACACGGCATTTTATTTTCCCACAATTTCCTTCAGTCCAGACACATTACAACCAAATCCTAATAGTTGCTAACGTTGTACAAAAAAATGTATGACAATGACAAAACACAACCTTTAATAATGGAAACAAAGCAACTAGTAATTTGTAAAACTGATAGCTACTTGTAAAAGTTTTACAGGTTAATAATTTGTAAAAGTTCGCTTCCCTATTAAATTATCAATTAATATAAATTATAGTTTACATGCGCGAAACAAATGATAGTATTTTACAGCATTAACAAGGTAAAACAGTTTTTCCTCTTAAAAACTGTTACCACCAATATATTGTGTAATAGTACACTTGTAAATAAAATTAAAACTACGGTTATTAATGTCATGTCAAAAATGTTTGACTGAGACAAAACACTGCTTTCAATAATGACACAATGCAACTAGCTACTAAACTGTAACATTGACAGATACTGTTACAGGCTAGTAGCTTGTAAATGTTAGTTTTTCTGGTAAAAAACAGTACAAATAAATTATAGTTTACATATAAGTATTAGTATTAGTATTAGTAGTATATAAAATATATAGAATAGTAAGGACATTTTACCGTTGGAAGAAAATTGTTTGTAATAGGAGCAAAGCGACGATTCCAATGGGGTATTCCAAGCCTACGGCTTTTAAAGAAATTCTTATTGGATATCATTGTTTACCATATATAAGTAATATTAAAGTGAATATAATCATTATTTTTCTGATTTTTAATACCATAATATCAAAATGAAATTGTAATGCATTTGAATCGAGTACGTAAAATTCAGTATCAGCCTTGTTGTGACAAAGAAGGCACTCGCGTCAGCCTATTGGCTCTTGTTCGAACGCGCCACGCCTCTGACTCAGACCTACGAATGATGTTCTCAGCTGATTCTCAGTGCCTGTGACGTCACACGCACGGCCGATTTTCTAGGGTGTAATTAATTGAAACTTTAAAAATTTATTTCTGGCGTGTTTGAAACCTTTCGGCGAAAAGAAAAAATACGGGTCTAATATTTTTATGCATAGAATAACATATTAAAAAATGAAAAAAACTTGGAATACCCCATTATTGTCTGACATCGGAATTCCTTACCGTTCGCGTTGCTTATACTATTTTTTACACGATCAAAATTAAATTTTCTTCATTAATAATTAAATTTTAATAGCAATAAATGAATTTACTAAATTATTTTTGTGTCTTTTTACTAATCAAGAACATTCTTACCGTTCTAGAACGGTATGAATTTTTACCATCTTTTTAGACGAAGCTGCTTACTATCTTGTATACCCAATCAATAAACATTTTCTAATGCGCGACCGTGCAAAAAAAAAAACTAATTAAATGAATTGGAATTTTTAAAGAATTTTTTTATGTAATGGGGTTTTCCAAGAGGACGTATTTTAAATAAATTAAAATTAAAATTTGAGTTTAATAGATTGTAATGATAAAAGAATTATTATAAAATATGAAATATTTTTAAGACAAATTCGAAAATTAAAAAAGGGGGCGTGCCGTTGTGACTACCTGTCACTCCGTAGCTCAATCGGAGGAGTAGTAGTAGTCTATCTTTACTGAAATGTTACCACCTCTAGGTCTGCTGAGCTCTTTTCTCACACAAAACACTGCTTATCTTTCCCTATCGGCCAGGGGGGTTATTCTAATTCAAATAGCGGTAGCGAAACTTCCCTATTCGACTTGAAGCCATCTGTTGGTTGTAGAAGGAACATCGTATATGACATAGCGGGACTTCGCTATCCATAGCGAAAGCCACAGAGGTCCCGCTACGAGCATAACGCTTCGCTATCGTTCATTTTTGTGATTTTATGATATTGTTTTGAACATGTTTTGACAGAAGCTAATTTTTAATTTTTATATTTATACGGAAATGACAGTATACGATTTAATTAATTTTATAAACAGTAGTGTAATGATAATAATAGTTTGTATATTTTCTATATCGATATTATTGATTTTCTTCTAGTTTTTTTTTCTTCTTCAAGCATCTATACGGCCAAATAAAGCATCGAAATAATGAGCCATAATCTAAAATAATTATGAAATAAAAGATATAGTACACAAGCAATTCTTATCATTAAACTACTGTTTATAAAATTAATTAAATCGTATACTCTCACTTCCGTATAATATCATAAAATCACAAAAATGTCCGATAGCGAAGCGTTATGGTTGTAGCGGGACCTCTGTAGCTTTCGCTATGCCTAGCGACATCCCGCTAATCTATGACGTCATATGCGATGTTCCTTTTAAGACCAATAGATGGCTACATGTCGAATAGCGAAGCTTCGCTACCGCTATCTGAATTAGAATAACCCTCCTGGTAATGTGTTAACGATAAATTTCCCATGTGTTATTAGTATTTTTAATAATAAAAAAAAAATACGTATCCATTATTTTTATTTGAAGAATTATATATAAAACAAATTGATGGAAAATTCCACTGTAATAGTCTTAGATGGTTCATTTGTTGTAAAGTTTTGAAATGTAAGACTTAGGTTGTAGCATTGTATCCTTTATTTTCTCCTTTGTATCTCGTGTTGTAATTTGAGAATAAGTCGACAATATGTCGGTGGGTGAAGTCTGCCCGCCAAGTCAATTATCTCGGAGTTTCATCCAGTTGTGTCCGCTGTGAATTCGCGTTGTCGGTTTATTTAACGACGGATAATGACACACTGTCTCTGCTAATTAATTAGCGAGTCTCTAAGTTCGTATTGATTTCCACCTGAGGCAGCACAAACAATTTGTTTTGTAACTTATCCTAAATAGAATTAGCCTTGTTCGGTAAACAACCAATATCACCAATCACAACTAATTGTCTGTCTATCAGGATTCAGCATCTCTTCGGGTGCTGAATCACTCGCGTTATCCTGTTCCAGGAGTAAACAAATTCTAATGGGAAAATCCTTTGAACGCCATGCTACCTAGTACGTACAGTAGAACATAACATCATTATCCTGTTCTCATAAACATATCGATTGTACTCATAAATTTTTATTTAAAATATAAATACAATTAAAAGTCTATAAGGTGAAAAATAAATTGAAAATTTTAGTCACTTCATTATACAACTATTTGTAACACTGATTCATATTTATGTAGGAAATACTATAAAATCAATTTAGGTTCTTGAAGCTATATTGCAAAAACCAGTTGAGAAAACTCTCAATTCCGTGTGAAAATTTTGAATTGCCGAATCTTCTTCAATATAAAATTAATTTACAAGTTGATTGAGCAAGAAATACAATAATAACAGCAATATTTCTAAAAAATGAGAAAATTCAACTTTCCATTCAAATTTAGGACACCGTAAATTATAAAATTTTACGTAATTCATGTAATATTCGTTATAGAAAGTTTAAACTTTAAATATAAACCTATAATGACATCTATTTTTAATTTTTAGTCAAAAAAAGTAAATCTCTCAAAAGTGGGTCAAACCAGAAAAATAGAGTTTGGCACTTATTTCCATATATTTCAAACATACCAAATTTACAAAGCGCATTTCGAAATCTTTATTTGTTTTTGAAATATTTGGCCTCAAAGTTGAACCCCTAACCCTTGAAGCCCAAAAATGGTTCCTGGACCAAAAATGAGCAGTTATACGACTCTTTACCGTTAGATTGTACCAGAAAATTTTACATAAATATAAGTACCAAATTTCAAATATTTATCTCTACAGGTTTTATTGTTATGGATGAAAGACAAAAAAGTGAGAAAAAATCAAGAAAATTTAATAAATTTAATAAAAAAATAACCAGAAATACTTTTCTTATGAAAAATTGTCTTCCAATTTTTGAGTTACAAGGAGTGGTTAGTTTTTGGAAAACCGTAAAAATGACCCGTATCCCAGCTGACTTTTATAATAAAATCGTGTTTAGGAAGCTTGATTTTACATTATAATCTTATGAAGCCAGGCGTCGCTTTTAACAAAAGCACACAAGAAACTGCACTCGTAATACGGGTCATATCCTTACAATTAATGAAGAAGTACACAATATGTAAGTTTTAAATTTTCGAACAGAATTGTCATATCTAGTCTGAAATATTTCTACAAAAGGCATTAACAATATTTTTTATTCTATATGTTTTAAAAATACGTTCAACAGAAATAAGAATAAATAAGAAAAATATTGTTCTTTATGTAATTTCAGTAAAATATGACCCTATACACTTCATAATGTGTAGTATATTTTCATAATAATAGTAGTAAGGAACATAATTTTTGCTCATGTATAATCGTCCCGAGGAAGAATAAAAAGGATATCTGCAGGAGGTCCATTCTTTAGATGTAGCAAATTTGTATCAGCGATTATACTACTTGTAGTTAATGCATATTAAACCCTAGATCTATTAAGATCATCTATCCCTAATGCTAGGGTAATTAGCTAAGTGTTTTTTCTCTAGACATCCAGCATATTCAGCGACGGTATATTCATGTCATACATGATTAATATACCGGTACGTGTATCTCTTCATCTCTGCCTTCATTGCTTCCTTCTGCAACAAGATACAATATGACAAATTACGTCAAAGATGACAGATTAGATAGATCAGGCACAATGCGATAGAAAACTGCTAGGAATTCGCTTGTTCGCTATCCTTGGCATTATCTATTAATAATAGAATAGCTTACTGCAAAAGGAAACTGGTTGCTGAAAAATGTGAGCATTTGCAAATCATAAATATCAAACCACTGTTTACAAACAAACTTCTAGGTCTCTCTCCTTTGTACTCATTACTCATAGTAACTATTAACTATTAACTACAATATATCGCTGTCATGCCAAGTTATTTACTGTATGCAATAAACTTATATCATCCAAAATAAAAATTAACGATCAAAGCACAGTTAAATATCTGTGAATGTAGCTTGATACAAGGCTAACATGGAAACACCTTATCACCAATAAATTAAAACAGTACTAAATGCGATTAGGAATGCTCTACACGATCTTGAGCAGAATCTTGAACTAAATAATGTTCTCTCCTGACACAATCCAAATCCATCTTACAGCCAATAATATCCTATGAATGTGTTCTGTGGGGTACGGCAAGTAAGACCTTATTATATAAAGTACACGTTATACAAAATAAAATATCAAGGATAATGATTATAAATGTACCAGTTTATTAGAAAATCCAAATTATATCGAACTCTGTATTTTTCCAATAATTAATTAAAAAAAACTTGCTGTAAAACATTTTCTTAATCTTTTTCATAATATTTTTTTATCGGAAGAAGATTCATAATATAAATTACTTGTTATATCTAAATTATATATTGTTACGTATTAAGGGCCAGCTTAAAACATACAGGGTGGAATGGGAAATTGGAAACATTGTTTTTCTTAGAAATTGTTATAGATATCGAATAATTATTTAAATAAAGTTTTTAGTACCTATTTTCAAAAAGCTAACAAAATCTGTATAAATTTGGAAAAAAACATTCTTAGATATTATCATATTTCTACTTTTTTCAGATGTAATATTTTGTACATTATTGCAAAAATTAAGGGTTCTTACCATCTAAACTTGATAGTATTTGAGATATTAATGAAAATATTTAAATGTTTCTTCTTAAAATAAAGTGTACGTTTTCATATGTTCATAAATAACTCAAAAATTATCACGTTTATGTAAAAATATATGTATGTAAACTCACATGAAGATGATAAACTATAAAACCACATGTGGTATTTATTGAAACTAACCTTTTCTTCACAATATGTTTATGTAGACAACATGTACATTTCAGTTACATTGTAACTATCTTCAGTTATACAACTATACTTAACAGTATTAACAGATTTACAAAGGCGGTTCGACTAATTACAACTACAGTTGGGTTTTACTTGTTTAAATGTAACCGAAATGTACATGTTGTCTAAATAAATATATTGTGAAGAAAATATTTTTTTCAATAAACTCCACTAGTGGTTTTATACTGTCAAGTTTAGAAGGTAAGAACCCTTAAACCTTTTGAAAGCAACAATTATTTTCTATTTAAAAAAATTATTGAAACAATGTTTCGATATCTATAAATAAAGGTGTTTCTAATTTCGCATTCCACACCCTCAGCCAAATGATAAGAGTAGACGATATAGAAGCTTCTTATTTTGTTGATGATTTAAAAAAAATGAAAAGGCTGCCTTTATACTTACGTCTTTTTCAGCTTTCCCTTTTCCATTTTCTGATCCAGAGAGTTTTGTTTTCGATACTTATTAACAATTTGTACCTAATAAAAGAGAAATAAAGTAATAGACACATTAATTTTTGTTAAAAATTTAAAAGTACTTTAGTATCAATTCTTTTGCGTACTTACTTAATCTATTCTATTCTATTTCAAAATTGAAAATAATTCAGGATTGTTTGTAATGTTTGTAATGCAGTAACTGTAATAATTATTACTTCCAAGCAATTCCTGTAGATACGCTATTTAAAATTTGACTTGTGTATGTGTCTATAAGATTCGTAGTAAGTAAGGTAGGTGGTAGCACTAATAGGAGTCGGTAAATAAAATTTATTTACACAAAACTAACACCAAAATTTAATAATGCAGATACATATTTTAGACACTGATTTTCTTTGTTTATTTATATGTATATTTAACTCTGTAGGTTTTAGATTTTTTGGGCGTCCCAATAAGCTAGGTGTCCTAAGCCAGTGCTCATAAATGGTTCACGCCTTAAACTGTCACTGTATTTCTTTGATAATTATTACAAAGAACTCTGTAATGAACTAGTATAAACAAATGAAAAAAAACAAGCAATAATGATTTTGAGAAAGAAAATATGTTCAATTTTATTACATAATATTTAAATAGTCATGTCTAAAAATATGTGATTGTACGTGGCTTTCGGAAAACATGTTTATTCAGTTTTCATTTTCTTTTAAAATGTAATGCAAAGGAAAATTAAATTTATCAGAAAACGAAAAGTAGTTATTTTATGGTATGGGGAGTATTATAGACACCGCAATATATTTCTTAATTAAAATGGCTACACGAATAGTGTGTTTGCAATTGCGCAATGTGAGATACAGGGTTTAATTTCCGGTTCCTGTTAAAAAAGCAATTAGAAATGCAAGTAAATTTGCAGTGAGATAAGTTTCTATCATATCACAATAACTAGAAACTTATTATTCTTTGTTTTATATTCGGCATTAGTAATACAATATTGTATAAAATATTTATCATCTATGTTGTATGTCTATAGGCTGTTGAAGGATTTTTTTTAGAAAGGTAAAATGTAGGACTAAATGTGTATTATAACAGATGTATGCTTTATAATGGCATTAACCTAGTATGAGAGATTTAATGTGGACATTAGTAATTGAAAATATATAATTGAAATTATAGTCCAGTATTATTTAGCAAATGACAGTAGTATTATTATATGATCATTAGCGTTATGGTATATTATTGGAACATTAGGGTAAGCTGATTTCAATAGTAACTTTTGCTCATTGAATTCACTCCACGTCCATTTGTAATCACGAAGTAGTAAATGCAGTTATTAAAACAACAATTTAGTCACTATTTAGGTTACAAACTGAGCGAGTAAACATGACAACTTTATCAGGGAACTCTAATTATCAAACATGTAACAAAATTTAGTTATTATTTCCGGATTTGTCATTCCGGGTAGCATTCTATAAATACCTTAAAAGCTTTGGGGAAAAACACGATTGTACTACACGATCCAGTCAGGATAGCTGTGGCTATAATCTATCACATTATGTTTCATTAATATTTATAAATGCTAAGTGGCTGCGTTTATTTATAAAATGCTTTATGAGCTATAAGCACACAGATGCACGGGGTCGTTTATAGCAAAGTACTAATATAAAATACTGAACAAATATTGCTATTAGTCTTCTGGAAATGGCAAACCGCTTTGTTAGTTCCATGCAATATGTGAGCGTTATAAAATATTTACATTTCAGTTGGAACAGTTCGTGAGGCGTAAAGTGGCTGCACGAACAGAAATTAAATTGTAAAATATTCAGCTGCAAACGGGTTAAAAACGGTCAAGAATTTTCCCAATTTCTAAACTGCACTGCACATGCTACCTTGTTTACTAACTTTTCCTTGTTTTATTATACCCCTACTACTCATAAAATACACATCTTTATTTAATTCACAACTAATGCTTTGGCATACATAATTTTATTATTTACTAGTTCGACCATTTCCATTTTATTTTTAAAACTAGTACATATAAAGGAATTGAAAAGAAATAACATAATATCAAAATAACTGAAAGAGTTTGTGTAGTAGGTACGTAATGAAACATTTTAATAATAAAACTAGAGTATCAACTCAAGTAGGTAGATATTTTTTAGGAATTACTTGATTTGGTTTTCTGTCACAGCTACTTAACTTGAAATCAAACAATTTCAATCTGTTTGATAAACGGAATGAATTTCGTCAATTTATCACTAGAACCAGAATGAAGTGAGGGGGATATGTAAAATAACTGATACGAAATGAGTAAGAGACAGATCAGCTAATCAGCTCGTCGACTTACTTTTTATATTGTATCACATTGTAGAACATTGGACTAGTAATACGAATGAAAGGAATTTAGACGGAGATAGTTGTAATGAACACAGTGTGAGAGAGATAGCACGAGTTGAGTGGCAATAACTGGTGATATCTCATTAGCTTGCATGTGATTTTAACTATTTATGTTATAATTATATCCATATATATTACTAATTCTAAGTATGCGACTGCAAAATCTGCCATTTTGACTCCAAATATTGCTAGATAACCTTTAAATTTGTAACGTTGCTTAGAAGTAAGCTGTTAAAAAAACATAAATGATATTATTAATTACGTTTTTTATCATCTTACAACAGCACTCATAGTCATGCTTTTACTGCAATTTGTAACCTGCAACAAAACACCACCAAGCTGTTTTTAACGAAATTAATGGAAATTATATGTCATCAAAAACTACAACTACATGTTATAATTGAAGTGTATGTGACAGTTAAATACTATAAACCTTAAAAGCCGTTTTATATCACTCATTAATTAGAATTATTTATGATTTGGTTTTGTAAATAAATATCTTTATTGAAAATCTCATTCTGATTTCTAAATACATTAATAATAAAACTGATGAAAAATCAAGTAGTCTTGACACCTACTTAATTTTTTAAGAACTTAAGATATTTCTGCTTGACTTAACTTCATACTTGGTTATCACTGTTCGACTTGAATATCAAGTAACATCGTGAAACTAATAAGTTTTATAATTATTATCAAAGGTAGTGAGCGCCTCCTACTAATTGAGCATTATTTTTGAGATATCAAGTTTATTCACTGTACAAAAGTTTAAAAATTCCGATTGATATTTCGAATAATACTCCCTTGGCCTTTTGAAAATTGTGGAGGCAATTAAAATGATAAGGTCTACAAGTCAATAAAATTCCATTTTACAACATGTACACCGCCTAGTTGTCTAGTATATCATTTAATAATTACTCAAACCATAATTCTATGTTATAAGTATAAAACAGGCATAAATTATAATGCAAAAACAAAGTATTATTAAACGTGGTGTAAATAATTCCGACGCGTTTAATGTGTTATATCTTCGCTAGAGGCGTTCAATCTTTTCTAAGTGTTTTGTCCTAGTTTTTCTTTAACTACAGTGTGAAAATTATAATGTAGAATTTTAAATTACAGATAACTACTAGACAAATCGATACTATTACTTTTTTGTGCATAATGATTATTTGTATTAATCCAATTATCATTACTGTTTTTCTTTTCATCAAAAACATGAATGAGGTCACGTTGAAATATTAACATGTGTGTTAACATAATAAAAAGCATGTTTACTTAAGATAAAATCATATCAACAACAATTTTGCAAAATGTTTTGACCGCGCCCGTCATTCTATTCAAATGTTAATGTCAGAAACTTCAAGATACATAAAGAATAGAACAGATACAAGACAAGTACATGCCTAAGTGATTCTTATTAATTATTTAGGCATTAACATATGACCCACACAATATTTTAACACATTTTATTGCTATTTTTATTGTTATTATCATTCATTATGAAACGTTTCAGGTTGCAATGTTAATTAAATTAATAAGGCCGGAAAATAAAAAAAATAATAGGTAAATAAATAAACTCAAAGTGGAAGGGATAAAAAATAAATTGGGCTAATCACTAACACTTATTCGAATACATCGTAAAAGTTACATCCAAATTCCAGGAATTGAAAAAGTTTTTATAGCAGTATATCTCTCTAATGTTACGTTTCCTGTTCTGTCTTTTGGTAGGAATTACTAACTCCAGACGTGGATTCGGGGAAATTTTCGGCTAAGCTACACGAATTTAAAACCAAGAACCATGTGAGCCAATCATAATAGTTCGTGTTTTTTAGAGAATTTAAAATATCTGTTACTACTACGAATATTATTACATACAGGGGGGCCCAATGAAAATTATCGGCGCAATTTTTGGCCCCTTAACATTAATTTTACGAACACGTCATTTTTATTGTAAAGGGGGACACCTAAATGGATTAGTACCAATGGTATAACTTTATCCCTAAAATGGGGGTGGACTGCACCTCAAAAATTTTAAATGGAAAAGGGTGTCAAACATGATACAGTTCGAAAGGCCTTTCAATTATCTTTTCAACAGTTTTTTTATTTTTCAAATACAATCATTAGTTCCAGAGATATATCGTTTAAAAAAAAAATTAACAGGTGTTTAAAATTGCAATCAAGTAGGCTTAAACAAATAACGTGTTGGCTTTTAAAACAATTAATTTTTTGAAATTAGTTTCATTTTAGTGCATTGAAATGAAAACAGTTCTACTGATCCAAAAGAATGCAGACATGTATTATATTAAAAAAAAATATGTTTTATTGTTGAATATGTATTTAACATAGACTTGTTTTCTAGAATCTTCGAATTATTGAAGAACCTCTAATTCAGTTTTTTAATTTGAATTCTATGGGTAAAGTGTGTTTTCTTCATTGAAGTCGAATAAGTTATCATTAGTTTTTTTCTTAATTTTGTCTAAAATAATTATGTGAGTATAAGTACAATTACTCTAATAACAAAATATACTTAAGTACAAATACAATAAAAATGAATAGTAATTAAATCGCTATTTGAGTGCATTTGCCCAGTTCTGGTCTGTGGCAGGATTTCTAACATTCGCCGCAAGAGTGCATATTGTTGAGCTGTAAATCACTATTGGGTGAATAGGTAGTAAACTTGTATCCTTAACTGATTGTAGGGTATAGGGTTTGGATATGTGGAATATTAAAAATATTCGAGGCGTTCAAATTTGTAAATAAAATTTCGGATAATGGAATAAGTGGAATTTATGAATGTTGTAGTTCTTTTCCGTAGTTTTGGTTGTGTGGGTGATTGGGAAAGATCGAAGACTAAAGTATGTTCCCAATTATTTTCCGAATGTCTGGCTGTTATTTATTTGCAACATCTAAATCCCTTCCGCCTCCGGTGCCCTTACAATTTAGTATAGTGGTCATGAATTGGTTAGTACCCCGGTAAATCAAAATTCCAATTCGTTGTGCGGGGTTCCCTCGGGACCCCGTGACAGGAACAGAGACCGTCGGTCAGATTACTAAGTGCGCGGGCTCCGGAATGCCTGACGTCTCGTCTCTGCGCTCGTAACATTCTTTATCGGAGACGTATCGACGTTGCCGGCTTCGCAACAGCTGCACTAGGTACGATGGACCATTGATAAATGACCTTGTACGGACGTGCTCGCCGCTTTTATTCTAGATGAAGAAATCCTCCAGCTCTACTTGTTGTTTCTATTTACAAAATGACATCCTCATTTCACGGCATCAGCGCAATCTATTACATTTTTCTGATTAATATAAACAGTTTTCTACATTTCACAAATCTTTTAGAATTTTAAGGAATTTTTACTGGTGTCATAAAATGGTCAATAAATTACTATATTTACTACATTTAAAAATTTATTTTCTGTCTATAATGATATATATAAATTCGTTTTCCTATATGTTATAGATTGACTCTATTAATTTCTTTTTGAAAACTGTTACATTTTATATGCCATTAATTTATGGTGTTTTTTTACACGAAGCATTTTGGGAATGTTATTAATTATTTTAGGGATAAAATTTAAGCAATAAAAATAACTCAAAACAAAAGTATCATTATTTTTAATTAAACTTAAGGTACAGTTACTTTGCACTAAAGAAGAAAAATTGCAGGTTGACTCAGATCCCTAAGGAGCATTAAATAAACAATGTCGAAGAGGGGAACATATTTTGTATAAATTTTATCCGTATTTATATTTGCTTTACTTAACTGTAAGATATTTTGTTTTATTTATTTTATCAGAAATAGCAAGAATCATAAATAACTCGAAAAAAAATATTGATTCGAACGGGTCGTATTGTCAAAATATCAAATTTATTATTTGAATTTCCACGAATATTGAATGAAACATACTTATACTCGTAGTCTGTGTGGTTGAAATAACTATGATTTGTTCGGCAATCAAATGGTCAATAATAGCAGCAAATTAAGAAGTCTCCGTGACGTTATCGTTTGTGGAGCGTATACAATTGCGTTTTTGTGTGATTCATCAAATACTTTCTATTTTTACATTCAATCTTAAGATCTTTATCGATTGATATACCTGTTCCCATAATGTAGGCGTTGTACTAATGACAAGCAATATTCCTGCGTGGGAGTTCTGAACGGAACATTGTAAATTGATTTAAGCCATTTGTGTGCAATATCAAAATATACCTTTCTCTAGAAATCGCATTAGATGGCTTTTCTATATTTGTGACTATTGCGCAACGAAATATTGTAAACAGCCATTTATTCGTGTCACTCAAAACTAGCTAAGTGACAGATCTTGCTCAAGATAATGTAGATTATAGATAGGCTGTCAACTTCTCAAAGAATTGTTGTTTCCTGCTGACGGAGAACGATTCTTTAAAGATTGTTGTCTTTTTTTGAATTTGTAAAAGAATCCTAGCTCGTTCATAAGTTGGTGGATGATTGCTGAGGTCATATTTCAGCGTGTAAGGTGGGACATGAAGAGTAAATTATTCTCGTGATATTACACTGGCTTACGTCTGAAAGCAGGAATATTATTGATAAGAAGATCATAAATTGAACATAATGGTCTGCCGGTGCAATTGCACGAGTTCTATTCACATTCGCATTCTGGAATTAAACTATTCAGTCTTTTGTGTTCATTCATCTACACCCTTATCTACCTAGATATGTAACTCGAGGCAGATTTACCTTTTTATAATTTGCTTTGTTTTGTGTACGTACTCAAAAAAGAGGAATTTACTTCTATCCCTTGGGAAAGGCGTGATGATATATTTATCCGTCAGGGTGAATTAATATTATTATGCATGCACTATGGCAAATGCATTATTGAGCTAATAAATACTACGGCATGAGTATTCATAATTTATTAGTTTCATTTGCAAATAATTAATATGGTATCGAATAACATATATTGCTATGGAGGGAAAATACCAATAATCTATTAGATTAGATAGTTATTGGGATTAGCATTCATTGGGTTTACACTAAGCCAATATGCAGTGCATTACGAATAAAACATCAGGGAAAAGATTATACATTAATTATATATTATTCCCAAAGAGTTTATCTCATGAATAAACAGTCAGATTTGTAACAAATTTCAAAAGTGATTTAAAAATTCAATAGGTAAAAAGGTCTGTTTTGAAATATTTATTAACAGAATTTAATTTAATATATAAAAATATCTCACATCCTGAAGAGGGCGAAACAGATCCTGAAAGATGGTGACAATTAAATTAATTTCGTTGACTGCAATCCAGGAATTTTATTTCTCCAATAACCTGATTTAAATTAATTTTAATTAACTTAGAGATATGTCGGTAACGAAAACGTAGACATACCTTGGCCTTATATCCAAGTTTAAATCCAGATTTCTATTACCCGTTATTAAAATATAATATTTTTGGAAAGAGCTCGATCCATTGATTGTTCACTTTGTTGACATCGCGGGTGGAAATATGAAAACGTCTGTTGTGAATTTCATCATTTCTCTTCATTGTTTATTCTTTCTGTGCCGAAAACACCGCTGTTAAAACGACTTGCAAACAAATTAGATTTCCTCGTAACGTCATTCCTAGTCATTCGCTCGCCGAGTTTCGCGTATGAATGTCGGACATGAACGTAGCGCCGTAATAAATAAAGCGAAGCCAACACCCTGATATTTGCATACATTATTGATAAAGTAAGAGCCTCTAAATTATTACAACCCAAAAATTCTAAACCTCTGTGACATGAAAATGGCACGAGAATTGATTAGAAAATTACACCAGTAATTGTAGGTGTATAAATAAGTGAAATTGTGCATTATGAACGACTTGGGAGCAAACTTAAAGGAACTAAGTTGGATTGTAATCTTTGACTTAATGCCATTAAACATGGATTTGCAAATTGAACTGAAATGAAAACGACGCTAAATCATTCATTCGTTGTTTAGTTTAGTTTACTAGTACCGTATTCCATTGTGGTTCGCCTAGTTCGATTCCTACTTCATTATTTATCTCTGGAAGCAGGTCACCTAAAGATAAATATTATATATTTCAGTCGGTTTGCATAAAGAGATTGTAAGTTACTCATTAATAATAAAACTTAAAAACAATAAGGCCATCGCACTCTGTTCGGAACCGAAAGCATAGTAGATAATTGATAAACAGCGAAAAAACAAAAAAAACAAAAAAATATTAATTTTTCAGATGAAGAAATAATAATTATTATTCTAATTTGTACAGAAGCTGAAATAAAAGAAAGGGAAAAAAGAAGAAAAGGAAAAAAATGGCAAAATCCTTTTCTTTCACTTTATGATTTTAACAATTGGTATTAAATAAGGAGTTTATTTTCCTCGGCAGTCATGGTTTAATAATATAATGTATTTATAACTAAATACAAATAAAAAGACTGACTACCTATCTAAAGAAATAATTTTCATATGTTTTCGGCAATCTCGAGTAAAGATATACTGCCGATCGGCGAGATCGGCTCGGCACAGACCGGAAAAATATTTTCTACAGAGAATCCCGATATTTATTTCTCCCGATCTAGTCACTGCCGATCGGTGCCGAACAGTGTGCGATGTCTTTAGTGGAACTGTTATTGCCCAATTGTTTTCTATGTTTTCTTCTGGCCGATTATATTTACTTACCATCTAGGGTGAATGATTATATAAATATTGTAGCCCTGAAACGTCAATTATTCAAGAATTGTTTATTTACGAATCTTTTCTTTGTTTAGTTTGACAACAATTTGCTGTTAATTTTGCAACCTATTTTTTTGATGATGTTTAGGTCGCGTATTTTCAGGAAATCTCAACCCACGAGCCTCGATTTCCCAAACTACAATGTTGACCTACAAACTGTCACTTACAGTTAATGGTACACAATATACTATTTTTAATGTTTTATATAATGTCGTATAAAATGAAAATGAATTTGATATTTTTAAACAGTAGCAGGTAATGCGGATTTGTCTGATGTAAAAAACGCGTAATATTAGACTGCGCGCGTACGAATATAATCCTCTTAATTATTTATGAATTCCGGGCGATTCGGGCCGAAGTTCGCACGACAGATTTAATCAAAAATGACAGGTATTTTGGATTAGCATTATCCCCAAACCTCGGTATCCCGGGAGACCCTTGTTAGGGATATTTTCCCGGCTTCGGAAGATATTTCAAGTTTTAAGAAGCTTTTCCAAAGTCAACATATCAATCATTGTCGAGAATGAAACGGAAGTTTTTTCCGCGGAAACTCGCATAAAACTCGTTTTAATATTCTGCTCACTGTTTGAAACTATCACCTTGTGTCACACGTGTCGTCTTCGCAAGCTGCCGTATTGTTATTCAAACTCCCCGCTTTCTACACGGATATCATATTATAAAACACCATCGTCCCTCTTATTTCATCACATGTAACTACCTTTATTGCTTCCATAAACTACCAACTACCTTGTGTCTCTGCCCAGCTGTAGCGTGCGCTAACAACAGAAAATAATTACCCAAGAAGGAAAAAAAGAAAATACATCATTTTGACCTGAATGTGATTGTCCATCAAATTTTAAATTGAGCTGCACGCAACTTCTAACAAAATAATTATAACGCGTGGATACGGAAGAAAGCATGATGAAAAGGAACACTACAGATTCAATAATTAATTCTTGAAATGGGAAAATCGAAAACTAGCACACTAAACAATAAATAACTGAATTTTGCTTGCAGCTATGAATTTATTTGCAGAAAAAAATAATTAATATAACCTTCAACAAAGAATTTACAACGTTTTTAGCTCCAAATATATTACAGATATAATTGACACATTGCTTAAAAATATTTATCTCTCATGTGACGACACATACTTCAAAGTATAAGTGTAAATTTATGGAACTACCATACAAGGCTTGACAACACAAATTTATTAATGATAATCATACCTGTTCTCAAATTTTATGCTAATCTCTAAATAAATATATTCAATTTTCAATTTGGAAAGTATTAATAAATTTTAATTACACGATAGTGCGGTATTGAGAGTGAAAACTCTCATATTTTATTTGGCGGTTAAAATTTCCCAAGCACTAAAAAAAATGTTTGTTTTTCCATTAAACTTAACTTTTTAATGCAGGATAGATTTAATCGACTGGATGTTAATAAAAAGAAGAAACTTTTTTGGTGTTGTAGTCTTTTAATAAAATCGACTAATACACAAACTTTTCGATGGTAAATCAGTCTTCATCAGGGTGCTACATACAAAACATACAATCAAATAAACAGACATACATTCAACTTAGGTAACAGATTCACATAAATGATATCAAAATATTATCAAGTAATTAATTTTTTGTACTCTTACAATAAAATCTGTTGATTTTCGTCACCTAAGCAACGCCGGAAATCTCAATTTCCCACGTTTCCCCCAGATTAGCGTGCGGAATATTTTGGAAAAAACACTCCTACTTTTAAAGCATTTATTTAAAAATTGTATATATAATAAAAAAGTGTAATTACCCAAACATCCTTTTACATAATAATAATAACATTAAATAATGGATTATCGAATGAAATTTAATTTAGAAAAAATTAATTTAATGCATTTGGCATACAATGTAACAACTAATGTCATGTTGACAGGTTGACAGCACTTTGCAGTATTGAAACACATAAACACAGAACAGTGTATGTATATTATAATTTAAAATATATACAAAATATATAGTACAAACATTTGCGTGAACTTTTTTCCCAGATTCGTTGTATTGCAGCGTTTGCAAGATCGCACCACAAAATACTCATTTGGGAAATGGACGTTCCCACACTTGATATTTTAGTCGATAATAAATTTAGAAAAACGTATTTATTCGTTCACCCGTTTGTGTTTTTAGGCACTAATATTTAGGCTTCCTTGTTGTTTATCATCATCATAGATATATTTACTAGAAGTCATCTCTAGATGACGTAGAGAGAGTACTAAAAGGACCACTTTTATGTGAAAAATAATAAAGCTTTATACTATATCCCCAAGTTGGGTAATTAGTATTGTGTTTGTGATAATGGTACTGTTTCAACGTCTTAGTCCCGAAATGCAATTTCGATTGATTAGTCATGTAGTGCATAGTGCGTGTGATACCCTCTGAAGTCATCCGCAGCATCAGCATTGCGAGTGACATGTCACGTTTACGTGTGTGTCATTACCTTGTTACCGACGACATTACCGAGATTAGCCGCTAGCAGATTAGTCGTTCGTTACTCGCGATGACATATGTTGTGTGTGGGCGTGCGTGCTCACCAAATTCCTATTTGAGAACTATCAGAATCTATTCGACAGGAATTACATTTGTTTGAGCATTATCGTCATTACTGACACCACAATCTTAAATGAAGCAGGGATTCAATTGTTTATAGTCTCCTTATTGACCTACAGCTTACAGTAATTGTAAATACTTAAATACTACCCTAGCAGCCTATAGTATCTTCATTTTTATTCAGTTTTAAAAGTTAACAAAAGTCAAAAGTGAAAGGCAGAAAAAATCTCACCACCACTAAAAAATAACTACTTTTGTTTTTACTTCAAATTTATTATTTCATGTACTTTTTGGAATTAAATTAAATTTAGAAGAATATGTTTTTAACCTGTCACCGGTTCAATTCTTATTCACTCATAATTTTGCTTTATAAAAATATGAGAAGAGAAAGTTTTTACTCATCACTGATTAAAGATTATTTTATTTGTTCAAAAATATTTTGGCAGGGAAGTGTGGAAGGTGGATGAAATATTTAGTGATTTAGTGTTTTGGATGTTTGGATAGGCATGTTTTGGTGGAGCCGGTGATGTATGTGGAAATGATGGTGGTGTTTCTGAGTAATAATAAGCAGCGTTAGAATTCTTGGTGGAGGCGCGGCCGAGTGGTGGGATATAGAACGTGACCCGCTTCCGAAAGCCAACACATTTGCTCACAGGCAATATTAAAAATCTCGCTTGCAAAACTTTATTTCTTCGTGACGATTTACGACAAAAAACAAAACAAAACTGTAAATCTTGATGACAGCAATACAAGACGTTTCCTTTGTTTAGGTAGCTTTTGTTTGCAGAGTGTTTTATAACAAGCGCGAAGAGAGTGAGAAAAAGGTAAAATACTGACGCAAAAAGAAAGCGCCGGTGATATTGTGCGGCGGTTCGTGCAGCGAAAGGTTTGACAGTTCCTTTAATTTGGTTTCTCTGTTGTTGTCTCGATATTATCGAACTCAAAACTTTATTCACCACTCAAATTTACACTAAATTTAACACGCAACTTACCCACACCCTCAATTTCCTCAGCTTGGCAGCGATATTTTTTAATTGCCTTCGCTTCTTCAACCCTTCTTGAAAAAACAACTTTTCCCTTATCATTGTCATCGCTTCAATGTAAGACCAGAGATGATAGATTAAAAAAATATCACAGATCTATTATTTCGATAACATAATGTTCTTGCTATTTCCCTTTAGTCTAATTTTGTTAAATTGAATCATTTAATAGACATGTTACAACGTAGAATGCAACATAATATTGTTATTAGAAGACGTCGGGTAAAATGCATGTAAATAAAGCTTATTAACTGTCGCTGAGAATTCCGCACCGTCACGAAGCTTAACATGAATATTTCCGATGATGTGACATTAATGTTTCATTAAACATCGCGAGCATGAGTGCAGATATGCCACGACGAGCTAATCTACAAATGCATTCTACTTCACCTACCACTCAAACCTCACAGATTGTCACAATCATTCACTTCAACATGGCCTGCGCTCAGCGAAGAATGCCATTCAGTTTCCCTAAACTACAAATGCTCTTTATATAACATATGAGCACAAAATTAACCAGTAGATAGACTTATCATCACTCACTTCTATACAGAAACAACATAGTTAACGCTCTCTTCCAACTACAAACATTGTGCTGTAGGGACAAAGTATTGATATTTTTTGTATTATTTGTAAATGTTGGAAATAATTTTCTGGAAGCTTCTTGACCATACTCCGATACCGGCTAAGCCAGTGAAACTTTTTCTGCTGTATCTCTGTGTGTTAAAATTCTTAACAAGTTGTTCCTTTTTAATTAGCACCTAGCTGGCGATGCTCAGGAATTCAATTTAAACTTCCGATATTGATTCGTAGTCGGTAATGTGTTGTGTCTTGGTGTCCGTTCGAATAGTTCGCAATGGTTTGCAAATCCGATGCAATTGGCTGCGCAATCAACTAGAGAAATTTCCTTTCTGGTGGAAGATACAAGCCTTGGAATAATGAATCAGATGTTTGGAAACGTCTTCACCAACAAGATCACCTGCTTAGCATTTACACGTAGATTATATACGATGCTGTTAATGTATAACCTTTGAAAGTAACTACCTAGCTTGCATATGTAATTATATTGCAAGTACAATGTTGCATCAAAGGAATAACATAATATTTATAAGCTATCAAAATTGTAATTGAGATTGTAAATAGATATTTTATAAGAAGGTAGTAATTTAATTTCTAACATCATTATCTGTGGCATAATATATCGTACATAGATAGAACAAGGCCTCAAGTAATTGTTTCATGATAAGTTTTATATGAACGACGGGTTATTGACAATTAGTTGGCTTTGAATACTTCAAGACACAAATAAGTCACATGTGTAGATATCAACAAAATTAAAAGATCATTGTTTTTCTTTCTTCACCATTAAAAACAATTTGAAATATTGTAGAAAAGAGGTTCGAAATGAAAAGAGTCCTGGAAGACCAATCAAACGTATTCACAGAGTTTGAATACTATACGAACGTGTTTTTCATATTTTTCATGATGAAAAGAAATGAGAAAAGCAATTTATTTTTGCATGAAAATGCATCTCGTAATGCATACAAGAAATCGATGACATCAGCTTTGAAATTATCGATCATCCACCACAATTTGTTTTAGCCCCATCAGGTTATTAACACTATCCGAAACACAAAAATCATTGGAAATCCAAAAATTTTTAACATCTGCAATGGAAAATGATGTTGAGAGTCGAGGATTGCAGAAAGATATAACAATTTTCTTTCTAAAGTATTATAAATAGTTTTTTATCAATTCATTAAATGTGTAGAGTTAAAATGTTTCATATCAAATATATTTAGTTTTTTTTTTATTAGCGAATTTTTTATCAATTCAAGTAGTGAAAATTGTTAACATACTTGTAATGTGGACAGATATATAATATTTCGAAATTTTATTTTTGCGAAGTAAAGGAAATATCGTAATCGCGGTTTTCAGATTTCAAGGAACATGTTCATTTTGACTATCCCTGAATCCATTTTGACTACTTTCGGCGCGACGTCTGTATATATATCTCGCATAACTCAAACATAATTAGTCGTAGAATTTTGAAATTTTGTCTATGGAACTGCTTTAACATTTTGTTGTGCACCGCCCTTTTTTGTTCTAAACGTTTTTTTCAAAAGGCACTGTACTTACAGCAGAAACTTAATCAAAATAATAATTTAGTTGGCTTTAAATTTTTGTAGGAAACATTTGATTTCTTTTTAATAAATTGAATATATGATTGACAACAGTGACATCTATCAAAATGTATTTCGTGAGAAATATGTAGGGTATAAATTAAAACACTCACTCTCTCAGTAAAATAAGCTTAAATGAAGTGCAGCAAAAATGTGTATAATTTAGAGTACAAGGAAGTCATGTGGTGTCCACATCACATTTTTTTATTTGTTTAATAGTTGTCCGAATTAATGATGAATAAGTCAAGTGTAATTTGTATTTTTATTGTAATAACGTCTCAAAAGAAAGAAATTCTAATTTTTGAGTGAGCTAACTGGATTTGAATCCACTGAACTATCGAGGATTTCGAACGACTGCTAATACTGAAACAATATATCATAATTTCGAGTAACACCTCGGTTAAAAATTTAGTTTTGGCTGTGCAAATAGTGATTTTTGTAGCGAAGGAGTAATTATAAACAAATTTGAGCTTGTATGAATATTAGATGTGCGGCGGCATTAAGTTGTAGGTTCGACGTTTGATTCGGCGTATCATGAACGCTTACCGCAGCGCATTTCCATATTAAAGTGTTGTTTCCAGAGCCGGGAACTATTACCCCGAGAGGGAAATGTCGCAAGGCATGAAAATTCGCCATTAGTACGGAGCCGGGCGACACTTGATTAAAGCAGCTGCATCGAGCAGGACATTTACATCGCGGGATACGTAGCTAGCTGGCCCGCCACTTGTCACGTATACTATTTGTATCCGTCCTGTCATTTGTCAACCTTTATTTATACCCCGTATTTTTGAACTCCGAACGGATAACGTATCTAGATGGCCTCATTCAGTATTAATTTTTACTGATAACCGTGATTAATACCCCGGATATTTCCAAATTTTTGATGGCATATGTGATTCTTTTATCGGACAGTTACTACATTGCAGAAATATCGCCACAAACCCTCCCTATCCGGGAACAAAATACTTTATTATTCGGACCATAGGATAACATATCACTTTAGCATCGTCACCATTAATAGCTTATAAAGTTTTTCAAAACTATTCTTACTGAAACGCCTTCGTTACTTTCCCAATTTATATAGCAAAATGCATGTCAAAACTGTTCCCTTTAGCACTTTCACCATTCATAAGCGAATTGCAAAATTAAAATTCTAATAAAATTATCTAATATTATGGCTGGGCCATACACTGAGAAAAACCAACGCTCGATATCAAGAGGCAAACTCTGGATTGGAACTCACGGGGTAGAGGACGCGTAGGCAGATTGAAGAACACCTGGAGAAGAACCGTTTTGAATGAAGTCAAGGTTATCGGAAACACCTGGAATGAATTAAAAGCTACCGTTTAGAACCGAATCAGATGGAGAAATTTAATAGAGGACCTATGTCCCAACTGAGGAATTTTGGAATTTGATGATGATGAATATTATTTCCGGTTATAGTTTGGGCCAGTAGATTTTTTACTTAGCTAGATACAACACTAGAAACATGTTTGTTGTCATCCTAGCAACGACATACTTTGAAGCATTGTCTTTGTCTGAACTATAGAAATACCAATGATGGTATCTCACTTGCTATCACTTTTCAAAATGCGCTGTCTTTGTCATTATGTACATCTATGTATAATGTTATCTCACTTGCAATAATCACCTTTTGACATAACCCCGAAAAAAATCTCTAAATTTAAAAGACTATCTTATAACTTCATATAAGTAACATTGACAGCGACATCGTCTGTAAATGTGATGTGATCGGGGATACAGAACAGTTCATGATAATATTTGTTCCAAAGGCCTGAGTTAAATAGGAGCTTTGTGGGCTATATATTTTTCTGTTGTATGTAACACTTCCGTTCTCAAAATTTCCATTATCGTACGGGACCTTACGGACATATATACATCTCATAAAAACACTTACGCAAACCTTCCTTGGGAATAAACACATCCTATAACATATTTTATCATTTACCTGTGCAATAAAAGCAGTGAATCCGTCACTTGTGATGTTTTACATATCAGACATTTTCTTACCTCCGTCTCTAATTATTACAATGCACCAATTCAGTCAAAACACGCTATAAAACTCAGAACAGCAATAAAAGCCAGCTGATTGGTTAGTCACTAGTGATATCAAGAGAGACAACAAGATACTAAAATACATACCGTGGGCGGAGATATTGCAAAAAAGGATGTGAGACATGTTGGGAACACCACGTTATACCTGTAGGACGTATATTGCGTATTGGTATTTAGATTATGATGATACCAAAAACTACAATAGGTTTGTTTAAGCTTTTTTGATTTTTTTTATATATTAATCTATAATAAAAATATGATGTACTTATTTTTTTATTTCGTAAAAAAACTGCATTTAACCATAAAAAATTCACAAAGTTCGAAAAATGTAGTCTCCTGAAAAACAGTACTATTTCGCGACGTCACACTCACTGCTTAGAAAGAAAAGTCTGGAATGCGTGAAACAATACTAGTTCTGTTTATTTAATGCTTTGTGGTATTTTCTTATTTTTATGTTTACTTATTAGGGTAAACAAATGTTCTTCACAACTTCTTGTTTATGACTGTCGTGCGCATACATTAGCCGTACGGGTTAATAATCAAAATAGCACTCGTTTTAAACGTAGTGAATTTTTAATTAATAAATAGTAATATTCAAATGCCAAATAATCGAATATTTTAAATTTTATTATAATCTGTCTTTTTTATAAAAGCAGAGTGTTTATACAGACCTATTGTTTAACTTATAGAAAAACGAAATAGTCCTTATTTACAAACAGTTTAGGTTCACAATCTCTTACGTTTTGACCTGGAAAGTTAAAGATTCGAACTGACGTTTCTTGGAATAATTATAGGAGTCATACTTGTTTACATTGACATTAAAATATACACAAAATAACCTTACGAGAAAATTATTCAACAGTATTTCTAATGCAATTACCATATTATTCACGACTGATAATACCTGCTTAAGAGAAATATAGTTGCCGGTATTTCTAAGTCTATTATAAGATTAAATTGTGAAAAAGTTGTGACTTCTTTAATAAAAAAAAATATTTTAATATTACATAACAAAAATTTAATACATGAAAATTTACCAGCAAATATTCAAATATGGTTCTCGAGTTACAGCATCCAGATAAATAGTTTCTTATTGGTCATTTTTGCAATGTATTTTAACAAAGTTTATTGAATAAATGAATGTCAGGTCACATAAATGTTGTTGAACCAGATTATACTTTAGCACCTCCACCATTTTTCTCTGTAGTACAACGGCATCATTGTGCCTTTAAGTAAGTTTTATAAGGTAGAGTTTTTTGTTTAAATTCACAATGTAATTCAATTCCAGTTTGTGCAATTGAGTGTAAATGTTTATTTTGTTAAGATAAGTAATTATTTGCCCTGTGCGATTGCAACATTTTTCTGCACCTTTTCTCTTTAGCGAAACGTTCCATATTGTTTAGTGGAACAGACGTGCACACAGATGCACCCCGCTGTGTCGTTGATATTAATTACGTTTATCGGGCAAAGTTGAGCGCCAGGTTGGCAACTTGCACATTGTCTACTAGATAATCTCTAGTAATGGATACTGCTCTATATTACTTACCATACTTTCTAGAAAATTTTATCCATCCATTATTTATTTCTAACATAATTTTCTGTACAATGCAGTTTGAGTCAATCACAGAAAAATATTTTTAGTACTTGAAAATCTCTAGGACTAAAAAAGTCAATTAGTAGGTACTTTTTATGTTTTTATTATTCTCGTATCTATTCTTAATTAAAATTTACAATCAGATAACCGATACGGGTCCATTCTATGGCACGAAATTTGGTTCATAAGTGTCCCATCAGTTTTTGGACGTCAGAAACGTGAACTTCCCAGACTTTCAAGTAAATTTAAGGTTTTAGTTTCCCCTCATTTTTGAGCTGTTCCACCACCATTTTGTCTTTTTTTGCTTAAAAGAGACTAAAATTCTTCAATGGGAACTGAACTAAAACTTATTGATACGACATTCATTTATCAGAGAATTTACAAGAAGAACCTTCTGCAATTTGTTAAAAAGTAAATCTAAATTAAAATTTAAAGATGAACAACTGCAAATGCAGCGAACAAAATTTCACTTTCTTCGCACCACATGTAAACGGACCAATCAGAAAATACTTGAGGCCTGCCTCAAGATTCCCTTTTCTGAAGCAGATAGTTTAGCGAGAGAAAAATCGATAAACGTTGTGAGAACCGTAAAAATAGCACAGTTGACATACACATTGATAAAGTTTGAGGCAGGAGAACTTTTGCCTCTGCACTTTTATAGTCAGCACTGCGCTGGATGTAGGAATGTTTATTCGACAGTATATATAGGATAGAAAAATAGTGGAATTTTGAAAACTAGGCACTGCCTCATCTGCCTCCCCTGACGAGACGGTATTTGGCCGTTAAAATTCTATATTATATAAAATGAGGATCAGGTAAAACGTAAAATTTACCAGAAAATCTGAGTTCCTGTCGTCTAAAGACCAATATGTACGTTCTTTGGAAGAATATGGATTCCTTTATCGTTTATTCGAATGTTAATTTTAATTAATAGATATAAAAATAACGTATTGTGGAAATGTAAAAAATATATGAAATTCGATATAAATATGAATTTAACTGAAACATTTGAGACATACCTTTATTAATTTTAGCCTATATAAGTATTTTTAGTAAATAAAAAACATTAATCAAGAACAAGCATTTCCGGTGGAAATCCAATAATAGCGAAATTAGTGTTTAATTTTTGATGGTCTAGAAATACACTGCGATCAATTTCCTACCTGTAATTCAGATGAAATTTGTATGTTCTGATCATACTGTATATGTACGTTGCAGAAAATCCACTTATCGGATTCCATACAATGTGGATCGGCTTACGTCGATAGAAAAATGCTTGTAGGCTTACCTAAAGCTCAATTGGATTCTTCAATGTTAAATTAAGGTTCACGACAAAAAATATCATCGAGCAAAAACACTCATATATATTAAATATTTAATGAATTTGTAATTACAGTTTATGAAAACTTTTTGCTGAACATGAAACAGAATGTTACAATATGAGAAACTGGAGTTTTTGCGCATTCTTCCAGTAATTAATATAAAATACAATTTCATTGCGAATATTTTTCCCAGAATTTTAAAAATTCATAACCAATTCAAAAAGACAATTTAATTTGCCCTTTATTAATATTATTTATTGCAATACTTTTACTATGGTTTATCTTACAGTAGCGGCTTTTGAGGTACTTTAGTATTTATTTTTAGTTTTTTTTTTACTAAAAGCAATTATTATTCACAAGACATTAATATTCTTCATAAACATAGTAACTGCTCGTTTTAAAATAGCATAAGCTTAGCAACCCCATATAATGTATCCTAAACAATTTAAGTTTTTTTTCCTAAAACTTTATTTCAAGGAACGTCCTTATATTATTACATTAGCGTAGATTTATCACAATCGCGCAAACGTAACTTATGAATATTTCACTCAATAATATATAATATTCTATTATCATTGGTACTCCAAATCTCAGTATTATTTTTCCTTGAAACGGAACTTAAAAATTTCTTTTTCTAAAAATGCTAATTTGTAAATCAAATAAATTTGTGGGAGTTTTTTTCTGTGATTTAAAAAACGTGTTTATTACTTTTATATGCAGTTAATGTGAGAGATTTATAATTTATGGCTGAACGTATGAAGCTCAATTTGTGAATAGGAAATTACCAACGTCATTATAGCATTATGTATAATGCAGACAAGTTGTTCACACTGTGTTATCATTATTTTCATAATCGAGTTAATATTTAATGCTTCTGCATCATAAAATGTCATTATCAATGTCTTCATAATGTGAGTAGGGCAATTAAAAATTACTAGCCTAATTAGCCATACAGAATGTAGCGATTAAACCAATTTTATGGACCAATAATAACTGCTATAAATTTCATAGCTATAATTATTTTAAACATGTTTTTAATATAATGTAATAAATTTCATATAAGTTTCAAGTTGAAAACTACTTTAAAACTTCTTCCATTTCAATCTCAATCAGTTTTATATTACAGATATTAAGAGAAAACATATTTTGAAAACTAGCTACTACGTATAACTCCAATAAGTATATAAGAAAATTTAGAATCAGCATACACTCATTGTAGTAAATAATACAATGTTCAGAGTTGTAATAGTTATTCACATGAATATCAAGGGCTGCATAAAGATGGTTTTCTTTAATGAGTTGTCTGCAAGACCAAGAGTTCAAAAATAGATCCATTCTGAAAATAGTGAAAGAAATATTGATAATTTGTAATGAGGCTTGATGAATTTATTGATAAACGAATAGTTTCTGTGCAGTAAGAAACAAACAAGTGTAACAATTTTTGCCGATTTCAGCGGGAATGTCTCGATTTTGGTACAAAAATCCCGCCTACTGCATTGCCTTCGAAAATTCCGCTTGAACAAAAATGTAATAAATAAAATTACAAATACCTGTCAATTCTAGACATAATGTGTGAATTCGTTTTCGCATATGCGAGTTGCAATCAATGCCGACATGCAAAACCAGTCAGCAGTGCGGCTAAGAGTGTTAAAAATAATGATAAAGAATTTGTTTTTGTTATTTTCATAAATGGTACAATTAGTCAGAATATATATTGAGATGAATTTATCTGATAAACCTTTTTATAATAATTATGCTGTTATCTTATTGATAATTTTGGACTAACAAATTTTAACCTCCTGTATTTGTAACTGGAGTAAACTTCGCAGGAAATATGAGTAAATTTTACCAATTAAATTGGATATCGAATTATATTTGCTTAATTATTTCACGAATGATATTTTTTTAACTTATACAACAATTCAAACAACGTTTTTATGAATAAAATTTAACCATGACGATCCTAATGAGGTTTCAAAAAATTCTCTCAAAAATTGCATTGCACGATAAAATGAAGCCTTCTGTTTGGTGAAAATGACATGTATGCAATAACAAATTATAAACTTTAGAAATATTCCTAGTTTAATATAGGATTAACAATGTGAAACAAACTCAATTTTGTCACTGTCAAATAAAATTTATTAATAGAATAATTATTAGCAACGACAATGGTTGTAACAATTATTTTAATATAATAAATAATTCATATTTCTGCACTAGTGCAGAAAACTGCTACATTCATAACAAAAATTATTTTAAGAAGCTTCTTCTTTAAATAATTATAGAAAAAAATATTGTATTAATTTGGAGATGGTATATATATTAAATTATAATTTTGAAAGTTAAAATTATGTGTAATCAGGTGTATTCCAAATTTAAATGAGCTAAATATTCTATTTCCTAAATCAGTTTTGTCTTAAAGTTATTAAGAAACAGGATCAGTTTATAAGGAAATTAATTTAGAATTAAATTATGTTATCCATCTGAAGTGAATCGAATAATGACTGTCAAGCCAGTGTATCGCGGATTCTGTAGTCCAATTTTATGCAGATTTTAATTCAAAATGGCCTCCTCATGCGTAGGACGACAAATCCTCTTATCAGACACTCACACGACGGACGATGCAAAATAGAAGTGTCACAGGATATTTCCCAAAATACTCCTTAAAGCTGCCGCGCTGCTTTCAACCGCAACATATAAAAATGTGTTTGCTTGGGGCTCCACATTGCGGGTTATTTTAACAACCACAGCACAAGTATCACAACTACAAATATTTTATAAGCATTAAAACATAAGTAATACACAACATTGTTCGTATAAAAATATATGAAAGATTAAAAAGTAATCCGTGTTCCTATAAATATGAAAAATTAAAAACGACACATTAAGTTTTAAATATAATTTTACATTAAATAAAAACTAGTTAGCATTTTAGTAAAATAAATAGTCTGAGTAATTTCGTCCCCAAATAAAAACGGATTAATCGAGGATCTAAAACATACAAAAATGATAATTGGTTAAAAAAAATTGTTTTTCAATAAATTAAACAGAATTATATGTGTGCACTTATTCTAGGATGGGTCTATGTATTATGTATTAAGCATTAAAATATTTTCTCCCATAAATTTATCATATTTTTTGAAAATTTGCACTAAAAAAAATTTAAAAAAAACAAATTATTTTTATCATCATAGCGTATAGAACCCAAATAAATTTATCCTAATATATTTTGTGAGAACATTTAAACAACCATATAAATGTTTCATATAAAAAAACAATTATTCTTAGATATTGGCCTCAAAGCTTTAATAATTAAATTTTTTAAAGAAATAATGCGTTTATAAAATGGGAATTTCAATAAAACAGTAATAGTATTAAATAAAGTAATAATTAAATTCTCATTGATTATATAATTGTCTAAAATACAAATTAAAAGTATTGCAAACTTTTTTTTAGTATAAAGATGTGTATATTTACCTAAATCTGAAAATATATATGTAGATTTAAATTAGAATACGGAATCATTTAACTCTATGAAAGTGCGTAATTTCCAGTGCACGCGGGAGACAGTGTTACGGTTTATTTTTGCAATCTGCAATTTATTTAAAATCTAAATCATTTTATTTCCTTATTATCATTTTTGTTCGCAATTTATGGAACCCTTAGGCATTGCTGGTTGCTTATTGTCAGGAATATTAATTTTTATATTTTTATACATTTGGGCATGTGCAAGTTTGAGCTAACTCGCAGATTTGAGCGAAGTGATTCATTCTGTTCCTTGATCGTCGCTGTAGTCATATCTCAGTGTCTGGTTATTATTTATCATATTGTTTAGTTTATTGTTGGATAAATTTTAACGTGCCCGTTATTTGGGGATTATAACTGAGGAAAGTACTGGGGAAATATTTGTTCCCGCGGAAAATTGTTCCGGATTTATTGCACTGCGATCATTGAAAAACAACTTAGCCGCCCACCATCTCAGGTATTTACTTTTATTGTTGATTAGCCCAGTTGTAGTATCTATAAAGTATTTTGGTAATAATATTTTGATCATTGTTAATTTACAATCAGTAAAAGTAACTTTTAACTTAATCATCGACCTGGCAATGCTAATTGAGTTCTCCTTTCAGGCTTTTATTTTATTGTATTTACTTTTCTACCACTATCGATATTAATTCGATCTCGATCCGATTTATTGGATGCTTATGGTTGGATTGGGTTGTTGAGCCCTTATTTTTGGTGGATACACATTTTAGTGGAGAATTTTTGGGGAGAATTGGATGACTGGTACCTCGTGTTTCAAGCGGAAATTGTTCGACGCCATTTTGGAACTCGTCACACACTACGTCACTACCGCACACTACGTCACTCCGACGTCATCAGCTCTCCAAACACATGCAGATAAGCTCTATTTTGATTTTTTTCTTGTTGTTATTTTTAAATATTTTTTTGAATTGATTTTTGAATGTTATGTTAATTAATTACATTTATTTACGCTTATGTTATCATTTTATATGTACTAGCTCACGCGAGTCTCAGAATTTTTTTTATGAGAGATACTCATTTAGGGATTGTTTCGGTTTAGGAAGGGTTAGGACTGAATTTAACTTATTTCGACGCTTGTTACGCTCGCATTACCCTGATTGGTCGACCAACCACCCGTATTGCGCCTATTTTTGCGTATTATATTTAAAGTCTAAGCTATCTAAACATCCGAAGTCCTCGCTCGTTCGTGCGCCACGCATCCCCTATTTGGTACAGTTTATTCACTTATTAGTATTACCTTCCGTTTATATCTCGCATGAGTTATATAACTCATTCAGAAAATTTGTTAATATAAAGAATTTCGATTTCAAACTTTATTTACATAATGTAATACTACAAATATTTAATATATCCTACAGTTTAACTTCAAACGGAGCTTTATTTGTTTTTTTTGAGTTACCTACTATTATCTTTGATTATCCTTCACAGATTCGTATTTTCGTGGTTGTATACTAGGTTTCCTTTTTTAACAACAACCACGTGGCGCCCTATTATAATTTATACTATTTCATTATTTGAACCACCCCCTTCTCCACTGTCTAAAAGCTGGCGGCCGCATTCACTGTCATCTTGGATGCGTAAGAGCTACAATAATACACGACTGTGTGGTGCACGTAGCAAATTTGGCGCCCAACGTGGGGCGCTTGCGTCAAAAAAAAAATAATAGAAGAGGGCCTTGTTTATTTCATTGTTGTGACCATTATTGTGACCATTATCGTCACTATTGTTGCGTGGCGTGGGGTGGCCATTGTTGCCATTATTATTATATCCATTGTTGCCAGTATTTTGACACCACGGTTAATATTATTATTGTGGACATTGTTAACATTTTATTATAATTTTTTTTGTTGTTGCTTTGGTAGAGGAGACGTCTCTCTTCGCACTGCTCTCGCTAGCATAGTGGTATAGTTTTTTTGTTACTATCGCGGAGAAGGTCTAGCATTGTCGTTTTCTTGTGGCATATTTCTATTGTGTCATTATTGGGGTAGTTTTTATTTCCTTTATTATCCAATTGTTTTTTTTGTTATTGATTGGGGATGGAGTCCAAATTGGAAATTAACAGGTTAAGTAAGACCGAGCTGAGTTACGAATTGAAAATTCGAGGTGTTAGTGATGATAGCGATGTCTCGTCGATGCGGAAGTCATTGCGGTATCTACTTCGGTTAGAGAAAGACTCAAAACGTACATTGCCAGACTATCCTTTTACCTTTGAGGAGGATCATGAGGCATTAGAACAACAAATCGTTGAGATTAAAAATCTAATAGATTCGTTTAGCGGGACAAAATTCTCATCCGAATATAATAAGTTGATTACAAAAATTACGCATTCGTTAGGTCGAGCCAATCGGTGTGTAAGTAAGACTGCTGATGAGAAGAAGAAGAAATCCGAGCAATTTTCTCAGCTAGTCACGTTACAGTCTAAACTTAAAACCAAGGTTAGGAGTTTGAAACATTCGGCAACACTGTTGAGCAGTACTATATTGGAACAATCCATCTCGGGCGAATTAGCTGTTGTTTCGGATACTTCGACAGTCGAGTCTGATTCCGATATGGAAATTGAATCACCACGTATGGTACTCAAGTCAACCCCCGTGTCTCAATGGGACTTAAAATTCTCCGGGGATACCAAACACATGTCGGTCAATGCATTCTTAGAGCGAGTGGAAGAGCTTCGTCTGGCACGCAACGTATCGAGAGTACAATTATTGCGTACTGCCGTTGACTTGTTCAAGGGCACTGCACTTATCTGGTACCGGGCAAACCGTGAATTATTTAGGACATGGGCTGAACTTGTTGTTGCACTTCGGGATGAGTTCCAACCGGTTGATTACGAAGATAAATTACTTGACGAAATCAAACATCGGACTCAAGGGCCTAACGAGAGTATCGGAATTTACATCGCGGTCATGTCTTCTCTTTTTAGTAGACTTAAGGATAAGCTTTCAGAAGATGTTCGTGTGAATATATTATTGAAGAATATCGCTCCGTTCTACCAAACGCAGCTCGGTTTAGTAGATGTCAAAACTGTCTCCGAATTACTGAGGTTATGTCGACGATTAGAAGCCCGTAAAGTCTCTGTAGAAGCTTATGTTCCACCTCCACGCCGTAGTCAGGCATATGAACCTGATTTAGCTTACGTTTATACTGATGGTCCACAGGCTTCTCAGCACAAATGTTATAATGTTGAAACGAGTGTTGCGGATCCTTCTAAGTCTCCTTCATTAGTTCAACCTCGCCAATCGTGCTGGAATTGCGGTAAGGCGGGTCATTTGTCCTCGCGTTGTCGTCAGCCTCGTAAGAAGCATTGTTTCCGGTGCGGCAAACCGGATGTTACCTGCCGAGACTGCCCTTCGTGTAGTGTCGCGGGAAACGGTCGTCGGATGCAGCGGTAAACCGGCCGTTGCATCGTTCTAGTGTGGAATCGGTATCTGTTAATTATGTTTTGGATTTCATTTTGTCGCATGCTAAGGACGACGAACGCCCTTATCTACAAGTTTATATTTTCGAAAAATGTTTTTTGGGTTTGTTAGATTCTGGTGCAACTTGCACTATTATGGGGAATCCGGGGTGGATTATGTTGCAAAATTTAAATTTATCGCTGAAGGAATCAGCATCGTTTTGTACGGTCGCGAATGGTCAGCGTTGTGCCTGTATCGGGAGTATTTCGGTGCCGATACGGTTGAGAGACCAAGTTAAAGTTATAGACATTCTTATTGTTCCCGAGTTATCGCATGGCTTAATTCTCGGTACGAATTTTTGGAAGACCATGGGTGTAGTTCCAGATCTCCGCCGAGGAGAATGGAAATTTTCTGGTTCGCCTGAAGTTTCAGTTGATGCTATCAGTTCGCGCAGTTGCCTTACACTTGATCAGGAACGACTGTTGAGCTCGCTTATCGACCGAATATTCAAGGACGTAGACGAGAGTGTTATCGGATGTACCCCGCGAGTCGAACATGAAATAGTTACCGACAGCGAACCAATCAAGCAGAGGTACTATCCTATCTCGCCCGCAATGCAAAAGCATGTGGATAAGGAACTTGAGCTTATGTTAACTCAAGGTATCATTGAAAGGTCGCAGAGTCCTTGGTCGTCGCCTATTCTGCTTGTGCCAAAAAAAGACGGGACTTTCCGGTTTTGCGTTGATTACCGCAAGCTGAATAAGGTTAGCCGTCGTGACGCTTACCCGTTGCCATATGTGTCGGATACTTTGGACAAGTTGCGAGATGCTAGGTACCTAACGTCACTCGACATAAAATCGGCCTATTGGCAAATACCGGTTGCGGAAAATTCGAGACAATATACCGCCTTTACAGTTCCGAATCGCGGTCTTTACCAATTTAAACGTATGCCGTTTGGTCTTCATAATGCTCCCGCGACGTGGCAGCGTTTTATAGATAGAGTCATCGGCGTCGACTTGGAACCGCATGTCTTCGTTTACCTCGACGACATCATTATTGTCACTCAAGACTTCGACAAACATTTAGAAATCCTTGAGGAAGTGTTAGTCCGTTTGACGAAAGCTGGCTTGACCCTGGGGCGAGAGAAGTGCCAATTCTGCCGGGATGAATTGAAATATTTAGGCTACGTTGTTAATCGTCAAGGTTTGCACGTAGATCCCGATAAGGTTCGGGCTATTATTGAGATTCCGACACCTCGAAACGTATCGGAAGTACGTAGAGTAGTAGGCATGGCATCGTGGTACCGACGTTTCGTACCCCATTTTTCGTCCGTGATTTCACCATTAACCAATTTGCTTCGCAAGAGGGTAAAATTCGATTGGGATCAATCTTGTTCGGACGCTTGGTCAAAACTTAAAAGTCACTTGGTTTCGTCTCCTATTCTTTCGTGCCCAGACTTTCAAAAAGAATTCACGCTACAAACTGACGCGTCTAATTACGGTTTGGGTGCTGTATTGTCGCAGCAACATGATGACGGAGAAAAGGTCATATGTTATCTCTCTCGCTCTCTCACTCGTCAAGAACAAAAATTTTCTACGACCGAAAAAGAACTTTTAGCCCTTCTGTGGTCTGTCGAAAAACTCCGCCCGTATTTGGAAGGAACTCGCTTTACAGCCATTACCGACCACTATTCGCTCTTGTGGCTTAACAATCTTCAGAACCCTTCCGGACGTCTTGCGCGCTGGTCTGTGAGATTACAGCAGTACGACTTTAACATCGTACACCGGAAAGGGAAGGAACACGTAGTTCCTGACGCCCTGTCTCGTGCCGTCCCTGTCGTCGCGGATGTTAGTGTGGCCGAAGTTAACGATAAGTGGTACAATAAACTTTTAGAATCTGTTTCGCGTGATCCGGTACGTTACCCTGCTTTTCGTATAACTAACGGTGTACTGTACAAATTTGTAAAACATAAGTGGCCAGGTTTGGTCAACGAATGCGATCATTGGAAGAGAGTCATACCGAAAGATGAACGTGCGAAATGTATGATGCTGTGTCACGATATACCGACCAGTGGTCATCTTGGTGTCTTTAAAACTTTTCATCGTGCCGCCCAATCATATTATTGGCCGAAGATGAAGGCCGATATAGCGTCTTATGTACGAAGATGTGTAGTCTGCATTAAAGCAAAACCCAGTCAAAAAGCCCCCACAGGTCAAATGGGTGGCCATTCATTTATCTCTCGTCCATGGGAAATTATTAGTACCGACTTAATCGGTCCCTTGCCGACTTCTTCTCAAGGAAATTCGTTTATTCTCGTTGTGACTGATTGTTTCAGTAAATTTACCGTTTGTTTTCCCCTTCGTAAAGGCACTGCCCCTAATATTGTCCGTCGTATGGAGAACGACGTCTTTTTACTATTCGGTGTACCTCGTGTTATCATTATGGATAATGGTAAGCAATTTCGATCGAAGGAATTCCTCAAATTATGCTCCACGTATAAAGTTAAACCTGCGTTTACTTCATTTTATCACCCCCAGGCAAACCCTACCGAACGAGTCAATAGGGTGTTGAAAACAATGCTCACTTCTTATGTAGCCGACTCGCAGAGATCCTGGGATAAAATCCTCCCTCAAATTTCTTGTGCACTCCGCACTGCGGTTCATGAAGCTACCGGACATAGCCCCTACTTCATTAATTTTGGGCGGGAGATGTTGTTGTCAGGTGATTGTCATAGGGTCCGATTGGACAGCCCTGAAACTGACACTTCCGATGGAAAGAAACTAGCCGACCGCTCTCATCATTTTACGAAGCTGTATGAGGATGTCCAATCACGCTTACAGAAGGCTTATACCAAGTCTAAAACTCGATATGATCTTCGTCGCCGTGTAGTCAATTATTCTCCTAATCAGCTTGTATGGCGAAAAAATTTTGTTCTGTCGGATGCCACGAAATATTTTTCGGCTAAATTAGCAGACAAGTACGTAGGTCCCTTTATGATACATAAGAAGGTAGCGCAAGATAATTATCAGCTGAAGAGCTTAGAAGGTGAAATACTCACTGGCACTTGGAGCAGCCAACACCTTAAGGAACATCCCGAAATCGACCCTGGTTAGAAATCATTAAAGAGTATTCTATCGGTCCCGTATTTTGTTCTGACCCTCGCATTAGATACGGCTTACGATCTATTGTTCTTTGGATATTTCCGTTTTCTTTCTTTTGTATCTCTCTCGTATCACTGGGAGCCATCTTCGGTGGTGAAGAGAATTGTCGGTTACATTCCTTATCAATTCCGAATAGGAAATTTTAGTTGCCACGAAAATTTCCTCGACAGGTAAGAGGGGGAATTGTTACGGTTTATTTTTGCAATCTGCAATTTATTTAAAATCTAAATCATTTTATTTCCTTATTATCATTTTTGTTCGCAATTTATGGAACCCTTAGGCATTGCTGGTTGCTTATTGTCAGGAATATTAATTTTTATATTTTTATACATTTGGGCATGTGCAAGTTTGAGCTAACTCGCAGATTTGAGCGAAGTGATTCATTCTGTTCCTTGATCGTCGCTGTAGTCATATCTCAGTGTCTGGTTATTATTTATCATATTGTTTAGTTTATTGTTGGATAAATTTTAACGTGCCCGTTATTTGGGGATTATAACTGAGGAAAGTACTGGGGAAATATTTGTTCCCGCGGAAAATTGTTCCGGATTTATTGCACTGCGATCATTGAAAAACAACTTAGCCGCCCACCATCTCAGGTATTTACTTTTATTGTTGATTAGCCCAGTTGTAGTATCTATAAAGTATTTTGGTAATAATATTTTGATCATTGTTAATTTACAATCAGTAAAAGTAACTTTTAACTTAATCATCGACCTGGCAATGCTAATTGAGTTCTCCTTTCAGGCTTTTATTTTATTGTATTTACTTTTCTACCACTATCGATATTAATTCGATCTCGATCCGATTTATTGGATGCTTATGGTTGGATTGGGTTGTTGAGCCCTTATTTTTGGTGGATACACATTTTAGTGGAGAATTTTTGGGGAGAATTGGATGACTGGTACCTCGTGTTTCAAGCGGAAATTGTTCGACGCCATTTTGGAACTCGTCACACACTACGTCACTACCGCACACTACGTCACTCCGACGTCATCAGCTCTCCAAACACATGCAGATAAGCTCTATTTTGATTTTTTTCTTGTTGTTATTTTTAAATATTTTTTTGAATTGATTTTTGAATGTTATGTTAATTAATTACATTTATTTACGCTTATGTTATCATTTTATATGTACTAGCTCACGCGAGTCTCAGAATTTTTTTTATGAGAGATACTCATTTAGGGATTGTTTCGGTTTAGGAAGGGTTAGGACTGAATTTAACTTATTTCGACGCTTGTTACGCTCGCATTACCCTGATTGGTCGACCAACCACCCGTATTGCGCCTATTTTTGCGTATTATATTTAAAGTCTAAGCTATCTAAACATCCGAAGTCCTCGCTCGTTCGTGCGCCACGCATCCCCTATTTGGTACAGTTTATTCACTTATTAGTATTACCTTCCGTTTATATCTCGCATGAGTTATATAACTCATTCAGAAAATTTGTTAATATAAAGAATTTCGATTTCAAACTTTATTTACATAATGTAATACTACAAATATTTAATATATCCTACAGTTTAACTTCAAACGGAGCTTTATTTGTTTTTTTTGAGTTACCTACTATTATCTTTGATTATCCTTCACAGATTCGTATTTTCGTGGTTGTATACTAGGTTTCCTTTTTTAACAACAACCACGTGGCGCCCTATTATAATTTATACTATTTCATTATTTGAACCACCCCCTTCTCCACTGTCTAAAAGCTGGCGGCCGCATTCACTGTCATCTTGGATGCGTAAGAGCTACAATAATACACGACTGTGTGGTGCACGTAGCAACAGAAACGAAAGTTTCTGTGTGGTATACTCTGCGTAATGACTGTGATGGAATCTTGCCCGTACGAATGAGCTGCGCTAATCGTGCACAAGAGATAAGTGCACTTGGCTCGCGTTCAGCTTATTCAACGCGCTAATATTTCTCCCGTAATAAAATAATAATATTTTTATGACAAAATTAAATAAGAAAAATATAAATAAGATTTTATCAGGGTGTGCACAGTAAACCTTGCACATATGAACTGCACTCCATTGCAATAATTTAATGTCTGATGGCCAATGCTGTTGTGGCTGGAGCTTCTTTTATGGCATCTGGAACCATTTGTTTGTAGCATTGAATTCCATTGTTTTTCGTCCAGATAATTGTAAGGCTACGTTCAATATTCAATTCAACTTCAATAATACGCTGTGACAAGGTTTCAACGATTCCAATAATTTTGTATAGCTGTTCACCTGTTACTTCTGGTGCAGGCGCAGGCAGTTTAACATAGACTCCGTTGTCTAAGTTGTTTTCCTCATAAAAAATTAGATGTGTCGTATCGCATGGAAATAAACCTCAGAAAAAGAGACATACCGGGTGTCCCAGCTCGACCGACACATGGGAGTTTTACAAGGGAAATCAGTTAATTATGAATAGTATCTCCCCAGTGCAAGATATTAACTTGAAATTTTGTATACTTATCGGAGAATATTAATTCTATGGATCACACTTATTTGAAATATGCAATTTCGTCTGCAGGGCGAGATTTATTAAATTTAAAATCTAATATTTTCGTTCAAAATCAGACAGCCATGGAAATAAAAGAAAATATTTATCTGACAGTTTAGTGAAGTATCACTGATTTTAATTCTTATTCCCTGTATTTTAATATTATTTAAGTTGAATTTAGTTTGTTTTTGTTAAATAATATACCAATATTACAAAAATATAAATATCTACAATGGCATGTCATTAACTGTCAGAACTGTCACATAGATATATTCTTTTATTTCCATGGGTGACTAATTTTGAACGAAAATATTAGATTTTAAATTTAATAAATCTCGTCTTGCAGACGAAATTACATATTTCAAATAACTGTAATCCATAGAATTAATATTCTCTGATAAGTATACAAAATTTCAAGTTAATATCTTGCACTGGGGAGATACTATTCATAATTAACTGATTTCCCATGTAAAACTCCCATGTGTCGGTCGAGCTGGGACACCCGGTATATAAATTATGCAGTCTCTTTTTCTGAGATTTATTTAGAATAGTTTTTGTACAATTTTTATTTTTCCGAATTAAAATTTAGTTTGTTTCGAAATTTTCAATAGCAGTAAAATAGTATTTTTAGTCCTAGGACCAAAAAATGATGACGTATTTATGGTAACATATAAAATATGCCTGCTTGTAACTTTTCTACTGATATTCAACCTCAAATTTGACAGGTTTTTTCAATTTATGGGTAAAAAAAATAAATAACTATTTAACTTATAATACAGATATCGGTTTATATTCAACTCACACTCAGCCACCATTTATAAAAATATTTTTTACTTTACCTGCATCATAATCCTAGTTTAACCAATTAAAAAGCGTGCGAAAACGTAACATTAAAACATGGCGTGCTTTAAAGTTGCTAAACAATAACAATCAAAATTCAAAGTAACGTAAACAACAAATGCTAATTAATTTTCATGTAAACGATGTTATTTCATATCACACAAAATTATGAAACGTCAAAATCAAATTTCAAATAATTTTTTCCAGCATATTTGCAGATATAATAAAAAAAATAGCGTATGATACACGCATATAAGAGCCATTAAAGCTCTCCGCATCGCATCGTGCTTTTAAACTTATCACGCCTATTTTAATTGCTGGCTTATATAATATACTCTTTTAACGTTTTATTATTCTATAAAAGATATAAATAAATAAGCAACCCATTTGTAGGTGTATCAGAGCTGCTTTAAAACAGATTTTGGTAATGAAATATTAATATTACAAATTTTAATTTGGAAATTTTTAAACAATTAAATTATCAATGATTTATTTTATTACTTAAAAAACAAAAATTTATATAAATATTTTGTGGTTTGTTATTAATATAAAATGTTTGTTGTTTAAATTCCCGTATAAAATGTAATCTTTTCTGAAAAATATGAAGTCCATTAAATTGACGTATTATCCTGTTTTGCGCTGACATACTCATATGCGTATTAAATAAAGAGTAAAATAAATGTGTTGTTGTAAAATTGGGCGATAAAAACGCTGAATAAATATTTTAATAAAGTTGGTGTAAGCATGAATTTTAATTCTAGAATAAACGTAATCTCTCGTGAGGGTACGTGGGCGCAATTTTTCAGTCGGTGGATCATTTATTACCGCTTTGCAGCTTTGCGTCTGCGTCAGGTTAAAATATTACGAATAATTTCGTTTTTTATTGCTTAATTACAGTGTTATACATTTATCACTGTGTACAATTGACGATAAATGCAGGACGTTTATGTGAAGGCTTCGCAATCCATCACGGCTTACGGGATTATCCATTACAAGAACAGATCTCCAAATAACAATAAGCGGACTCTTACAAATTAGACCTCAAGAGATGAATTTATTGTATTTTAAAAACATTATTAATGGTGCTACAAAATAAATTATAAAACGGAATATACACCTTTCAAAACATTACAAATCCTTATCTGTTTTACAAAACGAATATTAATTATTGCTAAATTACTCCAACAAAATTAAACCACAAATAAATCAAAATTAATTCATTCATTTCCGCGATAATTTTATCAAATTTATTACTGAAACGAAAAATCTGCTGTGGTCACAACAAAACTAACCAATACTGTATGAAACAAACAAACAGCAAACATAAAAATGTGCAGGTTAAGCCTCCATAGTCGATTTGCCAATTATTACTAAAAATTTATCTCTACCTATACACCCGCACACAAACACAATGTTGAACCCAGGAAATCATAGGGCATCTGGGCGCACAATCAAAAACTAAAGATATACACATAAAATAAACAAAGAAAATTATTGCATACAATATTTATCAGTATTATTAAATATTAGAACCCTTCAAAGTTTCTTTTGTGCAAATAATTGTTATTTATGTATTAAGAGCATAATCAAAATATTATACTACGAGGGAATGTTTAAAGCTTAGCGCGGAGCGGAGAGGTTTAAATTTTCTGACAGCTTTAATCTTGTTTATGTCCGTGGTATATATAACGTTTTATTTTATTCGATACTTGAATTTAAAAAATCTGTAGGTATACCAAGCTTTATTTTCTTATTAGGTAGTTGGCATTGTTAGATTGTTTGTTCTTCAACAAATGCAAACTATATGTTGAACGTCACTTACTTATTATACTGACCAAATATTAATGAAATTGGAAACTGTAAATATCTTGAGTAAGTTCCTGAAAACATTTATTATTTGGTTACTATTTACATTGTTATAGAAAGTAAGTGCCTTACTAGTACAGCAATTATGAAAATGAAACTAATTTCATTTGCATTTGGTCATATGGCATCGGGAAATATTAACTATAATAGTTGCATATAATTATATCTGAAATGGTAACTGAGCAATATTTTATAAATACTTCACCATTATTTCACTGTAATTGCTGCTGGTGGCAAGAAAAAATAATAAGTGACTCGGAACGAAAGTACCTAATACAACTATTCTTGTACGATACATGAACTTTGGCTCCGCAAGCTTCGCCCGCGTTCATAACTTCTCAAAGGTTATAATGTACTTATATTCCTTGCAATGTCAGTAACTAACATCTGTAATACATTAAATCGTTGAGGTAAATAATAAATCTTAGAACAACAAGGAATTGTCGAAAAGGCAAGGAATGTCTATTTGTTAGCAAAGAGGCCCAGTATCATAAAGTATTCACTCTTTAATAACAAACATGCTCTCATGAGCTGACGTTTATCTTAGAATTAAAATTCATGCTTAGGGGTAAGTTTATTAAAATATTTGTGTGCAAAATTGAGGACTGCGTAGCTTGAATAAGTTATGGAGGGATTAACTCGGTAAATATGATAAAGTCCGGATTAAATTTCGTTAATATTAAACTTAAAACGTTGGCTACATTCAACTTTTTAAATATTTATTTTTTAATTTAGTGATTGAAAGAGTTGAGAACATTTTTTTGCACAGGAATGTTTCACACAAACAAAATTGTGAAAGACTTCAAAGTGCAAAATGTATAAAGCCGTGAATTAGGTAAGCTCATTATAAAATATGTACATTTTGCGAAGCGAAAGACATAGGAAAGAAAAATTCACGTGCTTATGATTTCAAATAACTTAAATTACTTTTTGTAATTTACTTCGCAAAAGAATATGCGAGTAAACACTTTTTTAATATTTAACAACTAAACAAAATGAAAACCTTGTTTACTTATTCTTTTTTCTCTTTACAGGTAAGTACCAATTTGTGCTTTTTGCTGTAGGAGCCTTTCACAATTCGTAAGTAAAAATATTTCTTCTGTTGTCCCTGATTGATATTTCGAATAAAGATTTAAGACTTACCTGTCGGAATTTTATTTAATGCTGACGCCAGCCACTGAGAATATTTATGCCAACCTCTGACATAAACCACGAATCAAATACTTAGTTGTATTCAAGTTTAGAAACTTTAGAAGAGCTATGTAAAATGAAACAATATTTCTCCTGCGAACAGGCATAAGTCTAAACTTAGTTCTAAAGTTTTCAAAATTGGAAACAACGTTGTTTTCCTTGCGGTACATAATTTCATGAATAACTTAATAGTAAACAAAATATTTCTTTAAGACTTTACCAACAAATTAAACAGGAAATCATGTATTTTGGCAAACATACAAAAATAGAAATAAAAATAAATGCACGTGAAACAAATACTTTTAAACAAGTGTTGTGCAACCCTGTTCGTCAGAATACTTTATAATAAAGCATCCAAAATACCCAAACCACGGAACAATGATTCCAGCTTATTTTTTTCCATTCCGTATGTCCAAAATCTCTCTTATAATATAAAGCACACAATTAATGTTACCCATAAAACATTACATTTAAACAGTATAAAACTGGCAGACAAAAATATACCTTGAGACTAGATTAAATGAACATGGACGAAATTGTGAAAAAACAACAATGTTGGTAAATGGACTCTTGTGCACTATAGTCACAACGAAAATCATCATTTCGCTTTTGAAGAGACTAAAATTCTGAAATTAGAAAAATCTCTATAAACGTCTGACTTTAAAATACTTTGCATATACAGAGATAAGAAAACTGTTAATTCACAGACAGACGTACGAAATAAGTAGTATTTACATTGAGGTATTAACAAAACATTATGGTACTTTATTGTGAATTTTTATGTTACATTACCAATTATTTCCATCTGTGATATATTTTAGAATTGTGCAAACATGTTATGTAATTCCCTCCTTGTGATTGATTATAATCTAGTTCTAGTCTGTATTTTTTATGTTTTCTCTTGCGTAATCTAGTTGATTGTATAAATTTGAATGATGTGGATTTGTTTCAATTATTTTATTCCTTGGCGAGCAGTTTCTGCAATTTTATTAATACTAAGACTTAATTGAAGTCGAAACGTTGTGTGTAATTGAATTTTAATAAATTGACTGAATTCTCCAACTATTTTTTTTAATAAAAATAAATACAATTTACCAATTAATGACTAAACATTTTTCTTAGCGCCTCCCCCATTTTCTGTGCCATCATTTTTATGAGATAAATAAACTGTAGTTCTTGTTTTACTATATGATTTCCACTAAAAGTTGTACGGTTGGTAAGGCTGAGGGGAATCTTTTCTTCACGAGTTACCATTTTTGTGAAATTGTAGTGTGCTAACGATGGTCGCCGGTGTTTCTGATGATAATAAAATTAGCAAGATGAGCCGTAATCACGTAGTATGAATCCAGCGACGTCTTACATTAAGCAAAGGTGAGAGGCGCAACAAGAAAGTGTTAAGTTCACCTTTCCGAGGCCGTTACGGCCCTCCAAGTGGAAAGTTTGTGACATTTACAAAATAAATACGTGCGTTGATTAAGCCTCTTCCACTGAGACAATCTAACGAGCGGGTCCCACCCTGCACCGCAATGACTAACATTATATCGGCTTAATTCCGTGTAATATGACGTCAGCCCGCCTCGGGCCAATGACTAATTAGAAAAGCTACCAACTTCTAAAACTTGCGGATTATTGCAAAGAATAATCGTCTAGATCCTATCTGCACTAAATTACCTGACTTTAAATTTTACGGATTTTATTCCGTGTGCCGCTTTATGACTCATTATGAGATCACTTTTAATAATAAAGTCTCCTTAAACAACAGAATTTCGCAAAGATTACATTGTTGCTCGAGAGAACTCTTATCTTCTCATTCTTAAGAATATTTCTTACATAACAGATTTATAGCATGTCTGACAAAGTCATTATTCCATGAGACATTGTATGATTGTTACGTTTCTTTGTATCCTTAAATAATTATCATTATTAAATTAATTACAGTATAAATATAAACAATTCTTAAACAATGCCTACAACAATTAATTTTGAAAACTGTTACGCATGGTGATAAGCTTAAAATTGTTAGATTGCAATTAGGAGGGTTGGCTGTCCCAAAAACATATTCCAGTTTAGTCCTAGATCACAATCTAGAGCTGCCAAATCTGTTAGAGAATTTGAACTAGAATTAGAGCAAATATTTCTGTGTGCTCTAATTTCTGACCCACTGAAACCAGAGCACAATCCAATCATAAAGAATCAAGAGCATTCTAAACACTTGCTCTAATTTTTGGCCCACTGAAACCAGAGCACATTCTGGAGCAATGAAGAATTAGAGCAAACACTTCAGAATGCTTTAATTCTTGACCCATTGAAACCAGAACACAATCCAGAGAAACCAAATCTGTTTCAGAATGTGCTCTGATTTCAGCAGGCCAAGAATTAAAGCACGCGCTTAAGCGTGCTCTAATTCCAAGCTGGCTGAACCAGATCACCTTCGGGGCATCAGATGCCTCGGAAGGAGGCCTACCCAGACCACCAAGCGGGCGGAGGTCCAAAGACGCCCCACAGACCGGAACTAAGCATAGAGAGTATGTCCTGAGACGCGCATTATTACCGGTCATGTGGATTCCTATTGGCTGATATTCTATCTGTAATTGTGGATGTATCAGTGGGAATGTTTAAATAAAAATTTGTATAATATTTTCGTGAGTGTGTCTCACACCAATTTAAGGGTAGTAGTCAGAAACTTTAAAATATAAGAAGATACAATAATGCTTTAAATTAATTAAATCTGTAAAGAAATATAAATTGATTGTGAAAACAAGTGTAGTTAGTTTTTAGTTATTGGATGAAATTTAAATGTACATATGATTCTGTGTGAAAATGGAATTGTTTAAGAGTGTGAACTATTTTGTTGGAGATGTTTATTTGGTGAAAATGAAATGATTGACAATATAAATACGCCCTTTGCGTTGCGCTGTCGCGCTGCAATGTTTAAGTTTGAGGTTGACGTGAGCGTATCCCCACGGGTTCAAATCCACCCCAGCTGCCAGACTTTATTAATTCCCCTCGACGCATTTTGAGAATTTGTAAATTCAATTGTGAAATGACGAATCAATGCTTTGAAAGCTCGTTGGTAATTGTGCAACTTCATTTCCACAGATTTTTCTCCGCTTCTGCTGAATAAAAACATAATTTAATGAAGTCAGATGCACGCGACGGCGACGGAATCTACGTGAAGTGCATGTACTTCTTCGATGCATTTGAGTCTTTTTGTACGCGTTCTAATGATGTAAACTTCATCGTTCATTAAAGCCGGTCCATTCAAATGGTTTACCATTCTATTTTATTCAACTAGTTTAATAGTGAGTTTAATTATTGGAAATGTATCTTTCAAAGTTTGCTTTCCAAGTTTTGTATTTTCTTTACTCTTACATCTACCTAAATACAATTCATTGTTATAACTTCCTCGCTCAACTTTATTACATTTTCACGAAGAAAAATCCCTCATTAATTATTCTCATAATAACTTATTTCGAAACTTCTACGCAAACTAATTTTAATATAAAAACTGTAGACTTCTGGAGATTAACAAAAAAATATATTTTATTCAATAGAATTTATTCACATTGACTTCTATTTTTTATTTTTGATAAAATATCTACATAGATCTCTACACGTACATTCCAATTTTTCAAATGTCACTTCGATATCTTTTTTCGTTTTCGTGATATTTAACTTGAAAGTAAAACCGTAGAGAATCAAAAACTATAGCATTGATACGGATCCAATGATTGCGGTATTTAATTATAAGGAACATTTTACAAAAGTCAAATTTTTATATTAAATATTTCAAGTTTTATAAATTTAAATCTGAAAATCGAGATTTCTTTAATAAAATATGTCTGCTGGAATTTCTTCGTAAAAAATCATAAACTTGTATTTTTCGACACGAGAAATCGAGTGGTGGTCATTTTCATATTTTACACTTATTTTAGTACCTAGGGTGGATGGTTAAATTAATTTTGATTGATCAAATATCGATATCTTGAACCATTCTCGAGATATTTACAGTCAAAGTTTGAAACTCATACTGGAGTTTTTCTTATGACTACCGTGCATCAAAAACTATAAAAGTTAGAATTTTATACTTTATAGAATTGGTTTTTTATGGTTACTTTTATTAAGTCTTATTTGTGTAATATGGACAGCAGAGAGAAAAATAGCAAGACGATTTGTAAGAAGCAAAAAAAAAATAGTAAAATTTTTTTTCGATCGGACGAAAACTGATACCTTTCCTGTGTTTTCGGGCCGGAAAATGCATTATTCCGGTATTTAAGTGTAGTTGCTAGGCTACGAAAAATAACATAAATAAAAATACAATCATATTTATTTCATTATTATTTAATCCATAAAAAAAATAGTATGTGTACCACGTAGGAATAGTAACTTCCCGGACTTCTGGTGTTTCCACAATCATCCGGGAATATATCACTTTTCCTACTAGATACACAATATACTATTTCTGCAGTTTATGAAACGGAGTGACAATCCAGGTTTGCAGGACTAGAACAGAAGATAGTACGGTGTGGACATGTATCGGAATTTGATCTTGACAAATAGAGGTAGTGCGGTATAATTTGCTGCAATTAGCAGTATATATTTGGTATCGATTGTCCGTTAATAAACAGTGCATCCCTTGTTCGAAGTTAATTCCCGCGGATAGCGTGTGGGAGAATATCAGACTGCGTTGCGGTAATAGGCTAAATCAGTCACTAAACAAACTAATATTTAGTTTCCAAATGGACCTGAGGGGTGAAAACCAGACGCTAAACGAGAATAGTTTGTAGATAGGGCGGCTAATTACTTAATTACCACAATGAATACTCGACAGCATCGTTGCTTGTACCGCAGCCGCGTCTGCAGCTTGATGGAGTCTGCATGTTGCATCGGACTCTACCTACATTCATCCAATTCGTATTGTGCTCTGCTTTGCTTCGTTCCTCGCCAACCAACACAATACTCCACATTCTCTAACTTCGTTAAAAATATGCTTTCTTTCTTATTTTCATCATTATTATAATTATAATTCCAATAAATAGGCTGCGGGTGGCTAGTGTTTCAAGAGGGTCTTGTATTTTTCTTGGTCTTGCCCCAAAAAAAGCAAGACAAGAACAAGACAAGAGCTACAAAAGCAAGGTAAGGCAAGAAATTGTCTTGCAAGAAATGTGCAAGAATAGCAAGATTTACTTCAATTCTTGTCCTCTTGTATGTTTTTTACTAAATTTATATCTTGATTTATATATGAACCTATCTATAAATGAATAAAAGTAGAAAAATATATAAGTATTAAAAAAAAAATAGAATTTTTTTAACATATGAATGTAAATTTGTCTGCATGCTGCATCGGACTCTACCTACATTCATCCAATTCGTATTGTGCTCCGCTTTGCTTCGTGCCTCGCCAACCAACACAATACTACACATTCTCTAACTTCGTTAAAAATATGCTTTCTTTCTTATTTTCATCATCAGCATTGTCATTCGAATAAGTAGGCTGCGGAATCTTGTATCAGAGTAGGAGTGGCTAGTGTTTCAAGAGAGTCCTGTATTTTTCTTGGTCTTACAAAAAAAGCAAGACAATAAGACAAGAGCGACAAAAGTAAGACAAAGCAATAAAGTGTTTGCAAGAAATGTGCAAGAATAGCAAGATTTTCTTTAATTCTTGTCCTCTTGTATGTTTTTTTTACTAAATTTATATCTTGATTTATATATGAACCTATCTATAAATTAATAAAAGTAGAAAAATATATAAGTATTAAAAAAATAATAGATTTTTTTAAACATATGAATGTAAATTTATCTGCATGCTGCATCGGATTCTATCTACATTCATCCAATTCGTATTGTGCTCTGCTTTGCTTCGTTCCTCGCCAACCAACACAATACTCCACATTCTCTAACTTCGTTAAAAATATGCTTTCTTTCTTATTTTCATCGTCAGCATTGTCATTCGAATAGGCTGCGGAATCTTGTATCTGAGTGGGAGTGGCTAGTGTTTCAAGACAGTCTTGTATTTTTCTTGGTCTTACAAAAAAAGCAAGACAACAAGACAAGAGCGACAAAAGCAAGACAAAGCAATAAAGTGTTTGCAAGAAATGTGCAAGAATAGCAAGATTTTCTTCAATTCTTGTCCTCTTGTATGTTTTTTACTAAAATTATATCTTGATTTATATATGAACCTATCTATAAATGAATAAAAGTAGAAAAATATATAAGTATTAAAAAAAATAATAGAATTTTTTGTAAATTTGTCTGCATGCTGCATTGGACTCTACCTACATTCATCCAATTCGTATTGTGCTCTGCTTTGCTTCGTTCCTCGCCAACCAACACAATACTCCTCATTCTCTAACTTCGTTAAAAATATGCTTTCTTTCTTATTTTCATCATCAGCATTGTCATTCGAATAGGCTGCGGAATCTTGTATCAGAGTGGGAGTGGCTAGTGTTTCAAGAGAGTCTTGTATTTTTCTTGGTCTTGTCCCAATCTTGCAAAAAAGTAAGACAAGAATAAGACAAGAGCTACAAAAGCAAGACAAGGCAAGAAATCGTCTTGCAAGAAATGTGCAAAAATAGCAAGATTTTCTTCAATTCTTGTCCTCTTGTATGTTTTTCGCTAATTTTATATCTCGATTTATTATATAAACCTATCTATAAATGAATAAAAGTAGAAAAATATGTAAATATTAATAGTTATTTATGGTACAAGTGTGTTACATTACAGATAAGTCACGTGGGAAAAGATTAGCTCACGAGGCCGTTAGGCCGAGTTTGGTATTTTTTCAAGTGACCTAGGTAATTAGCACATGTGTGCCATACGACATTTTATCCAACACATTTTAATTATTGATATAAAATACATATAAGATTTTTGACAGATGGAATTTCGAAATGACATTTAGGAACAAAATAGTGTAGATAAGGTTTTATAACGTAGTTACTATGATACGAACCAAAAAACAGTGAGCTAATATATTTAGCTCACTAGTGACTTATGACCTACTTTATTTATCTACAAACAGCATACTTATATCGTTATAATTACACGGTGTTGGATAAAAAAATTAATACAATTTTTATAACATATGAATGTAAATTTCATCTTCAAAAAATATATAATAGTAATAATTATTGACTAAATAATACAATTATTCTTCGAAATTCTGTAACCAAGAGTTAAGAGTCAAAATGCTTTAATATAACCAGGGACGCTTTGAAAAAAGCATGTCTGCTTGTACAGATGTCGCTGTTGTGAAAAAATATACGTATAGAATGTGCAGCTATGCTATTTTTGTTTTTATAATATTTATTTAAATAATACCTAGCTTTATTTAAAAAATATAGTTGATAATTGACATTGATATTATATCTAAACCAAAAAAATATAGGTTTGATACAAGATTATATGTTCAAGGTCATTTGCGAATATTAACCTACAAGTCAAGAAATATGCAAGAAAATGACGATCAAGACAAAAAATTTATATACAAGAGTTATGAAAGACAAGATATACTATATATTTAAATTTCTTGTCTTGCTTTTTCAGACAAGACAAGAAATTACTAAACAAGACAAGAAATGTTGTCTTGTGAAACACTAGGAGTGTCTTTAGAAAGAGGTGATGAAAGATATAATCCTTGAACATGTGTTCTAATTCGTGACATGGAACCCGTAATCAGCCATCGTGTAGAACAGCAGCCATATTGGGCCTAACAGGCAGAAATGAGCTTGTGAAATCCATATTCAGATTCGTGAATAAAAATGATAAAATTTTATTTTTACACGTCAGTTCCGACAGCGCTATCAGATAGGAATGATTGATATATGCGCATGTTTGAAAGCTTTTACCAAAGAAATCAATTACGCGGTAAGGGCGCGCGTTCTAGGCTCTAGCCGGAATTACCGCCGAGCCGCGGAACACCCGGAGTCTGCCGGAGCCTCCAGCTTGACAGCTGGATCTGCAGCGGGCCGGGAATCACACCGGCATCATTTATTACACGGGTCACAGCTACCGGCTCACATGCAAAACAAATAACCGTCTGCCTTACAACACACATCATTGCCATTGGCCAAAAATACTTAATGGGGTATTCCAAGCCTACGGCTTTTAAAGAAATTCTTATTGGATATCATTGTTTACCATATATAAGTAATATTAAAGTGAATATAATCATTATTTTTCTGATTTTTAATACCATAATATCAAAATGAAATTGTAATGCATTTGAATCGAGTACGTAAAATTCAGTATCAGCCTTGTTGTGACGAAGAAGGCACTCGCTTCAGCCTATTGGCTCTTGTTCGAACGCGCCACGCCTCTGACTCAGACCTACGAATGATGTTCTCAGCTGATTCTCAGTGCCTGTGACGTCACACGCACGGCCGATTTTCTAGGGTGTAATTTATTGAAACTTTAAAAAAAATTTTCTGGTGTGTTTGAAACCTTTCGGCGAAAAGAAAAAATACGGGTCTCATATTTTTATGCATAGAATAACATATTAAAAAATGAAAAAAACTTGGAATACCCCATTCTCTACTACTCCTACTCCATTATACAAAGACAATCTAACAGTGAATTATCAACTTATTGTGTGTTATTATACGGGTCACAGTTACCGGCTCGCATGCAAAGGTAATAACCATCTGCCTTTGAACACACATCATTATCATTGGCCAAAAATCCTTAATTCTCTACTACTCCAACTCCATTATACAAAGACAATCTAACAGGGAATTATCAACTTATTGTGTGTTATTATACGGGTCACAGCTACCGGCTCACATGCAAAACAAATAACCATCTGCCTTTGAACACACATCATTGTCTTTATCCAAAAATCCTTAATTCTCTACTACTCCTACTCCTTTATACAAAAACAATCTAACAGGGAATTATCAACTTATTGTGTGTTATTATACCGTTCACAGCTACTGGCTCACATGAAAAACAAATAACCATCTGCCTTGAACACACATCATTGTCATTGTCTAAAAATCTTTAATTCTCCGATACCCCTACTCTATTATTGTTGCGAGATATACGAAATTTTAATAAATAAAATAATTGTTATAAATTTTATATAATTCGAAGTTGGTTTTGAAAATAGTTGTTATTGTGTGATTGACATATATGATTGACATGTATCAAGGAAATAAAATGTTTGTTCTGACTAGTAGTATTAGTATATTCATACAAATGATAATTATACACAGACAATCTAACAGGGAATTATCAACTTATTGTGTGTTATTACACGGGTCACAGCTACCGGCTCACATGCAAAACAAATAACCATTTACCTTTGAACACACATCATTGTCATTGGCCAAAAATCCTTAATTCCCTGATACCCTTACTCCGTTTTACACAGAGAATGTAAATCTAACAGGGAATTATCAACTTATTGTCTGTTATTATACGAATCACAGCTACCGGCTCGCATGCAAGAGAAATAACCATATGCCTTTGAACACACATCATTGTCATTGTCCAAAAATACTTAATTCTCTGATACTCGTACTCCATTATGCACAGACAATCTAACAGGGAATCATCAACTTATTGTGTATTGATATTTGTATCATATGTTATATAACGGGAGCCGTGAATTTATTGGTAAACTTTACGAGTAGTTGTTGCGTAATAACAAACAAACGTTGTTGTGATTTGACAAACATTTTTGACCCGAGTTCTGTGCAAGAATTATGAATGAGTTTTACGGATTAACTTCATAGCTCTAATTATAATTGTTTTATTATTTTACAAACGAGTACAGTTCAAACATAAAAAAATGTATATTACAATATAAATACACGCCTAATTGTAAATGCTCTGTGGTATGTGACAAATAAATCACTACATTCTGATTTAAAAATTAAAACTATTAAGGGACTAATAGAAATATACTTTACTTGATATGAAAATAATTAAACCTGTATATTTGGCATCTAAATGAAGTCCAAACAACATAAATCTAAAGAACTCAAATGAGAGTTATTTCTCGAATGTTAGTTGTTTTTTTTTCTAACCAGTTGTAAATAAATATTTAAAAAAAAAAACAAATATCAACAAAATGTAACCAAGATGATAATCCTATGGTTTTAACAATGTATACACTAAAAACTACCTATTCCCATTAAATAAAGCATTCTGATTGGATAAAAATTATTTTTGATTATTCCACGCACGTCATTTTCAACAATCAGAATGCATCATTTGAAGGTCCTAGGTTGCTTTTAAGTGAAGAAATTTTATAAAACCACAGTATTATAGTCATGGTTACATTTTGTTGACATTAAAAATTTTATGTTTAAACTGTTGTCATTTGTGAAATAATCAAGCAAATAAAAGTCGTGCTATGAATTTAATTGGTAAAATTTCTTCATAATCCCGGCGAAGTAACGACAACTCAGATCAAAAATGACTTAATCACTCCACTTTACTGTCGTGATCTAAATGTCATTTTTGACACTCGTTTGTCTGTTACTAAGCAACAACTATTGTATTACTTTTGATAATCGACAATGGAAAATTAAATGCATAACATATAATGAATTATCTTTAAAAGAATGATATAAATTTACCCATCATTGTCGAATATTTTATTTTTGCGGTAAAAATTCTCCTCACTGCTTAAAAATAGCTGTTTTTGTTTTTATAACTATAACTTTATTTATTTTTTTACATATTTTAACAGTTAATGAGATTTGGAAGAATACATCATAAACCGGGTATCGTATTTGATATCAATCATTTATCACATAAAATGAACATTTTTTTCATTGATTTTAAATATAATCTATAGAAGTATCTAAACATCTTGAACAGAACGCCATTTTATAAAACTAATTATTAGACTCATAGTGACCAGCTACTATTGACAATAAAACATGGAGTATATTTGATGTTAAAGTACAAATCTCTCGGAAGAAGTTTAAATTAAAAGAATGATTCTTTGCGAAATTGCAATGAAAGGACCGCCGAATAAAATCTGTTCCATTTTAAAAAGATTAAACTGCAACTGGCCATTCCACATCAAAGCCGGCGAGTATTTCTTTAGATTGCCGGTTGTGTAACAAAAACCGCGCCGTGTGCACGGGTAGAGGTAATTTGGGTAATTTGATTAATCCTCCAACAGGTGTTCGGTCAGCGCTGACGTCCTGTCAGGATAGCTATCCTGCTATCCTGAAACCTGAATCCCGCGCAACTGAAGTTGCAGCAACTCCGGAACTCAAGCGAATAGCGATAGTCACTTTGTTTGACTTGTGACAGACGTTGCTATAGTTTTGTTGGAGCGTTTGTGAGTTGTTCCTAACCTTTTAACAGATTAAACGCTGTCAAGTCGATTGTGTTTTAATAAGAAATCTAATCAATTTAATGCATAGAAATTAAATTGCATTATTTTTTGCGTTTTAATTTTTCATTTCATTAATTTTATAAATAAATTCTTCTTGTGGAATAAGTCCTGCAACTGCTTTCTATATAATTAAATGGTCTTACTTTCCTTCATGAAAAAGATATGTACTCGTGCTATCTCCGTACGTTATTTGAAGAAAGACAATTTCGCTACACAATTCCGCACTATACGACTTCTGTCTGACTCATCTACTTGTTAAAATTTTATTCCGGAGTTCTCTTTAAAATTCAATTGTTATTGCTTATAATCTAGTTGCAGTAGGATGTTCAACACAATGCACGGTGCAATTCAATTCTCAGTTTTTGTTTCATCTTTGTAATTAGTTTCATCGGTGCCGTCGAGAATTTTTTACTCGAATTTCATTAGGAATATGTGGACGAGCTTATTACATTTAATTGATATCCAGAGACTAACGGACATTTTTAGATTTTCTACTGTTCCTACTTTGACTATGGATAAAGAATGGGAAAAGTACTAATTGTAGTGGAGTCGTGTGTCGATTACTACCATAGTAGATAATTTAGTCGGTGACGTAGGGAAATTGTATTACAAGCCTTTCTTGAAAGATGAAATATTCAGTGCTCGCCGGCATATTCTCCCTGTAATAACAGTTCTGGCGAATCCCGTGTAAAATTTAAATACATTTTGATTTTTTCAGAGCTCATTCTATTTTACGGTTGGAAAAATGGAAGAAGTAATTGCATATATTTTAAAGTTTCATCTCTATAAACTTTTATTACTTTTGAGATCTCGGCGAGCCCTGAGGGCTGGCGTATGCCGCCAGATCCGTCACGAGTATTTTTGATAGTCCAATCAGTAAGAAATATGTAAGGAGGTACTTAGTTGGAAACTTTTTTCCTTTAAACTCATAAAGCACAAAGATTAAAGGTAATAGAACTTTTATTTGATCAAGCCGAACCTAAGTTTATTAAATCATGGAAAGTTGGGCAACATATTTAACTTGATATAAAAGAGAAAATACTGTGAAAAGCATGACGATAATGGGGTTAAATATAAAATCAACTTGGCTTTACACATTTCAATTTAAAATTTAATCAGTCACCCTTTACAAAATATTTTTGTTGACAAAGTCATTTTCTTTACAACACAACACTGATTGTGTTCGCAATCATCTTAACCTGAAAGGATTAAACTTTCATTATTCACAATAATTCTAACTTTATACCGTTTATTTTCTGCGAAAGAATTATTTCTCTTCTTACAACTGTACTTTACAAATCACGAAAATCTATTTAAATTATTACTTCAATTGATAGGCAACGACAGTCCTAAATGAAACAGATCTTTAAGTACTGTATATATTCTCCAAAGATCCTACTAGATAGTAGTCGTCTGTGTTAAAAGACGGGAAAAATATCCCCACTACTGAAAAATAACTACCACTAATTTTACATTAAATTTATATTTCTTTATATTTTTAAATTGTATATTAAAATTGAAAGAATATGTTTTAAAGTTATCACCCATTCTTGTTCCATTATGCGTCCAGTTTTTTTTGTACAGCTTTTGAAATCTCTTCCAAATTGGTTCCTATTTGAATATTAAGTCCATTTAGCTTGACGGTAGTGGAAAGTGCGAGCAATGTGGACGAGTAGTGTAGAACAAGGGTTGATTTTCCCGCAGTCCAACTCTGCGCATCCGCCAAATATCTCCAGGGGGTCTGTGCGCCACATACGCGGTCAGATAGGGTTTTATTGTCCCGAGCACCGCTATCTGCGCCGGGGAAATGATGTCTTTAAAATTCGCACTCACACTGGAATAAGCTATACTTGTTAAAATATTTATCTCGATTCCGATGCTGCCTCGCTTCGATCCGGAGCTTTTGTGCTTTTAATTAAATATTTACGTCTTTCAAATGCGCCAGACTCAGATACTTACAAACAAAATCGCGCACGAATATTGTTTCTAACTTTGTTGGAGATTTCAATTCCAAGGTAAATCATATCGCACTTGATTCTCAATTTTCCGACCTTTCAGCAAACATTACAAAAGATTATGGAGCGAATAAAACGATTTCATGAACGGGAAATCAAAACGAGGTCAAGTTATTCTATAAAATATATCTCGCAGACGTTATTTAACTACTTTGCAACTCACTTGTTAATGTATTTGTTCAGAAGCAATTATTCTAATGTCCAAAAAAAATGTATTTTTCAGTAAAATTAATTGAAATTCATTTCTATTTTAATGAACCACGGTATTTGTTCGTGGCTAGTGATTACAATAGCTGGTTGTATATATATACATATAAAAGTTAGCCAAATTGGCCCATGGCTTGTGATAGTATTTCCCCACAATTTTCTGTCTTGCTTTTTCTTTCCAATTTTTAATTTTTATTATTCCTCCTGCTCAACTTTATGTTTTCATCTTTCTTTCGGTCGTCTCTACTTTTTTTCCCTCCGATTGTGCTTGATAATAATATTTTCGGTGTCCTAACGAACAAAGTCTCTGTGCTGGTTGTAGTTTGAAAAAATATGTTGGGGGTATAGATTAGAAAGCAATGAATAAAGTCGTGGACGTAACATTTATTTCTCCACGGAGTAGAGCGAGGGAATTTTGAGCTAGCTATTGACCGGCTCGTTTGTAGCAAGGAAATAAAAACAGTAGTGTAGTGTGTAAGTAGTGGTAACGAGAGGGAGTTGGAAGGAATTGCAGGTCTCGGCTTGCGTCGGGGGCCAAATTATGCCCGCGAGGACCGCGACGCGCCCCGCATGCGGTTCGACGCTGCCCGGTCAGATATACATAAGTTAGATCGGAGATTGCGATAACAGCACAAGCGAATTGGCTTTTTAATAGAATTTTTTATGATCGCCCTGGTAATAAAAAGTAAACAAAATTGTTTTTTGATACGTTAGGCGAAGCATTAATATTATGTGAGTAATAATGCATGCTTAATTTATTTTGTTTTCTGAATTTAGGACAGGACTTATAAATATAACATGATTGCTTGCTTTTCATAACGCAAATTTACTGCTATTATTACCATATATTTTCGAAAAATAATTTATTTTATTACTTAGCATTAAAATTGCTTATATACAGGGTGAAATGCGAAATTAGAAACACCTTTTTTCTCGGTAGTTATTATAGATAGCGAAAAATTGTTTAAATACAGTTTCTAGTACTTTTAATAAGCTAACTAAATCTGTAGAAATATGGTCAAAAAATATAATATTCGTAGATGATACATATTTATACTTTTTTTAAATGGAATACCGGTATATTATTACATTAATTAATAGAAAATATTTTTTTCATTAAAAAAGCCTAAAGATCTCACCTTCCAAACTTGATAGTTTTTGAGATATTCATGAAAATATATAAATGTTTCTTTTCAAAATAAAGCGTGCGTTGAATGTTTTAGCGCAAATACAATACAAAATAACTCAACTGTTAATAAATTTATTTTGAGACGAAACATTTAAATATTTTCATAATATTTCAAAAACTATCAAGTTCGGAAACTTAAACTTTTTTAAAGCAAAAATTATTTTCTATTAACTAGTGCAATAATATTCAGTGTATTCCACTTAAAAAAGTACAATATGGCAATATTTACGAAAATTAAACTTTTTTTACCAAATTTCGACAGATTTAGTTAGTTTATTAAAAATACTAGAAACTTTATTTAAACAATTTTTCGATATCTATAATAACTTCCGAGAAAAAAGACATTCGCATTCCAACCTTGTACCTACTATAATTCTTTAACCAAGGAAATTTGCAGAAAAATATATTTTTTTGGGGCGCCTCCAGCAAAACTGTGTTTGAGTAAAGGCATGTAATATAATATCTGTTAATGGTTATCTTGTTTCGTTGGTAAAAAAGACTGAGTATAATAAAAATTCCTATTGAAATTTTTGCTCTAATTAGTCAAAATTCCCGTTGAAAATTAAACGAACACGTTTAAATACAGCTATAAATATCCGTCTGTCGATCGGCGAAACACGTCGGTTGGAATTGGATGAAATATGATGATATATTTATATATTTTGATTCGTCAGTAAAACATTTCTCTCCACCCGTGAAAGATGGTTGATTTAATTAAAATTCTAATTATCTCGTTGTCAATAATAATTTACGACATGGGACATCAGTATGCATCATGTCCACTCGCTAGATCAATACTCCGCAGTCCTTGCTAATCTGTCCCCGGCGAACGCACTACAGGGAAAATAAGTTATTCCGATCCTCTAATCAATCTCTAATTACACCGCGAGAAAGAAGCCATCCTCCGCAAATTCCAGCACTGCGTTTTATTTCAATTGAAACTCCAATACCGTGTAGGGTGCTTGTTACTTGTCAAACTAAATTCAAAATGACAGCATGTCAATATATATCATGAAAGATTACTTGTATTTGAAAAACTGTGACAAAAAATTGCTTTTACGTATCAACTAGTCATAAAAATTGTATTAGTAGCAAATACCACTATATTTCAAATTTAATTCATGGTTTTTTGTTTGTTTTATTTGAACATCGAAATTGCTTTTGTCATCAATAAAATATTTGAAAAGGCCTTCGACATTGTTCTGAATTCATTGAATTTTAAAATTTATCTTTTTTATTTTCGTATTTACAAGCGTTCAACTATTGTATTATACTAACAACAAAATTATACTGGCAGAGTAAGTAATTTGTAGGTGTTGTAGAGGTATTTATTTTAACGAGCAAGGAGAAGAATCGCGAAAGATTAAGCTATTCTTGAGTGTTGCAAGAAGAGTGTGAAACAACAAGGATTATCCCATCCACTGTAATCAATTAAGGGAGACGACAGGCTGGTCAACTGGTAATTAGAAGAAAAATGATCAGACAACAAAAAATCGTTTCATTTCGCTGAGCGATGACACTGGAAAAAAGAGAAGTCAGTGTCAACGAAAAGTGGAACGGTTCCCTGGGCTACAATACGGAAAATGTACATCGAACAGAGAAATAAATGATCTCTTCTAAATGATCGAAGGTTCCCGATAGCAGTGAGATGTAACGTGGCCCAGATAAATTCACCTAATGCACAGTTCGCATCTGCATTCACCGCTGAAGGAGACGGAGAACGGGTGTCCGTCTTCGCAACCACCGCGAATTACACAAAAATTCCTTCGCCAAATATCTCCGTAATACATTCCAATATTTTCTTTCTTTTAAAAGAACTATTCCAACAATCTTACTTGTATTTTAGTGATATTATTGTCAATTTCGAGTCGAAATAATCACAATTATTATTAACTTAACTTATCAGCGTCGAGGAGCTAAGTGGAACGAATGGTCAAGTCCAGCTTTGAAAAATAAATAGAGAAGTATAAACCCCATGATGTTTTATTTGTAATAAATAAAAAGAGAGTAAAAGAAACCCTTGAAATTAATTTGCGACCACAAGTTACAACCTCCGGAAATAAATCTTCTAAACGTTCCCTAAGACATAAAACCCAGTTGCTTAAATGTGTCGTTAAAGTTTTATTCTATTTCCAAACTAAATCCGACAAAGTGAACTCAACAAAACTATCTATTACTATAATGTATCCCAGGGAGTCACTTGGCAAACATCCCCGAGACTACCTGCAGGATAACGGATGCCTTTGGCAAGGACGCGCGGATAAATAAAGCTTACAGGATTATTCGGAGGAGGCGTTTTTACGCCATTTTCTTAATGGAAAGATTGGGAGAGCCTACAGAGCTCACACATCATAGCAGGCCTTGATTGATAAGCTCAGGAATGGAGGAATTTGTCTTCGCAGTAAACACATCATGATGCTGAATATTCCCATCAAAAAGCCAAGCAACCTCAATCTTTATTATTTAAAATTTTTTTTAAGTATGTTACAACTTTATATAAATTTTTATATAGAAATTGTAATTGTGTTGTTGTAAAAATATAATGATCCATTTCAATTTGAGTTGTATCGGAGCTAATCGAATCATTAGAGTGAATTTAATATTTCCATGCTTTCCAGTGGATTAAATTTATTAAAACTGTCATAAGCAAACTCATTTAATCTGCATGTGAAAAATAACAAGAGAGAAACAAAACTCTAATTTGTGTTTAAATTGCCAGTAATAATTATTCGTACAGACATTAATAACAGTAAAAATAAAGCCAGATCGCTGTGTTCGTTTACAGAGGGTTTACGCTCGAATTAAATATGAAATATAGAGGGTTTAAAGTATCAGGAGTGAAATAAATATCAGCGGGATAATTCACACAGATCAATCAAACACTAATATCTGGTCCGCTGGAGAATTATCGCAAGCACGGCTACGTCGATACCTGTACATTCCCGAAGAAACCTTCCAAAATTCCTGTTGAAAAGAAAAGGTTAGTACCATTAATGTAATAAAGATGGTTCTACAAATAAATTAATATAAAAAATCAAAACTGATAAGCGAATAGCCTATGTAAATAAAAGATGAATACGAAAGTAATGATTTCGATTAATTATAACTCATGACTGGGACTGAAATGAAAGACTCATTATAATAGTATATTGTGTTATGAAGAGTAAAAATGATACTTTGTGTGACGAGCATGGAAGTTTGCAAGACGAGCGAAGCGAGTCGGACAATTGCATGCGAGGCACACAGAGATACTTTTACTCTGAATAACACATGCTATTTTTTCTTCAAACGTAGACATTTAAAAAAATAAAATTTCCCTCAATATCAGTAAAAAGATATTCCAAAATGAGGTTTCTTAAAATTCATTTATGGAAAACTTAATCCGAATCCTTGGCATTTTACTTACTAATTATTAATTATTCGTTTCATTTTACAACACATTCACATACAAATCCTGTCATTTGTGGTCGCGTTTTTGTGTAAGAAATAACTGCGAAAATAACTTGTCAGGTCTTATTTATTATTAATTGTAGTAACTGCACATTTAATTTTAATAGCAATAAATGATTGTACTAAATTATTTCTGTGACTTTGTACTAAACGTAACCATGAACCTACTTATTGTTCAGTAAACGGTATGTAATTCTTACCGTTTTCTTAGACATAGCAACCAGTAAAAGCAACCTATTGTCTTGGAAACCCAATCAATAAACCTGTTCTAAGGCCCGATTGTACAAAAGGTATTTGTTTAGTGGTGGGGAGAGTTTTACCATTCCTCAAAAACATGTAATTTTAGGGAACTGTAGCCTGTAGTTTCTTACCAAAAACTGTATATTATAAATCAAGTATTTGTAATAAAGAAGGACTAGTAATAGTACGCCATAAAAACTAATTTAAATAAAAGTACACATATCAAACTGTGTGCAGATTTTGAAAGAACGATTCCAAGAATAAGAATTATTTTATAAATAAATATTGTAAATATTTTAATAATTCATTAAGAAGTAAGTGGTGATAATTGTTAGTTCTTAAGAATGTTTTTCTGTTTTGTGTTTTGTACGACCGGTCATTGTACAAAGAAATAAGAATCGCTGGTCGTTTTGAATATGGAATTGGCCTCGTCACGAAATAGTGTGATTTAGAGACGCGGAAACAAGAAATCGTTAGTTCCCCGCTAGTAAATAAGTGGCAATTGAAGTAGTGGGCGTCGTTATTTGCCTTGCATAGCATCCCGCCTGTAATTGCTGCAAGGAGGAGACATAGGGCTGTAATGCCTGCGACGTCGTTATGAATTATTGAAATGGCGGGTTTTAATGCCGCTTGCATAAAAATGTGCATTTTCTTCATGTAATCTTTGGAGGAACAGCGCCTTGATGGATGGTGTTTTTGGAAAGTGGGTCGTACTATATGGGCCGTAGATGCAAAATACCTCTGGGACGACGCCACGCGCCGTTGACTCGCTGTCCCTACTACGCTTCGCTTTTCAATTTCCCACTCTAATTTCGAATACCAACTACCTTTAAGTATTCTTATTGTAATTAAATTCATAACACCACCACCCCTTTTAACGTAATTACTGTTTATGTCCCAAAAAAATAATCGATATCACTAAATACTTTTATTATCTTATACTTCCTCTTGTCAACTCCTTAACCTTTTAAAAACAATTATTTTCCTTAATTCACGGAACTATTAATATTTAATTATTAAATTTTTATACATATAAGTAAATAAGTATATTTAAGCAAGGGAAAAAAGGTAATGATATATTTATATATCCATTATTGCGTGTATAAAATTCTGTCCAGTTACGTAGTAAAATCTCGTGTAGTAAGTAGAACATAAAGATGGTGTAGCGCACGCGAATTACCTGCACAAACGCAGGTTTGTATGACAGTTTACGATGCTCGTAAGCAGCGTGTGGAGATGAGATGTAAAACCACTATTACAACTACAAAATATCATCCGGTTTTACGGGCCAGATTGTCTGCATGTGCCACTCCGTTATGGCTCACGAATTGCCTGAGATATAGAAATAAAACACAAGAAAAATTTTGCAAACTTCCCTCAAATTCATAGAGCACACTTTGCTAAATCATTGGACAACGATGTTCAGGACTTTAGGTACATGCGTCCTTATTAATATTGAGAATGTTCCACCACAGATGGAGGAGTTCTTACGAAATGAAAGACGTCAGAATTTAAGCCCGCTTTAGTGTCCTTCCTAAGCAATTTTTCGCCCGTCCATAAACAATTACAGAGGCAATGTGCTGGTGCCTCATCCGCTGACAGAGAGCGTAGTAATAACCGTTAGAGAAACAATACGAGCATATTAGCGCGAGCTCCTCCGGGAACGCATGTAGGAAGGATCTGGAGCGACGCCTACGCCTTATCTGGCAGGCGTCGCGCCGCTATCCCTGACGCTGTCCCTCCGGGCGACTGGGATGCGGCGCTTATTTCACACGCTTGCTACAACTTTTCCACGAATATTTGTAATTATGAAGATAAGAAAAATACCTTCTGTCACTAAAACAGACATTCAGTTGACAGTTCGTCTAAAATTGTCCAGCTTATAAATTATCTACGCAATCAGGGTGAGTGACCAACTGAAAATATATTCTTGTAATTTTTATTTACTATAAAAAATATGAAGAAACATAAATTTAACTTAAAAATTGGGGTAACTATTTTTTAGTTGGGAGTAGGGAGACATTTTTTTACCTTACAAATGTTTTGGAATTTAATATAAATAATATACATTATACTACCCCCAGTTGATCCTCGTGTTATCAATTTTGTTGCAAGAATTATTAAACTTTTATACTGCATCTTTGTTGTATACACATGGCAAAGATGAGACTTTTGTTCGCTATCTCATTATCGTTCGTGTTACAGAAGGGTACATATGCTATCTGCGTCTAACCAACGACAAAAATGAAATTGAACATTGGTGTAAACAGTGTAGCAAATATTTTCAAATATTTAAAAAAAAATAGAATGTCATTTATGTTATTAATTTAATTTATGAAGGTGATTTTAGTAGGGACAATTTGTGCTTCATTGTGTGTTGTTAGTTTTCGTATGTTTTATCCATTTTTATATGTGTACATAATACTATAAATTTTGACATTTATTTACTTTGGAAATAACACGATATCACCCGACAAGATGTTGTTATCAATCCCCCTTTTTCCCCAAGGATTTAAATCACACGGTTACAATTGATGACGTGAGGATCAATTGCGGGAAATAGAGTTTATGTAGATGTAATCACTTAGCAGAGTTGAATGTTTCTGGTGAGATTGTCGCAGATAGATATGATCATAATTTGATAATCAACTGAAAACATATTCTTCCAATTTTTATTTGCTACCAAACAATATAAAGAAATGTAAATTTAACTTAAAAATAGGGATAGTTATTTTTTAGTGGTAGGGATAGATATTCCCGCTTTTCAATTCCTTTAGGATTTAAAACAAATATCATCTGCGTAACACTTGAGGAAGTGATGGATGATTGAATGATTCTTGTGAGATTGTAGCTGGCAGATACGATGATAATTTGTTTTGTGGCTTTATTTATGGAATGTGTGGTTGGAAATTAAAGTGCTGGAGAATGATGTACGATTGCTGCGTAAGAAGGAAGCGAAGGTTGTTTGTGTAAAATATGCGCAGGAAGAATGTAGTTAAGGATCGAAGCGGCAGCAGCTCCGTGTGTTTCGTTCGCGTTCCGCTGTCGCAGCACTGCAGCAAATTAGTGTGTTAATGCCGTGTCTTGCAGACGTCGTGGATGTTCTCGTAATCGCAATATTGAGCAACAGAAGCATATGCTCATTTATGCAGGACAATTTCTGCGCGGAAATGGCAAATCGAAGCGGCTATAAAGGCACTATTTGCAGCCCATTCCCTGCACTGGATAGAGAGGTCACATCTTGGCTACACTGTCACAAGCCTTCCAATTTACCGAACCCATGTAATAAACCCGCGTTAATGACGCATTACATTATAATGAGCGGCCCTAGCTTCTATATTACACCCATTACGGTTAAGAAATTATAAATACGGGATTCAATTTGCCTTATGAGAACTATAACCTTGCACTCAAATTTCACTTAATATCCATTACTATTTTATATGCTCTGCACACTTAGCTCTCAACCCTTGATATATGGAACTACAACTAATACACATCTCCATTTTAAAATATATTTTTCCAATGCTTGATTTACAGTCGAAGGCTGATTTAAATAACTGAGGTTTGTAGCACCTAAGTCAGTTATAAGCGGGAGGTTGGAAAGCATTCCTGCGAAGTTTGTATCCTATTTTATTCACAATTAATTAATAATTATTTAATTCTAACAATGATCTTGTTCATATTTTTAACAGTTTTATTATGATTTATTTATTAACATAGAGATGTATGACAGAAAACAAAATATTTACTTATTCTGTCAATTGAGTTATAACAAATTTTATTGCTTTTTCTGTGATGACTATTATTTTCAACATTATATTTGAGTTAGAATGTACTCCATCAGCAGTTACTGAACGTTTTATTACCTAAGTTTGACTTGTCAAAATGGCAACGACATTTAAGAGGTAAGATTAACTAGCCGGGAAGTGAAGTAAGTAAGTTTATTTGACTGGAAACAGACGTATTACTAACCGATTGTGAATAAATTAAATAAATTAAGCTAAGTAAAAACAAAGACAGTAGTGGAGAGAACTTTTGTCCATTGTTAAAAACGTTCTGTACGGTACTTGGGGCTAACAATCTCATTCTCTAAACGACGATATAGCACTGGAAACTGTACATAAGTTTATCACAATTAAGTGATCTTCAGTATTAACAAAGTTTGTCGATATTAGAGGAGAGATATAGAAGTCATTTAATGTATAATTGTACCCGCGTGAAACGCCATTAAATATTTCCTCTTTAACTTCATACGTGTTTCGCTGTGAGATTGGTACGAAGATAAAAACTACTTAGCCTGATAAAATGCTGTCAGTGCGAGACAAGTGAACACAGCAGATATGAAAACAGACGATGTGATGTTTGAACACAAGAAACACGGAAGGAAAGGAAACAGATAGAAGGAAAATTTCGCGAGAAGTGCTGCTTATCGCTTACGATGAGAATGAGTGCTACATTTTTATTTATGTTATTAGGGAGAGAAAGTGAATTTTATAGGAAACGAAGATTATTATAAACATGGAAAGAAAACAACGCAATTCTTTCCAACAGCTTTGAGATTTAATTTGGTGGAGGCGCCGTGGAAATACAAAGAATACACTTACGTCGGTCCACTTTTTGCATCTGTTTCTTTATATGTATTTAGAGATATTCTATCCAATATTAAAACTTTTGAAAAAGACCCTCATAGATTACAGCTGTAAATTCTTCAAAATAAAACAATAAAAGTGTAACCATTTTACGGGTTATCTAAATGCAATCTGCGTTATTTTTTCCTATTCATGATACAACATTTTGTCTTTTTCATGTCCTTATGCTGGCACTGGCTTCCTGCCAAGCGCTATTACATTCTTAAACTAAATTATCGTTTGATTCATGCTCAACAAGATAAGATGCGGCCAACATATGTTATAAATAATCATAAAACATCACTCTACGCGATTTTTCTCGCGTTAGGAAATGGATTATTATTATGGAATAATTGTGTGTATTTTTACGAATTGATTTTCACCGATTTAAAAATGTTGACAAGTTTATTTATTCCATTATTAAACAAATATCGAGTAATGCGAACATTTTTGTTTTCGATGGGGTGGAATATTTTCATGGTTTACCATTCAAATATAAATGTTTAGATATATGATTGGATATTGAAATAATACCAGCTATGCTTTCAAATTAGTATTTATTTTGTATAATGTTATTCATCAGGGCTGATCATTCATTTTCTATATACAAATATTTTTTTTTATTTTTAAAATCCAAAGCTCAATATTATTAAAGAAGTAATTGGAGTTGGGTTTTTTACAAGACGTTTCCATTGTGGGGATTAAGGAGAAATTATTCCTGTCGTGCTTGTGTAGCGAAATCACAATTAAAATTAATCAAAAGTTCATCGAATGAAATTCAAATAAATCTGACAAGATTAAGGATTTTCATGAGAATCCGATTAAAATTTCAACTTATTAAATGATAATTTAAATAATTTCCATGAAAATCAAATTGACAGCAAGATTGTCGGAGGTGCGGAGTTGCAGGGAATTTAGATTTAGGATTTGGCATGAAAATGGGAAACAATTTCAGTCGATTAAAAGTTATTTAATTAGGTCGGTGAGCTTAGAGGCACGTTCACGTTATTCCTGACAACTTTTCACTTCTCGTGTTTGCCGTGAGTTATAATCTGCTCACACGCATCGCGGAGACACACAATTGCATCATCTCTCGGATTTGGACCTCATTACAGCCCAGACAATGCCGCCTAACTCCGTTTTAAACCTGCGACCAGGCTTATGCCATACACACAAACAATCCCGCACTAAAAACATTAAACCTTTCATTTATGCACTTATAATCACGTTTCTACAAGGAACGAGGTCTCCCTTAGCTTTGTCTCATTAATTTAAAAATTTAAATGGTAATATTATTATCATTAAAAGGTACTTCTGCCGTGATAAGTTCTACTTACATTTTAGTAGTGTTGCCTGTAGTCTCTGCAAGCGACCTGCATCTTATGGTTGCTCCAAAACAACTCAGATACAGCGGAGTATTATTTAATTAATAGTTAGCGACGCTAAGATTTGAATCCCAGATCTCACAGATTACTCAAGTCGAAGTCAGAATACTATAACTCCATGAGCCACCGCCGCCTGAAATAACTGTTAACATATTTAGAACTTTTTTAAATATCATAATGGAATTTTGAACTCGTAGAGCGAGGATTTTAAGACACCTAAGGCCTGGTATGATTCATAAAATACGTGGATTGTTCAATAGTGTACCTGATTCAGAAAATAATGATGTTATCCTTAAATATTGGTCCATAAAATTCTCTTGTTTCGGATCAAATCCATACAAGTTCACATGGCACTACGGTTACAGTACAGACCTATTATGCAATTATCTTATGTTATTTTGACATTACGTTAATAATATTACCGTACAGGTACAGATAGTTATGACTTAGGTACCTTACTTTTGTGTATGTAAACAAAGGCATAATGTTAATATCCTGAAACCGAGTTAGTTAGTTATTTACATATCAAGTGTGAGAACGTCATTGTCTCAGATGAGTATTTTGTGACGTGAGCTTGTGAGCGCTGCAATAGAACGAATCCGGGATAAAAGTTCACGCAAAAGGTTTGTACATTATTTTTTGTACGGAAAACATAAAACCAATAATTAGTTTTTATTTTTGTACAAATATTTTTATTTATTATATAAACACATTGTTTGATAGTCATGTGTATCAATACTAACAAGTGTTCTCAATCTGTCAACATGCAGAAGTTGTCGCTAGCATTGTATATCAAGGGCACTAAATTTACTTTTTCCAAATTAAATTTCATTCAAAAACCCCCAATTTCTTTTATTATTATTAGGCAAAAGGATGTTTGATTTTTTTTATTGTAAATATATTTTTTTAATATCTGGGGGAGATTTGGGAAGTTGGGATTCCAGAAGTTGCTTAGGTCACACGAATCAACGGATTTTATTGTAAGAATATAAAATAGTTATGTATGCAACTAGTGTGTAAAGTAAATGTTTTCAATTGATTGCTGTTTACGCGTGATAAAAAACACTATTTTACACAAGTGTTTTTGTATAACCGAAATATTAATAAAAAATAATTTCAAAAATAAATAAAACCATTAATAAATGTTCTCTCAGTGCGTAAAAAGTGTTTACGTTGCCTAGCAACGACTAATTTTTAAGCACTTATGCGCGAAATGTGACACTTTACAAACTAAAAAGGGCATACGAATGTACTTATACCAGGTTATAGGAAAAATATTTTACATTATAAGCAAGGTAAACAGTTTGTACCGCTGACGAAAGAGAATGATATCTGCGGTAGTTACGATAATCATACTAGCAATCATAACCAAATCGTATGAGTTACTAATTTTGTATCAAAAATTTATAAGATAATAATAAAACAAGGTTCAATAATTTAAACAATACAACTACTAACTAGTAGTACTTTTACTTTTACATTTTAGGTTAGCTTTCAGTTTTGCTGGTTAGAAGAATATAAAGTTTAAAAAATTGTTCATATAAGTGATACTTTACTAGTGTCTAACTTGTAAGTAATATTATAAATAATGTTAAAAGTATTCTATCTAAAATTTTACTAAAATGAACGTAAGGTAATGAAATTTAAGAGGGTTTTTTATTTGATTTTAAGTCTGATTTTAATTGCTGGCTGGTTGACCTTTCCGCCCGATTCCTGCACGTATCCGAGAGAATTATCTTAATGCCTGTACATTAAGTCAGGAAGAAATATCCAGAGAATCTTATCAGGTCTGCGCCTAGGGCGGTCGCAGCGTCGCGACGATTTCGGACGCTCAATGATCTAGAAATCGGATTGGACTAATTTCAGCGCTCAGAGCCTTGTGCTAGGATTAAGGAGATACCGGGGATCTAATGCCCTAACCGGGATATAGAAAACACGCCGTGCGGAGAATACAATCAATAATAGAAACTGCCATTCCTTTCCACCACAGATTTTCTCTCATATTTATTTAGTACTCATAAATACATCACATCACCAATTGGATCTTTATGGCATTAATATAGTAAAAATACAAAACAAAATCCCTAATTTTGGATAACGCAAAACATCAAATATAAACTAAACAGAATTAATATGAATATGAAAATATTCGTATCGAGGAAAACCAAATGAAAACATATTTTTAAAATTTTTATTTGCTATCGAAAAACAGAAAGAAATATAAATTTAACTTTAAAATAGGGGTAGCTATTTTTTAGTGGTGGGGAGAGATGTTTCAGTCTTTCAAAACAAGACAAATATTTTTGCAACATTATGGGGTGTGGTTATTAATTGAATTGGTATTTGCAGTGCGAATGTCGGTAACAACGACCAAGGTTTGCGCTGGCCATGTAATCATATTGAAACATTGTGGTCTTGACCGCTATAATTGAGATGGTTATTGGAACGTAAACGCTTCTAAATGCCCCTAATATTCCCTTTGAGAGGACCATTATTAAACGCAATTCCTGCACCGTTTCTATGACATGAAATAAATAAATAATCTCTACTTACCTTCTCAATTGTTTAAGTGTTTGTTTACTTGGAAAACAATGCAGGTTGTAAATGACTTTCTTAAGTTAAGAATAAGTGAAATAAATACATAATCTCTACTTACCTCCTCAATTGTTTAAGTATTTGTTTACTTGGAAAACAATGCATTTGTAGATGACTTTCTTAAGTTATGAATAAGTGATGACGACATTAGATAGCTTATTGATTCATGTATTGATAGCTGAGAAATCAGACAAATATTAATGGCGAGTAACACGGTATCAAACTATTTAAAACACATTAAATAACCATTTTCGTGCTCAAGCAATTATAGAGTCAATTCTTATCTAGTAATCGATAGATAAACATCTTAACCATTTGTGATTTGAACATCAAAGCGATAACTCACAAATTATATACTTGGGAAAACAATTCAATGTGCACACTAGAAAAAGTATTAATAAAAGGTGAAAATTTGTTTCATCCAACTCATTTTGATAATAGCTGAGCATTTAGTATTGAACGTTGCTTCTGGATCGATACGTTTTTGTGTTGGGAAATAGTTGATTTAGATTGGGCTTTAAGAAGGTGGCAGCGAGGGTAGGGGCGCTTGTTTGGGTCGGGGTAACAAGTGTTGTTTGATTGTATAAGTTGTGCGTCGCAGGTCTATTGTCTTGAGCAGGAACTAAGCGATGGAAGCAACAAGGAGCGCCACTTTGTTACATGATATATCGCTAAGATGCTTCCACTTATGTTCCCGCCTCCAGCCCAACTCGAGTCGATACACACTCGACTACAGATAATAGCTCGCCACTCTATCACCCTCCTGATATTAATTGTTTATGTCAATGAACACTTCCTCGCCATTTTAAAACAAGATTAGGAAAAATTCCCCAATGGTGACAACCACATACTGATAGATTCGAACACTAAATATATAAAATGGTTTGCGCATCCACCAATTTTATATTAATGATGTAAATAGTAATTTTTGTTGAAAGTGATATGTGGGATAAGCTCTAAATGGATGGGAGAATGAAACTGGGTGTTTTTTGGTAATGTGTGAAATGAATTTGGCAAGTTGTGCATGCGGTGGGGGTGAGAGTTTGCGGGGAATTTCAGCGGTCCGTGTAAGTTTTTGTTTCGATTGTTAAAAAACAAAGTTTGTTTTGTGACACGAAGCGTGGCAACCCTTGTTTATCTAGCAACAGGACGGCGGAGCGATGCTGTAAATGAGCTTCTTCCAGGTCGTGTGTCATATCGGCGAAAGCAGCCGAAAGCGGACGAAAGCGCTTCGGCTTTTTTATTAATGGACTCTTTGACAATCACGTTGAAATGTGAAGTTAATTACATTTTAATGCTTTCATATATGAATAAATTTGTTCGCAAATTGCAGGCTTAGCACGTTTTGCACGACACGGTAATCTGCGGCGGTTTTTGCAGCTGTAGACGAGCTTATAATGCAGCAAGAAGAATTACACCCTTGTTGGCTTCTATCGATAAAGCTCCTACAACTTCTATTACTCTACTACACCGGCCAATTCATTAAAATCATTAATTTTTATTGCTGTTGAGTGAACATTCTTTTCATACCTCTTTTAACTTATTAATTTTTAAACTCGGCTACGCAATCAATCCTCCAATACTTGCTTCTCTCGCCTCGGCGAATTCCTTGCCTTTCCAAGTCATTAAAATATCGCGAAAATTAAAACTACTTCCAAGTTGCCAACTAACTCACGCCAAATTAATTTAAACACTACATTTTAATTTCCTCTTCTCGCTGGTTCTTCTTGCGTTCAACAAATCATTCGAACGAAAGAACACATCTCTATAATCCAGCGAGAGAAAATATCAAGAACTTTAAATTCTGCATATATTTTGTTACGATCTATTCAGATACAGCGTAATAAAAAAAAAACACCACTAAAAACTATCTACCTTTGTTGATAGGTTAAAGTAAAACAAAATTTTCTTTACACATTTTCGATGTAAAGAAAATTTTAAAAAATATATCTTCATGCGGTTACCCATCCTGATTTTAATCGTTCAGCTAGGTTTTATTTGTACTGAAGTAGATAACACTTTGTTAGTAACTAGAAAGATCATGATGGCAAAATCCTGAATTGTTGTAACATAGCACTAAGACTTCATAGAAAATTAAATTCCTGAGACAAAACTATCCGAGTTAAAAGGCAGGCTGCTATTGGAGGAAGAGTTTGCTTCCTGGTGGATGATTGGTCCGTTCTGGTGGAGAATAAATCCCCCGTCTTGGCGGCAAGTGGGCAGCCGCTAGGGAGACGTTTAAAATAACAAAGTTCGCTTTAAATTTGTTTGGCGAGCACTATTGTTTCGTTTTAGTGCTGTAGTGTCCGTCTGCCGAGCGATCACTCGCCGTAAACCCCAGCGGATAGGAAAGCTGCACCGCCAATAAAACTCCGTCCCATGCAGGGAAATTCTCGCCGCGGTCGATACAACCGTTAATTTTTAACAAATTGGGTTATTTATTCGGGGAACTGCTCAACACGATCTTTATCTGAATTATAAACGGCGCACATGTGGTATGGACATGGCGCGGTTCCGAACACATCCTTCAACCAGCAGAAACTAAAATCAAACGGAAAAACTGTTCCATAATTCTGATTTTCTCAATGTTATTGGCAAATTAGACATTAAACTTATATGATTAAAGAATTTTGTTGATAGGAACAGGTCAATGAATAGGATAGCTTTATTTCGGCTCCAATCAGTTTCGTCCTCCATGGCTCTTCCTCATGAAGTGAAAATCAAAATGTATCGGCATGTCAAAAATGGTGATCTGTATTCTGCACCACTTACAAAGGAACCTCATTAGCTTATTGTTACCGATTATCCAATCGATATTAATCTGGAATATTTTTTTTCCGAGCAGCCAAAAACCCTCGATTTTTTTCTTTCTCAAGATATGGATTTTGAAATTTGCAATATGTTTATATTTTACTTATTTCACAAAGAGACACATTTTAATGGTTTGGACGAATTACATTAAAGTTAGGGTCTTATATACTATTTAGGGTCTTTCAATTAAATTCTTTTTAAATAATTTGCAATTCATCATTTAAAATCGTATAAAATGCGATCCAAAAATGTAGTATAATTGAATTTGGTTGGTCATATTGCATCCAACCCAAAAAAATATCTAAGAATCTACTTTCAGATGATTCGATCAAGCCATAAAAATACGTCGCTTGGAGATACAAGTAAAATATAAACAAATTTAGAATTTTAAATTTACATATCTCAAGGAAGAAAACGATCTATGGTATTGAGCTTGGGATCTTTTCATTTGGTACCAAAAAAAGTCGGAAAAAAATTATCCCAAATGAATATCGTTTGGATAGGTAGTGCGTTTCCTTGATAGTTATTGACCGTTGGTGCATTATGTACATTTTATCATGGTATTTGTTAAAATCATTTTAATTACACTACATGCTGACACATTCATATTTTTGATTTTATACTCTCTAAGGAAGATACATGTAGGATCGAAACTGGTTCAAGCAGAAATAAATCCTTCGAAATATTGATTGAATTCCTGAAATTATTGCTTTCTCTTATTAAACATACAGTTAGTATTACGACTTTTATGTACAATATTAGTATAATTCAATAGTTGCAGATAAAATGAAAAACGGAACAAAAAATTACTTAGCTACTAATTCTAAATTCTTTGAGTCTGTTTTGTGAATTAGTATTAAATTTGTGATGATGTTTACTTAATTTTAATAGTCTTAATTATATAATTAAGTATATAAAACAAAACACTTACAAATATTAAGAAAATACTCTCCTAAGTTATTTCTTGACATTTGCGTTTTAGGTTTTGTGAAGCGTGTAGGTGTACCTTTGGTTCTTTTAAGAATGTAAATAATTTGGATGTACTCGCCGGGTTTGCGGAATCATACCTGATGAAACGCAGGGTAAGGCTACCCCAATAAAAACACTTGATCCCCTGGTAATGGCGCTCTGCTGAGCGGTTACCCGTGTCGTCTGACCCTGGAGATTTGGTTTTTAAATTTTTATTCCAGGCAACCGCGACGCATGCTAAATACCCGGCCCAGCCGCTGGACAAATTAGCTCAAAGTGGACGCGAATACGATTACGCACTGCGGCCGATCTTAACTCAATTGGAAGAAGCCCATATTTACTGCATGGGGAATCCCCTTTCTATTATGCTTTCAACAATTACTCGAGGTTATTCTCATACATACGGCTCTTCCACCGATTTCAACATATAATACACTTAATATATTAGATCAAAAGCAATTAAATGTGTCGTGCATAATTAAAAAAATTAAAACTTTCATATACTGCATTCTCATTTTTGAATGTGAAGTTGCAAATTAATAAAAATTTAGTTATATAAAAGAAAAAAATTCAATTCTTTTTGTTTTTGATGCTTTTAAAATCAGATAAAATCTGCAGCATACCTTCTTGCTTTGAATACTCATATCCCGAGAACGATTTCAGATATGGAACTATTCATATACAAATTTTAGAAACAATTTTTGGGTCTCCAAAAACTATGCCAATAAATAGGTAAGACATCAACGTCTTCACTTTTCATTTCCTTGTGCTCAAAGGCGCTGACTTTTGGATATTTGTGTGGGGGATTAAAAAAGGACAACAAAAAATTTACAAAATATATTTTTTAATTGGTACATAGATTTTAAAAATAATTATAAATATATACAGATAAAATAACTAATATAAGAATATTATTTATAGTTTTAAAGCAAAAGTAATTTGACGAACCGTTGAATGTTTAATAAATTGTTCTGCAATATCATCAACATTAATAGTGATATCATTACGTACAGTCGATTTTTTCCAGTTGATATTCACGTCATTAATTTCTGCTGCAAGAATTATTAAACTTTTATCTAGCATCTTGTCATGTACACATGGTATAGATGAGACGTTTATTTGCTTTCTCATTATCGTACGTTTTACAGAGGAATTTATATGCGATCTGCATCTAGCCAACGACAAAATGAAGTAGAAATAGTAGGACAACTAATATTTTCAAATATTTTAAATAAAATTAATGTCATTGATGTCGTTCGTGTCATTTATTAAGGTAATTTTGGCGTCAACAAATTTTGCTTCACTGTATGTTTGATCCATTATTATATTTGTTTATAGCACTCTTAGTTTTGACAATTATTTATTTCGGAATCACACGATTTCACCCGTCAAAATGATATCATTTCCCCTTTTCCCGTGGCTATTGGAATTTTATGAATAGGATTGACGACGTGTCTATTAACTTGGGAAACACACTCTATATTTAGTATTGCTACAGTAACAGTAACATTAGTTCAATCCTTTTTGGGCCATAGTTCATCTTAAATAAGAAGCTTGTAGGTAGTCGACGCCTGTGCTTATGCCAAAAAATATAAGTTTACCAACTTCTATTGAATTTGATATGTATTTATCGAAACCTATCAAAATATATACATAACTCGAAATTCAAAAATAATAATATTAAATAAGTGTAATTTTAAAATAACAAAAATTTGAGTTATATTACAGGAATTTCTAATTTATTTCGTTAAATTTCAATTTCGCACAACGTTATTATTATCAAATTATTATTTCTTTTACTGTACATATTATTTAAAAAACTAGAAATATAATGAAGAAGTTACACTGATCTTAAATTTTTAAACAGGTCTCCCCTAGTTCTCTAGATAAACCTCATAAAATTTAACGAAATTTTATCTTACTTCTGAAATACACGTAGAGAAACATTTTACTCAGTTCCCGAGTAAAATAAGTTTAGAAGTGAATACATATTTTTTTATTCTTTGAGTTTACAATTGCACTATTGTTATAACTAAAATGGTTTAATAATATAGGGTATTGTTAAACTGTTTTTGGTAATTTTACTTTTGCACCCCACGGTAAATATCAAATTAATAAACTGAAATATTTTAAAATGTTCTTAGAACAATTTGGAATTATTTTTATCATAATTATGAAAACCGAATAAACGAAGCTATTTAAAAACAATATTGTAAATCATAACGTACAGATTTCAATTATTTTCACATCATAAATGCAGTATGACAGTTAACAGTGTCCAACAGAGTTATCTTATATTTTTAAGATTTTTGTAAAATTAATGACGCAAAAGAATAAAAAATAATATATTATATTGGTTCCATACGACGTATTGTTCCATTCGTGTTTTTAAAGCACTCTTCGCTGCACTTGTTAACCCCCAAACAACTCATAAAACAATGTTTCTTCTTATAAAACACGAATAATAATATTCTATTCTATGTTTATAGTTCAATTTTCTAATTGTATTTTCTTTTCCAGGTAAGTTTCTCTTGGTTTGATTCCGAGAACCACCAACGTTTCTGTGTGAGGTAACTGTAGTTAAATTGAAACTATTCAATTAAATTATACATTTATCATCCTGTGAATATGATTCACAAAAAGCAATTAGAGCGGTAAATCGTAACATTTGGGAAAAAACCTATCGCATTGGAATCCTCAAAGCGCAGATTTTGCGATTACCCCGCGTAAACACATAATTAAAACTTCAAACATTCGTTTGGAAATCAGAAACAAAGCGATATGGAACGGCTCGGGATGCGGATGGAAAGGAAAATGAGACTTGCAAATTTAAATTGAGGAACAGAAGTTAAATCTTTGGGTCGGGTTCGCGAACCGAACCGCGAAATAAGATACGTTCTACAGCAGGTGTTAATTACAAATCTGAGGTTCCATTCCAATGAGTGATGAAAAGTAAATTGTTTTTTTTTTGTAACTAGTTACGAAAAGTGGACAGTTTCCAAACGTCAGTCAATTTTTAAAAATGACAGTTTATAAGTCAAAATAAGAAGAAAATTTTATCTAACTTGTGTGATATTCCACTGTTATATAAAATTAGTCATTTTCTTGCTGGTTACATATGTAGTTATTTTGTAATATTTTTAGTAGTAAATAATTAAAGTAGGTTTTCAATCAAATACAACTTAACTTAATAACTGTAATGTATAAAAAAATCCTCGGACCAAAAGAATAGTATATTGTTCAACAAGTGCAAACAATCGCCTATTTCCCACGAAGTATGAAAGTTTCGGCACGAGCCGAAATCGAGTACCTACTGGAATCACACAAGGTGGAAAATAGGTGATTCTGCATGAGTGGCACACTATTCTTTTTCTACGACCAAATTGCTGAACGTTCCAGAACAAAAATACATGCACGAAAACTTTTTGACAAAAAAAAATAAACAGGTAACCCCACAAAGAGTACTTTCACACATGTGCAGTGTTGACAAATATTATGAGAAATTATTTCCCACACTGTACATGCGCAATGGCAAATACTGTAAAAAATTATTCTCACACATTAATCCACGATTGTGGGAAGTACGCAACTTTCATAGCTTTATATAGTGTGAGAAAAGTGCCACTTTCTATAGTTGTCGTAGAAAAAAAGTAATAACCTTCAGACTTGTAAGTCATTGCTAGGCAACTAGAAGGGACTGTAAGGGAATATACAGTATTTTCGACCCGTCCGAGAATATATTCCATTACATGTACTTCTAGTTGTCTAGCAACGCTATAGACGTTTATCAAATACTTAATCTTTCGGTCAAAGAATAAATAATATCTAATACGCAGGAAAAATGAATTTTCCGGATTTCTGTGGTTACTAAACTCAACCCAGGTCCCAAAATAGTCTATTATCCAGGAATAAATTACTTTTCCTACTAATTACTCAATATACTATTGGTGCTAGAATTTTTATGTTTCTATATAGACTTACATAATTTCACAGAAATGATTGTAAAATTAAAATCTAATTGTAGGAACATTAAAACATTCTTATTCATCAAAACAATTCGATAAGCCAATTTTAGCACGGTGCATATCTTAATAAAGTTATCATGCAACTTGCACCTGCACCGTTTTACTATATATTTTAAGTACTGTTATTACTATAAATAACTTATTAATAACATTCTGAGGCAATGTTTTGCAAAGCGACTTGAGAAATAAATCACCTAGAGAGGGCCATAAAAACAACATTTACGCTGCGCTAGCACTAATGGTTATCGTTACCTGTTTACTCCATGTTGTTACACATTTATTCACTCGAGTGCTATGTATTCATTTTTTTGCCGAATTTGCAACGTAAGGAAATTATTTCAATTTGGAGTAATTTACATATACTTACAAATTGAGATTAGTACAAATTGGTAAATGTCGTGTTAACCAGCGATTTTTCATTTTTGTACATAAAAATAATTAAATACTGGTGTTCACAAATAATAATATATATGAAAAGTTGTTACTCCACAGCAAATTAATTTTAGTTTTAAGAACGTGAAGAAATTTGTATCTTGTTTATTCCTTTTTGAATTTCTCTGTTTGCTCATAAAATACCGGTTAACAGTCAGTTGTAAAAGTCTAGAGTTAATTCTTAACTTCTTACCGTAATTATAAAGCTCGCTGTAAAATTTATTTGCTCCAACATACGTAGAAAGCAACTGCGAGGTGAAATAAGTTCAAGTGATTTATTGAACACAGAAATGATGGTGAAACAACAAGACAAAAATTAGTTGCTTTATATGCAGAACGTTTTACTACACACGTTGCATATATTAGGGAGGTCGAGTGCCTTTAGCACACTTTAAATTATTCCGTATGGAAAATGTGGGCAGTAATGTTGGGCAAATCCCACAGTAGAAATTACTAGGGGAGGGAAAATGGTGGAGGCGCTGAGTTAACTAGTCGTTTATTCGATGGGGAAAACGGAAGATTCCAAATTATCAAATTTTTTCATCACTGGGATTAATTTTTACCAATTAATTTGTAGAGTGAAAATACGAGTACAAAATGGCTCCTATAGCAATGAATTTCACAGGAAAAAAATTAAAATCATTTGATCAATCAGTTAAATTAATGTGATAAATAGACTTATAAAGACATCATATTTATATTTTTTAAGCTTTGATCAATTCGAAGTTATCTCTAAATATTTATTGATTTCTATATTTATATAAAATCTTACTTTTGACAAGGTTTGCATGTTAAATAAATAAAAATAACATAGTTTTTAAATTAAAGTTGGTACAGAATAAATGAATAAGAATTAAAATCTATTCAACACATATATAAATTTACAGATAATAGTTATTCACACTATAAGTGGGGTAGGTTTTATTATACGGCACGAGGTTCTATATTGAAGCAAGTAAAGCGGAGTGCTGTAATAATACCAAGCGATGTATAAATACATGTACATAATGACAAAAAATAATGATAAAAAATCTTTATAACTACCCCATATGAGACGTCTCTGGTTGAGATACACAAACAAAGGAATGCATGTAAATAAGTAGTATTGTCATACCAGAGTTATTAATAAAAATGTGTCTGATGATGTGCACTTTCAAAGGTCTGTACCTCTGAAACGAAAAGATTCCGAACATACCTTTATATAACATTTTTTACTTAAAATGACTCCTTCTATATATGATTTTATTTTGGCACACTTGTGCCGAATCACCCTGTATATGCTCGTAGATATATTTTCTGGTAAATTTTAATTTGTTTTTCGGTGACAGAAGAAAAGGAAAGGGAGTTGGATGGAAAGGTACTTGAAGAGTTTTTATGTAATATTTGCGTGAAATTGATACATTTTACAAGATGATTGAATAATGCTGAGGAATCCTGCGAAGGAAGTCGCCTGGCATTGTCCTGCGAAGTTGGATGATTGGAGTTTTTTGCCGTTCTATTTACTTTTCGATTGTCAGCCGTCACGAACCTATAAACTTTGTGTTATCGTCGTTTCCTCCATTGCTTTCGCCATTGTAATCACAAAGTAAAATCATACGTATCTATCCGAACGCCGGTTTTTCTTTATTTTACTGTTACTGTTATTGCCCAATGGCATTATTTCTTTCTGATTTATTGGGTTGTTACTCACAAGAAATACTACTTACACACTTTGTTTCAAGTAATTTGTGTCCTTTTGTCAAAATAAGAAGAAAAATGATACCTACTAGAAGCTAGATCTTTATCAGGAATATTCTCCATCAAAAAGAAATGGCTTCTTTGATAAACAATAGTTTTCTTTGTTTGTACATTTGTCTGAGAAATTATAATACTATAGACATAAGCTTTACAAGCTGCAAAATCAAGCATATTCTTCTTTGAGAAAATTGAATATAAATTTGCTTGTTTATATATTCTAAATATCTGTTCCTGTTTACAATAGATAATGAATATGATAATAGCAAAAATAAGCAAATAAGTTGTTTTTTTCCATAAATTTATTTTTTACCTCCATTCATTATTTTCTGACTGAAAGATAGAATGACACCTGCATACAAAGATCACCACAGATAACCAAACTTTTCATCTCGGCTCCTCGAACTGTCAAGAAGAATGCATCATTACAGGGGAAGGGGACATTTTTATATGGGAAATAGGTGATAAAGAAATTTTTATTTCAGTGAGATTTGAACTCTATTTATTGAAATCAAATTTAAACAGAATACATGTCGTTTCCTGTCATGGACAAAGCTCATCCGAGACTCACAGACGATCAATCTTTCGCCTAGAACGTGATTGTTATAATACGTATTAAAAAATATATACGGAAAATACTTTGTGTAGAATTTGATTTAACCTGGATTCGATCTAGGTAGATGAGTAGATTTTAAGTATTTTTTTGTTAATGGCGTTCAACGATTTATGTTCTTATCTTTATATAATTCTTTTGAGAAAAATATAAAATTATTGACAATTTTTAAATTTGTTTTTTCCCTGGTACTCTTTGTGAAATCATATTTAAATAAAAATAATAGGCACTTAATAAATTTTAAATTTTGTTACTAAAATTGTTATATAAAGGTATAAACATATTATATCATTAAATTCAGAAAAAAAAATCTATAGAATGACGTAATTAAAAATTATATTATTAATATAATATTTAAAAGTTGTGTCCCACAATTTGAAAATTGTATCTATTATAGTTCTCGAGATAGCAACAGTACACCACTTAAAATGTATACTCTGTTTGCAGAAAAATGACAGTTTGAAACAGACAGATAGAAGATGAGAGTATAAGATAATAGTGGAATTACAACGAACGATGTTGATGTTTAGTGCTAGGTAATCCAATAGTATCATTTTGTTATAAGAATAAAAGGCAGTGAAATCTGAAACATTGTGATTATCTGGCGAATAATCGGATTAGGCAAAATCCAGGATCGGGCCGGGGAATAAAAACGTCGATCGGCCTTGACCCGGAGCGCCGAGGCGTTTATTTATGTGGATGCTCTGCCTTCGCGGCTATCCGTTCTCATCGGCCACGTCAAAGACTCCGCAGAGACACAGCGCCGACTCTTAACCCCTTGTATAAATCCAACTATAAATATAATAGACTGCCACAGCTCTCCAATTTCCGTTCAATCGCGCCTGACTCGGAATCCCATTTCGCCGCAGAATCGCCCAATATGTGCGGCCATCAAATACCAACCCGCTTGTCTTTCTCTTCCCCACGGTGGCTCTATCTGCGCCTCTCTCTCAGCCTCTTCGGTCAACAGCCACGCGACATATTGTTATTTTCTTTCCGATAATAATATGCGTAAGAACCCGAATCATTTCCACGTACAACCAGAACAAAACCCTTTGCAGGCGCCTCCACCATTACATTAGATTTCAAATTACCATGTTCACTTTCCTCAATCACTTACTACAATAATTCTTTGAATAGATTGAATATAAATATCGTATTAATTGTTAATTATCATAATTATAGTAATAACGGAGAGTAATTGTAATGTTTGAATAAATAATAATTTGGTGCCTTTGAAGGCGGCGTGTCAATGTTGTGTTCCTGCCTTTGGTTAAGTTCTTCTATTGATTACTTTTGTTGCTTAGTTCTGTTTAGCACTTTATAAGAATTTGGAAGTATAATGAATAGAAATTTAAATTATTTTGTTAATTAATTAGAAAAGATTGGAACGGGAGTCAAAATAAGAGTCGGAATGACAGAACGACAGAGGTTAATAATGAGAGACAACTGTTTGGAATGAGGGGGCGATTTTTTTTATTCAGTATGGGTATATAATTGTAAGAGTGATGGAAGGCACAATGGAAAGTTTTCAATTTACGATAGTGATAAGATGGAGTGAGTCACGAGCACGATTAAAGGGATATTTAAGGAAGATATACCTATAACTATTCATTACAAATACTAGGTAAATATTTAATAAATAACAAAAATTACTAATATAGATAAATAATAGTTATTTAAGTTAATTGGAATGTAAATGTTAAAATTCGAGAAGGTACGAACTAAGGCGGAGCTTGTGGATCCGAAATACATATGATGTACCAATAGTTGTAGTACTTATATTCCGCTTGTTATATTTTCTGCGACACCGGCAACTATTAACTTCAAATAATATAATTGTATTTGGAAAAATTGAGCTACTTGACGATTATTTATTTGCAACTTTTTATAGATAATTTATCCCGTTGCTAGACGATCAAATGTGTATGCAATTAGTATGTACAGTGGCTCACAGAATTATTCGTACACCTAAGTTTTCTATTTAAAAAGTGATAAATAGAGTACATTTAAAAATAATATTGATATATTACTGACGGGATCATATTCTCTCATATTCCAGTAATAAAATGCAATAGCCAATTATGAAAAAAAAATTATTTTTCTTATGTAAATTAAATAAAAACAAAATGCATACAAAAAACAGGTACACAAAATTATTCGTACACTTATGAAATCTTACATATAACGAGTCAATATTAATAGTTATAAGTATAATACATCTGTGATTACATAATTATCATTTGTTTGAGTATTTTGTAAAAGGTTTTTTCAAAAATGGGTCGCAAAAACAAGAAATTGTGGTAGTTGAAAGACGAATCTATGTGAAATGACTTTGCCAGTATAAATCTTTAAGGGAGGTTGTCAAAATTGTATGAATATTGTTCTCAATTGTTAAGAACATTAGAAGTAAATATAAAAATGAGGAGTAGTTGAAAAATATTTGCCGTGGGGACCGTAAGAAAATTTTTAATCAGCAGAATGAACGAGTTATTGCGCATTAAATGAAATTAAATACTAAAAACTTCTGAATAAATTAACAAAAAATATATCTGAAATATTTGGAGGATATATTGAAACATAGACTATTCGAAGAACTCTAAGACATTTTGATTTTAATGGCCATATAGTCATAACTAGCTCCTTCATATCCCCAAACTAATATGATCCTGCCGCCGTGTTTCACTGTACTACATAAATTGCAGTTATTAAGCTCAGAATTTGGATTTCTCCAATCAAAAGATTTGCCATTCCACTCAAATCCGCAAAATTTTCAATTTCCTAAAACACAATCCGTGCTAATGTACTATTTCCAAATGCGAGTCTCTTTATTTTATTTTGTTTGGAATTATAGGGGCTACTTTTTACTATAAGACCATTAGAACCAAAATTTCTTAAAGTTCTTTGAATAGTCTATGTTCCAATAGACCCTCAAAAGAAATTAGTTATTCTTAATATTAATTTATTCAGGGGATTTTTAGGGTTTGATTTCACTTAACGCTCAATATATAGTTTATTCTGATGACTTAAAAATAATTTAAGGCCTCCACTGTGAATATTTTTCTAATGGTTCTCATTTTTATATTTACTTATATGGTTCTCAACATTTAGTGCGATCTTCGTTTAATTTTGTCAACTGCCCTTAAAGATTTACAATGGCAAAGTAATTTCAAGCAGATTCGCCTTTCAACTACCATAATTTCTTATTTTTGTGAACTATTTTAAAAAAAATCTTATACAAAATACTCAGACAAATGATAATTATGCAATCACAGATGTTTCATGTTTATAAATATAAATATTGACTCGTTATCTGCAAGATTTCATAAGTGTACGAATAATTTTGTGTACCTAGTTCTTATACACATTTTGTTTTTATTTAATTAACATAAGAAAAATAATATTTTTTTCATAATTGGCTATTGCATTTTGTTTCTGGAAAATAAGAGAATCTGATCCCGTCAATAATACATCAATATTTTTTTGAAAGTACTCCATTTTTCACTTTTTAAATATAAAACTTAGGTGTACGAATAATTTTGTGAGCCACTGTATGTCATAATTATTCTAGTAGTAGGACTGCTATTTTCTATAACGGTCCAATAATAATACTAACCAAATAATAACATGCAATATAAATTACATAATATTTATAAAATTATGCATCTAATGACATGCTAACACAACATCAGGTTTTATGGTGGCTTTGGAAAAAAAAGACGGCCTGTTATGTACACTACATTTCTCGCAGTTGATTCTCACGTCATCAATTGTAACCATACGATTCAAATCATCCACGAAAGAGAGATTGATCGTGTGATTTCTGAAGTAAACAAATGTCAAAACTGACATATATACAAATATAAAAAAGGATGAAACATATGAAAAGAGTTGTAGAATAAACAAACGTAACTACCAAATCACAATGAAGCATAAATTTTCGACGCCAAAATGTCCTCAATAAAGGACAGCAATGACAGATTCAAGTTTTTTTTAAATATTTGAATATATCTGTTACTGCGGTTACAGTACTGTTTCTATTTCATTTTTCTTGTTGATTAGACGCAGATAACTTATACATATACATCTCTGTAACACGTACGACAATGAGATAGGGAATAAAAGTCATCTGTGCTATGCGTATATGACAAAGATTCAAGATATTTTTTTTTAATAATTCTTGCTGCAAAAATTTATGAAGTGAGCATCAACTGCAGGAAATGTACTGTATGTGGTACTTTTGTACGTTGAAAATATAAGAATAGGGATGAATTTCTTGGATAGAGAAATAATGTAATCAAGGGAAAGATTCTGTGGTGGGAATATATAAAATTTTAATGAAATTTAACGTGTAAAGGCGGTTTTGAATGAGATAATCCGTCGCTGTGCGGGTCATCATCAAAGAAGCGATTTGGATTGGATGCACTGGGTAAAACAAAATATAAATCTCTGGCAGAATAACCGTTGGCTCACCTTAAGCGCTCAGTAATTTAGTTTTTTCGATTTTAAACGCGATGCGGTGAGCCCATCACAGACCAGCGAGCTGCTTTAATTTACTTTTATTGATATCTCGGGAGCGTTTTTGTGTTTGTGCTATTTTCTGTCCTAGTTTATTGCCCGCCACGGTGGCTATCGCTCACCCTTTCTAATTCCACATTACTCGGACCCCTTCCACCTGTTTCGCAATGAGCTACAATCTTGTCGAACCCTAGACACTCCACCACTTTTGGAAAACTTCCCCTAAAAAGATAGCAAATATACAGCAATTAAAAGTTTATTTTTTATAGTTAAAACAAGGGATGTTTCTGAGACATTTCTTGAGAAATATATTTTTAAAATGTGAGTGTGATAATGTAAAGTTTTAATTGCAATTTCCTCGCGGCGAGTAAGAAAAATATTGTGCGAAATTGCGACGTGTCCTGTGAAATTATAGCCGCGAACAAAACAAGGTACACTATTGGATTACGCTAATTAACATTTTAATTAACGGAAGCTGCAAAATCGGAAACAATATAAATAATAATGAGTTTGCGTGCACAAAAACGACAACGCTTACCCAATAAATAATAATTGCAACGTAGTTATTTTACGATAAAATTATGTATTTGCATGTAAAGTACATATGATGTAAAATCTATGAACAAACGTTTCAAATTTATGCCCAGATAAATAAATTATGATGCCGTTGAGCTAATTTAAGATTTACGTTCGCATATAAATCAATTGGTGTTAAAATTTCGCATTTTTGCACGGCGGCAAATTGATTTTACCGCTTTAAATTATTCTCAATACGTAACCTCTTCTAATATTCCTTTACCGTTCCACCTATTCCAATATTAACGACGGATGCCTTATTTATTATTCACCATGTTTATTAATTTCTTATCGCTCAATCAAAGGACATTTCCTACCTGACAATAGACAAATACCTTTATATTTTTTCCTTATTACATATGGACAGAAGAAAATCCTCATATTTTTATAAACAGGGTTTTCCGGGAGTTGCTAGCCTTAGCGTAAGTGTGTAATTCCTTAGAAGTTGAAAATACCTTAGACACTGATGTCCGAAATTCCATCAATATTAAAGTATTTGTGAGCGATATTAAATTGTTTTATTTATTTAATTATGTTTGACACTTAGTTAATTACAACAGTAACTGTTCAAAATGTCCTTCGTCTTTCTGAATACACATACTAGTGCTTCCTATAATTCAAGAAGTAGCTCTCTGGAGAATATCAAGTTTGGCTCGCATAATATTACGTATTAATTAATCCCTGGTTTGGAATTTCCACAATTTTGAACAATATTTCTTTAAGCTCAATGGGGTAAGTGACAAAATTTTGATTTTTACATGTGTGATACTAGACAAAAAAATGGTTTACGAAAAAATAATTATTAAAGATTTGGGGAAGGAATGCTGCACGTCATCGTGGTAGAATCGAAAAATAAAAGATGTAGACTGGGAGCATAAGAAACAGACTACCTGCCTTTTTCCACGATCCTACCATATTGACAACACGCGTCCTTTCTTCGGAACATTAAATTAATAAATACTTAATAACTTTATTATTGCAAACAAATGTTTAGTTATTATTATTGTAGTGAGAAACTATAGTTGTTAGTTTTTATATTTTATGAGTTACCTACTGAAATTTGATTACGGTCACACACTCATTTTACAAAACAATATTTTAATTTGAAATCTATGTGTGAATATATATTCTGAAGGAAAAATAGTAATGTTTTTTCGCAACCTTAGGCGCGTATGAATAAAAGAAACGAATATAATTTAATAAACACAATAAAGTCTTTCTAGAGGTGTATGCCATTGTTTAATTGCGACGGTTGCGCGAACAAAGAAATGTGCTCAACTTGTTCCGTAATGCATAACTACAGGGTTTCAATAGCTGCATAATAATTGCAAAGGAAATTACTTATTCATGTCACTTTTAGCTTTTTATTTACTATTGTTATATTTTTGATATTAAACTGTGCACGAAATGTTATTGTGAGCACCCAACATAAATAAAACGCTAAATTACAAACGTTATTTTAAATTTGCATTGTTGAAATCAGTTTTACATGCGTTTATGCAAATTATTATAATTTAAAAATATAATTATAATTGTTTCTGTTTATCTATTGTTGCATGAACATTTTATTCAAGCTAGAAACACTGGGGCATTATTTACAAACCCATGTAATTAGTAACATAGAATCAAAGAAAATAGTTCACAATTTATATTTATTATTAGTATTTTATAAATTAAATGTAATATGACCAATAGTTAATATTTTATGAAGTAGAATAACATAAACATAGGCGCCTCCACCAAAAGTCTAGGATTATTATCGTCTTCGATTTTCCTTACTGTAACATCTATTTTAATTGTTAAGATGTACTTATTTTGTTTTGTAATTTAATATTTATTTTCCCATATAATAAAATGAAACTATCGTTGTTATAATTTTTATATTTCGTGTTTATTATTTCAGTTATAAAATTAAGTTACAAAATTTTTAAAATTTTTAATCTCCTTTCCCTGGAGTGAAGTTATGCAGTACATGTGGAATATCCTTTGTGGAGTGAAACTATTGCAAGGGTTGTAATGCAAACTACGAACTAATATTGTTTGTGAGTAAACAATAAACAAATTCATAATTCAATAAACAAAAGTTAACATGTGCTGAACTGATGGTGCAAAGCAGCAAGCAGAATCAATAGACCCCTGCATTGTATAGTAAGAGTTCTTCACCGCGCATTATTTACGAATAATTTTGCAAAATAATAACTATTCGTGCAGTGCAGTGAAAATAATTTATTCTTGCTATAATAATGGCTGCTCACAAGCAATGTATTTCGTTGTTGTTTTACACAGCGCACTACGAGAAATAATAAACATTTCTAAATGGATTTGCGAGTAAATATACCTGGTAACTGCACCTGGAAGCAACTTGCAAAGATCATCCACGCATTATTCACTTTAAGTTATATGCAGGAAAGGATAACGAACATTCCCTTAAGTTATTTGCTCTTTCCTATTACAATGTCATCTTATTCATATTCTCTCATATTAACATAACATAATAACAAATATTGTCCTACTTTATTTACACAAATTGCAGTCCTTAGTGCTGTTTTAAAACTAATCATATTTTAAATATAGTTCCAAAGATATCTATGTTCTGGATTTACAAGTATAATATTGGCTAACAAGTACCTAATAAAAACACCTAAAATCAAAAAATAGATACAAATGTAATTCCATAGACTTTACTAACAAATTCTTCAAAATATTATATGTAACAATTTTGATTTACAAATTTTTCTTTCAAGTAATTCTGAAACCTTATACGAATTGCTTGGTGAAGATTGAAATATTAAATATTTACGTACCATTTTTATTTTTTCTCGAAGCGTCCTTAAATTTTGGTTAAAACAATAAGACATAATTATAATTTTTGAGAAAAAGTAACCTACTACAAAAATTACACATGGATTTCAAAGCATACTTTAAATTTTCGATATCTCTTTTTATTTTCGAGATATTCAGTCTCAAAGTTGGACACTAGGGGCTCAAAAATGAACCAAAATTTGGAAGAAATATGATCTTGGCAATTCCACTATTCGATTTTGAAGAAAATAAGTTCCAAATTTTTATCTTAACTGGTTGAGTTTTTACAAGAAAAGTTTACCGTTTTTGAATTTTCGCGATTTCTTTTATCTTTAATAAAAATGAATACGAGAAGTCGAACAGTGAATTCGTTGACATCGTATATCTTACCCATTTTTAAGTATGAGGCGCTGATTATTTTTGGAGAGCAAAAAATTAGAGATATTAACATACTTACGATAGTTATGAGTATCCTAACCACCGCAGATGTCAATTGAATTCAGAGCTCGAATCTTAAGACATCTAAGCCCTGATATGATTCATAATATGCGTAGTTCAATAATTCACCGGTTTCACGTTATTAATAAATATTATTTTATAAAATTCACTTGTGAGTTTTCGTGATGAAATCTGTACGGTTTGGTATGATATGACAATTGTCCCATATTATTTTGACAATTCTATACGGTAAATATTAATTACCATACATAGTAAATGACTTAGATACTAGTGATGGGGAACTATCGATAGTATTATCGATATTTATTGATTGTTTTGACGATCGAAAATTATCGATTGTAAAATTTTACTGTCGATATATTTTTTTATAAAAATAAATTAAATTTAAACTTCCACCAGCTTCTCTGTATTTTTATAATATTATCGAGTTGGTAACACTATAGTATTGTAGTAGTTACTCATGTCAATAATATTTAAGTATTTTGAGGATGCTGATAAATTAAAAATATTAAATCGTTAACATTTTAAAATTAAAATGTATGGCTTTTTTATTTGTCACATTCATAATAAAAAATAAAAAAATATTAGTATCTTCAAATATTTTATTCTATATTATTCTGAAACTATCGAAAAATATCGATAATTATCGATAATGTAATATATCAATGGCTTATACTATCGATAGTTCTCCAGCGCTATTAGTTACCGTGGTTACTTTTGTCTTTGTAAACAAAAGCTTAATATTCTGAAACCGGTAACATATAATTTGATAGTGAATCGTTTCCACTATTTTTTGTGATTAAAGAAAAAGTTTTATATTAATATTAGGTTTATGAAATTATAGCCATTAATTTCGTATAACTATGAAGTTAAATAAATGATAGTGGTGTTTATGTTAAATTTATTGGTTGCAGGTTGTGAATAGAAGATGATTTCCCAAACAAAATGAAATGAAAGTAAACAGTTTAGTTCAGAAGTCGTTACTTTCTTCTATATTATGATGTTTACCCGTTGTTGTTTATATATTTAACATTGGATTTGATGTTTATGGTTGAAAATAGTAAGAACAGATGCAGCAGGCCGTTGTACGCATTAGCTTTGTAAAAATAAACAGATTGTCTGCTTTTAATTCTCACGAGTTTCTAGTCGGCAGCATTCCCATTTCTAGATCTACGCTGCGAAGTGTGTAATTCGGACAAAAACTCTTTCATTTGGCCTTAATCATTCATGGCGATAAATTATCTCACTACTCGGCTCGTTTTATTTTATAACAGGACAAAAAGTAATTAATTTCGGAGGAAGATGGAAAAATGGGGTGAGGACCATCCAAGCATGCCATGATTTAGCATTCATTCCGTTTCAAGTCACCCGGCTAGTATATTAAAACTTCAGCTGATACTAAGTGACGTATATTTTAGCCATCTCTCTGCAACAGAATTACAATCATGAAACAAATACAAGAAAAATAATTAAACGTATGAAATAATATAAATCCAACTGAATAGATTAAACGTTCAAGTAACTTGTTCTTTCAATGGGTACTGGCCATTGCAAAAAAACATTTTATTCGGATTCTTATGGCGAGAGATTAACAAATGTACATAAAATAATATAAATCTAAATGAACCGGTCAATATTTATTTTACAACTATAGGTAGTTCAATGTTTCTGAGGTAGGTAACCAAATTAGTAGTGGGGTAAGAGTAGTGGGGGAAGAATGTTGATGATGTCATATAAAGTCATAGATAATTTAAAGTAGTTCTAAAATAGTTACGAAAAATATAACGTGATGGTTTGTGATTAGTTCATGTACCGTAGTTTATGCATGCTCCGGATCATGTATTTGTTGGAACGAATTACGGTTTGATTCTGAACCGTCAATCTCATTACTGTCAATTGTGTTAGGTTAGTTTTACTTTTACCTGGAAATAAATCTATAAATAACGAAAATAAAAAACATCCTCATTTACAAATACCTTCTTTTTACACTTAAATACAATTAGGAGGTTAATTTAATTAAGTCATCAGAAGTTGTGACTAACTCCGATCTATACATACTGTTAACCTAAAATATATATAAAGTTTGACGTTTATTGTGATTGGAAAACATATGTCCCTTCTTCTATTCGCTATCGCTTTTATTCCATTAATAAGAATAAAGGGCGCAAAAGTGTGTATGACAAAACAATGACGTGAAGCCTACCACAGGAAAATGAACTATACCTAAGCTAATTTACTACTTGTTCCTTCAATGCATATGATGCTATTGGCAAAATAATTTTTGTTTAATGTAAGGACAACTATTAGCGGGCAACGGTAGCTTACTTGATTTCAACTCCAATTAATCAGAATTTAAGATCTGAGATTTAAATGCCAATAACGCCGATCTTTAACCAAGTTAGAACACTCCTGTGTTCCAGTCAATCAGAATTCGCTATAAGCTGCAGGTCCATTGCAGAAGCTGTTAACCGACAATACTGACATAGTAACATGCAAGTAAAATTTATCACAGAACACATACCCAATACAGTATTTAAGGCCCCGTTCCATTTTGGTCAGTTGGTTTCATCACAAAAAAAAAAACTTACCTTTTCTGGGTTTATGCGAATTGTTAACCCGTTCATTATTATTATATTTTTTTGTTTATAAGAAACGAATGAAGAAGTGGAAAGATGTGGAGTAATTCCGGTAATAGCCCCGAAATAAATTCATCGTATCAGTCACTTAGCACTAATTTTATTCCCATTAGATGTTTGGTGGTAATTACACCTTCCTACACGAACTCTCGAGGAGAGACAAAGAGCGCTGAAGAATAATGAGCTACGCTTTCCGTGTTTCATAATAATCACTTTTCCAACTTACTGCCATCAAATCTGCGGCTACTAATAATAACGCGGCCAGCCACTGCTTCGGAGCGAAGCAGCGGATGGCGTGATCAAGGCCGAACTTTGTCACTCGGCATCATCACGCGACACCAGACTTGTTGAGGACGAGCAAAAATTGCACCTTACTCCAGTAAACAGTCTCCTAACACTTTCACTCTTTTTACATAACTCAATCAAGTTTTCTAGCGCTGGTAACTGAAAACTTTATTTAATTATTCTTATTTTTAACAAGTGATGGAAGCTTCTTGACTGAGGAACTCGTAGGAAAATAAAATACGATATAGGGATGAAATCAAATTTATTTAAAAAAAATTAAATAAATTTGAGAGGGTAGATTTGCCTGTCATCAAGAATTTGTAGAATTCAGTCTTATATAGTCTTAGTTTAGTTCGGACTTAGTTTGTAGTCAACATGTAATTTAATTTAGTTCAGTTTTGTTTGTCTGATATGACGCAGAGGTACTTTAGGCTAAAACTATCGGCTTTGTATGTGGGTGTATCTGTCCCTATACATATCTACAAAATATATATTAATTTAGAGTTTTTGTTACGTTTGTATTAGTGAATAAGTGAAAATAGGTAAATAAAGTTTAGATTAAGTAAAGTAAAAAGTGTGTTTACTCCCATCGTGTATTGTATTTCTGTTT